>CADWAE010000467.1:3823905-4461223 GCA_902982915.1 Phalloptychus januarius
CCATTCAGATCTACCTGAGCATCCACTCCTACTCTCAGATGCTCATCATCCCGTATTCCTGCACTGCGGATGAAGTCGAGAATCACAGTGAACTGGTCTAATTCATTTATTTCAGTTGAGTCATAAAGTTTACAATATCCTGAATCCATATAGATTTTTTTGTTCTTTTTTTATAGTACGAGATGGTCAAAACAGCTGCAGATAACATCAAGAGATATTACAGGAACATCTACACATATGGAGCAGGAGCAGAGATAATTTGTAAGGAATATTTATTTGTTGACCTTTGACTTGTTGAAGGCACACATTACCTTTACCTTTTCTGTCTGCAGACCTGGCTCCTGGTGGTTCTGATGACTGGGCGTATAATCTCGGCATTAAATATTCCTTCACATTTGAGCTCCAGGACCGTGGCAAATATGGCTTCCTGCTGCCGCCATCTCATATTCAGGGAGCTTGCAATGAAGCTCTGCTTGCGGTGAAGACCATTGCTCTGAAGGTCATGGAGAAACCCCGAGCTGCAACAAGTTCCCGTCAAGCTGGACCTGCAGCTTGAGTTGTGAATTTAAATGTTTTCAGCAGTTTTTGAATTCAATCTTCTGACACTGAATACACTGAAGCATCGCAACATTAGCCAAAATATACAAAATCGTTGGAAAATGTTTATATCTATAGAAAGAAGTGTCGCCAGACGTGAGGAATTCAAACCTGTTTCACAATAATGGATAAAAAATATGACGCAATCGCAAGTAAATAAATAAACGTAACTCACTAAAGTTTATTTTCTCCTCTTTTTTTTAAAAAAAGTTTAAAATTCAAAGAAAAATTATTTGTAAATTTTTTAGCAATAAATTAAATGTATATATTGTATAGAGTAATTATCCAAAATTGAACTTCTCAGAAAATTAGAGAAATTCTCTGAAGGACTTTTAATAAGCATGTCATGATTTCTGCCTTGTCAGTTGTTCAACACTCATTGATACAAAGGGTCGTTTTTGAGAAAACTTCAGTTTTTGAGAAAACTGAAGTGCTGCATCAAAACAAAAATAGTAAGTAGAGTGGAAGGTAAAACTTTGGTTATAAAAAGTGAGCAAATTACAGGAATAGAAGCAGTCACTCTGACATAAAAGTCAGGAGTTTTAGATTGAAGTCGGAATTTCTTTATTTTTTTTGTAAGAGTTCAGACTTTATGTAGCCCCTAAGGGGACATGGAGAAAAAAAAAGAAAAAAGAAATCTCTAGAAAAAAAGTGGGGATCTCGAGAAAATAAGTCGGGATCTCGAGAAAGTAAGTCTCGAGATCCCGAGACTTTTCTCCATGTCCCCTTAGGGGCTCCGTAGTACGTCGCTGGTGGCGGTATTTTATCAGCTAGCTACAGAGTTCCCGTAACAATACCACAGAAGAAGAACGGTGAGCGACTCTCCGCCAACATGTCGCCTCTCAGGGCAGCCTTCGTCTTTGATTTGAAAGAATAAGCCTTGTTAATTTAACAAGTGCTCACTCCGCTAACTAGTCTGAAGTAGATGCGACACCACAACAATATCCTGGGTAAGACCAAGTTCATATATCCGCATTATTCGCCTGTATTCTGCTGCAAATTGCTTCAGGGCCCATGCTAATCTTAGCATTAGCCTCAATTTGCTAGGATTCTCCCGTATGAAGTAGTCAAAAGCTATGGCTTCGAAACAGCTTAATATTTAAAATAAATTCTCGTACGGATTAAAGGAGAATATGGTGCAGTATTATGGCTACATATTTAGATAAAAACTGACTAGAAAACCTTGAGCTTTGCAGCATCAATGCTAACTTATTTGAGCCGCAGAGTAGTGTTGATGCATCTGTTGCTCATTCATTGCTGTTTCCTCATTAACTCTATCGGCATCACTTATGTAAATATTAAAACCAGATTTACTGGAGTGACATTTATAGTGTTATGAAACCGACAGCATTAAGATTAAAACTCAGCTGCCTTTCAGAAAAACTTGAATTTAACGCAAATCGTTAGCTTACGGAAAATTGATTAGCATTCATTGATACTCTTCAAGAAAAAAACGGTGGAGAAAAGTAATAATACGGCCATCTTTGTGTTTTTTCCTTTTAAGCGTTAATAATTGACTTTTTTGTTAGCAAAATTTATTGTTAGTTAGATACTTTATGGAACTAAGATGACTTGAAAAAAATATAAAGGTTTGTCTTATTTTCAGGTATTAAACATTTATGTAAAAGTTTGGCGACCATTAAAGATAGGTAAGGCACAGGACCAATGAAGACATGATATGATATGAATGTGACGGTGCAGAACAGTTTTTATTTTTTTCCTTGGCTTGTTTGAGAAAACACAAAACTAATAAAACACTTCACATATATAAAGGTCAAAAATAGCATAGATTTCCATCTTGACTGATGTAGAGCATGTACTGCTGAATTTTTTGATAATTGTTAGGGATAAGAAAGTATCTTATCCCTAATCTATATCAGATATTTTTTGCAAAGCGCATCACGTTGACAGTTGATTAATTTCGACACTAAAAGTGTGAGTCCAACATAAAAATCGGCTCAAACCAACAATCTCTTCATACTGCAATCTTTCCCAGTCCTGCAGAATGTCCAAGATCAGGCGGAAGGTGACAGTGGAGAATTCAAAAACCATTTCGGACAGCGGGAGCAGCAGCAGCGCCACGACCAGCAGCACCACCAACCCCGCCGCCCCCTCTCGCCGGCCCAGCGTGTTTGAGAGACTCGGTCCCAGCACCGGGAGTAATGCTGCTGATGTATGTGTTATTCACTTTTTCTCTTCTCCAACATTAATACATCTTCTTAGCCGTATGTTCTTTTTAGTGGTTTTATATTTAATGCATCACCTGGATAGAAATGTTTGCTTTAAACACAAAAGGAAAACTAGAATGTTTGCCTTTGACTGTGACCATTTTCTAATTTTAGTCTGGAAAAATGTGGATTTTAAGACATGAAACCTATGCGTTTCTTTTCAGAGTCACTGCAGAAATTGGCTGAAGACCGGTACCTGCAGTTACGGCAACACTTGCCGCTACACACATGGAACTCAGCCACGAAGCAAAGGATTCACTTTCAGCCGGTAAGACCTGCATGCAGATTAGATTCATGCCTCTTTCTGCCTGTATCAAACCAAACGCTGAGCATATCTGTTTGTGCGAGCAGGACAAGCGAGAGGCCCACAGGTGATCTGCGGGAGAGGATGAAGAATAAAAGACAGGATGTTGACCCGGAAAACCTAAAGCGAGACCTAGACGAGCCCACATCCCCCACAGTGAGAGTAAGTTCTGCTGCAGAGTGTGTTTCTAGTAGTAATGACTCTTTTCTTTCAAGATTGGAACCGTAAGATGTTGTTTTAAACCCAGATTAATCAACAACAATAAATAGAATGGTTTCTAAACTTATACTTTGAGTGATTTGTAAGTTTTGCCTTTAAAAGCAGAGAGATCCCTCTAGAGGGCGACACAGAGAGAAGGAAGACATAAAGATCACAAAGGAGCGTACCCCGGCCAGTGAAGAAGAGCCTGCAGAGTGGGAAACTAATCGTGAAGGTGCATTATAATAATAATAAAACAGAATGTCCAAAATTATGTCTCATAAAATGCTATACCTGGTGTGTTTCTGTCCACTAAACATTTATCTCCTCCCATTTTGACGATTAGATTCTGACATTGGCGACTACGACTACGAGTTATCCCTCGAGATGAAGCGGCAGAAGATTCAGCGAGAGCTGATGCAGCTGGAGCAGGAGAACCTGGACAAGAGAGAAGACATAGTCATCAAGAAAGACGAGACCTCCGCCAAAACCAGAAGCACAGGTTTGCCAAAGGTAAGAAGTGCCAGATTGCTCAGACGCAACTTGGTTGTTAACGTCGTTCTCAATTTGATCCTTTCCATTCAACAGGTCTCTGATGAGCTGCTGAGCTCCAAAGAGTCGCCCGTGTCCAGAAAGTCCAGCGGCTCCCCGAAACACAAGAGTGGAGTCAAAGGGGCGGGGTCTGGGAAGAAGGAGAAGAAATTAGCACTGGCATTAGCTGTTTCAGAAGCAACTAGGTATGGAGGAGTCTTTTTGAGAAGATGGCTTTATCCTCCTTGCAGTGATTAAACTTAAGTTGAAATAATAGAAATGATGGCTTTTATATACATTCATATTTCATGTCTTATTAGACCAACAAAAGCGGGCCACAGCAAGAAAAAAGGCCCCCGCACGCCGAGCCCTCCTCCGCCTGTCCCGCTGGAGATTCCTGTGGTCGGGAAGAAGCATAAAGGCAAACACAAAAACAAGGAGAAGACTGAGGAGAAGCAGAAGGAAGGGAAGGATCAGGGCAGAGATACGGAAAAACACAAAGAGAAGAAGGAGAAACGCAGGTCAGCTGTTGCAACCAAAGTTTTCTGATTCTCTCCTATGTCTGTAATTTCTGAAAACAAACATTGATTTTCTTGTTTTATGTGAAATACCAACATAAATGGAAGAAATAGTTATTTTCTACTGATCTTTCTAAACGTGATGCTGCCTCCACCGAACGCTTTTTACATTGGCCAAGCTGTTTGCTTTTGATGAAATTTTCCAGAACAACCTAACTTTTTTGTATTTAATATGCATTACAAACCAAGTTGATGCAACAAAGCTGGTTGACATGGTTGTCAATTCACACAATTTACCAGATTTGTAAAACAAAATTGCTTATATTATCATTTTTGCCTCTATTACTTTGCTTTCTTCTATTTTTCTAGGGATCGTTCAGAGAGTTCCCACAAGGCCAAGCGTGCGCTGACATCAGAGGAGCATTCGGGCAGCGTGTCGTCTCCCTCGAGAGACGCTTCGCCTCCAGCCAGGAAGAAGTCAGCTTCTCCCAAAGCTTCCCATAAAGCCTCGTCTCTTGCCTTCCCCCCGCAAAGGTTTGTCCAATTTCTCTTTTTAGCTTCCCTCAGGATTGCTTGAAATCCTTGAAAATGCTTGAATTTTGTGTATAAAGACCTTAAATCTGCAGCAAAACCCCTGATCGGAGCATCCCTATAAAATAATATTACTATTAATAGAAGTAATAAATGATTTGCGGCTCAGTTTCTTTAAATTGGTTTTATCTCCAAAGTGGTGATGGAGAAGTTTGAAATTGTATCTTACAAATGTTTGAAAAGTCCTGATTGTAAAGTGTTCTTCCTACTTTACCCGATCTATTATTGAAACTTCAAAACAGTAGTGATGAGGAATTGGTTTTGTCGCCGCAGGTCTCCTTCCCCACTGCGCCACCAGCGCAGCCCCACTACCCCCCGCCACCACTCCCCCTCATCCCAGTCGGGCTCCTCCAGCCATCGTCTTTCCCCCTCCCCTCGGCGGCGCCGCTCCTCCTCCCCCTCCTACCACCGAAGCGCCGGGGCCCAGGTCACCGCCTCTTCGCCTCTCCACTCTCGCCGCTCCCGATCACCTCCTGCCTCTCACGACACCTCCTCCCCACATCGACGGTCCGACAGGTCCAGCCCTACACGCCACCACTCCAGGGGCAGAGAGCGAAGTCGCGGCGAACGAGAACGGACCTCGCCCATCCAGGAGCGCAGACACGATCACAGAGACGGTATCTTTTGCTTTTTCTGGCATATCTCAAGACTCCACTGATGAAATCAGCTGGAGTTAGAATTTCCTCTTGAATGCATCTCGTCTATAAACAGAGAGCCGCAGCAAACGGGAGAAGGATCGCGAAGATCGCGACTATGACTCCGAAGTTCGAGATGACCGGGAGACCAGAGAGGCCCGTGAGCGACGAGACGCTCGTGAGCGAGCGAGAGAAGCAACCCGAGATTCCCGTGACAATCGAGATGGCAGGGACGTGAAGGACTCCAGAGAGATCAAGGCAGAGACTCGCTCCAGCCGGGAGTCGCTGGAACGCCGCGATCGCGAACGGGAGAAGGAGCGTGGGAGGGAAAAGGAGCGAGGCGACGCCTACAGGAAGGAGGAGCCACCTCCGGACGACAGGGCTTATGGGCGAGGTCACGGACGTGACGATGGAGGGAGGACGGAGACCAAGATGGACAGAGCTGAGAGGAACGGCAGAGGAAGGGGCCGTGGTAACGAAGCCTCTGATAAAGGTCTGACAAAACGCACACCTCATCATGTGGTTCAATTCCTTCATTCACAGGATGTCCACCCATTTTAAATTCATGCATCCAAAATTATGCCTTTAAAATATCTTAAACTCATTTTTAAAAATTATTTTTGTAAAAACATAAACAAGAAACATGGTGGTTGCACTAGTAAAGCATAGTGGGCCACCAGGCCTATAATACACTGGGGGAAACCCTTCTACCTGCCATTGCCTGGGCAGTGACTCAGATCCAGAATCACACAGGATTTTGGGAGATGTAGGCAGAGACTTTATATTTAAGATATTTGAAACAGGGAATTAATAATTATTGACATCGACTAATATGAATGGTCTTAAATTTGATTTGGTGAAATCTCCAGAAACTCTGAATTGCATTTTATTTTTTGCACTAGGCTCCAACAGAAACTCCCGCAGCTCCCAACTGGACACCGGCTATGACAACTGGGAGTCGCGGAGCAGCGCGGCCCGGGACCGGAGCGTGGAGCGGAGCGGCAACGAGAGAGGCTCGGACAGGACTTCGGATCGGGACCGCTACGAGAGCGACCGCAGAGACCACGCTAGAGACTCTTCCTACGACCGGAGAGGGGGGCATGGAGAGAGGGATCACCGGGACAACCGAGACAGAGGTGGGCGTTGTCATGTAAGGTGCAGGGAACGTCAGCTTTAGAGAGAAATATGGAAAATATGAATGATGTCTGGAAACAATTATCTGCTGTTCATACTCAGCTTATTGCATACAGGAATTTTAATAAAAAATCTCAAGATAACGGGGAACTTAATTTATTTCATTAATTAAAATCAAAAAACAAATCTGATGTATTTCAAGTGGTTATTTCTTCATTTTTCTTTTGATTAGATTTTTTTTTTTCCTATGAGAACTAACATTTCAATGTCTTATGTTTATCTTATTCTTTCCTTCTACGTTCTTTTTCTTCATGACTTTTTCCAAAAGTTGGAGAAAATTTTCACACTTTTTTTTTCAGGTTCTCCAAACAGATATCAGAGGAGATCCGAGGAGTCAGAGAGGGACGAGCGGAGGACGGACCGATCGGAGGACAGACGGGACGACAGGGCCCGCGAAAGGGAGCGAGAGAGAGAGCGGGAGAGAGACAGGGAGCGAGAGAGAGAGAAAGAGAAGGAACGAGAGAGGGAAAGAGAAAAGGAGAGAGAGAAAGAGAGAGAGGCAGAGAGGGAGCGAGCCAGGGAGAGAGAGCGAGAGAGGGAGCGAGAACGGGAAAGAGAGCGGGAAAGGGAGAGGGAGGAGCGAGAGAGAGGGAGGGAGGAGAGGCGGGAGAGGAGAGAGGACAGCAGGGACGAGCGGAAGATGAGGCACGTATTCATCTCAGTCTCCACTTTAATCTACTTAATCTGATGAATACAGTAAAACATCGAGCTACAGAAACATTCATTCATTTCTAATGAACATAATCACATTTAATGAGTGATGCTGCAGGAAGGTTGGTCTTAAAACACGAAGTCTTACCAGGTATTTTTATCTACACTTGGAATATGACAAAACTTACTTGCAAGTAACTTTTTGAGCAACATCTTGTCTGAAATGAATAATATAAATTAAAATTGATCAAAAGTGTTTATTCCACTGGCAGATTGTTTTGCTTGAAACACGGGAAAATGTCTTATTAAAAGTGAAATAAACTGCCAGTGGAACAAACTCTTTTTCTAAAGAATATTGAGGAATTATTTCCTTAAAACAAGCTCCTATATCTTGCAAAAAAGTTACTTATAGTTTAGTTTTTTTTCTTATTTCAAGTCTAAGATATTTGCACTTGAAATTAGATCCAACATACTTGGTAAGATTTTGTGTTTTTGCATCTACAAAGTAGAAGATTTTTGAATTTTGAATTGTGACGTATAATTTAAAAAGCAAAATGGGATAAATGCTTAAAAAAATATAATTTGGAAATTAAAATTTTTTTAATTTTCCATTAGCAAAATACACTATAAAATGATCAAATTTTGAAGGTGAAATGACAAAAGTTAAATAGTTTTATATCTTCTTGGCTTCAGCATTTGTTATGATGCAACTATAAAATTATTTTCTAAAATAAAAATTAAAAAAAATTATTTCAGCTTCACTGAATGAAAAATATTTGGATTCAGTTTTTAAAAAATAATATAATATAGATGAATTAAACATTTAAATAATTACGGTTTAAAAATTACAAATCGTAAAGTGTATTGCTGTTTTTTCCACGCATTTCTAATTTTAATATTTAATAAATTGTGTCGATTTCACCTGCGTTGGCTCATGATTGTTTTCCTTCTCGTTGCATCTCTGCAGTCGTAAGAGGCCCCGGGTGGAGAGCAGCCCGAGCCCCCAGCCTTTGCCCAAGCGAACTGCGCGGGACTTCAGCCCGGCGGACAGTGACGGCTACAATAGTGGCGAGGATAAAAGTGAGCGCCCGACCAGCCGCGGGCAGGCCAAGCTCCACCCGCAGCCCCTCCTTCCCAGCCCCGTGTGTCTGCCTCCATCTGACAGTAGGGAAAATCTTTTTGAAAAGGACACACTCCTGTTTGATTTGCTTGTGTAAGGCAAATATACCTTCTGTTTATCGGCCAATCAGACGCAACCATTCGCTGGCGTACTTGGTAAAAATGCGTAAAAAGCCTTGAAATAAATGCAGCTTTTAATGCAGTGGTACGAACCCACTCTGAAAAATGTAATGCTTAATTTATGTGTTAATTTATCCAGTTAATTGAAGAAAGTGTGTAAAAAAAACAACACGGTAAGAGGAGCCATAATTATTGGAAATTATATTCTTTGCTTTTGCTGCTTCTCCTTAAATGGGGCGTAATTCAAGTTTTATGGGAGCCAGATGCTTCCGCCTGTAAAAACAAACTCAGAACAGAAACTCCCAGTTTGTTGCCATGGATGCACATAACTATGGTCATCCCTGTTATCTGTGCACATATTTTTCCAGAAGTCTCTCCTTCCATAGGCATTATCTTTTATCTGAAATCCCAGCAGAACTTAGAAAACAGAATAACATTTTTTTCCGTGTTTTTTTTTTTTTTGGCTTTGCTTCCATAAAACACGTCAGTGTAGAGGCATTTAATGGTTGCTATGGAGACCAGGTGATACTGAGGTGCTGTAAATGAGGCAGTTTGTGTTGCTGCAAAAAAAATAAAGATTTACAGGCTTTTTAAATGATTATCAGGGGTGCCAAAACATTTCTACCCATCTGTAAATATGTAGTTTACACCCCTAAAATAGGGGGTTTAATTTTTGACATTTTCCCCCATCTACACGTTTTATGTGCAGGCGGGGATAAGCACCGTCTGCTGAGCCAGGTGGTGAGGCCTCAGGACCGCTTGTCCCGCTCGCCGCCACGAAGCGCTGCGGCCACTGAAAAAGCCGCTTACTGGAAAGAGGAGGACCGCCGGGGAGCCGGGGACAAGCGGGACGTGCGCGTCCGCCACGATGAGCTGGAGACACGTGCAGGTCGCGGCAGAGGAGGCGAGAGGCGGGGGGAGTACCTCCCAGATGCTACGTCAGACTCACGCGGCCGAGGCCGAGACCAAAGAGAATCGACTCCACCGCCTCCACCTGCAGGGACTCCCGCCGGCAGCGAGGACACCGCGACCCAGTCCCACGAGGAAGGCAAAAAGAAGACGAAGACGCAGAGGAAGGCTGTGAAAAAAGGGCGTAAGGAAGAGGAGATTCTTGTAGGGGGCACTATTGCTCCCATAGAGCCTCCAGCTAGCACGCCTGCAGACGTTCCTCCACCTTTACAGTCACCGAGAAAAGGAGCCAAGAAGAAGGGACATGAGAGGAAGAGGAAGCGGTCGCCAGGCGGGGAGTCAGACGTGTCTGAGGAGGAGACGGCCGTACAGGTGGTGCCCAGCAAGAGGAAAAGAGGCCCCCGGACGCCACCGCCGTCCATGAGGCCAGATCGCCATGGAGTCGCTGCCACAAACAACTTCAGCGATTGGTCTGACGAGGAGGAGTCAGACAAAGGAGGAGCGCCGGACACACAAGCTCTGCCCCCTACCGCTGAGAGGACTCCGTCCGAACCGTTGAGGAGGGGTGCCGGACACAGGATGGGTCGAGACAGGGACCGGGGGGGTGCGCCACCCATCGCCCCGCTGCTGTCCCCGGATCCCCCCATGCTGCTGCAGACTCTGACGCCACAGCCGCTCATGTCCCAGCCGCTGCTGCGGAAACCCCCGCCGGAGCCAGCGCGCAGCAGCAGCATGGGCAGCAACCAGAGCCGGGCGTCGTCCCGCCGCCCGCGCTCGCCTTCCAACGAGTCGGCCCACCTGGATGATTCTCAGGGACCCCGCCTGCGCCGAGGCCGCTTGCAGGGCTCCAACTCCAGAGACCGGGAGAGAGAGAGAGAACGGCCAATGGTGGGCGATCCTTCAGGGGGCGAGAGAAAATCCAGAATCGATCAGCTGCGGAGAGGGGAGCCCAGCCGCAGCACCTCTTCAGGTCAGGATTCATAACCTGTCTGAAACCATTAACCAGATCAATCATGATGAATCAGTTGTTGAAATGTTGGCAACTAATTTAGTAATCGATTAATTGCTGGACTGTACAGATTAAGAAAAAGGCCATTTGGTAAAAACATCGTAAATAGAGCAATAATTTAGACAACACTGCTCAAAGAATATATTTATTAAAAGGAATGCTGTTATTGCATAGGAGATAAAAGGTTTATTTTTATATTCAAAAAATATAAAATATTTTTGCATTGTCTAAAAAGGTGTTTTTTTAATCCAATTAATCATAAGAATCAATTGATTCCCAAATTAATCATTAGCAGCAGCCCAAATTTTTTCCAATCTGACATGTTTTGCAGACCGTCAGGATTCCCGCAGCCACAGCTCCAGGCGCAGCTCTCCGGACTCGGAGAGGCAGGGCAGGTCAAGGTCGCGAGCCGGCTCCTACGACAGTCGAGAACGGGAGCCTTTCGATCGCGAGCGAGAGCGGGATCGTAAGGACTTCCGGCCTCAGCCGAACCAGCAGCAGCAGCCGCCACCGCTGCACCTTCAACAGCCCGTCCAGCCGCAGAGAGACTGGGAGCCGGAACCCAGGGACTGGCCGAGCAGGGGTCGCGATCCCATGCTGATGCGTCCCGGCCGGGAACCACTGCTGAGGGTTGAGAGGGACGTCCGGGAGCGCGAACGCCTGCTACCGGAGGGCCTCATCCAGCAGCACGAGCGGGAGCGAGACGGCCGGGCCGATCGAGGCACAGAACGAGAACGGGAGAGGGCGATGATGGACCCGTCGCCGCACGGCGACCCAAGAGCCGCAACGCGAGGAGACGCAAGAGGCGACTTGATGAGGGGTGACTTCGAGCCTCTGCTCCCGAGAGAAGTCTTCAGTCCTCCAGAGCCAGAGAAATCCAGCAACAGTCACCATCCAGCTGCAGATCAGCGTGAGCTGGAGAAGGCTGAAAGCATCGACGGTTAGAAGACGAGAAGAAAAAAAACTATTCTTGACCTCATCTACCTTTCTTCATGTGAATTAAATTGAAATATTTTTCTAGGAGAGGCTGATGAGAAAGAAGATGAGCAGTCCATCGCTTCTGCTGGAGAGGAATATGAACCTATCAGCGACGATGAGCTGGATGAAATTCTGGCCGACAGCCAGAAAAAGGAGGACCAGCAGGAGGAGGAGAAAATCACAGGTATGGCAGTACTTTTCCTAGCTTCTGCATTCATTCTTTGAAGCAACCTCACAAAACTATTTAACCCTGCACATGTCCACAGGTCCCCTGGATGTGATCGATGTGGACTGGTCCAGCTTGATGCCCAAACAGAAGCAGGAGCCACGGGCGGCAGGTGCAGCTCTGCTCCGCTTCACGCCAGGCGCCGTCCTGCTGAGGGCCGGCATCTCCAAGCGCCTTGCAGGCCCAGAACTCTTAGAACAAATCAAAGAGGTGTGCAAGTCAGAGCTGGACGATCCCAAAGGTGTGTTTTGATTTTCTGAAAATGATTGATTGATGGTGCTTTTTTTTATATGCGTCCAATTTAATAGTTTGCACAGATTTTGGACAATGTTTATTCACTTTTAAGTTTAAAGTTTTGAATTCAGAAATGCTTATGGGATAATGGGGAAAAAAGCTAATAAATATGTAGTAAAAAAGCAATACTACAAACTATAAGCAAGGCAGTCCGACTCTTCCTCGTTGCACCATCATGGCATAAACTCAAACATACATTTTTCCATATGAAGTATTTGGTGAATAAAGTAAACATTTTATAAATATGATCATTATTTAGCTAAATCTACTTAAAATTGGGAAAATAAAGTGGGGGGAAAAAGATGAAAGCTTTCAGTAAATTCAAAAATACTTTTAATGCCAAAGGAAAAAAAATATTACACTTATATCTTCTAAGTATCTTCAAAACGTAGTTGTGAATAGTAACACTTTGGGCAGGAAGGATCTCCAGAAGCTGTCAGTCTTGCAGCAAATCTCAGGAGGCCTATGGCTGAAGACACTATCCTGATTCTGTTTCCGGGGCAACAGAGAAGATGCTCCACAGTAATCCGACTAGAATTACACCATTGGTTGTTGGCATCAGTGGCTGCTAATCCACCTCATCTGCTTTTGTTGGTCCTCTTTAAATCTCTTCTTGGCCTTGTGGTTAGAAACCCGGGCAAAGGGATGTTTTATTCTATTCTTTTATTTTATTCTTTCAAATTATTTTATATTGATTTGCTCCCGATTTGAAATTATTTTGCAATTGATTCTGCTCTTGTTTCTCTCATACCAGATGCTGACAAGCTCTTTGAACACGACCTGGGGGCGCTGAACATGGCTGCCATGAGCAGGCGGGTGGAGAGGGCCGGTTTACTGAGCAACCTGGGACCCTGCTGTAAGGCGCTATGTGCTCGCAGGGACTTTGCCATTCGCCGGCAGCTGTTAAAAAATGAAAAGGTAACTAAATGCTCCTTAACTCATAACTAATGAAATGTTATGCGTGTATGCAAAAAATATATATATATTCCTTTCAATAGGGTCAAATGAAGCAGTACCCCACTACACCTGTGGTGGACAATGAGCTGCTCCAAATGAGCATCCGTCTCTTCAGAAGGACCATGGCGGGTCAGACCTCCGCCCCAGAGAGGTCAGAGAGCGGGTTGGCTCCGGCAGGTGAGGCTGCTGAAACAGGCAGCAGCAGCGAGCTGAGCACAGCTCAACCGGAGGTTTGTGTGTCCTGAGAGTAAAACACATTAAAAGTCTTCATCCGAACTTTACCCTCCATCACTTTTCTTTACATAAGAGCCCTGTTTAGTAATAAGGGGGCGTGACCATGTGGAAATACTCTAGGACCCCTTGCTGACGAGCCCATAGAAGTGTACTCTGTATTAAACATGTTTTGTGTGCTGTTTTAAAAGTCATTTTTAATTTACGGATCTTCCCCCGACCAACAAGCTTCAAGTTACTCATTCGTTTTTGTGTGTTCTGCATTGGTTGCTATAAATGTGCATTAAAATGGTTAGATCTTCGGGATTTTTTTTTGTCTTCCAGCTTTTTTGCTTTGTACAAAACTGACCGTCCAGTCGTGAAAATATGGAACATTTCATGTTCATAACGAATGAGCAGATTTGGTGAGGGTAATAATCCACATCCTGCAGAGACTTGAATGAACTTACTATAAAAGCACTGCCAAACTATTCTGTTAGTCTGTACAAACAGTATAATGTGTTTAATATAGCTGAAATGAATGGCTTGGCAGTGACTCCATGACTTGAACTGAAGAGTGTGCAGAGCACTTGCAGGGAAACACTGCCATGTTGAGTTTCCTTGTCAACCCACAGAAAAGGAAATTCCCTATAGAAAAAAGCTTGATGCTTAGCGACTAATCAGTAAGGATGTGAATGGTGCAGGCCGTGTGTTCTGGCTCTGTTGGCACAGTGGGTCGGCACAGGAGGGCTTGGATTCAGTGCGACTTCACCCTTGCACCACCTTTGTTCCAGGATTGCGTTACACCCGACATCATGAAGACGAGGACAAATCTGGGACTGCTCACGTGAACGCTAGAAAGCAGTTTTTCTGTGTCGTTTCAAAGTGTACAAGTAATGATATTTGGTGTGGTGCTGATTTGTTTTCTATTGTAAAATAAATGTAGAATAACATCCATATGCTGTGCTTAAATTGGTACAAGTGATGGTCTGAAGAGCTGAAAATACATGTCTGACTAGATTTCTTTCTTTTGTACTTTTCTTCATTCCTTGAGTCCAATTTTTCAAGTTTTCTAACTCCTTTCCTGCCTTGCATCCGTCCTTTTCCCCACCCTTCTTTGTCTCCTGCCATATGTAGGAGCGACTTCTTTATATTTTGATGATTACTTCATGATTTGTATTTCACTCATGGTGATGATGGTTTGGCACAGCAGGAATTATATTAGTGTGTTTTCACAATTTGCAACGTTGTTGAAAATCTTCCCATCCTTTCTTGCCTTTTCTTGTGTTCATCTGGGTCATGGTTTCAGCTCTTCCTTCCTTTTCTAATTTTGTCATTGTTGGTCCTTCATTTTACCATTCATTATTTTCTGCTCATCTTTCCTAGTTTTTCTTTGTGATAGCTAAAAAAAAGTTGTTGTTTTTTAATGAAAATATCAGTAACGTACAATTTATACAGCTTTGGTTTTCTATAAATACAAGTACCTTGGTCATCCTTAAAGGGAAATGGGTAAGTTCCAGCAGCAGACGTCCTAGTTTGTCTTTGGGTTATTAAATTTGAAATTTATAATTTACAAATTTCTTTAACTTTAAATAGTTGTTTCAAATATTTTTATATGTGTTTATCAATCTCATTATTTGCCAAAAATGCTTGACTCTAAAGCGTCGGAACCACTCTTCGTCTATTTGTTTCTAGTGTCCTTTATTGCCAACGGTCCCATGTCCTTTATTTTGTATCGGTGTTAGATGTACTCAAACCTGGAAAAAGCCGACACAGGCTGCTTCCAAACATAACGAAGACACAAAAGAGCATTGGCCATAAGGATTTTTCCAGCAGTTTCAGATTGTGTGATGCAGTTCTGCAGCTTGTTGTTTGTCCATGAATTTTAAGGTTTTTTTGTTTTAGTCTGTGATGCATCCAGTGGTAGCAGTGATGTTAGCTCCAGAATCAGGATCCAGGTTTGCAGCACAACGGTAACAATCCTTGTGCTGAGTTACTTCGGACAGAGACGTCGTCAGAAGTGGCTTACATGTGAAAAAGAAACAAGTTTTTTGAACCTTAGGATCTTCTAAGTCCACTTTAGCACTATTTTATCCCCTGTAGTGTTGGGAAGTGAACAGTAGATGGCACTAGATGCAAAGGTTTGGAAACAGTCACACAGAGTAGACCTGTGAGTTCAAGTTTTTCACTAAATCTTCATTCCCGTTCATGCAGGTGGGACGAGAAACTGCCCCTTGAAGTCACATCACAACACATGAGACGTTATTAACATCAGCGTATCGTCTGACAGCCAAATAAAAGCCCCCGCCTGACTGGCTGATGATATTGTCCGGCAGCGACAGGGTTTGTCTTTCACTTAAAGGGGTAATTTCCAGCTCAGGGAACTCAGAAATGCATCGTCCTGCAGTGATGAGAGGCTTTAAGCTGAGTGCCTCGACATTCAAACTGTAAATTCGGGTTAGCAAAAAGAAAGGAAAGCGACTCAAGCACCAGCTGTTATAGCTGTGCTTTCTCTGGAGGAATAAATTACTCATCAGAAATAGTTGCCATATAAAAGAAGAGGTAAGAAAAAAGAAATAGAGCTTGTGATGTCTTGTGTGAGTTTACCCACTCTCATACACACACACACACACACCCACACACACACACACACACACACACACACACACAAGAGGAAAAAGGCTAAATCTTATCATTTAGAGCCTTCACAAAGGGAATAAAGAGCTACTAATCTGCTTCATCTCCCCGGTTCTTTTGTGTGAGTGGAAATGGACCTTCTGTCCACTGGCTGCTTGTCACCCTGCTTCTTTGTTCCCCCCTGTAGATGTGATGGTCTGCCCATCACAAACCTCATCTCTCTCCCTCTTTTGTAGGAAGCCCCGCATACAAGTATCAGCTGGAGCCCTATAAGTCCTTTAGGTGGGTCTGTTCTAGTCCCCAGAGCTGCTTTTTCCACTCGCCCACCTCTCTTTGTTTGCCGCCTGACACATATAGGCGGTAAGAGGTGGGGATAAGATGGATGCATATGCCAATTTTATCTCTTGATTTAGTGGGAAAGGAATACTGGTGGCATTAGGAGTGCTACGTCCAATCTTATTAGTACCGAGGGCGATCAATAAAGCTTTCGATTGTGCTGAACAGAAGTCACTGGGAGACTCGGCTTTTCAAGCTTGTTTCTTATTAAAGCGCCCCGGTGAATCGCCTTTGCTGCCTTTATTATACGCCAGTCGCTCTTGATATTGTTTGTTTAATCAGTTCAAATACAGCGTTTCGTCTGGGGAGACATTTTCAATGTCATGACCTTTAAATAATTTCTGTCTCATGTGTTGTATGATTTTAGCCACTTTTTTTGCAATTTCTTTAATTTAGTAAATACGAGCAAATCCACCCAAAGACTTTTACTCAAAAGCGTAATGATGTTTTAAACTTGGCTTAAAATAAATACAAAACTTGACGCAAAAAGTGACCCCAATCTTGTTCTTATTGTTGAGAATTAACTTTTTCTTTTCAGTTGAGTCAAACTAAATCCCTTTATCTTAACTGAGCAGACCTAACAAAGCAGATAAAAAAAAGCAGCTCATGTAATATTTTCTCGTGATTTTAGTTCTTTCAGTCATTTTTTTGAGCTCACAATTACTTTCAATTGAGGTTTTTTGGTCCACATGACAAGAGGTTTGGACAACACTGCCCTTCGGGTCAACACGGTGGTGGCAGCATAAATCAGGTCAGAGATGGTAGGAAGATGAACAGAGCTACAAACTGGAAGAAAACCCATTAACCTGGACTATTCTGGAAGAGTTCAAATTAAAGCATATTGATGTGCTTGTCCACTATGATTTTAATCTGATGTTCACAGACAGTGTTCACTCAATCCTGATAGAATTTGAGTTATTTTCCAAAAATTTCAAATATTTAACGTGTAGAAGAACTGATGTGACTAACATGCATGACACCTGTTTCACATTTTAGATGCCAAATGCTTTCTAATAATCTAAAGATGTATCCGTTCGGGTTTCCATGGTGAATGACTTCCAGCTGGGCCTCACTTTCCTACCGAGGTCAAGTCTTCACTGTCCAACCCCGCCAACCTACAGCAAGAGTAACTCATCCAGCTCAGGGGATAAGATCTGCCGTCAACCTGCTCTTGACAAACACAAAGAGGGTCATCTGCACTGAGATTGAACTGAAACTAAGCTGCAGACCAAGACAGACAGAGAGAAGGGGGGTAAGAATTGATTAAGAAGTAGCTGAGATAAAAAGAAGAAAAAAAAGATTAGATTGAATCTCTGTGGAATCAGCGTTTGTTGATTTGGAGATATAGATAGGCTGAAGTGGAGGAGTGTAGTTAGAGAACCTCGGAACCAGACTGCAAAGAAAGTGGAAGTTTGTTTCTACTTTGATATTTAACTGTTTACGTGATAATCTCCGCACACAATAAAGCAGCTTTAGGGCAAACTAACATTATGTGAGAATGCAGCATCCTGGGACTAATATTATGCAGATTAATTAAATTGCTTATTGTATATCTCATGCACTCAGACTGCGAGACAGGCATGCACTGCTGCACAAGGCTCTGAGGTGAACCGCTGAATTAATATGAGCTCAAAAAGCTGCAACAGAGCTTTTGCTTCTGACTTTTTTCCAAAAGAATCAGGGATCATTTTGTGTTTTCTTAGGCTGTCTTTGTCGGATATCAAAATTAGTTGGAATACCTGAAACATTTAAGTACAGAATAAATATGTAAGGGGGCAGCTGCACAAGATTATCATTTATCATTTGGTGCAAAAACATGAGGTTTTTAAATAAAGAAAAGCAGAAAAAAAGAAAAAAATCTATGATGTAAAACTCCTTCTTGTTGCAGGCAGATCATGGATTTTGGGGTCAGCACCAGCACCGATGAAGTCTTTGATGGATGAGAGCAGCTCTTCATGGCCTCCTACGGCCTGTTGTAAATGTCATAAGGTGGATGCAGTTGACCTCCAAACACTTTCATTCAACTTGTGCCAAATCCAGAACCCTGGAGAGAGAGAAAGAAAGAGAGATTGAGTGAGTGAGAGATTCAGAAGCAGCGATGTGACCATGGCTGCTTCTGGACATCAGGAGTCTGCTGATGAAACGGAAAATCGGCAACTGCAGAATCAGGGAGTTGGAAACAGCTGTGCTGTGACCTAGTTTGGAGGGTTTGTTTTAGGCTGACTGATGACTGATTGAAATCTACCAAAACCGAGGCACAAGCTAGCAATTTAGAAACTATAACAGATTTTTGATTCAGCTTCAACTAATGTTTAAATTGTGGACGGGAGGGAAAATGACATGTCCTAGGGCATCAGGTTTTGGCAAGGACTGCAAATCCACCTCATTTGCTGTTGCCACTCATTTTTAATTCCTCGACTTTATTTTTTGAGCTTTTGAGATCTTAATCCAATACTTCCTGTAGTAAAAGCAATGCCTTGTTGCCTGGTTACGGATCACAACAACTATCCTAAAGTAAAGAACAAAGGGCTGCACAGCATCCAAAACTAGAAGGAATAATTGTCCTGAAAAGCAACACCTCAACCAAAGAAATTATGAACAAGCATCTATAAAAGACTTGTGTAACAGACCTACTGCAACCAGATCAACCACTCATTCCACAAAATCCAAAAAGGTTCTCTATTGGATTTAAATCTGCTGACTTTTGAGGATGCACACGTTCTTGCTACTAAGAAAAATACATGCTTTTCAGTGTCATTTATCCCTAACAGGTCTAAATAATGGAGAATAAAGTGAGGAGCATTTAATGAACTTGAAGTGCCTTTATGATTCCCCACTCGAGAAGGATTAGGAAGGAGGGAAGGAGGCACCTTCCCGCATGAGTAGTTCTGCAGCCGGGCTGACTTCCACATGGCTCATCGGGGACGCTGCCAGGGAGCAGAATGTCACTTTTAAACGAGCATCTCTTTCCTTTGGGCTGGGTGGTGATGGATAATGCTTGCCTGCATTAGCGAGAGAGGGGGTACCATTCATCACTGCGACATGGCACGTTCAGCGCATCTGCATGCTCTGATTGCATGCAGGTAGCGTCGCACTCCTGTGGGCTGTAGGAGTGCAAAGGGAGGATGATGGCGGGCGGAGGGGAAAGTTACAAGACAGACAGAGCATCTGGAGACAAGAGCTCTCACTGGTGTCAAGCTGAGGGAGGATATTTATTTGGTTGGGGGGTCGTGGGAATACTGGAAGTATCTTCTTGCGGTTTCATTCAAAGCATATTGGAACTGACAGTATAAGTTTGAGAAACAAGCAGCAGCTGTTTTGGAATTATTCTCACTCTCTATCTTTTCAGATACAAGATACCTATGTATGCTATGTTTTGGAGCAGTTCATGCATGCTACATACTGCACATATTTTAAAATGATGTTATAAGGCAGGGGGACTTTAATTGTAATCTTAATATGTATTGCTGAGCTTTATGATGTTGTGGAAACCATATTTTGTTGAGATCTTGTTATTTATCGGAATACAGCTCAAGTGGCTGCCATTTTTAAATTAAGTTTATAACCTTTGTTTAATTAAGAAAACAGTTTCCTCTTTTTTTTTTTTACTGTACTTCTAGGTTGGATCAACTTATGAATAAGTTTCTTAATCAGAGTTGCCAAATTCTGGTTCACTAGCTATGTGCATATTGCCTTACAAATTAGTCCTTAAACTTTTATTTTTTTTGTTTTGGGATGCTTTGTTTCAAACTCTTCCACTAAAGTTTTGTCCAATGACAACAGAACATGTACGGAGAGGGTTTTTTTTTTTTTCAATTTTTTATCAAAAAACTCATGAGCTAAGTGTGAGGATTTGAGTTTTCTGTGTTTATTTTTGGTTCTGTTCCCTGTGAATCTTTGTGGTTTCCTGTCTCTTTCCCCTTGATTGTTTTCCAGGTGTGTCTCGTTCCCTGATGCCCTTCTTGTGTATTTAAGAATTCTTACATTTTAGAATTCTGAGATTTAAGAATTTATAAATTTATGAATAAAAAAATTCTTAAATCATAGCCAGTCAAAGTCAACAGACAGGTAAGGCGGCGGAACCATTTGATTACAGTTCTGCTAATTAGCTTTTTCCGACTGGAAAACAACAACAATAGAGTAATAATACCTTTTTTGGAATAGTTTCAGTAAAAAGGTGAAAAGAGGACCGCCGAACCTCCAGTGGGCTGCCGACTACAACAACTTTATGGACTATTCCAAGAAACAGGTGATATCTCGTTGCTTCTGTTTCAGTGAACTGTATTCTCGTATTTTATTTATTTACTTGCACTTTTGAGAAACGTTTTCAGATTTGAAGACATTTTGCACAGGTGCCCATGGCATGCTGATAACCATTTCCAATCCATTTGCAATCTAAAACCTGTTTTCTGTGTTTAGATGATCCATGAAATGCTGAAAATAAAAAACTGGGCCACAGTGGATATATATGTTAAAAGCCACTTCATCCAGAATGTCTGGTGACATCGGCCCATTGGCCAGCGGTGAGTTTGACATGTTTTTCTATGTATTTTTTTATGTGTTAATTATGCATGAACTGACATGAATGTGGGTGAGGCCCCCAATTCAGAGATGGTTTCAAGTAAGTTATTTTTGTTGCAACAAAAGTTAGTTGTAAAAAAAGTAAGTTCAAAGAAAACATATAGTTGCGACAAAATTAACAACAAAGGTTAGTGACTTATGTTCAGGTGATTGGGCGTTCTAATCTCAGATAAACTAAGTTTAAGTTTGTTATCCTGACAGAAGGTGAACTTTCGGTGGCTTTCAAAAACATTTTACAAATAAAAATCTAAAATCAAAACTACTTTTATTTAAGTATTTGTCTAAATAACAGTAGCTTTTGAGGGAGAAATTTCCAAACACACCCATTCACACGTTTAGATCTTGTTTTTCCCCTCCTAAGTCATTCAGAGAGGAGGGCAGGTGGCGGATGCTCCCCTGGTAAAGCTCTCTGGAGGTTATTACTGTTACAAATAATCCCATGATGACGCCATGTTAACACTGTGTCAAAGACAAAGACGGGATATTGATTTGATATTTGCAGCAGCCTTTGTAGGTGGATTTGATTGTTTAGTTATTGCTCTATTGCTCTATCCACTGTATATGTGGAAAGCCTGGTCATTGTAGGAAGGGTTTGTTTATAACTTGCTTACTATCGCTTTCATATGTTTACATTTACTCCATGTTTGTGTCCCAGTAGCCTGATGCTATTATGCCTCAGAGGACCCAAACCGTAGTTTCAGAGGCACCGATAAGCAAATCTAGCAGGGCCCCCAACTTCTCCGTGCTGCATGAAGGATTGCTCCAATTGTTGTATTTTCATCTTTTAGTGCTTCTTTTCTATATCCCTGCATAAATATTTCGGCACGAGAGCTCTAATGCTGGTGGGTGGTGCTGCAGTTTCAAGCTTTTTGCTACTGAGAGATTTAAAGTGTGATATAAAAATTCAGGTGAAAAACAATGCAAGGCAGAGAGGAATATGGGGCGATAAATCTCCAAAATGCCTACTGCAAATGTCCCATGAATCTGCCGCCAGGGCGAAAGCGTCTGTGTGAGTGTGCAGGGCTGATATGGAGGGAAAAAAATAAAAACGAGAGAGAGGAAGGGATTGCTAAGTTGGCTGTTTGACTGATATTTAGCTGGAGCTCAGTGCGGATGAATGAGGCTGAAAATCCTCTTTTCCTCCTGGGTGCAGTTACTCTGAGCACTGTGATACGGAGCTACCTCAGAGAGAAGGATGCTCTTGTAAAATTATTTCTGCCTCCTATAAGGAATAAAATATAACCGTCCTCAGAAGATTGGAGTTATACACCGAGCTGAGGTGCATTAACCAAACAGAGAGCTCTCTGCTGAGGCTTCCCATGGACACAGGCCTCTCTGGCACTAATCTCCCCTCTGCCCCATCACTTTCCTCACAGCTCACTCTTTATCTATCTCCAGAAAATTCTGCAGCCCGTTCTTGCATTAATAACTCCTTTGGCTTTTAGTACTTACAGTATTAGCTATAAAGTTAATAGTTTGCATTTACCGTAATGCTAACACTTATGTGAAGTGCTATTACATACAGTAGAGGACTACCAGTACTATTTGTCACAGTTTTAAGAATCAGGGGTATAAAACTGCAGACTGAAGAGTTGCAGTGTCTGGGAATATGCTGAAATCTGACTACCTGCAAAATCCAAGCTCCCTTTTTCCTTCCACTCTGATGCAGAAAAAAATGACAACTGCCCAAAACACAGTACTGCATTCCTCAAAAGCATTGTTTTAAATGCTCAAGGTGTATTGTTTAATTCATCTCTTTCTGTCATTGTGACATGCTACAGTGTCCAAGTTCAAAGTAGGACTGCTGCAGCTGCTTATCCAAAGCCACTTGGTAAACACACGTTACTTGTGGAGTTAATTAGTTGCAGATGAGCAGATTTATGAGCAGAGCCGGGGAGACTCTGGAGGTTCTGTCTTTTTTGAAGCAGAGAATCGTCAATTATTTGGGAACAGATGGCTTCAAAGTGCAATTTTTGATTTTTGCCTCAGCGGACTAGATAAAAAACCTCGGATTTAAAGAGTTATGAGGGGCCGTTTTGAGTTTAAAACTTAAACTGGGGTAACATTTTGTGTTGTAGACATTAAGCCAATGTTATTTCTATCTTACTTCCTTTTAAGCTTCAGCTTCTTACTGAATTTGCTCCCAGACACATTCTTAAGCACGTCATCCTCTTGTCATTTTTGGTTGATCACAACTTTTCACTAAATACAAGTTTATTTTTTATTCTATTATTGACACGCTTGTTCAAATAATAACAGGCTTTACAAGTCAGCCCATCTGAAATGATCTGACAGCTTCGGAGAGAAGAATTGTCTGAGGTGCCAGCGTTGAGCAGACTATTACAGAGGCTATAAGATGTTTTGGCAAAGAACGCTCAGACCCTGACAACTTGTCAGGCGTGATTGCTCCACTAACAGCTTTCCTTTACTTGTGACTGACAGGTACATTTTTAGCTGCTCTTCCTCTCAGGTTCAAGACTTTAGTGATTGAGATTTCAGAGACCATGTTTCATCTTTTTTGAGAATGGGGTTGTGTTAAAAGTTTCTGTTGTCTGCAGTTGCTTGATAATAAAAGCACAAATACAAAGACCACATATTTACTCTCGGAAAATAGTTCTACCAATCGAAAGGACATATATACCGTAATTTTTATCTTTCTACTCTTTAAATTGGGTTTTGATCTTCTACCTTTTAAATACTTTCCACATTAAAAATTGAAAATATATATAAAATTAATCAAAGACAGACAATTAAGAACATAGCAAACATTTTGGTGCCAACTCATAAAGTGGCCACCAAAAAAGAAACTACTTGTAGTACTATTGCTTAAATAGAAATTGTGTCCCATCTTGAAGCAGGCAAAGGACTGACTGACATCTGTCAGTCTGTAAAGGGTTACAAAGCAATTTCTGAGGCATTTAAATTGCTTGGCATAAGGAAAAAAATAGGAAATATATATAAAATGTACCAACGTTGGTACTTACTGTCATAACCCTCGTAAACACACAAGAGAAACATCAGTGGAGAGTGTTAGTTTTTATAATTTTGTAAATTGGTGGAGGTCAGTAGATGAAGAACACATACACAGTAAAAACCACAGTAAAATGCATTTTCTTAACTGAGAAACTTTTTGCTAATAAACACCCAAAGCCTGGGCATTCAATTCTTTCGATTGAAGCCAAAATTAAAATAATTTCCTAATACAGGAACAAAAGTAAGAATGATGACTCAATCATTTTTATTGTTGCCTTCAAGTGCCAACATGTTAATCAACAACATTGTTTTACACAACAGTTGTGTAAAACAACTGGCAATCCTGTTGTTTCATGACACATAATGGTAATGGTGACCACATTTTTAGAGGCATTATCTCAATGGATCTTTTCTTTTCCAAGAATGTGTTTTATTGTTATAAACTATAAAGCAGATTTCAAAAAAGCCCTTTTCACTTGCAGTACTATGAAAACATGTTTTCAGTCCATGGAAATAGAATAGCACATCAGCTTTCTCATTTGGTGAGCAATTTAACATGATAAACAAAATGTAATAGATCTATTATGTCAAGATCTATGATAACTGCGACACAGTTTCCCAAACTCAACCTTCATCGCTCCAGACAGATGGTTTGTACTGACTGTGCAAGGCCTCCTGCTATGCCTGATAACAAGGTTCCTGGTCTATATAGGGCAACTGTGATTGTAAACACAGCAGCCTCAAGTGGTGTGAACAGGTGGCCTGCCTCATAGGGCCACTGGTCATGTTGTGTGTCTACAATAAAAGTTCAGTTATGAGGAAATGCCTGAGTGCTTTAATAGCTTGAGACAGAATGGCTGGCTCAGATGTGCTGATAGAGAAAATGTCAGTGCTGAGAGTCTTCTGGGAAATCAAAAGCGATGCCCTGAACTAAACTGGATTCATCAGAGGTACAGTCTTTGGTTACAAGCCATTAAAAATACTGTAGGTTAGATTTTACAGCTTTATGTTCATTTCTCCTGTCCTGCTTCACAATGACATCACTTTTGGCCTACTTGTAGCTCTGAATGTGGCTTTAAATCACTTCCTCCACATATTTGTTTTTGGACACAGTATCCTCTGGAGGGTAGCAGATGATATTTTCCAAGAGAAAGGAGAGAAATGGTTTGCTAAATGCCAAGATTCAGCCCTTTGTTGTCATTAGGTCGGCGATTATTGGCAGGCAGGCTACCACAGAGGCCCTGTTGAACCACCATCTATCCTCCCCTTTCTAACGCCCCCCAGCCCTCTCCATATTGACCCATATAGGTGCTTTGAATCACTGGCGAGCCAAGTATATCTGGGCCCTCTTCCCAGGAAGACCTTAGAGAGGTGGGTTTGTGGTGGTCGTGCATGCATGATCTAAAAATGTAAAAATATAAGCATGCCGTCAGCCCACAAACATACATGTGTACAAAAACGGGCTGCTGGCTTGTGACGGTATTTTGGATGCAGATTAAAGTATCCTAGGCTTTGAGTCTCCAGGTGGTTCTCTTCTAGCAGACTCAGCGATGATTTAAGGTGAGGAGGGCCCCTGTACAGCGCCATTGCAGACTGTTATTTATACAGGGTTCCTACAGAATCTGGAAGAATATGGAAATGCCTGGGATTCGTTTGAAATGTTTTCCAAGTTTGGAGAAATAAGGAAAAAATGTAGCGTATGTTTTAACCATCTCAGTCTTATACGTCCATCCATCCTTTCAGCCACCAATCAATCATGTACCTTTTTTTTTAATCCATCCTCCTGTTTTATCAATTCTTTAGTTTATGCAAGCTCCATAGAAATGTTAGAAGTCTGCAACTATAACCTCAAAAGTGTGTTGCAACCCTTTTCATAGTGTATGAGGCAATTCTTAGCATGTTTAATTTTAATCTTAATATGTTAATGTTATGCAGGTCTAAACCTGAAGTGAAGGGCAAAACTTAAAACTGATGTCCTTTACTTTGTAGTAGCAAAGTCAGAGGCCTTTGTAGTGGGAAAAAAACAGAAACACAAAGTGATAAAGTTAGAAGACCAAACAAAGTTTCCTCCAGGAACTGTGTTGACTGGCATTCTTCCTGCATGCCCTCTCTTGCAGTCTGATATATAATCCCCAGATTAATTAGCTGTGTTTCAGTCACTTCGTGTAGTGCGACCCTCAGCAATCTTGCCTATCAACTTACAGGGCGCCAGAGTTTTCTTCTCTTTGAAGATCGCCTTGGCTTCAGAGTCAAAAAAGCCTTCTCTGATCTCACAACTAAAGGAAAGGGCCCCTGTAGAGCGCCGTTGCAGACTGACAAAAGCTCTGAAAAACAACATTTGGGTAACACACACATCAACAGGGCCGAAAGAAAAAAATTAGGATTAATTTGGTTGTGAAAACAAGAGGCGGTATGGAACAATGACAATCTGGCTCCTTTGGTAATTTCCTGTCGGCATCTATTCCTATGATGTGGTGGTGACTGTTCTGCCGGGATCAATCAAACCTCTGAGCAGATGGCATCGTACTCCTCCAGCAGACCGAGGGTTGTAAGAGATTTTTTTATTCCGGAGATGGTAATTGGCCTGCTATTCCATGGACCGGGAGTGTGCTAACAACCACTGCCATCACCGCTGCGCTGCGGCAACACCTCATGTTCTGATCTGAATGACTCATAATGTGCTACAAGCTCCATTTAGTTTTAACGCCAACTTGTGTTTAACATGGCTTCTACTAACAGGCAATAATGATAGTGTGGAAAAGCAGCTACAAAATAGTCTTGTACAGGGCTTTGTGAAAGTATTCATACAATATTTTCCTATGTTGTCGAATTAAGGTAGCAGCAAAATTATAGTTTTCATGTTTTGTTTTTGACATGCCACGGCAAAAAGAGCAAATAATCAGAGGCAGCCCAGAGGCCGAGGGTAACGGGAGGAGTTGCAGAGATCATTACTGTTTATCCCATTAAGAAGTGTTTTACCTGTAGAAGAGTGGCTTGAAGTAAGTAAGCACATTGATAATTGGCTTTTTATAAACATAAGATTATCCTGGTGAAAATGGTTCTTTATTATGAATACAATAAACTCCTAATGATGAATATACAAACCCCTAAAAGTGACAGTATGGCGTGGATCGCTGCTTTTATTGCGTACTGTTCTGATGCGTCATTTTTCTTTCACTTTTCAATTACTGCACTACCAATATTTCAAGAAATATTGGTAGTGAAATATTGTTAAACACTGATGTTTAACAATGTCATGTGAGAAAATGTGAGGGTATAAATTCTTTTTAGAAGAAACGTGGAGCTTTTCATTTAGTATATTCAAAATGTTGTATTTCTATTAAGCACAAATATCTCGTCCCATACACATTTAGTCCACTGTGACTGCCTTACAAACAAAAACACATCGCCTGCACTTCATTTGCAAATAGGGCTTGCATTTAGGTGAGGAAAGCTTATGTAGATAAATGGAACCGTGTGTGGGAGACCCAGCAAAGCTGTATGAAAGGGAAACAGTGTAATTGCTTGCGTACTGTAAGAGTGTGTGTCTCTGAGACGGCGGGCACTTCAAAGCTTTGATGTTGGAGCTCCTAAATGAGGGCCACCAGAGGTCCCGACTAATGGGACATCATGGGGAGATTAGAGGCCAAATGGAGCAGGCAGGCAGGCAACACGCTCCTATGTATGTGCATGTCGCCCAGAAAAGCAGTGAGTTCCTGTGTGTAACCCTTTTGTAATTAAAAGTGAAAGATTAGCTGAAAGTCTTGGCTGGTAATTAGAAAGGAAGAACCTATTATATACAGTCTTGGTCAGTGCTTTTTGTAGTATGGTATAAATCCTTTATTAAATAATCATAACAATAATTATAATAACAATCATAAAAAGAGCATTTCTGTACAAAGACCCCTTTAAAATAACAACAACAGCAGTCCTAGTAGTGCGAAAAAACGGGGTGGGGGAATCCTGTCTTCTCAAGTTTTTTTTTTTCCTCTTAGCATTCCCAGTCAGAAGAGGGCGCTGTGACTGTCACTGTCAGTGTCAAATGAGTATATTTTATACCGGCTCCAAAGGCAAGCTGGATCCCCGAGGCTCCAAGGCACTTTGAAGAGAGTCAGTGGGGTCCGTCTATGTGGGCCTCCGAGGACTGAAGATGGCGAGAGTGAGTGTGAATGAGATGGGTGCACTTCTACAGTGAATCCACTGAATTTCATTTCTAAGCTGGAGCGGGTGTTTAAAACAGGCATGTGTGTGTCCAAACATCACGGGTTGATGTGTACTCAATGTTCTGTACATACAACAGTACATTCAGTTGAAACCAGATATTTACACACATTGTAAAAATACACACAACCTTTTTTTCATTGTTGTCTGAATAACTTTGACCATATTAGGTTATTAAATCCAGAAGTGAAGGAACTGGTGCACTTCGCAAAATAGACTGTATTATGGTTAAAGAAAATTAAGTGGAAATCTTTATAGACTGGCCTTGAAGCCAAGCATAAAGTCAAGTTAGTTACAAAGTGGCTTAAGGACAACAAAATAAATGTTTTGGAGTGCAGTAGTCCCATAGAAAATTGTGGGCAGAGCTGAAAAGCTGTGTGGAATCAAGGCATCCTACATATTTGACAGTTTCACCAGTTCTGTCTTAAGCAATAGGCCAAAATTTCAGCAAACTATTGAGGAAAGCTTGCAGAAGGAACTGTGTGAACCACTTCACACAGTTTAAAAATAATTTTTCCCCTCATTATTCTGGCATTTAGCTATTGGAAATAATTTTTGGTAACTGCCTGTGGAGTCGGATTTATTGTCGGTCGATGGAAAAAAAGGTTATGCGGTGTATATAAATATCTGCATTCAACTGCACAAGTGAGGTGTCTGTGTATTAATGTGCTCAGGAATGAATGCAGAGATCGTTCTTCTTGTTCGTCCTCTTTCTTACTCATGGCTTACAGTCTCTGACTGGTTCAAAACCATGTCATAAAACAAATACATAAAAAACAATGACAAAAAAAGCTTGCCTTGGTATGCAGTGATAAAAAAAGAAAGGATTCCCAAAGTAGGCCACCATTAGCCAATAAGTTGAGGTGGATGCTTGTGTGTGTTGGAGGAAAGATGGAATAGGTCCTTTAAATCATGGCTTTTGAGGTCCACGTGTAAAAATGTCTCGATGTTGCCTCGACAATCCTCCCCCCCCCAGCATTTCCACACACAACGGTTTGCTTTTAAGGCTTGTTGTGCATCTGGGCACACAGTCGCTCTGTTGATCGGATATGTCTCTGGTTTGTTTCTGATCCCATTTGTTCTTTTTGTGTTTTGAAAGCACAGAGTGAGCAATAGCTCCTGGGAGGGAGAAGCACTGGGGAATTCGAGTGCTCTGTCAGTCACAGTCTTGTTCGTTCTTTTGTTTGATTCACTTCCTTCAGGGTTTTTGGTCTCTGCCCCAACCAGCAATCCATAGGTTGCACCGTCCAAATCTCCTTGACCTTTTCTGATTTGCCGCCAATGTAAACACGACCTTCTCTTTGACAGGAATCAGTAACAACTAAATCTAACAACAACACCTTTCCATCAGTAAAAGAATGTTTCCCTCCCTACCTCTACATACACCCATACACACGCACACACACACACACATACATATATATCTATATATACTTTCTTCACCTCTTTTTTACTCAACTTATCTTTAACCACAGGACTGGCAATTGGCCTGAAAGAAAACATTAAACAAAAAGAAAGTGATTGAGTAGAAACTCAACTAAAAATACCACAGAGGGAAAGAAACTTAAGGGCCAACTGAGGCGGATGTGCAGCAGAAACAAAAGAGTCAAGGGGCTTTACAAAGGAGCTAAGTTCTAGGCCACTGTGTTCACAGGTGATCAAAAAAATACTTTTTTCTAAACTTATTCCTATCCTACCACCTTCCCAACACAATGTTTCCAAATCTGTCTGTGTAGTTTACAGTATCCAGTTGCAAAACTAGACATATCTATGACACATTTAGAAGCAGTTTTCTTTACGTGACCCAGGATTCAGCAATTGATATGTGTTGATATTTAGTGTTTGAGGCCTATCATCCCTGCAATGAAGCAGTCCATGGAGGTAATCCTGGTCTCTCAGTCGTTGATCCATTTGCAGAAACAACTGCCAATACTGGACGGTGCTGCGTTTTCCAAACAAGCTCTCACTGAGACCTGCACCACTGAAGAACACTAAAGTTGGCAAAGATGAAGAAAATAGAGAGAGATTTTCACAAAATGCCTGCATCTTTTCCTCATCACTTCTCTCATGCTTCAGTGCAGCAGCGCTGCTGGTTGAGTTTGACTTTGTGCTTGAGGCCATCGTATAATTCGAAGTTGTAGTTTTCCAGAGTAGTAGAGGATCGTGATGAGAGTCCACTGTAGGAGCACGTGCAGTACAGGAGGAGGCCGGCGCACACTGCCCCGAGCAAGACGCCCAGGGAGCTCATGACGATGATTGTGACCAGGATGGGGTCCAACGTGTATAACCACGAGTTGTCTTTTTCCGAGGTGTGTGTCACTGGAGGATCAGATGATGGGGACGCGGGTACGTTCCACTCTGGGATATGCAAACCTAAGACAGGTAGAGGAAATTACAGTACATGAGAAAAATTAGGTATTTGCAAAAGTAAGATGCCAGTAGACAACTCATGCACTCAGCAGATGTTTTATTAGGTGCACCTGCTCAACTTCAAACCAGTTTCTTGGTAGGCATGGTGAAGACACCTTGCTGAAGTTTGAACTTTGCCACAAGTGACTTTCAATGTGATTTGGCCGTTGGTGCCTGAGAAGCTGGTCTGAGTTTTTATAATGCAGTTTACAGGTTTGAAAAGCAGAACAGGCAGAATATGCAACAATTTGATTGGACAAGAATGCCCTTTTGATGTCAAAGACGAAAGGATAGAGTGATGTTGCATGATAGAAATACAGCAACTTATATAAGATCCTGTTACACCCAAGGTGCACAGCAGGTCAGCTAAAAACCAGAAAGTGAGAATACTTTATGCACACATGTGCACTCAGACTTCTTCAGAACATGTCTGGTTCGCTGAATCTCAATTTGAGCTGTAACATCCAGATAGTAGCGTTAGAATGTAGCTGGCTTGAATCATTCTTTCGGCCTTTTAGTACCAGTTGTATATCATGTAACTGCTAAAGTTTACCTCATTATTATTGCTGACTGTGCCAGTCTCCTTTATGACGACAGTGTACTCATCTGCTGAAGGCTATTTCCAGCAGGATAATGCATCATGTCAGAAAGCTAAAATCAAAACTCAGGGCGATGAGTAATTAATTCAATGTACTAACAGACACCACATATTAATCCATGTAGTGGAATGGGAGATTTGCTTCCTCAATGTACAGCCAAAGAAATCAGCAGGAACTTTGTGTTGCTATATAAAAATTAAAGGTTTTCCGGAGGCACAAGGGAGTCCAAACTCATATTAACAAAGTGCACCTAATAAAGTCATGGATGAGTGTATTTTGGTATGGGTATAATGTGCCTTACCACTGCCAAGGGGGTCTCTGCCCATGGAAAGTCTCCCATCTCCAATGTGACTTGTACCTGTCAAAGAAAAGCATGGGACCTTTAGCAGCAAATCAATTTACATTAACTTTTCACACTCATACAAAAGAAATCCTATAAAACTTTATGCCAAAGAATAAAAACTGATCTTGTGTTTAAATGTTACATATATGTCAGATAGTTTTATTCTTGTGCAATAACGGAGTGTTTTTTGTTTTGTTGATTGGCACAAAAACTCTGAATATGATGAAATATGGGAGTAAGAGTAAAAGACAGAACCCATCAAAAGTTCTTTAAAACAGAAAACTAGGGCACTGAAGTTGACAAAGAAGTTACAAAATGTCACACATCACCCAAAGCCAGCTGTTTTTCTACTCGGAACAGCACTACCAGACCTATTGTACTGTATAATCACCCTCCAAATATTCCCGGTCATGTGTCAAATAAATAAACACTAGCAGGATACATTGGAACATGTACTTAAATAAATCTAAAGAGAGTTCACTGCTGTACTAATATTAGCAATACATTAGTGCTTTGGACAGCTGTTGTGCACTTCTGGTTAGTTTGTCCCTTTTGATTCATACACTAATTTTATCCGCATATGTTTGTGCTCTGACCTAGTCTACTGCAAGTTGAGTATATTGTTGAATTTTTCTAAATATTTCATACTACACCATATTTCCTTTGATTGTGGAGGTGATCTCAGATTTTTTGACTCCACTTCTTAATACTAGGGTACAAAGAAAGCTGAAATTTTCAAGACCCACGGTAAAAAATCCTATAACTGACTATTTTAATAGCTCAAATTCCAAATATATCCTATAAATCAATAGGCACAGTGGGAGTCATGTTAGCACTACCACTGAAGATAAAAGCTACGGTCTTTATTTCTGATCTTGGGGACTGGCTGCTTTGCAAACAGCAAAGCAGCCAGAAGTTTTTAATAGAAAAAACTTCAAATCGGTGAAATACTGAACTACAAACAGATGGGCGTTCACTGCTCCGCAAATGAAAATAATTGGTTTTCAAAGTAGATTTCAAAGGTTATTGATAATAAACATCCCTTTTTGAACCCGACACACTCTGAAATGACCTGCCCCTACTTTTTCTGTAAAATATAGATGCCTATAAAATGAATAACTGAATGGTTTCAAACATGGCTTTTGTGCCTTTTGCTCCATTTCATTTCAATACCTATGCTAACAAGAATAAACAATCAAAAGTGGAAATTAGCTTGTTGTGCCATGATATTTTTAACAAATCAGTACCCTTGTAAATATACCAATTAAATTCACCTGCACATAATATTTCTGCCAGTAAGAGAAGATAAAACAGACAAATGTATGCTTTTAAAATAGAAAAATATGACTTTATTTATAGAGAAAGTTCATTAAGATACATTCCTGTCAAACACACAGTCATCACATTTGATAAAGATTGTATAAGACTGCTCATTCTGTGCCAGGACAAATCAAAACACAATATCAATGTTGAAATCATTGCTGTCAAGGTTAAGAGCGGTGCATTTGACAATTAAAGAAAGAAAAAAAATTGGCAACGTTTACAATCAACAAAGTAGTGCTTATGCCTGCCATACTCTTTGACATGGCAGGTGGCCTGAACTTAGACCTGATGCCAATGTCGCAATTAGAACATGAGTAAACTACTAATAGAAGCAGCACTTTGGTTGAGTTCTTAACTTTGTTTCTTTGTGTCTCTCTGTATTTGCTGCTCTTGGCGAGTGTTCAGGAGTGGGAGTAGCTGCTTGGCAAGGGATACGACTAGATCTAGGGGTCTTTGATGGCCGATGGCATTATTAACACAGTTGCCAGGACAACGGAGGTTGGCAACGAACTGGGCGACGGAGGCGCAGCAGATGGGAGGAAAAAGTGCTTACCGCAGCCTTAATAAATGTTATCCGTCCATTAACTAATTACTGCTATTAGAAGCTTGGTGGGTAATGGTGTCGGGATGGATTGAGTAAGGTGTCCAGTCCCTCTCTTCTCAAGTTGATTTAAAAGCACAAAGTGAGAGTGTGCCAAAAACAGTTTTCCTCCACAGAGAACGAATAAAAAGTGCACCTTTGTAGTTTTGTCAACAGACTGAGGTGTATTCTGCTGAGGTGTGGGGAGAAGGTGATGGGTTTTTGCAGTTTTGACAGACCCGGAGTGCAATACCCCATTAAGCTGCAGAGCAAACGCTTCAATTTCATTCAAACCATCTGAGTGCAGGTCAAAGCCTATCAGGTTTGGAGCAACTGATGGGGGGAAAATTGGTGCCAGTCGGGCACATTTTTTGCAAAATTGCTAATAAACAATAATTTTTTATTATTGTTGTGTTAAGCCAGTGGCATCCAAAGCCAGAGTCCATAAATGTAAATGCATGGCAAGCCCTCTGCAGAACTTAATGACATGCAAGCCTCCCTCGCCATTTGAATTAGCTGTTTCAATTTGAAAACATAAAGGACACTGGCCTGTTAACTACCAGGAGAAAGTGCATCTGTAGTCTTTGATAGCATCTTATGGCACAAAAGAAATCAAGCATAATAGCTGGGTCAAGGGTTCCTACATGTTTTTCATGTCAAAATTCAGAATTTTTCCCATCTGAGTTTTAAGTTATTTTTAATGTTTAAAAAAACACTGAGCTATAAATTTATGATGGACATTTCTACAAAGGTCAAATTTAAACATGGAAGGATGGATGAATTGATAAAACGACACGACTAAGGAGAAAGTCTGGAAACATGTATTTTGTGTAGAAACCCTGTAGATCTGTCCACTGGAAGTCATAATATCCTGAAGTTCTCTTTCAAGGCTGCGCTTATACACTGCAAAACACTTCGCTTATGGCCTCCAGCTGGTCCTGCGGCATTGTGGGATTTGTAGGAGCATAAATCAAGTAAGAAGTGGTGATGGCCGACAGCTGTGTCTATTTACAACCCCCCCTTAAAACAACAAGCACATATTCGCACTGAAAAACACGACAAGGCTCGGCCTAGCGCAGGCTTTCATCTGGGCAGCTCAAAGATGAGGGGGGTGAGAGTGGGAAGGGGGCAACAACCAGAGTGGGTGGTACGGAGCACGAGTGGGAGTGGAACAACGTGCTTTATTACACCAGAGAGTCAAGATGAAAACACTAAACACTGAGGACGGCTGCATCCATCACCGACTGATGCCTTTATCAGGAGAGGATGAGCCGCTCAATCAAACAAGCTGGTTATCTCTGTTTTGCGATGCAGGGATTTAAGTATGATGGATTTGCATTCTTTTTGGTTCTAAATGTGCACATGCTGCGTTTGAAAGATCAATGGAAACATATTTTCTTCCTTTTCATCCGGTACTGCAACGCCCTCCACGTTGGCATGAACTTCATCGCAGCTATCCCGCGTTGTTAATAGAGAGACACCATGAGCAGTATTTTCTTCCGGCTTGCCAGATCATTTCCACAGCTACAGCACAGTAAATGTTTCTCAGCCTAACAGTTTTCTCCCCTTTTTGTGTCTCTTGGGTCTTGTTTTAGCCTTGCCGTTTGGCAGCTCTGGCTGGCTCGACCTCTTCCCTACCCTCCCTCCCTTCTGCACCCTCCCACACATGTCTTTGTCTGAGTCCGTGCTGGGGTCGTTCCAGGCGGACTGTCAGGGTTAGGAGGGAGCCAGACGCTGTTAAATGGTCCGAATCAAGCTGTTCGAGAAAAATAACTTCGTCCCTCTCATCGGGGGCAGCGCGGCGTGATAATGTCAAGAGGAAAGTCCTTTATGAAACAGAGGTGCAGAGTGTTTCTTTGCAAATTTTCATTTAGTGTCACCATCACCATGGTAGCATAGTAGCTGTAAACAGGAGTGGACCTGTCGGTCTTTGCAGCACTTCCACGGACATCACAAGTTGGCATCCAGACGGCTAACTGGTGCAATAAGCTAAGTGTTTTTGTTTTTAGCAGAGGGTGCGGTGTCGGTCCCGGCTGTCCAGCCTCACTGTCAGGACTGGCTCCACCCCCGGGGTGGCCATACTGGTAGACCAGTTAGAATACTGGAAGCACTGTGAGGAGCTGTGATAGGCCACGGAGAGCTGGTTCTTCTTGGTGGCCAGATGTTGTCGGCAGCAACAGAGGGCTCTGACCAAGATGGCTACCGCCAGGAAAAGCAGGGCGCCTCCGGCAGCCATAATGTAATACCAGTGGATGGGCAAGGGAGGCACAGGAACGCCTCCCCCTGGTGGAGAAATACAGAGTGATTGGCCAATGGGAAAAGGAGGAGTGGCATTTTTTTGTTTATTTTCTGCATTTAATTTGCTGCTTTATGTTCCTTTTTTTCCATCTCTTAGCTCACAAACAGCAGGCGTGCATCTCATTTGAGCATGCACAAGCATGCCAGTTGCAAAGAATAAAACAAATCCTCAATGCCATAAATTAAAAAAAAGAAATGAAAACATGAAAGCATTTACTTCTGTCATGGAGCTGGGGTTGCAGTTTGAGGACAACTTTTCACACCAAGATCATCAAGAGATTTAGGTTGACACCAGTCCAATAGCTGATTCAGGCAGATGCAATGCAGGCGAGTCTTTTTGAAGCTGCAGTGATTTTACTTGGTGTGAACCGAAGCCACAACTATTAGTTATACAAGCAATCACACACATTGAATTAAGGGGCTTCCTCGTCCTGTTTCACACTGGCACGGGATGCCACATAAAGCCTTTGGAGCCATGCAGGAAAAGGTGAGACGACCAATTATTTAGCTGGCTCATGTTGGTTGATTTGTCCCAAGTTCGTAAATTATTCTGTTCTCTTGTCTCAGCTTCTTCACATTCATCAGCCATCCTGGCCGGTCCTCTCCTCCTCAAAGCCAAGGGCTGTCTCCTTAGAGACTATCTCCGCAGATCCTCTCTGCTTCTTCCCCTGGCGCCAACCTCTTCTTCCTTAAATTCTTGGTAAGAACAAACTAACCGTCTTCCAAGAAGCTTGTATGCTCCTTTAAAATACAGCTGAAATAAAACCCAGATGAGATTTTGGGAATATGAATAAATTAGCACCCACATGAACTGTGTGAAATATCACACCGAACTAGGGACGGGGGAAGCAGAGCTCAATACTTCCTGATTTTTGGACCGTGTCACATAATTACAGAGAGGGAAATGGTGCGTGATCCTGCTACTTCACACCGCACACACTCATCAGACGTAACAGAGTGGAGGGAGCAGCGCTCGGTGCTGCTCAGTCACTCTATCTGATTGCTTTCCGCTGGGAAAACCGCCGCGTGCGTCGACGTCAACGCCAGCGCTCGTGCACGTTTGTCGAGGGTTAGGGGATTTTGCGTGGGAGTGCGAGAGCCAGGGAAATGCACACGCATCACATTCTGCAATAAAACCCCCCAGACAAGCCTGCATCTTAGTGGAGGGCATTATGAGATGCTGAAACACTTGCATCAATCACAAAGAGACCCCCCCTCCAACCCTGTCCCATCCCTTCCCCACCACCTTGGATGCTCTAAACATTTTTCATGAGGCATGGAGTTATTAAATCCCTTCAGGCTGTATCTTGCAGCCGAGACCTGGGAGAATGAAGCACTTTTCAAATACCTGACTGCATGAGATTGGTTTGACTTAGCTTGCCTTGCACACAGAGTTTGAGACTAATTCTTTGTTGGTGACAAAACTAACCTACAACTTGCCTTAACACTGAAATTGTGTTTTGCAAATGTGATTGTTTTCATTTTAGTAGGAGGTGTAGAGATTTCTTCATGCTGACTGATGATAAAAATGAATGCAGTTTAGTCTGGTCAGCACCAGCAGACTTAACATCATCAGTGAAGGAAAGCTTTCAGGCGACATTGCAGAAAGTACTCACACTCTTTCAACTTTTCCACATTTTGTCACATTTCAACCACAAAGATCAATGAATTTTATTGGGATTTGATGTGCCAGACCAAGACAAAGTGGAATATAGTCATTAAAAATCTCATGTGCTTATATTAACCTTCTCTGTGTCAACACTTTGTATTAGTTGCAAGTGTTTTAGGGTGTGTCACTACTAGCCTTGCACATCTAGACTCTGAAGTATTTTCCTTCTATTTCACCTTTCCTCTCTACTTTGTGTGGTTCTGTTACATAAAATCCAAATAAGATTCATTGAAGTTTTTTGGTTGTAGTGTGACAAAACTTTTGTTTTGCAGTTTGGACAACCAAAGCGAGACCCCCCATCTCCCCTGGGTTGATGCATACTGACGGGCAGGGAGCAAGACCACATTTAGGAAGTGACATCATTATAAAAGCCAAACTCACCTGGGTTTTCTGGAGAAAACGCAGAGAAGGGTTCTATGAGGACAGGGAGACAAGATTCAGACAAGAACGGAAGAAGAAAATCTATTAATATGACGGAAAAATGTCACAGAAATGTCACAAGACTATCTAAATGAAATTTCCCTGATATCTAATGTGAATTATGGCATTTACTGAGCTTTTTGGGAGGAATGCAATTTCTTACATGACATGAGTTTGGTTCTGAGAAGGTGAGAGTCGGTGTGTGTGGGCTACATGAATGTGCTTACTGGTGGACTCCCAACAGCACTGAGGGAGGCTGAGAGGTTCTGGGTGGCTGTAAACTAACGGAGCAGAACCTTCACTTTGATTGCGTGGAATGCAAACAGAAAAAAGCGCCGGTGTGTGCGCGTCTCAGAGGGTGTTTGATAGCGTGCGTGTGTGTGTGTTGAAGGGAGGGCGGTTAAAAGAGAAGGAACGAGGGGAAAACAACTCGGGAACGAGAGCCTTTTTTTTGGCGGGAACACAAACGCGCTGTGGAAAAACTCAACTGTGTTACTTGATAAGAAACAGCCCAGCATGCCATCGGAGTGGCAGGAGGAAGTAAGCAAAACAGGAGGGGGAGATGTGAAGGCAGGGCTGTCATCCTCGCCTTCCAAGCTGCAGAGCAACATAGACTCTCTCAGGACTCTCGTGACACATTTATAAACATAAAAAATGTCGGAAAGCGCAGGGAAACGCATACAAAAAAAAAAAAAAAACAGACGCATTTTCATTTAATTACACACTAGTCCACCTGCGAAGCCAGCGCCAAAGAGATGATGGCTGGGGTTTGGCTTTGAACCTGCAGCTTGGTCTCTGATCTGTTTAAGACCCTCTCTGAAGCCCCCGCTTGGGCCAGATTAAGTAGGCTATGCTTGTGCTCGACTCACGCCCTACACTCCCAGAACTTGCTTGGGAAACAGCCTCTCTAGTAATTCCCTCCGACGGTTCGGGAAAAGCTCTGTTTACAAAATACAACAGGAGCGAGAGCGAGAGAGATGGATGGAGCAGAGAGGAAGAGGAAAAATCTAATGAAACATAGATTAGCATCTTCAAGACCCATGGGGCATTTATGGCCTACTTTTCCTATTCTTCTTTTCTTTTTTGTGAAGAAGTAAACGACATCCCTCCCTCCTTTTTCTTCTCCCCCTCTCTCCTTCGTTTTATCTCTACAGTTGGTGGGCTCTTCGATCTCCAAAAGCTGGGATGTGGAGGGGAGGATTAGAGTTTGAAGTGTTTACCTCCTCACGTGCATCAATGTTCAAGGACCTTGCAGCGAAAATGATTTTGTACAGCAACTTTGCATAAAATCTTCCATTAAAGGGCCTTGTTGAGATTTGATGACATAAAGTAGGTAAATAATTATGAAATAGAATCAAAATCTGGTATGCTTATTTTTGTTTTCAAATATAAATCTGAAAAGTGTGGCATGCATATGGATTTAGTCGATACTGTGTAAAAATAACCTTTCACTTCAACTGCAACTGTAGGACTAATGCTCAGATAGAGCATCAATTTTAAATTTACAAACAATATATGGAGGAATTTCTCCATATATTGTTTTAATGCATGATGGAGGCAAAAAAAAAATTCATTTCCTTCTGCTTCACAATTATGCTCTACTTTTGTGGCTCATCACACAAAATACCAATAAAATAGAGCAAAATAAAAAAGTTTGTGGTTGTAACATGAAAAAATTATGAAAAAAAGTCCAAGGGATGTGAGCACTTCGCAAAGATATGCCAACCAGAGTGAGTAATGATGGATGTAAACTTTTTTAAAAATCCATTTTAGTAAACTGTAGCATTATGCTGCATACCTGTGCACTCTTTCAGAGGAGAGCTCGCACTCATCTGGAGGTTGTCGATCCAGATGTGTCCTCTGGTACTGTGATGAAAGAAACCCTCTATCACAACCTGGCAGCCAGAAAAGAGACAGAGAAGCGGAAGAATGCATGAGACAGAAGACAAGATGAAGGTAAGGCAGAGCAGAGAGCAAATTGAGAATCGGGACAAAGAGGGAGAGGGGGGGATGAAAAGTTAATATGAACCTGGTTGCACTCAACACTTGCAGTAATGGTTTAGTTTACTGCAAGCTACCTATGCTTACTTTTTTATGAGAACATCAATTTCTTGTAATATCTCTGACAAATGCATGAGAACAAACGCCCAAGCAGCCAACAAAGAAGATATTTTTCTCTGCGTACTTTTTAAAGTTAAATCTGACTCCAAAAGAATGAATCTCACTTCGACTGTTTTTTTGTTATTAATCTATAAATTCAGCCGTTTTCTACCTGGAATTCTTTCGGGGAGCGCGGCACGATGGTCCGGCCTTCTTTCCAGAGTGTGGTGTGGTTGTCGTGGATCGACCACAGGAGGACCTCGTCATTAAAGTCGTCCCGCAGAAACACATTCAGGGTGCCCTGGGAATCCCCCCACATCTGGTAGGAGAACAGGAGGCAGAGGGGTCCGGCGTCGGCGGGCACCACTGGGCTCACGAGGCGAGCGCGCTCCTCCAGGTTCTTCAGACTCACGTCCAGGTACAGGTAATTGTTCAACGCTGGAATGGTAGAAAATTACGATTTACAGCAAATGTATTTACACCGCTTAAACGAGAGCTGGGTGACAAATTAATTTTGTTGATTGATTGAATCTTTGGCTAGTAAAGATTTAATTTTGGGAAAATCCAGATTTTTATTTTTCACCAATGCATTCTACAACAAAATGTAAGGGTTAGTCAAATTGAAATAAAAACTACTCTTTCTGTCATTTGTAATCGAAAATGAAAGTGAGAAACAAAAATTAATTATAAACGGATCTGGTATGAAAAAATGTACTTTTAAACCTTATCGCCCAGCCCGGTTTGTTTACTTTTGCAAGAAGCTGTGTTTAAGTATTTTAACTCCAATCTGATTGGCTGCATGGTTTATGCCAGCATTATGTGAGGCTGGAGGATGTGTTCATTTCCAACCTGACCCTTGAACAAAAAAACGGAGCTAATCACTGATTGCTCACAGGAACGGGACCCTTGCTGTACAATGGTCGCACAGAACAATAGGGATATGACAAATATAAACACACCGAAGAATAGGTCCTAACAAGAGGGCCATTCATATGTGAAGTATCACGGCTCATTCCTCTTCATTTCCCTCTCAGGTAGCTCCTTAAGCGACTAAAAAAAAGGTCTCGACAAAAAGCACGGCACTCCATATGTTTACACCAGAGGATGTTTAGTTTGCAAATTCGACGCCGGCGCGAACTGCATTGTGAAAGACAAGCGATCCGACCTTATGAGAAAGAGATTGAATGCGAATTTGAGTGTGAGAGAGCGACTCTGTGAAGAATTTCCTAAGTGGGCCCGGTGGGAAAATGTCCAGCATCAACAATCTACACATTAAATCACCTGCTTCATCACAAACAACTGTGTATATGCTGCAGGAGTCCTTCAGGGCCAGAAAAAGAATCACAAGCATAACAGCAGATTATAGGATCTGTCTGAATGTGTTAGTTTCCACTGTTTGCTGCACAGCAGAGACTAATAGCCCGTATTATTCAGCGGCGCAGCCAAGCTCAGGTTGGAGAGCGACTCCACTGATTCGGACTGGACCTTTTCCTGGGTGGCTGTGTGCGTTTTCCGTCGGATCACACAAGCTGTATCTGGGGGGAACAAATCTGTCTCGAATCTGACAGGCCCGCCCTGTCAGCCCCTTCTGCCCGCCATACGGTCAGAGTCGCCTGTCTGTGACACTTTCCACACTGTGACTGTGACAGTATCTCCCATGGCCCATCGCAACTCAGGAATGATTGTGTGTGAGTGCAGTCTTTGCTGAATTTGAAGAATATTTAGTGCTCTACAAAGGATTTGAAACCTCTTACATCAACTCCCCCAAACTCTACCACATTGTTGTAACTCTTTCTTGCATTAGATTATTAGTCTTTTTTTTTTTTTTTGTTTTTACAAAAATTAACTCTTTTTTTTTTTTTTCTTTACACTTGTTATTTTTGGTGACAATGAAATGATAGTTAGTCTAAAAAATTTTTTTAGACCTACTTCTATCCTGCTGCTTTTCCAGACCTGGGGGAAAGTGTCGTGCTAATCAGAACTACTTTGCCCTCAGAGTATTAATAATCTATTTCACTATTTTTCTGCTGCCACAAGAGGCAAACAATGAATGAATGAATTTGTGGAGCTTAGTTGTCACATTTTCATCAGGAAAGCATCTAAAGCCAAAAATAATCTTATAAGTCCGTGGTGGCTAATTTGGCTTTATTACTGGCTTCACGGCTGAGGTCAAGAGGTGACAAGTTTGTGGCTTCTGGGTCACAAGGGAAAATCGAACCCTACAGAGGATTAAACAGTGATTTGATAGTGGTGAAATAATGATCCTGTTCTGGCTGAGATTTCTGACCTTTGACATTAGGAGGAAAATCAAAGGCATGTATGGCGTGTCAGAGTGGCTGGAAATGATACTTCAAACATAAAAGGCACAACCTGGCTTAATCTATGCAACCCTTCGTGATCTGGCTGTGATGAAAGAAGCCTCTTTGAAGCCCTCTGTTGAAGCCAAACAGATCACGCTTCAGGAGCGGCGGGATTAGGCATAGGATTGTTACTGGTATCAAGGTATATCAGGTTTTTAAAAGGTTAATATTTCAAAAATGCACAATACGGCAGCTTAACGTCCTTTCAGCAAGATGCTGAAAAAGTGAATCGTGAAAGTTTTTAGTAAGTTAAATTAAAGAATTTTAAGAGCTTGTAAAGGCTACTAAGATTATAAAAACTAAAAAGATAGTTAATATTGATATTTCTGCATAACTCAAGCTAGTTATTGATAACACATTTGCCATTTATTTACTGTGTTTGGCTCCTTCAAACACAGTACAAATTATACAGTCATAATTTATAATAGTTGCTGAAATGGCTGTTTTTCCAGCAAGCCAAAACTTGGAAAATACTGTCTCCCCTTTTTCCATCACAAAGGAACTGGTAGTCAAAATCCAACTATGATAGTTTGGTTTGATAGCAATTTTTGGGAAGAGAATACTTTCAGGGGTTTTGCAGGAATGTTCAAGGGATCATTTTAAATTCCTTTCAACGAAGTTGTTTCCTACTTAGGTTTGTGAAGACTTTAACAATGTCCAAATTCCTCCACAACTCATTCTTCCTGATCCCAGAGGGAACCCTCTTCTGTAGCTTTGAATATCGCGCCAAAAGCCACACATTTGATCATTGCTTATGCATAAGGAAAAATGTCACTTCTGCAGGGAATGACTAAATAGATGCAACTCTCCACAGCATCATGAAAGGTGGGGCTAACGTAACAGTCGGGAATGATTGCTCTTCTTTGGACTTTAATTACAGCTACTGGGTCCTAACCTCTTCCTGTGGAGCTTTTTGACACCGTAAGCCTGTTTGTCACATATGAGGATGTATATACATGCCTGACACATCCGCGGCGTCTGTTTCCCTCTGATTTCCCCGCTTCATTTTCATTTCAACACCCTTGGCGAGCTGCACGGCTGGCAGACAATGCTGCCGCTAAATTAGACTGGTTTCAATTTAAGAAAATTATTTTAATCAAATTGAAAAAGCGACTCAATGAAGACGCAGTGGGAGAATGACTCCATTTAATTGTGGAAAACGGCATCTTGTCTGGATCCGCAGAAGTTGATAAACTTAATGCATTTGTGCTTGTGCTATTTTCTCCACAGAAATAAAATCCTCCCTGCAGCTGCATGCATAAAGGCTCTCAGCTGATGTAGAAAATCATCAAACGCTGAAATGCATTTTAGGGATGCCATGTTTTCTAAATTCATTCAGCCCTCGAGTCTCTGCAGGCGAAATCTGAGTCATTTAGCTAACCAGTCAGAGTCCAGAGGGGGTGAATTACAAGATGGAACATAAAACAGTGGGTGTTGGGCTTTTTTTTAAACTATGCATTCTGTTAGACAGCCTAATAAATATGGAGGGTGAAATAACAGTAACTGTAGCCATTTACTCTATAACTGGCAATCAGGAAAGAGAAAGCCTTTAAATAGATAAGAAAAAATGTCTTAATTGCACCAACTTAGGGTTGTCATTATCAGTAAAACTGATATCTGCCTGACATAATGACATAGTTTTAATTGTTGCAATGCTTCACATACAATATAAATATGACATTTCAACAATTAAATGAAAATAAGACGGTTTATTTTGTGGATGTGAAGCTTAATAAGTTAAATAAGTGCTTATTCCCAGTCAGAGTTGTACTGTTTCCTGTCCACTTTCATAGAAATGTATCCCAAACAATATAATAGATATAAATGAAAACAAATAGATTCTAAATTGTACATTTTAAAAGAACAACTTCAAATGCTGGACTATAGCAAAGTCATAATCAGGAGCGGATTAGTTTTGGTTGATGTACTATTTGAGATAATTTAATGCATATTACATATACTGTATATGTAGTCATGTTAAGGTAACTGTTTAATTCTTTTTAATTACATGGTGGCAATGTTGTAATCTCAAGCTTGCGCTTACAAGTTGCTCTCTTCATTTTTCCTACCATCCAGCTGGATGGTATTATTACAAAATAGTCAAGTAAATTAGCATTTAGAGTTGATCTGAAAAAATTTGCTTAGGGAAAGCTAAGTTGTTGTCAAAGATAGTTAAACAACAGATTAGATCCACCGCATTCTTGTTTTCCATTCTTTTCCATATAAAGTACTATCTTATAATTTCACTCTAAACATGTTGCTCTCATTCATCCACAAAATGTTATCTTTTTGTTAAGGTGGGGAGCCACTCACATTGTTTGCGCCTCGACCAGAGCAGTGAGGCGCCGGGGTCCTGTGTCCATCCGCACAGGTCATGGTCAAAGTCACACATGCCAAGAGATGAAGGAGGGGTGGCTGCTGTGAGAAAAAAGGTGAGAACAGAGTACGGTGGAATGGGAAATTACCTTTATTACCAGTCAATCAAGCCTCCTTAAACGACGAATAATCCGAGGTGGGGTACTTTTTACCTGTAGTCGTGTTGGGGACTGTGGTGGTTTCCGGGGTAGGAGTCGTAGTCGTAGTTGTAGTCATAGTTGGAGTGCTGATTTCTGCAGAAAAACATAAATCATAACTCGGGTCAGGATGGTTAGGCACAGAAATGATCTAACCTGAAAAGTCAGAACTCAGACCTGAAAAACCCTGTGGTCACTGATCACGCCAACTACTAAAAGCAATACAGCGCAACGACAATACTATCACTATCAGCTTGCATGATGACATAGAGGCCAATTTATTGCATGATTCTTCAAAATGGAAGAGATAAGAGAACATACAGATGATTGTTGATGCTCATAAGTTTGGAATTTGCAACAGGAAAACAGACAGTCACCAAAACGTGCCCATGTTTACAGTCAGAGCAGTAACTAAACAGTTTAAAATACTGTTTAAGTTTAAAGTGCTGTAAATATCTGCTTTAAAGCAGCTCTAAATAGTAATTTTAGCAAATGGTTTAACTAAGAGCCTAAACTGAAAACTGCTCATGCTGTTGTCTCCTGCAGAGGCATGAAAGGACAGAAAGATCCTCAAACGCCCAAGAGGGCCCCTGTCATGTTTTGTCTACGAGCTTAGATGTCGGTATCTGTCTAAGACGCATACTGGCCAAAAAGCACATGCACACAGACACGCATGTCTGACACTAAAGCTGATGGATGGATGTGTCTAACTAACTCCCCTCGACCTTGGATGGGATGATCACACTCTGAGACCAATCTCTGGCTGTCAGCATGGCTCCAGCACACATATATAAACAGATGCTCAAACCACAACTCTGTTGTCTTTAGATGTGTGTGTGTGTGGGGGCGGGGGTGCGTGGGTGTGTGTGTGAGTAAGTCTTTTATTTTCATAACTAACAAAAAAATGTCAGGAACAGAGAAATGTAAAGCTCCTGTCACACAGTTTCCTGCCTGGTCACATATGCTGGCATATTGAAAATCATGTGGAGGTAGGAAATGAAGATGGACATCATGTCCTGTCACGTTTTTGAAGTAAGTGTGGTGCTTCTTTTAGTGGCGTCCATGACAGTAAAAATACGTAATATGGGGACCACCATCTCTTGACGCCTCATGCTCACCCATGTGTTACTTTCTATTTGTTCGTGTTATGAATAGTGAGTGAATATTGGGATCAAAGATGTGGATTTTAGTGTTTTGCTACTTCGGGAAAGCGTATGTTGTTTTCACTATTATGTCACAGTCTCATTTTTTTATTTTAAATGTTTCAGACAAAGATTACTTTATCGGAAGAAGTTATTTCATTCCTTAAGGAAAAATTGCCACCTAACCCTAAGCGTAGGTGTTTCTGATAACTGGGTGGGAATTTTTATATTGTTGTGTAATGATTTTGGTTTACTCTTTTCTTGCAGAATTGTTTTCTACCCTAATAGTGTGTTTTAGTTGAATCATGAACATAGCCCTTAATCGAACTGAGTTTTGGAGCGATCAAATGTTGTTCTTTGGTGACCTCCTACATGAGTCGTCGATGCGCTCATCTAGTTCACCAACCTGGTTAGATTCACCATTGTTCTATGATTTCTCAGTTTGTGAATAATGGCTTCCAGTGATTTTCTGAAGCCCTAAAGCTAATAAATGTTAACAACTTTGCTTTCCAACTTTTCTTAAATTTGACTTGTTGCTTTTTGGCAACTATCATGTTGCTTGGCAAGTTGTTTTAAAGCAATGCCTTGCAGCAATCATACCTGGGTTTGGCAACTGAACAAACAAACTCTTTAAATCACAAATAAAGAGCCAGTTTGGTTCAGATGTTTTTGTTCCTGAATGAATGAAATTGAAAACAGTTTTTTTTATTTGCTAAGGTTATTTTTGTCTGAAACTGAATGTACTTAGAAGATCTGAATCAATTAAGTGTGACAACAAAAGTGAAAACAGAAGAAATAGTTTTTCACTGCACTGTAACTGCTGTTGAAGACATTTTAAAGCATTGTCAGATAGTTATTTTCCAATGGCATCAAGTCAAAAAAACATATTTGATTTTTAGCCATCAAGTCATAAAAAAGGCACAGATAGTTTGCGCATTAAGGAAAAACTCAGATATGTACGCGAACACACATGTGGAGCAGGCTGCAGCTGGAATGTGAAGTGAGAGTGTTATTAGGAGCAGATGGGTCAACCTTGGTGCCATTACACAGAAGTTTGGGTCAGGTCTCAAACAAAGCTTCACATTTATCATGTGAGCAAACTGTGTAAGCACTTTTCTTCTCCAATATCTGCAGCACAAAACGATTACAAACATATTCATGCTGTTTTTAAGCATCGCTTTTGCAAAAGCAGAAACATCTTTGAACTACACTGTCAAAGTGGTTTCTTCAGCATATCACATTTCATACTCCTTTGTCAGCTTTCCCGGCTTTGTCTCACTTAAGACGACCCAAACAACTCTGAGGCCTGGGCGCCCAATGAGCTCATGTGAGACACTTTCAAAGGGAAAACTGGCGCACGGAACAACGTGAGGGGAAGCAGAGTCGCGAAAATTTACCGCTCCGAAAGCCTGTTAGTGCCGCTACTCCAGGGTCCTGCTGGGAATTTTTCATCTCTCAAGCACAATGTGATAGACAACTGATCAGCTTGGAAAATGAGTGGAACGCCGCCCAGCTGGAGAAATGGCACACAAAGGGGTCGGCCACAGCTGGCGACGGCTTCTGACATTAACCCAGCGTTAATGTCATGTCCTTTATGCCAGTCATTTTCCACCTAACGAGACGCTTATCGCTGCCGGGAAGGTAATGGCAAGGAAAAGCATCCCTCTTCCCAACAAGCATCTCTCCGTCGCCTACCTGCCTTTTTATTCCACTTTGACCTTTGAGTTCAATCTCAGGACAAGGTGTTAAAATAAACCAAGAGTCAACACCTGTGTTACCTGTGTGCACAGCTGAATGCAAACACACACACACACACACACACACATGCACTCTTGGTTGAGTCCATTAAGATTCCCAAGAACTCGGTGCTTTCAAAGGTCAGGCCCTGTCACGGTGTAAATGGGCTGACCTTTCTGGGGTGTGACAGCAGCGTCGAGGCCAACGCGACTGACTTGTGCATTCGTGCGCAAGGAGAAAGACAGAATGTGTGATAACGTATGCGACCTGCCTCCCTTGCCTCGAGCACTGTGCTCAATGTGTCCGAATGCGACGCGGTGGAGAGGCCTAATAATGCGGGAAAAGTCCCTCTGCGGCAGAGCGCCGGCTGACATAACGCGTCTGCAGCTGCAGGTGGTGATGCAAGTCATCATCATGGTGCAGGACGAGGCTCCGAACTCTTGGGAGCAGCTGACACAGATAGCGCAAAGTCATGCAAGCAAGCATGCAAGCAAACATGCCAAGATTTTTCTCCGGTTTTACACCTAAACCTTTTCTTTCTCGCTCACTCTTAGGGAGGTGGCACGGTCCTGCAATGAAAGACATAGCTCACTCCCAAAGAATCTGACTCAGCAATATGTAAGAGACAGGAGGAGGAAGGGGGAGAAAAATCCTCAATTATGTAGAAAGCCTTTCTGTAAATCTCTCCCTGGCACTCCCAGGCGTAGTCACACACTGATAAATGGACACGCATTCTTGTCCCAGAGGAACGAAATGGGAAAAAGAAGTAAGGGTGAGTCTTAGTGGTTTATCCCTGCACGTTTTAGTACAGTGCATTCTTGTGTTTCTGTCACTTCGGAACTACATCCTACGACTAAACCACTGCTTACTCTAAACCAGTCACTCTCAAAAGCTTTAGTCCCTCGTTTTCAGAAAGAAAAATCTTTTTTGTCTAGCATGAAGTAAAAAGGGTCTGGTAAATTTTTAGTCATTGAAAAAAACTGAAAATATGATCAAAATTCTCTCAAATGAACAAGTCTATTTGATGTAAAAAAGGAATGAAATCAGTTTTTAATTAACTTTGTCCTTTTTAAAAGCAAGAAAACAAGTCAGATTAGAGATTAGAGATTTGCTAAAAGAAATAAAATTTACTACCCAATCTTTCTGTATTTATTTCAATTTAGAGAAACTTGAATTTCAGCAAATAAACCCAACAGATTTTATGAATTCTCAAATCACAATGGTGTTAAATGAATGAAAGGTGGAAGGAAGGAGAGATTAATTAATGGATGGGTGGACGGATGGACAATCCAATAAATGGTGGAGCCTCAAAATTCAGAGAAAGCAGGAAGTCAGTCTTTGCCAGTGAGTAAGTCGGATGGGTTCATTTTGACAACAAACATCTTGTTCCCCGCTTCTCATTGGTCAGCAGGCCAAAATGGAGCATATTGAACACATCTTCCTCCTTCCATGACGTCTAGTCACCACAGAAACCCTGATTCGCTGATTATGTAGCAAGGGACTAAGTCTTGGAAGTCATGGAATCCAAATCTTTTCCTCCTTGCTTTCCTACTCCAAACAGTTCCACCAAATAGACATAAAGCCTTATTTCCCTCTTTTCTTTAAAGCTTTACGGTTTCCTTGAGTGTCTTTAAATCTTTCTTCTGATGTCATGAAATCAATCTTTTGTTTTATTCTTTGAAGTAACATGGAAACAAAGAGGCGGACTTGAATCTTTATGCCTTTAGTTTTCTTGCTTTTTCCGAAATGTTTTGGGCCTCATCACATAAATAGTAATTAAAGGAAACTTTCCTAGTTCCTTCAGCTTTTCCTGCATTTACTGGGATTTTAACAACAAACAGAAGCACGTATCGAGGTACCGGAGGTTTAAATTATAGGTGTGTACATGAACGTGTGAGGTCTCCTATTCTGGATAAAGCATCAAGATTATCTACCTACATTCTTTACAGATCCGCAAGGATTCCACTCCTGAAGGTATAAATATTTAATTCAAGGAGTATGCAAACAAAAGAAAAAAAAAACTACTGGTTTTGCAGAAGCACTTGTGTATGAGGCAGCAATGTGGGAATATGGTAAAAAAAAAAAATTTAAAAAAGGTGCGCGCGATGATGAGCAACAGGAGGATGAGGGGAAGGAGAGGGAAACAGGCGAGGCATGGTAACCAAAAGAGAACAAAAACATTTACAGACCCACGCACCGGGCCCCAGGCTGGGAAAGGAAAGAACTGAAACCATGTGCAGAGACGAGGGAGAGGCAGCTCATCCTGCCTGAGTGGTGGTAGCTGCTGATATGTTAAAACATGCATGGAGAGAGAAATATGTTTGTTTCATCAGCATGAATCATATAAATAAGCAGAGTGAAGACATCACTGAGTAGTCTGAACTGAATGATTCACAGGATGTCAGCAGCGGCCCGTTATCCCAACTGAGTTGGTTGGTGGTGTGTGAACAATGTGCGACTGTTAGTAAAGTTTCTGCCTGCCATATTTTGCCAAAGCCTTTCTCGTGAATTTAAACCTCTGTATCAAAGTGTTCATTTAATTTTGCTTCCATCTTTCTGGTCTTTCTGGTTCCTGTTTGTTGATTTAATGCGCTCCGGCCCGGTGTTTTCTTCACTCGTCAGTCAGCAGGTAATGTGAAACATATTGTGTCCTGTGTTTCGCAAGACTTCAGGAGGTCGATGGAGGTACACTGCCTTGTAGTATTCGTCGGAGTCACAACCATAAACCTTAATGTAGTTTATTAGGATTTTATCAGATAAACCAACACAAAGTAGGGCATAATTGTAGATTAGAGAAAGGATCGGACATGGACGGAACCTTGGAAAACACAGACAACATCTGAGAGTATTCCGGAATCACATAACAAATTGTGTCTTTAGCGGCTCTACCAATCAGCATGCTTGAAATATTGTTTTATAGCGGCCATCCGATCAGTGACAACCCCTTATGCATCACAGATCAAAATAGCCTTACAGTTTAACAGAAGGTTTGAGGGTTTTTTTTTTTTTACAATTTACACTGTCTATTTAATTTTTTTCCATTGAATGGCATTAAGATAGATTGGTAAACTATGATAAGCCTGTGCAGTTTTTTACATATGTGGCTGCCATGTTGGCCATGGATTTGCAGAGTTCAAGACAACAAACCTTATTAATTTCTCCAAAACAAACAGTATAAACAGCATACAATACACATTGAAAAGTTTAATTTTAAGCAGACATACTTTCACATGTCTGCTACGGCCTGTCACATAAAACACATAGAAGAAGTGATAACGTGTGAAAAAATTCAAGCCACAGCAGAATTAGCGCAGAGATTTTTGGAGAAAACTAAACACGCATCTTTGCGTGCTGATAAATCTTCACTTCCCAAACAGATAAAGGAAATGGAAAGCTACAAACAGACCTAATGATGAAAAGCACCTTCAATTCCAATCAACACATATGGAGCCGGTTCTTGTTCGGCCGGTTGTTTGGTAAATATGTGTCCGGCCTTGTGCGTGTCGAGCTACACCGCCGCCCTGTTCAGGCGCAGCAGAGGGAGTGGTAAAGAGTAACAGACCGTGTGTGTGTGTGTGTGTATATGTCAGTGAGAGTGTGTTTGTCTCTGATGGAGCACAAAGATCACATCTGGCTAACAGACCATGCTGGAAAGTGAACAAACCGGCGCTCTCACTTGCTGGAGATGCATTCCCGTAAACCAAACCTTGTACAGATCCCTGCTGAGTATTGCGCTTGGAGAGGAACTCAACTCTCCTTCAGGTGAAACAATAAAAATTAAAAAAATCAGAACACTACTTCTCCTCACCTCAGGCAGCCTCTAATGACTTTCATGCATATCTAATGTGAGCCACCTTCCTCAAGGTCCAGTCAGTCATTCCTGGATCATTTCAATTCAGCAAATAATTTGTGACTGAATCCTGCAAGCAGAAGATGACGGTGGGGGGAATAAAAGCAGAGAGACGTCCTACCTGGAAGGTCGCAACCAAGGATCTCCACTCTCATCCCAATCCCTCCTGGGGACCACCTCTCTGGATACAGCCTGATGTACTGTGCCACTGTCTCCTCAAAATGACGCAGCTCTGGCGTGTCATATTGCGTGTTCCCCTCAAATAACTGCACAAAATATTATCACTGAGCTCACACACAAAGCAGCACCTTAGACAATGATCTTTCATTAGCTTCCCCCACCTTAGGCTGGCTGGTCTTTACATCCATGATGAAGTTCCACTCTTTTCCATTCAAGCTGTGTGCAACTTTGTATTTTCTGACAAACGCGCGGTTGTCTGTGGCAGGTCCACTTCCCGGGTCTCCTCCCCGCGCTCCCTGGGTAATGACTCCACGGACGGTCTTGGGAACGCCAAGGTCTACCTGGATGAATGAGATTTAGACAACATTCATAGAAAACAGCCCCTGTTTTGGTAGTTATTGCACTACTTGGAGTTTCGGGTTACTTGTGTATGAAATGTAATTGGAGCACCAGGATTGTTAAGCACTTGGTTGGCACGATGGTTTGTGTATGTGTTTTGGCCACATTGATCCTGAGTTCAAGTCCAGCTTAGTGCATGGTTTTAAAATTTCACAAGCAAAACCTACATTGTGGTATTTATAGACGTTCAGTCAAGCCAAACTGACCACTTCCACGAGGTAGGTTTTGCTTGTGAAATTTTAAACACATACCGTAGGCAGGTCTTGAACCCCAGAACATCAGGCACAAAGCACAGTATCAATCCATTGTGCCAAAACAGCCACTGACAACCTATTGGCTTGAACTTCTACAAATACCACATGATAGGCTATTTATTTGAAATTTTAAAACCTTGCCATGAGTTTGGTACCGATGGGACTGGGTTCAAGTCCTGCTCAAGGCAAGGATATTGGAATTTCACGTGACCAGTTGTATGACTAATGGTACTTGTAGAAGTTTTTCAACGCTGGTTTTCAACAGCCTGAATGGCAGAGTGGTTAAAAGCCTGTGCTCTGCATCTGGAGGGACTGGGTTCAAAACCCAATGGAAGCAGACAACCTACAACACCCAATGGAAGCAGACAACCTACAATGCACAGGATCAACTCCTCACACTAAGGATGGATGGACTGCAAAAACAAAGAGTACGTTTGAGTACGTTTGAGTACGTTTGAGTACGTTTGAGTACATTTGAGTACGTTTGAGTTCATTTGAGTTCATTTGAGTTCATTTGAGTTCATTTGAGTTCATTTGAGTTCATTTGAGTTCATTTGAGTTCATTTGAGTTCATTTGAGTTCATTTGAGTTCATTTGAGTTCATTTGAGTTCATTTGAGTTCAATTTTTTTTTTTTTTTTTACAAAAATGACATTATTCCTTATTTCTGCTTGTCTTGAGGTCCTGTCATTGTCTCATGATCACTGGAACATCCAACCTACTCTGTGCAGGAGTTGGTTGATGACATTGTCCAAACCAGCAAGACCCTCTGCTCTCTGCTGTAGGTGGGCAAGGACAACCCCTGCCGGCCCACCCGGCAGAGGTTGTCTGGCACCCTGGTGGGTTAGACACTGCGCTTCAGTTACAGTGATCCTGGGTTGAAGACCTACTCAAGGAAGGGATGTTGGAACTTATTGGTTTCAGGGCTTCTACCCAACTTGAAGCCAACCATTTCAACATCCCTGCCTTGAGCAGGTCTTGAACCCAGGATCACTGGAACCAAAGCGCAGTGTCCAACCCACCAAGCCACACGGGCGCACACCAATATCTTTTTCGGAACTAATACAAGTACCTGAGTTTCCGATGTGCAATTTTAAAAGCCGTGCCACAAGCGGGTCTTGAACCCAGGATCACCAAAATAAATACTCAGCATCTGACCCACTCTAACAAACAGGCATGTGACAATAGCTCCGTTCGAACTCCTGCAACTCCTTTCTAATTGCGCATCAGAAAGCCGGTTTCTGATGCGCAATTACAAAAGCCACTCCTTGCCCGGGTCTCGAACACAAGTTCACCAGAACGGAAGCTCAGTGTCCGACCCACTAAGCCAACCCGGGACATGACATTCTCTCAGCTCGAACTCCTACAAGTACCTTGAGGTCGGTCAGACATGCACAATTTTAAAAGGCAAGCCTTGAGCGGATCTCGAAACCAGGATCACCAGAACCGTAGCTCGGCGTCCGACCCACTCTGCCAACCAAGCACCTGACACCTCAGTGCTCGAACTTCTACAAAAACCATAAGGTCGGTTTGTCATGTGAAACTTCAAAAACCTTGCTTTAAACAGTTCTTGAACTCAGTCTCATTGGGACCAAAGCACCGTCTCTAACCCACTGGGCCAACCAAGCACCCGACAACCTCATTTTTTACTTTTTACGTTTTTTACCTCGTTTTACTATACTATGAATCATTTTTGTGCTTTTTTGAGATCATACTATACTATGATGTAGTCACGTTATAGTGACAAATTTTTGCACTTTTTTGCAATGTTGATGTCAAAATATTGATGTCAATAAATACCACAAATGTGGATCCAGTTTTGTTTTTCCATGTGAGATTTTAAAATCATGCCTTAGGCAAGTCTTGATCCCCAGAACATCAGGCCCAAAGCACAGACTCAATCCATTGTGCCAAACGAGCCACAGACAACCTATTGGCTGAACTTCTACAAATACCACATCATAGGTTGTATGGCTTTACCACTTGAATCTGGGATTCACTTCCACTACACCTGTTCAGTTTGCTTTCATTGAACTCTAGTTCATTTGTTTAGAACATTCAGTTAATTTGGGACAGTGTGAATGTACAATCAAACTCTCATATGGACAAAATAAATTGTGGCAAATATATAATCGAGGGTTGTGAATATCTTTGAAAGGTATTTTTAAAACTCCATCAGTCCAAATGCATAGTAACTAGGACCCTGACATAATCTCATACTTGGAGCCACTCCTCTCCAGCCAGAGGTTGCGTAGGCGCGGGGAACCAGCCCGAGCGACTTGCCACAAGCCGAGCCGTGCTGGGATTCCACATCATGTCCCTGCTGGATGACACCGAGATCTGGGCATCAGGGAGCAGGCCGGACATCAACCCCTGGAGGTCCGAGCACGGAGCGCCTGGAGCAGAAGGCAGAAGGAGGCAAAAGAGGAGTTAAAGCACTGCTACGCATACCCCCACCAGGGAGTAGTTAAAGATTGCACTCCTGACAGCTGAGCTTTAGGATTTCAGATCGGAGGAAATATGAGAAACAGAAGAGTTCTGGCTGGACTGCAAACGTGCAGTTAGACTCCCATTAGTGAGATAAAGGCTCATATTAACTCCACCGCTGCTTTGCATTCATGCAATTCATGTCTCACACTGATATTTAAGCATCTTTTAATGTCATTCATTGCGACGTTTCTGTCACTACACAGGAAATGAGACTCATAACTGTGCAAGTGACTGGCATGGGGAATATATGTGACAAGGAAATGAAGGATTAGGTGAAGGTAAAGGTATAATACACAAAGATAGGAGGAAGAGATGGGGGTGGGGGGCACAAGTGACTAGGGAGATAATGCAGAGATGAGACATCTGGAGAGAAAAACAGAAGGAAAGTGGTGGCGCCGGATCGGCATGAAGGGCTTTAGATGAACAAAAGCACAGAGAGAAAGAGGGAACTGGTGGGAGGATGGGAGCATGGGGGAGATGTTAGTTGTGCTGACGGTTTCAGGGAACACAAATCAAACTTTCATGCTGTTATGTCACTGCAAACGCAGAGCCACGTAAATAATGGATAAATCGCCCAGGACGAGCGGATATACGTGCACACGTTCCTGAATGGTGCACCTAACTTTGAGGTCACCACCCTATGTTTAGAAGCCGCCTTTATGCGGCAGGTTGCACCGATGCTGTAGGAGCTAATAGCTGTTTCAATAGCAGCTGTTGAGGCTGAACTGAATCACGGTTTCTGATGTAAGAGCGAACAGAGAGCCATGAATGATTGAGCAGTACTCGTTTCCCGATCCGGAGGAGCTCACGGAGCGAAGAGGAAGCTTCAAAAAGAGTTTGGAAACCATGGGAGATTTTTCTTAAAGAGGGAGGGGAGGTTGGAGACTGAAAGTGAGCATGGAGAAGAAGCGGAGGGGCATCGGAAGATTAAAGCGACACATGGTGGTACCTCCAGACGGAACAACAGAGAACGCTTTCTTTCATTAGCCTAAGGCTCAGTATCCTCAAAAGACAGCATTGGGAATATGCATGAGTCTAAATGTACACGTTAGATCGTATTTCTTTTTTACTATTTTTGAATAAACTTTGCATGATGTACCAGACAGTTGTTCTTACTAGAAAAGCATTAAGCAGTGGGAGGCAGAAAAAAGGCTGAATAACAGGTTTTTCCACAAAATTACTGAAATAGGCTATTATTATTATTACTACTACTACTACTTCTACCTTGTCATTAAAAGTGATCTCTACAGTATAGAGTTTGCAACTCTTCATCATAAAAACATTTGACAACACAATTTAGCAATGTGATAGAACATAGTCTTATGAAGGAAGATCTCTATGAAAAACTGTCAGGAAGTTAACCTGTGATCTGGCATCCATGGAGCTCAAATCTCAGCGCAATTCCATTCTTCCAAGTCTGAGGCCGGATCCGCACGAAGCGGGCCAAAACCGGCTGCGGGACGCGGTTTAGGACCACCTCGGCCGGGTCTGTGTTGGCGTGGAAGATCTGTGGAAAAAAGCAAGGACAAAACACGGCGTCAGAGAGGAGACGGCAAACACACACATGCACATCTCTTGCTTCGACACCCTCCCGCTGTGCGCAGTTTCGCTCGGCTTCACACGCACAGTGGCAGGCCGGACAAAGCAGAGACAACCCAAACACGGATCCGGTGTCAGCATCCCAGCTGTCGATGTGTTCCCAGGTCAGGGGTTCAGTGCCGGGTGGCTGGGAAAGCCCACTTAATATTTTTTTTCCCTCTCTTTTTCCTTTTTCACCTCCATGCTTACACGCATGTGGACGCTGCCATCTCAACACGTTGGTGGGCGCACGAAATGGGAGATGTGACCTGACACGGCCGAATGCAGGAAGCCTCTCCAGGTGGGCAGGAAGACAGTGAAATCCATTTCCTCGGACGTCCACCTAAAAGCATCAACGTTCAGCGTTTTCTCCTTGAACACTCCCTTCCGTGTCCTGCAGCCAGTTCAGAGAGACGATGTAACCACGGTGACCGGGTTTCTTCCTCTTTAGGGTGGAAGAGTGACCTGGGATTGACTGATTGAAATCACAATTCCCAGCTCATATTTGTGAATAACTTCCCTTTTTTCACTTCCTTTTCCAAATCCTCTCCCCACTTCTTTGTCATCTCATTCATTTCTCGAACCTTTTCCTTCCAGACCACACAGTTGATGTCTGTTCACACCTCCTCCTTCCTCGCCTCTTTCTTTTGTTGGCAGCTACTAACTGAAACCGCACAGGAAAACCACAGGAACCCACACACATCCACCCTACACACTCAGATAAGCAGAGGAAGAGCCTTTTAACTGACTGAGTGACTGTTAAGTGTCATTCACTCTCTATCTGTCTGTGGCTGACTGTGGCGGCTGTTAATATAGCATCAAAACACTACGTCGCAGCGGCGACACACAATAAGAAAGAGAAGACAGAGACAACAGCTACAAGCGGCTGAATTAAAGATTAAAGGCATCATCCTTTAAAAAAAGCTTCTTACATGATTTTTCTTTTACTTTAATCTGAGAACAACATGATCAAACACAAACAGTCTCCCACAGTTTGAAAACTCAAAGCAAATACTATATAATAGCAAAAGTATTCTCCCATCTTCACAAATAAAGTTGAGTAATATCCGATTCTCAACCCATGGGATGTCAGTCCACCCTATCGCATCGTTAACTCTTTTTTTTTTTTTTAGGAAAAGCTTTACCAAAGGCTGTATATTTGTGGAAAAATATGAGCATTCTTCCAGAAGTTAAAATCTGAGGTCAGACACTGATGCTGGATAGGAGTTACCTGGCTCTCCTGAATGAGGAGAGCTACTGACGCTGAAGTCAGCAAGTAAGTTATTCAACACCTTTATGGAGGTTTCTTTGTACTGGTCAAGTTGGAACAGGAAGGTGCATCCAAAAAGTAGTTTTCACAAACATCAGGAATGTCCTGAGAGCTTTCATGAATTTAAAATTTTATACATCTGGGGCCATAAAAGTGATTGAAACACCCAAATTTCTAATTAATTAAAAATACACTGTAGGTCAAGCGACCTGTCGTGATCACGGTATATTTAATCTTCAACATTTCATCACATTAACACAGCAAACCTAAGCAACTGCTGACCAGCTTTAAAAAATAATGGTAATTTTAGCAGCATAAATGGGAATGTGATATTTAACATAAAATCCTTATAAAGTATATTAAAGATTTTGATTCCACGGTGACTAAAGATTTTAGCAAAATTCCCTCACTTCCTAAAAAAAACCTATGTCAAAAATTTCATACTAACACACCGTCTGAATGTTGCCCCTTCAAAATCCTACTCAAGGGGGTTTTATTTGATTTTGGGTATGGCCTGATTTAATCAAGTGCAGCTGACACTGGTAATACAAAACAGTGTGAGTGTTTGAACAGATAACGGGGCTATCGCCGCTGAATCTGCTGCTGGATGGAGGGATAGGCAGCTGCTGTGTTTACCTAAGAGACACAAGAGCCGATGCGGGCTCTTATGGGGGGCTATGTAAACTCCTACGCACGCTCACAAAGAGACAGGAGTGTGACGAAAGATCAGCTGTCCACCGTCTCTCCCACTCTCAGATAACCTAAAACAAAGGCGGACAGGATGAGAAAACAAAAAAACACTGCAGGGAGGTTCGGATGCCCTCAGAAGAAAAGTTGAAACCAGATGAAGTGGGTAGAAAAAAAAGAAGAAAAGGTTGAATGGAGGGCAGAGTGTAGAAGTTGGAGGGAGATGAGTGGAGGAATGTGGGACAGGACACAGGGAACAGAGTTGAGGAGCAACAACAACCAGACTTATCATTGAAACAGAAAATATATTTTTCAAGTATTCATCTCATGATAAGGAGCTACAACCCAAATTCGGAGGAATTTCCTCAATTCTGAAGTGATTTACCGGGAAAACAGCTAAAATCAAGTACCGGAGAGCCAGATCATATGATTAGAATCATGATAGTTGAAAACAGGCACAGCCTCTCCAATAAGCCTGTGCATTACAGTGCAGCTGGCTGTTTCTCCTTTGTTTTTTTCCTTTGGAATAAAGCTGGGAATGTGTCCAAAAACTCTGTTATTCACAGAGAGAACAGGTTGTTCCATAAAAACCAGCTCTAAAAAGGCTCTTTTTTTCCTGAATGTAAACTAGAATAGAGTCACAGTTCTTTTACTTCTCTTTTTGGTATTTTGTCACACTTTAACAATTTAGATCAAACAAATTTAATAAGACGACAAGGATTCCCCGCATCAAATATATCAAATATGTGAAAAAACCGTTTCAGCTGTAATAAACTTACATATTTTTTGTTTAATTTTACTAGCTAAAGACAGATTTGATAGATTTGGTTAATGGCAAATCTTAAGAATGAAGTCGTCACTTAAATAGAACCTATCTAACAGCAGGAAGTAGGTTAAAAGAGCTCAAAAAGCAACACACCAGCTCCAAACCAAAGAAATTCAAGAAGACATAAACATATCAGCAAGGAAAAGGTTACGAAACAGTTTCTAAGGCTTAAGATGTTATTTGTCATTGGAGACAGTGGTGAATCTGCCAAGATCTGTCTATTCATACAACCACACAGAAATTTAAAGAGTGGCAAAAGCAAATGAGGTGGATTCGTCGAACATCTAAGCCACTGAGAAATGTTTTCATCATTTCTGATGAAGCATGTGGGAGCTTTTAGGGTCAGAGTTCACAATTGACAACTGTGTGGGGCTTCTATAATGAAGAGTGGGAGAAAATTCTTCCACATAATCTCCAAATCTCCTGTGTCCAATCCACTTCCTCCCCTCCATTGTCAGGACACCTGAGAGGTCGCTTGTTCGACTCTGCTTTAAGGTTAAAGGTTAATGGCACGAGGAAGCAGATGGTTGCTCATTGACTAGCCTCGTTGATAGGCATGACCAGTTTTTGACTGAGTAGGAACGAAATGCTGCTGGTGGTAAAACAAGAGTAGGTGCAGCATTATCCATCTGTTTGTGTGTGTAGTGGTGAGGAGGAGGGGAGGCGGGACGGTAATCTGCCAGACAACAACGCTGCGTCTCCAGGATCTCCGCCCCTCACGTGACCTGCCACCGAGGTAGGCTGAATAATTGATGCTGTCGTGTTATGTCTCATCGCGTAGAGGGTCATGAAATTATAACGAAGAGCCCCCCGTCTGCCCCCCGTTACACACACAGCTGTGGCGGCAGCAGTAAGTGGGGGGTCAGACTTGTTTGTGCATCAGGAGTGTTTAAGTATTGATGACCCCTTCTGAGAAGGAGGTCACCAAGAAAGGAGTGTCCATTTCCCAGAATCAACCTTCTAGCCCGTGTAATGCAGAAGCAAACAGATGTTTTGCTTTTTAAAATAAGGGTTAGTTGGATTGCATCTCGATTTAGTCATTTCGTTTTCTGCACATCATTGTGTTTTCCTTCAAGCTGGCAACACCAGTGGGAGGTATGGCAGGAAAGACATTAGTCTTTCAGCATTTTCAGAAACTGGATTCTATGTGATAGAGCAACAAAAAGTTGAGCATCAGTGGAAAGTAACAGGAAAGTTTTGACAAAAAAAGATCTAAAAAGGGGGTTATGCATTTAATTTTGATCGGAAACACTCCAGCTTATCTCTGGCTGTTTGGTTAAGGTTTGATCGATCACAAGTCTGTTCACAGCATGATCCCACCACTGCCATGTTTGCCAGGTGCTATGATGTGTTCAGAACTTCCAAACCACCTATCATTTTGCATGCAGGGCAAAAAGTGAGAGGACGTGCATTTTTAGTGTGCATGAAGGTTTGACAGCCGTCTTTTGGTCAAGCCTTGCTGCAGATGTTACCAACTGTCACTAACTCCACCTGCGTGCCAATGCAAATTTGATTATGATTGTTGTATTATGCATGAGCATGCAAACAAAGCGTGTGTGTTTGTTTGGTTCTGTGGGTTTGCAGCACACCGTGATCTGATGAGCAGGCTGAAATGCTGTGTGGGCTGTTTTTTTTCTCCGTTTCTCCCCCCATCCCTACGCTCAGGGTTACTTGATGTGTGTGACAAATTTAGCACAACCTCACGACACTTTTCAGCAACACAAGGCTTGTTTAGCACCAGAGGCTGCTGGGACCTTCCCTCACAGACGCTGACAGATGACAGTGTGTGTTTTTCATGTTAATTAGTGTGGGCACGCTCGTGTGTCTGTGTCGGAAAGCAAGAAAGAGAGAGAGAGAGAGATGGAAAAAAAAAAGATGACTGCACGCTCGTGTCTTACAGTACGCGCGAGTTGGTGAGGAATGCAGCTCCCGAGCGAGTTAGCATCTCATCAAGTAATGAGGTGCACATGTGAGTCGTGCGACTTTGATTTAACAAAGTCACATGCACGTTAAACTGAGATTGGGTTGGCATGCAGAAAATTGGTGAAAAGGAACGACAAAAAACACAAAAGCTTATTGTGGGTGTGACTCTAGAGGCGGCATCCTTATTCTCTTACTGTAGTTTTCATAACTTCCTGGCCTGACAATAAAAAAGCTCCCTTTTCCTGACAAACACAGCAGGGTGAAGACTGTAAAGGCGCTCCTATTAATAATAGCAAATCTCATATCTGGTGTGCAGATATGGCACACATGCAATTCATAAGCTTCTATAACATTAAGCTCACTGTTAAATGACAATTAGAAGAACCAAATCCCAGTCATTACAAGACCCCCCGACGAGAACTGAGCTTCAACCACTTAAGGCTCTTTGGGGGGGCTTAGGACCAGCTAACAGGGGGCTTGAGCAGCACGACGGGTGGATTAGTGGTCACGGAAGATTCAGCCGCGGCCCGTGGGGAACGGTGCAGACCCTGACCAACAAGAAGAGGAGCATACGCTCCGGTTTCATTATTAAAATGTAAATCCAGGCACCGAATTATGGCTAAAAATCCCTTTCGAATTTGATTTGTCAAATGTATACATTTATTAAGACGTAAAAGTTGGCCTCTTTCAATAAATCTTATTTTAAAACATGCTAAAGGAATGCTTTTAACACTTAGATAACCGTTTGATCAAATCAAACATTTGTGTCAAAGATAACCAAAGTGGCTGCAAAAAAATTGTTTTTAAATGATGATTTAACTCAGTGGTGAGAAGTTGTGAAAATATAGCTGCTCCTTTGTTTAACTCATGAGTTAGCCATGATTAAAACATTTCTTGGGGTCAATTTCAAAAGCCACACTCAGCCCTGGTGACTCGCAGACATTAATAAATCAATGAATCGCTTAAACAGGAGCTGTCTGATTACCTGAAGTACAGAAAACACAAAAGCATCATTCGCTGACCAAATAAGAACAGAAGAAGGGGCAGGATATTTACCAAAAACCACAGCAGCAAGTTCACCTCTGAAAGGTAAAAAAAGTAACACAATGAATGCGTCAAAGCCTGACTCTAATTAATCCTAAAGCAAGACTTTAAACAGGCCTTGCTGTTCAAGGTCCGCTGTCCGCTGCATGGATCCTGAATAAACGCTTGTGGTTTTAAATCCTAATGTGACCAGTGCTCTCATGCATGGGGTCCATCTTTAAACTGTCATCATTTCTTTGTGTGAATTAAAAACAGATGGTGTGGTTCACATTTTATGGAGGTTATGCAATGAGGCAGGGCAAGAGGAGCAGGACTTCCTGGTTTCAGCTCGGAGCAACACGGAATTAGCTTTGATCGCCGTCGAGTCACACCTTATTTCCCTTTTAAAAACAGCACTTTAAAAATTTGCTAACATCCATCGATCTTTTTGAGTCCTGCCACCCCTCTGTGCATTCAAAAAGCTGAAAATGATTTTCATAATGCCTGCGATATCCATCCCAAAAGCCTGCAAACGATGCATCTGTCTGAATCCGTGTCTGAATGTGTCTCAATATCCTTTTTTTTTCCTTTGCTCCAACAGATTAGAGGACTCACATTACCAAAACATAGACAGACCTGCAAGCACCATGTGTATACATTGATATATATGCACTTGCACGCACATCTCCAGACAGGAAGATCAGCCAGAGGTTATTTAAATGGGGACGGGAGGGGGAGGTGTCTGTGGATTGAGTGGGCTTGTGCTTGTGGAAGGAATGGGGACATCTGGGGGCTCTAATAAATTACACAGATGTTGACTTTTAAGGCAAATCCACATTTTGCTCAATAATCTCTACATCAAATACCCCCCACTGGCACCACCCAAACCAATCACGGTCACGCACAGAAGAGGAGGGGGGCCCTGGTCCGTACGGGTTAGTCTATGCGGATTAAATCCCCCCATCACCCCACCTCTTCCTCTTTTCCCCACTCTGTTTTTCTGCTTAAAATCCACAGTGACGATAAGCCTGGAACGAGGGGAGAGAGTTGGAGTCCCCCAAGAGACAGGTGGTCGCACAGCAGCCTCCGCTGTGTGCAGAACATCACACGCAAAAGAAAAAAAAGATATAAGGCCCCATCAACGCACCAAACACCAATATCACATAAATTGTGCCAGTCCACACCTGGCACGACTCCAACGGTTTCACAACCCCAGGTGTCTGTTTATGTGTGAGCATTACCCTGAGAGAGAGATCACAAATCTGAAATGGAGATAAGAGCACACAGAGGATTTCATTGTTCTTGTTCCTCCCATCTCTTGTTTTACTCGTCTTTCGCTTCTTTTTCTACCTCATGACCGGGGTCACGATTGAGGTTTGCAAACGGTCGCGGAAGGAGAACGATACCATCGGGAATGCTGCATCATTTGATGCTACTCCTGTATGAACACGGCTGCCTTTGTTACTGAGGAACGATCCATGGCAGCGGAATAAATGTACTGTAAATAAAGGACCTTTAGAACGTATCCTGAAGATACTTGTATGTGCAGGACACAGTTGTTTCTAGGAGAGACTAACTCTTGATAACTGGAAACTTTTCTCCTTGAAAATAGAGATGACAGTCACAGATTAATAACTGTAGGAGTCCAACCCTTCACACACTCCTGGAGGGTAACGCTTCCGTTTAGCCAACTTAAAACGGCACATCTGTAAAGCAGCTGAATGCAGGCTAGCTAACTATGCAGACAGCATACACATACACATGATCCACCTTGACCAAAAAAAATATATTTTCTTAATCTGAATTGAAGTAACAACTGTGATACTGTGAAGCCTTATTGTTCTTGCAGTCCAGTAAAGTTAATTTGCTAAATTTGAATGTGCGTAGCAAAGACTAACCCTGTGGTTCTTGCCGTGTCGGTACACCATCCAGTCCTCTCCGTTGGTGCTGACCTCCAGTTTGAAGGAGGTGACGTAGTAAGCCTTCTGAGTCTCTTTGGATATGGCCCCTTGTGTTGCTATCCCAGTCAACACCTTGAGGAAGTGGAGGTCAACCTGAAATAAAGAAGACATTTTATTGGAACAATGTTCAAATTATGGGAAAAAAAATAACAACAAAAAAACAAACACCACTCCACCCAGCACAGAAATGAGATTGGAGCCATTAAACTGGATGTCACGCTATGATTCTAAGCGGAAGACGCAGATAAGTAAACCTAAAGATGATTTTAAGGTGCAAACGCGTAAACAAAACATATTTTCCTTTTTCCTGGGAAAAAGGAAGACATGGATATCCTACAAAATGGAAGAATCTGTAAGTTATTAAAAGAAACCTATTTATAAGGAAGCATGACTGACTTAGAAACCGGAGACGTTCCTGCCGCTGTGTGCATGTCGCACAGACAGCAGGAATTAGTCGCAGACTGTGCCCCACTGCTGGGGAAACTGAGGAGAGCATGTATGTCCATTGTCATGTGTGTAAGGTGAAGGAGGCGGGAGGTAAAGATCAATGGCTCGGTGTTCGGATGCGTTCCCGGAGAGCACCTTCATCAATCACAGCCGTCTCGCTGCTCTCCTTGGCTCATGCAAACGCGTGCGTGTTGGAGACAGGAAAGATTGAAAGTGCAGAAGAACTTCCTTATCATCGGTTTACAGTTCCTCCATTTCCCGTGTGTGCGTGTGCAAGGGTGTGTGTGTCCTGCAGTATATGAGATACTGTTGTATATTCCATCTTTTTCTCACTACAACAAATTTATTATCCTCAACAAAGTGATCTTTAAGGTCACTTCATGGCTGGAATTTTTATTGAAGTTGTGTTTGAGCTTCGATTTCATAAGAAAAATACAACGAGGTCTGCAAATAAACACCTGTATGTATTCCTTGTTACTGTCCTCTGAAGGCGTCCAGGCGTTGTCGTCGTTGTTGAGGCGGGCCTGCCGTGGCAACCAGCGGTTGTCGTAGAAGCTGGTTGAAGCCGTGATTTGGTCGTCGCTGATCTTGCCCGACTCCATGCCTAGCGCGTTGCTACAGTGGAATGCTAGTAAGGAGAACAAAGGTAAGGGGAGATGATTAACTGCGAATAAATGCATTTTCTCCAGAATATTTTCGATATTCTCTATGAAACAAAAAATCCACAAGTAGGTAAATTTTCCACAAATAAATCAGAATTACATTCCACTGAAAAATCCACACATTCTGAACCCCAAAGAGGCAGGAATCCATCCAGCTTTCCATCAACTTTTCTGGGCTTCCCTTCCCCACAGCCTGATACCATCACTACCATGTTTCACCATAATCATGGTGTTTTCTATGCAATGTCTGATCTTAGCTTCCTACCATGCACATGTTCTATATAGTGCATCAGCATGAGGCTGTAACCACTATGTTTCATTCAGGATCACATGCATTCTTAGGTTTCATCCACTCACAACGTTTTACCTAAAAAAATTACAGTTTTGCCATCAAATGATCAGAGCGCCTTATTCCTCTTGTCTCCTACAAGCCTTCTGTTTGACTGAACTGAATTCTGTGGTTGTAGCGTGACGAGCAGCAGGTGAGCTGAGGTAAACTGGGGTTAATTTATGTTCTAAATGAAAACAGTATGAGCGTGCTTCTGAGAAAAAGAGCAAAACACACTGAAAAAGGGAACCTGAAAAAGCATCGAACCTAAAATAGCATTAAAGCAGGCAAAGCTGAGAATACCGAGAAGGTGAGGATAGGGTAAGAAGAAGAGAGAGAGGAGGAAAAAAAACAAAGCTTCAGAGAGAAATGTGATGCACAAACACATTCAGGAGACGTTATCCTGCACTCACAGTCTGCGACTTCTTTGTGGGTGATGTTGTAGCGTGCAGAGAAGCCGTCTTTGGCTACGGCCATGTCTGTGTGGAAGGACAGGGACAGCAGGCCGGAGGACGACTGGATCTCCGGGGGGATCTTTGTCCCGCAGTACCGGCCAATCAGAGGAGATGCTAAAGGAAAATCAAAGAGATTAAAAACCTTTACTTTATTTATTTTTTTACTTTAAAGCTTCCCAGTAGCCATTCTACCGCAGTAAGTGTTGACTAATGAGTCACAGCATGCCACCTCTTCCTCCCATCATTCCCAACTCTCCCTTTACTTTCCTGTCCATCCCTCCATCTGCCATGTGTGCCTCAGCCAGATCCCAGCAGGGGGAACTGGAATCCCTGCCTTCATGCAAGCTGCACTGGGATCAGCCGCAGATGAGCACCACATACACTCACGCACAAACACAGAGAGATTAAAATAGACTCAAGACAGCCCCTCGCAACCCCTCCTGAGCCAGACACTAAATTCTTTCACCCTTCCGTCTCGTCTCCCGCCCCGAGGACTCGGCTCCCTGGAACTGGGTTACGCTTTAATTTGCTCCTAATTCTCAACTTTGAATGCTATAAATTGTTTTCAGCTATCAAAGCCCTTAAATTCAACACAGTAATTGGAATTTTAAATCCACTCGGATCCCTTTTTTAGCGACTGAAAATAATATAATTAGAGCAAATCCTTTGGTCCCAGCTTTATGTTCTGGAGGGGAGGACAAAGAGGTGAGAAATGAATCTCTCGCCACCTCTCGCTGAGTTTCCCTGAGCGCCTGACATATAACCTTACGGCGATCCCGGAAACACACGTAATATTTGAGTCTAGTGTCTAGTGCAATAATTTTAGTACACTTGAAATAAGACAAAACTAATTTACATGTAATGGTTCAGCAAGATATAAACCACATGTTATAAGTGAAATGATTTAACAGTGGAGCTTGCACTTTTTACCAATATTCAAGAAGTATCAACTGAAAACAAACTCCTATAATTTGCTGAAAAGTTACTTGCAAGTTAGTTTTGCTTTATTTCAAGTGTACAAAGATATTTACACTAGAAATTAAACCAAAATATTTCACAAGAGTTTTTTTTTTCCCAGTGATTCAATATTTGGTCATATTTCAATGATTAAAGTATTAATTAGGAAACACTTAAACTTTCTAAAGTCATAATTTTGAATTTCAGTTGCATGACTATGACATGCAGTGTCCAAGTTGTCATTTTTTTAAAAGTGAGAATTATGACAAAAAGTATCTCATTGATTTGAGAATTTCATAGCAGCAACTAGAAATCAAAATGATAACTTTGACAATCAAAATCATGATTTTAAAATAAAATAATTAGTTATTACTAACTCTAACATTCTGTGTTTCATTTATTTTACTTTCCTGCGGTTTTCCGTATTAACGCCCCTTGATTACATCCTGAAATGTTTTTTCCTGATCTGAAGGATCTGAAGGAGTTTTTTCCTACACTCATCTCCTCCTGTTGATACCCATCGCAGCTGTCACTCTCACTCGTCTGGGGAGGAAGGAAGTGCCAGGTGATAAGGACGAGGTTTGGAAGGGGGCGGTGATGAAGAGCGTTATTATGGAAAAAGGAAAAGGGCCATGGGAAGGGCCTACTCCTCAGGGGCATCGAGGCACTTTGAGCTCCTTCTGTGAAATAGCGCTTCCTCTATGGGATGTAATGGAATGTAAGGAAAGGCAGCTCACATCAAAGAGAGTGATGGCAGCTCAGGAAATTGAAGGCCGGTATGCAAATTTACACACAGGAACGGCGGGGATTGCATGAGTCAGTGGATACGGAGTGTGAATGTTCAAAGTGTGCGCGCGTCCATTCATCTCTCCCCCCGGGGTTGCGTTCGGCTCACCTTGCGGAAGGCCATCCCACACCTCCAGCCAGTCGTACTTGCAGTCGCCCTCACCCACCACGAGGGGGTCGTTCTCCAGGTCGAACGTGAGGAAGGTCAGGGTGATGTCCATGTGGGGTGGGGCCATGATCATGTAGGAGCACTCCAGATTGTGCGGGTATTTGTCCGGGAAGCCCGGGGACTCGATCATGCCGGACGGGCTGGTGAAGTTGCGGAAGCAGAATTCTGATCCTAAGCAGGTAAAGAAAATATAAGGATATTTTAATAAGAAAATAAAAGGGAGGAAGAAAACGGTCACATTAGGAGAGAACAGAGGCACAAGCAATCGATCATGGCGTGGTATCTCATCTAACTTGCAGACTAGCGTCTCAGAGAGTCGTTCGTCACTGACAGCCAGCTGGGATATATAGCAGCTGCGGTGGTTTATGATTACAAATAGATGAGAAAATACACAGTGAGAAAATGCTAAAGAGGCAGATGCATTGAGCGATATGAGCAGTGCAGCATCATTTATTGTCACCCTTGGTAAATACGCATTTCAAACCTCAAAACAATTGAATATTTTACTGTAGAGACAAAATTTCATAGTGAAGAAATGTTGAAAAATTCAACGTGTATTTTAGGCATATTTAAAAAATAAACATATTTAGGAAAAAAATCAAGAAATAAAGCAGAATTATTGCCATGATCCTTTTAAATAATCTGTAGGAACTTCTCAAGTGTAATAAATAATGTTCACATCACAACCTGTGGTGAGGAAGATGGGTCATGAGGCAGAAAAATCTAAAAAAAAAAAGATCTTTGGGTTTCCATAACCACTAAATGCTAAATTCAATCTAGTTGTTTGCGAATAATGCCAAACAAATATTTATTTCCTACCATCACAAACATAAACATGTGGAGTTTGCTGAAATCTACAGAGAATTTTAAATGTTAAGAAAAATATTTCATCCTAAGACCATGGGAACTTTGTTAGAGTTTATTGCATTATGGGTACTGAAATCCTAGGATGTGTTAAGTCATTTTTCGGCCAAATCAACACAGAAATGGTTCCACAGGCACAAAATCAGCCTCCGTCCATATGCATCTGACTGAAAGCAGCCGTAAATTCAAGATATGCTCAAGATTTAGTCATGTTTTATCCCTTAGTTATGACCTGAGACAAGCGCCCTCTAATGACGCTCTTAAATGCAGGGCTAAAGAGCCCGTCTGACCCCTGCTCTTCCTCACACACTGAAAACAAATGAACCCTGAACTCTTCTCTCCTTGTAGTCCCTTTGGTCTCTTCCTGGATGCAGTTTTCCCCTTTAAAAAGCGCACGCTCTTACTTACCATTACACCACAAAACTGGTGTAATGGTTCTAAGTGGGCCCTCTGCGGCTGCTCCTCATTAGCCATGCAGATTTATGCGCCCAGGGCGGCTCACCTTGAGCGGCAGCAGCTGTGTGACTCAGATCATCTACCCATCAGCCACTGCTCCGCGGCCCACTGGGGAGCCCAAGTCACGGCCGAGCGTTTATGGACCAGCACCTCAATGAGGGTCTGAGAGAGCAGCAAGCTGACAGAGAGCTTTGCACAAATGTCACACACACACACACACACACACAACCTCATTCACAAACCGTTATTTTCTGTCTGCTGTCTTTCCTCTAGAGCATTTCTGTCTTTACATCTCTGGTTATAAACAATTTGTTCTGGCTTGTTGAATGTCTTTATGTTCTTCTATTTTTATGCCTGCCAGAGGGTCAAATATCCTCATGAGATAATGTTGCTTAGAGACAGGACTTTCATTTGATCCCAGTTAATTGCAAGTCAGAAATCCTTGCACTAGTGGCCTTGCTAAACCAACTAGTCAAATGCTTTGGAAAAACAAAAAAAGCATTCCTAACCTTTGAACTTTTTCACATTGGACTTGTTAGAGCCACAAACTTCAATGTAATTTATTGGGATTTTATATAATAGACCAAGACAGTAACATCTTTATTCACAACCATTTACAATGGCATTCTTTAATAAAATCTAGTACAGATAGCAGCCTTCAAATGACATGTAGTTGGTAAAAAGAGTCCATCTTTGTGTAATTTAAGGTAAAGTTAGTGAAGAGCCAGCATCAGGAAGACCAAAATCACATTTCTGTTCATCATAACAGAAATGTGATAAAGTTTAAAGATTATAAAACAAGAATTATTCAATAAATCAATGGGAAGAGAATGACACATTAAAGTCAAAATTATATATTACAGCAAAAATAATAAAGGCTTTTAAGACACTAAATACAGAGCAATTCATGAAGGAAAGCCATTAGAGGTTGCAAAGGACTAAACATAAAGCCAGAGCTACAGTAGAGTGGTTTAGAGCAAAGATTTATGGATTAGAATGGTTTAGTCAAAGTCTAGATTTAAATCCAATCTAGAATCCACTTGATTTAAGTCTCCGTTGAATCTGACTGAACTTAACTTTCACAACAAAAAATGGTCCAATTGTGTCTACCACATAAAACTCCAGGAAGGCTCTAACATGAAACAATGTATGTTTTACCATAACAGTGATTAAATAACTAATTAAGTTTTTGCAAATCTGCTGTTGATTTTACCAACATTTTTCACTCTGCAACTGGTGCTGCAATCAGTCCTGTTCTTGCGATTCTTTCCCATCGTTGATTGCGTTGGGAAGCAGACCAGGAAGGTCAAGATGAAGCGGTACCTGGGGAATGTCAAACGTTGGAAAGCAGTTGTGCATCGCACAGCAGCGGCGATAGCTCTGCGCTGTCTCAGGGAGCTGCCAGTTTGATAACCACGTTCAGGATTCATAAAAGCAGCATTTAAAGAGCGCAGACACGTTAGCCGAGCATTCCAGCGGCAGAGCATTCCTCCGAGGCACCAGTCCTTATTATCAGGCTGCCGTGTAAAAAGCAGAGAGGTCAGCCGGCTGCTCCGGCCCTCCCCTGCCTGTGCTTGGTTAATGGTGGAGAACTGACCCCAATCAGCACGGAGACAGGAAGAAAAGAAAAAAAACTCAGGAGACACTCAGTGTTTTTCTCCTCTTTTCATAACATCTTTTTCAGCCTATTGTGATGCAAATAACTTACATTTTTCACTTCTCGGTTTATATGTGCGCGTATTGGCATTTTCGGAACGTCTTTGTCTGCCGATCGATGCGGCGTACACTGTGCGCGTTGTGCAGAAGATGTTGACACAAATGCATGAATCTCCTCCCACATGTTAAGAGCTGCATTCAACCCTTTGTGTTGACTCTCCCACACGCACACATACATACACTGTGCAGCTTCAAAACATCACTGAATCCACCAGCTTCATACACACACACTCACAGAAAGAAATGTGACAGTAATTTACAACAAGCTACAGGCGGCATCTCCCAATCCCCTCACCTCTATGTTTAGTGTTGCATAAATCCTGCATGTAACTAATGCACCTATTGTGAGCGAGTAAATTAACTATTAAGGATGCATGAGCAGCTGTTAGCATGTGCTATTAAGTGGTTGCTGCGTGAGACTCACTGACACACTGCTTTAGATTCTTACTGGGTCACTGTGCAGCAAAAAACCCCTCAATCTGAGCACAGCATGACTCCACTGCACTCCGTGTTCAAACTGTGTCTGCAACCCTCAGCGTACTTGAACTATCTGCCTCCCATGGCGCTGTCTAGGTGCTTGCACGTGTTTGCGTGAGCCAGTGCGGTGTAACTGCATGCATGAGTACCTCTGCTTGCTTATTAATCAGTAACTTGTTGCCTGGTTCATGTTTGAAAATTGATGTAGGGTAACAGTTAAACATGTTGAAGAAGCTGCTCTACTGCGACACTCTTACATGGAGGATGATCCTGAGCATACTGCCATGCCCAAAGCCAGACATAGTGAAGCTCACCTCACCTCTCTGCTTTCATTGTGTTGGGGGTTTGCAGTTAGTGGCATAACTATACAGATGTTTTAACACCAACTATTTTCGAGGCGTGATGTTGGAATCCTAATTTTTTGAGCAGCTTCGCTCAAAAACTGTATTTCTATGGCGTTGTCTTTGAGTCATCAAAATGAGTGTGCAGCGAAACTGACGGGAGCGCATATATCTTTATAAGCAAACAATAATTCGTAGAGCATCTTAAATGCAAAATGCATACATTTTTTTGGACATTTTTGTCTCAACTAAACCTCTGAATATATTGTATTTTTTTCAGAAAATGGCAATTTTTAATCAATTACCAAATGAGTTAGCAATTATTTCTATAATCAATTAATCACAATTAGTTCAATGAATTGTTTCAGATGTGATCCTCCACCACAATCCCCTCCCAGTCAACTCAGATCTCCTGACCTTTTGAATAGTTTTGCTATTGGCTACACTACCAGGTGGTTACTTTTGTTGCTTTCATGTCTGTGGCTGCTGGTGTGTGTGTCTGTGTGTGTGTTAGACACAGTAACACACTACCTCAGATTCTTACTGGGTCACCATGAAGGGAAAAAAATTTGAGCACAGCTTGACTCCAGGGCGCCCGCCTGAGCTGGCCGCCTTACATGTCGTCGTCTGTGCGTGTATGCATGAGTAGCCCCACTTATTAGTTCGCAGCCAATGAACATGCTAAAAACAAGTTTCCCTGACATGTCTTGACCCATGGCTGAGCCAGACACACACACACACACATGCCTGTCACTCGCAGGCCGCCAGTCGGTGCTTTGCGCCGCACCATGAGCTGCCATTTGGCAGGAGTCGTCTCCTGGCAGTGAGCGGGAGGTCATGGTGTGAGTGTGTCAGTGTGGCGGAGAGAGGGGAGACGATGGAGGGCGGGTTGCTGGGTAGAGACCACTCGTTTCTTTCACATGAGTGGCCTTGTCCAGCAGCAGCTCCACATGTTGTGTCGGGGTAATCCCCCATCTCTCCTCCTCCTCTTTCTCCTGTCGTCGTCTCTCATCTTCTCCATCACTCCTTCACTTTTCATCCACATGTATCCAGCTCCCTGTCTCGTCTGAGGGGATCACCTCTGCCGCCGCACATCAAAACCGCCCCTACCTCCCTGTCTGACAAACATCCACTGCTCAAACACAGGCGCGCCTCTCATGCGCTTGGTTCAAGGTTTCATTGAAGAGATTCTCTCCGGAGCTGCGTGAGGAAGGGATGGGTGCGTGCGGAAATGTGTAACCCAAGAGGCGCTGTGCAAATGTGATGGGGGTGGTGGAGGCGGTTAGGGTGGAAAATCCACAACAACAACAAAACATTGGGAACAAGAAACAGTAAAAAAAAAAAAAAAAGGAAAACAACGTTCCTGGCATGCCATGGTTTTGGCACTAATTTAGACCTCGAGCAGAGCAGCTTTTTTTTTTAGACAGAGATTCCTCAAAGAACATTCACACAAAATTAAAAACAATCCATCTCAGCTTCCGTCTGTTTGAGACGAAACCCCTTCTCTCACTTTCTGATCAGGTCTCTTGTATCATTTTGCATCAAGCTTTTCCCCATTACCAATCTGCCCCGTTTAATCACCTTTGCCAGTTAATTGCTTGAGTGTAATTTCAGCGCCAGGGTGACTTGGGCATTTCAGGAATAAACACCGCAATCAGGAATACGGCAACAGCCAGGACTGATGCAAAGGGGACGCTAGATAGCATCAGAAATACACATGGAGTCAGTGTTTTGGTTGGAGCTCCAGTAGGTGGGGGGTCCCGCCTTAGGCTCCCCTCCCACTGCGACCCCACAGACGCCACAGTCGGCAGCGGTCACGGAGGAGACCCAACGCCCTTAGGTGCTCTCTGTCCGTCTTAACTCTGGATTGGCTGTGGCTTGATGCTCCCCGTCGTGCTAGTGGCGGGCTTTGGGGGGACCAGGGAAAATGGGGGCTTGCTCTGCTAGTCTTCCCTCTGTAGCCGTGGTAACAACATCAGTAGCACGTGACCGTGTGTATGTTAAAATGTCTGAGAGGCGGATGGGTTGTGATGAATAAAGGGTTAAGCATGCATGAGTAGGACTAAAGTAGGCCACAACAATAAGGGGGAGGAGTGAAGGCTTTTACTGTACCCTTTTACTGGACAGAAGCTTTAAAGGGATAGTTCAGCATTTTAAAGTGAGGTTCAGTCAAAAGGTTATAAGCAGTTAACATCAACTTTTATCAAGTAGATAAAGTGACTGAAAAATGCAACTTTATGGCTCTTATAACTTTTGTGTTGGATCGTTTTGTACAGTCAGAGTAACTAATGTAAAGTAAAGCAGCTGTTATATTTCTTATTTTTTCCACTATTTTTTCACAGTTATCCCTTTTTCCCTTTTTAAAATGACTCCAGTAAAAGCCTATTTGATCTACAGTGAACTCCTGCCTATTCATGGTTCAATATTGGCGGAATCACCCACTTGCATATTTTTCAGTGGAACATAACTTCAAATTATTCACAGAAAATTTGCCTACTTGCAGATTTTTTTAGAGGGGGTCTTAGGTGTTCGTGGATTTATTCCTTTGATGTCTGCATGTCCAAGGAAAGGATGTTGTTTGGGGGGAAAACGCTCACCGTTTCCCCTCAAGAGGCACAGTGCTGGGGGGAGAAAGTCAAAGGTCGACTACTGATCCTCCTCAGTGGAAGTAATTTGTGTTACTGTACCTAGTAACACACAGGTCAACACAAGCTTATCCCTCGTCCGACTGAAAAAATTCCTGGAGTAGCTATAGTGACTGCTTATGTAACAGGCTTCAGTGAACAAAATGAAAACAAGCCGTCATATCATTAGCTCATAGTACAGAAAGCACAAACACACACATACACACATGGAATCAAAACCAGACACACACAGTCTGACTCTGAGACAGAGTGGTGTCAGTTCAAGATGGGGGAGGAAGCTGAACACAAACACACATCTCCCAGCTGTGTGCTCTGATATCCATCTCCGGACGCACCCTTTAAAAACACATACAGACCCATGAACACACCCCTCATACTGTACACACAGGTTGCCTTTTAAATGTACTGGAATTATGAGTTTATGAAATGCAATATTTTTGGAAAACTACTGATTTTTTCTTTTGGTCACACTTAAATGTTTCTCATTATCAATCAATATAATAATAACAATAAAGAAATACAAAATGCTGTTTTCAAATTAACTTTCTTGATTGAGGTAAAAAAAACAGTTGTCCAAACTAGCTCAACCACATGTGAACATTTTATTTCCCACCAAAACTAGTTGTGCCACCTTTGGTGGCAATGGCTGCTATCAAGTGTTCAAATCATGTTCTCCCAGTTTGATTGGTTCCAGACGTGGAGAATCAAGAAGTCACAAACAGAACCTGTCTGACAAGATGAAGTAGGCTTATCGATCTTAAAAAGCAACACAGGTTCTGTGGGATGAAAATCAAGTAGTTTGGCCAAAGTAAAACAATTCTGCTACACACAGCAGCTTTTTTCTTTAAGTAAATGTGATTGAATTTTATTTCAGTTCCTTCAGCTGGGCTGAGTTAACACCCCTCACTACCGATCCTGCTTTTACCCGACAGAAGCTGCGAGGTGTTCAGTAGAAACCTACAACCCAGACCTGCCACAGACAGACAAACAGCCATGATGAGCGAGATGGTGCAGGCGGTGGAGCTGTCGTAATTAACACTTGGCCTCAATCATGCATCCTGAATACGTTTTCTCTCTCTCTGACGTCTCTCTTCCTCTTCGGTCTGGCGAGCAATTCCCCAACCGTCCCTCGTCTTGGTTGTTTTTCCTGCCTCTCATGTGCAGCTATCACGCCACCTCCACATATACAGGCAGAATCTCACACAACGAGCTGAGCAGAACCACCCACACACGCCTACATGTGCTCGCACACTGACACAATCTCTTATAGCCCCAGAATTTCTACCAGGATCTTATTAAAGCTATAGCAACCGCATCCCCCATCCTCTATCCATGTCTGTGCGCGTGAGACAGATGCAATCTGAGCTAAAGCATCATTGGGGTTCAAGGCGGTGGCCCTGGTAACGGAGCTGAACGACAAATCTGGGTCACAGTCGTTTGACACAAACAAGAGAGATTTTTCTCAAAGGTGGGAGGCGATAACTTGTGATAAGAGGAATGCTTAGTCGATTTTTTCCCCCCCAGCTCTTCCTCTTTCCATTTTTTTGTGCTTAAATCAAGACACATGTTGGAAGCAAAACTATTCAGGAGCTAGATGAAATGCTGCAAAAAGTACTGGTGTGCTCACTTGAAAATAAATCTTGCAGCTCCGAAGGCCATTTAACCTCTTCTGCCACTGCGACTACTATAGCAAACACACCCAAACGGCCAAAACAAATCTACTCCAACCTTGCGTGCACTTTGCCCACTTTGAGAGAATCCCATTTCAGCTCAAACTCATCCCATCAATCTCCTCGCTTCAGCTTCTTACCTATAAACCTTTAACCTTCAGTCTAACTCTGAAGTAACCCCAGAGCCCTCTCCATCATCCCACCACAGCCTTCCACATCCAGACTTCCTCATCTTCCCAGAAGAAGCGGGCTTTGTGCCAATTAAAGAGCATTCCTTACATGCTCTTACATACTCCATGACTTAAAGGTAGTTTTCTTTGTCTGATTATATCCATTTTGCTTCTGCTGATATAAATTGGGGGGGAGTGAATCCAGGTTTTTGGGTTCCACAGATCACCGTTTCCTCACCTGTTTTAAAGATCTCGTAGCGTAGAGAGAACCCCGCGCCCTGATGGGCGTAATCTGAGACGAATCGGATCTGGATCGAGGGCCCAGACGAGATGATGGGCGGCGGGGCGATGTTGCTGCAGTGTCGACCCAAAACGTCAGCGGTTTCTGAGGTCCCATCGCGGATCTCTATGAAGTCATACCTGAGCAAAACAAACAAAACAATACAAAGAGGGGAGAAACGGTTTCTTTTAGAGTTTTCTCGTAATCATTTGTCAAAAAAGTCCGCACTGCATTCAGTTTATAGCAGAAACATCAACAAAAAAGTGATGAGGTAGTTAGGAATTTGAGTTAATGAAATCCAGACAGGTGTTGACCTGAGATCAGTTTCATGACAGAATCCCTGAATTTAGGAATTCAACCAATCATGGGGAGAAATAAACTGTGTTGTCTCCCCACAGATGCATTCAATAAATGTAGCTCTTCTGACCCAGTTTTTTCTCGGGACGGCACGCTCAGATCTCTTTGATGACAGCTCGGGGCGAACAATCCCCAAATCCCTGAATATTGGATCACAGGAAAGAAAACGGAGGGAGGGTTGTATTTCAAACAGGACATCAACAGACATCAGTCTGTCAACTCGGAGGCAGAGGATGCAGGCAAACAGACAGCTGGATAGATTCATTAATAAGAGGAGTAAAAATAGATGGTTGAAGCTCATGAAAAAATCAAGAGGTGAGCACCACCGAGCATCGGCACCAAACTCGGTTCTGATTAGTTTCCGCATGCTTGTTTTCTCAGTTCTTCGTTGAGCTCTGACCGACCAACTGACCCTGAACGATGAAAGCAAATTCTTATCTGTCAGCTCGTGCATGCGTGTGTGTGTGTGTGGGTTTAAGTGTGCATGAGAGAGAGGGAGACAAAGAGAGAGCGAGCGCACCTGGCTAATCCTGAATTAGCTCATAGCTCTTTGTACCATTCCGTATGTGAGCATCACTGATTGAAACAACATGCAGATTTGGTTCATCTTGGACTTTTTCATCCTTTTTTGGTCTTTTCTACTTTTGAGAGCACACTGTGTTGGGGTGAGCACACTTCAACTCTGCCAGGCATAGCTCTAAAAAAAAAAAGAAAGGTTTTAATGGACCACAAATGTTTCTGCTAATGTGTTTTCATTTTGTAGCGTGTTTGATTCGACTCGGAGGTCATAACTCACAATGGGTGTTTGGCACAACATGTTCTGGTTGCAAGTTGAGGGGGAAAAAAACTCACGGTTTTGGTAACTACTTTCATAAATGTATGCATTCAAACAGAAAAGGAAAGTAATCACACAGAGATATTGTGCAGTAGTTTGTGTGGAACTGATATAATGAGATGAAATACATTTAATATGTGCAACAGGAATTTTGGATACTTTATGGCGTCTTGGAATGGCTGGACTGAAATCTTTTGTCTCATTAATGAGTTACCACAGGAAGATTTTTTGTAAACATCAGTTGCGGTGTTGGTCTTTTTTGTTTTTACATTCTGAAAATGGAGGAAATTTTCACCCTTTATTCATTCATCTTCATAAATAAGTGTTGTGTTTACTGGATTGAAAGGTATCCCTTTTGGGACCATGAAATGCTTCAGAGTGCCAGCTTTTAGCATCCTAATTTGGGGTTTGGTCAGCATTGGAACGGGGAGGAATGTTTTTAATTTTTGTTTGGTGTCAACCTGGTGTTTAAGTGCTATTTAATGCAGGGTTCAGTATAATTTATCTGAATAATTATGCTCTTTTCACACACTATTAGACTCACTTTTATACCTTTCTCTAAACCACGTGTTTGATTTTCCACCAAATGAGCATGTTGATGAGTTTCTAGCTGCAAGACTGAGTCATTTTCTTGCCATTTGTGTCTCCCTTTCCTGGTACGAGTGTCTCCTCAGTCCTCATGTGTTTTTCTGTGTTGCTAACTGCATCGCTGCAGGAGCCTTGCAGCTAACTGAGAGCGCCTTCCAAATGTGCAGACGTGCAAACACACTTGTCTGAATTAGTTCATGTGACAAAGCTGTCTAGGAACAACAGGGTCGCTGTTATCTTGCTAATTAGCATGATGAGCTATTTGATGCTGACAAAGCATTACAGGCATTTCTGGGCTCAAGCACATATTTAAAACCAGTATCTTTGCTAATGTTATTGCTGCTGCTTTAAAGTGAAAAGCATTCAGGGTATGCTGAGACATAGCAATCAGCTCAAGCTGGTGGTTGCTTGTGGCATCTGAACACTAAGATGGCTTTTGTAGTTCCAGCTTGAAATAAAACCCGGATTAAGAAGAGTCACTAATCTCCTTTTTTTTAGCTATCTTGCTCTTGCAACGTATCGACTCCAGTGCTGAGCATTCAAACTAAGACTGCTGATCGAGGGATAATCCCAGCACATTAATCTGGGTCACAGTGGCACATGAGAAGGTGAAGACTGGAACACTAAATGGCTGAAATGAGCCGGAAATGTTGCAACTGTTGTCTGTGGAAGAAAATATGGAGAGGGCAGAAGCATAATACAAGAAAATAGTTCTGGAAACATTGGAGAAGAGTTCATAATGATAAGGTTTTAATTTTGACAATAGCAGCTGCAAGATACACCTAGCATAGGCCAGGAATCTGGAAATCTCCGCCTCTGCAGGCTAATTAAGGAATTTGTTTGTCCTTGCATTGTGATAAACAAACAGGTTTTAATCATGACCAGACGTGGCTAAGTCCTCATGTCACAGGCAGTTTGAGGATTTGAAGTTTTGGGTCTGAGTAGCACTAACGCTTGTGGCTAAAGAAGCTGTTGTCCAATACTCTTATACATGCCCTGCTTGTAATCCTGCATTACAGAGGCGATCGTAGAGGCTTTAATGCCATGCTCCCACAGTGAGTCTGTGAGAGCCACTGCTATCCCTAATGCTTAAGGCTGTAACCGACACATGCTTGGGGAAAACAACATTCAGGAGTGTGCCAAAAAGCACACACCACTCATGCAAACAAGAGCACAACGTGGAGATATGGGCAAACACGGGCACGCACGCATACACTGAGTGGCATATCTCCAACTCTGGGGATAAAAGGCCCGTGAAAGAGCTGAGAGCCTAATTAGGTTTTAATTGATTTTGGAGTGGGTCTTTATCCTTCTTTCTGTCTCTCCCTCTCTCCTGTCGTGGATTAGCGTCAGCGAGTGAGTGTTCCTTAGATGTGATTATTGACCTGTTCGCTCAGCCTCTCCCCAGGCTCTGATGAATACATGTATGAGGGCCTGACGCGGGAGAGCCCCGCCGTCTGTCTCTCACACACGCGCACTTGAACACATTCCAGGATGTTGCACACCAATCGCCGGCGCAAGCGTGTGCTCGCAGACCAGCGAAAGGCGCGCATGATACAGCATCCGCACATTCGAGGAGACAGGTCCAGATTCCATTAGGGCTTGTTTTGAAGCAAACTCCACCCCATTCTGTCTGACACCACCATCCATTCCCCTCATATGTCTGGCGGTCTGTCTGGGGTCTTCCTGACTGGCCCCTCGTTGAGGTAGCCATAATAAGGCAGCCGCTTCACCCTCCATGGTTTCCCTTTGGGGACTAGTTGGAACAGAGGGAGAGGGGTTAAGGAAACTAAAACCCCTCAGGGGCCAGTAATTCTGCACCGGTCCAGACATGTCTTCTCTTCTTCTACTCTCATATATCACAGCGCCCCTGCGTCAAAGCAACTAATTGCCTTTCACACCTTTGCTGTTTGCTGGCGACCAGGGACATTTCCTCCAGCCGACAGTACCTTATTGCAGCCAAACAGAAGTCTAGTACCAATAGACCATATGTGTGCACATTATTATGTCTCCGTACCAGCCTTTGGGACCATATGAGCTCTTCTGGGTCACTCAGAGTCCTATAAACACCTGCTGGTACACTCCCTATTGCACTTCTTTTAGATTGTGTTAACCAACCAAAATCTTCTTTGCCAAACTCTCTTGAAAGTATTTTTTAGTTACAGCATGAGATTGACCAAAATTTGGCTTGCAGCGGAACCCTGGATGTCTCATTTATTTTGTTTTTGCAGATAACGCAGCAACAGCTGTTCTGGAATATCTGCAAACCAAACTTGGCTGGATTTAGACACTCGGGGGGCTTTCAGCTGAGATGATTTCCCCCTCTCTGCTGTATCTCGTTTTATTTTCTCCTAATTTTCTACTCTCGGAGCAAAGAAACCCACTAAATCCCTACCTCCCAGACAATGAAGAGTCAGACGCCCGGCGCTTTCTTGTCTTGACGACGCACAGAAGCAGAAAGGAAGTAGGAGTGGAGGACACACACACTCCAACGTCCCGACTCTCTCCCATCCTCAAAGGGGACTCTAATAAACTGTAAGTGCCTCTGAAATATTAACTAGATGCTGTGAGCGGAATCCCAGCAGATCTGCAGGGTCTGCCATCTTCAATTTAGCCCCAAAACAAACCGTACGTCTCTTCCTCCTGTACTCATGCTTCACTGCCTTTCCTCAGCTGTCCATCACTGGCTCATACTTACAGAAGACAGGGGGCTAAACCGCTGACCGCAAACCATCTAAGGTCAGCAGAGGATTAATCTCAAACTCTGCAGCTGTGATCCCTTAGAGTTTCATCAACCTATATGTCTGATTAGGCTTTTCTCAAAAAGTTTTCAAATTCCTACAAATATTTTGGGAGGCTTTTGCAATTTGCAGTTCCAATTGCTCATTGACCCTCAAGGTTGAGGGTCAGGTACTGCCTGAAGCACAGGAGTTCAACTATGTTGGTGCTCATGAATGATTGGAGGATGGGGCTGGAGATGAATAGAAAGATTACGATCTTGTGTGTAGTTATGAGATTGAGATTGGTGTGTAGTTATACCTTGGTTTGTCAAGGTAAAGAAAGGTGAGAGCCAGTAGATAGCAGAGCTTCTGATGGAGCTTCCTGCACAGAGTGGCTGGGAAAAGCCTTACAGGTAAGGTGAGGAACTTTGTCATCTGCATGGAGCTCAGATGGCAGCTCCTGTTTGACAACATGCAGGATGGTCTACCTTTCGCTTCTGATCTAAGAAGGTTTTAAGATCCTCTAGAATGAACTGGCAGCTTTGCTAAACAGTTTCCCTTCTGAACCTGCTACCCTGGGGATCTTGGGTAAGCGGAAGATGATGGATGCATGGATGGGACTACACATTCCCTGTGACTCATAGCTCAGTGTTTCAGGGTCAACATGACTAATTGATCTCAGTAGATATATCATTATTCTGTGTTTGAAACTACTGTGACTTCTGGAGGTTGATGATTATGATTTCGTCCTAAACGTCGACCAAGCGCTAAATATCGACCAATCCAGTGCTGAACAACTCCCTTCATCCGTGACCTTTGGGAACTCATCCATCTCTCCTTTCACCCTGAACCGTGCTCTACCTTCTCTTCCTCACTACCTTTCCTTCTGGCTATTGATGATCATCTATAGATTTCCCATTACAAGCGGAATACGGGATCGATCCCCTCTGCGCCCCTTGGGTACCAGTAAGAGAGCGATACAACATAAAGAAACACACACACCTGATGGGTAACGGAGTTACCTGTCATGAAGAGGCAGTGTGTGGATTTACACCTATATGTACATGAGAGTGTGTGCATGTGATATTATGAAGCTATATCATAAAACCTTCTCACCAGAGGCAGAGTTCAATAACACATAACCAAATAAAAAAAAAAGAAAATAAAACCCTGAAAGGTGGAAGAAATAATCTCCTTGACTGCAACTGTGCCGTTCACTGTTTAATTTGAGCATGTGAAATTAAAACAGATCCTCCCAGGGCTAGAGAAGAGACAGAACGGGGAAAGAAAAAGAGGAAGCCAGACAGACTGAAAGAGGAGGATGAACCAAAATAGATATGAAACAGGAGAAAAACAGGAAAACAAGAAGGAATCGTCTCCACCTCGAGCTCTTTCTCCGCTTCCTCAGCAGCTCCTGCTATATCACTAGGTAGCATCCTGGGGCTCAGTGATGGCAGATTGCATTAGAGATATGGGCCTGATATTTCATCTAGCCTTTATTACATTTAGTTCACATCAATCGGCTGGCAGCCTGGAGGTAAGAGCTATTTGGCACATGGCCGGACTCCCCCTGAAATGAAATCCTGAATTAAAGTGCCACCTCAGACATGGAGCGCTTGCACGAGGCTGCCGATTTGATTGCTGCAGTAGAGCCGCGGTCTTTGGCTGCGTCCAAGTGCTGAATGGGGAGGGCGAGGGGGAGCGAGAAATCACCAGCTGGCCGGGTATATTAGCCAGAGTTCAGAACACATGCATGGGCTGAGCAAGCAGTTTTTCCCAGCTTTTTATGAGAGCCTAAAGTGTCCAGGGAGGGGCTATGATGGCTGATGAGCACTTTCACACTGACAGGCTGCATCTTTAAGCGGGTGTGTGTTTTTTTAAGCATCCAAAACATATAATGTCTTGGAAGGGTATTTACAATTCTTGTAAATTTTGTAATTTTAACACACGACAACAACCTTTTCATCTACTATTTTATGTGACGAAACAACCATAATTATTCCATAACAGTGAATTGGAGGAAAAGATTAATAATGAAGTGTGGATGTATGAGTCGCTATCCCCTTTTATCCTGATAACACCTACCCTTTACACCCAAGCAGTAAAAAAAATCTACCTAGAGAGCAACTAAGAAACCAACTGTAACCTTCATCAACACAAGGCTAATAGTAAAATTCAATCTGACAGAATTATTATATTAAAATTTAGCAAAAGCAGCTGGAGAAGTAATCTAGAAGACCGGAAACTGTAATTCCACCAAAAGATGGTTCGAAAAAGCATTGACTCAAGATTGGTTGAATAAAAATGCACGCCGCACTTTTCAGATTTATATTTGTAAACATATATCGTGTTTTCCTCCAATTCTGCAGTAGATTGAATTTGCAGTTGACTTCATCAGCGCTCCCCTCCTCAGGTAGCGCACTTCGCTCCACTACCGTCTCCCTAATCCCCGCTGCTATGCAGATTTCCAGCGCCGGCCGAGAGACTGAATCCTGCCTCCTCTGCACTGCGCCTCCGGCTGTCCTCGTGGAGAACCGTGAAAACATGCAAAAAAGTCTGCTCTCTGCTCTCGCCCGCTCAACACCGTCATGCCTAATCGCGCAGGCGGAAAAAAGGAAAAGGAACCTGCAAAGGGGCTACAAGGCTCGGATCAAGCCTTGCAGAAAGCATTACAACAGGATGAAGAGAACAGAAATATCTAATGCCTCGGAGGGGGGAAAGCATCTTCCTTTGATGAGCAGAACATTGGTGTTAGAGGTCACGCATGCATAAATGTTGCTGCGATTCCCTGTTTTTTGTAATGGGGGCTATTTCATGGCACTGAATGGATGGAAGCAGGAAAACGGAAAGCAAAGCTGCTAATGCTTAGTAACTCATCCTCAGTGCAAACACACAGGAAGAGTCTGAGTGGGAGTGTGTGTTAGAGGGCAGGCAGAGGCCTCTGACCCTCCAGGCGAGTGTTAGAAATGGGGGAAAAAAAAAACTATCCCAATAAAACTGTCTGTGAAGAGGAAGAGGGGGGTGGAATCAGCCTCCTCTCCGCCTCGCACGCCTTCGGGCTGTGAGAAACTCCTTATCAACAGCAGAGCTGGAAGTCAGCTGACTTTACGCCAGTCGAGCCGCAACGCTGGGTGTTAACATATCGGCAAAAGAGATAATTACTCACCATTCCTGCCTCCTGACGGAGAGCAACAGAAACGTCCGGGGGGACAGCACAAAGCGGAGGGATCAAAATAACATTTCCAGCTCGGTGTGGCAATGTGACACAGACAAATGAAAAGAGCTGACAATCATCGCGAAAGCCCCCTTTCACCCACCGAACTACTGATGCGCTTGTGGATGTAGCATTTTTCTCCTGGCTATCTGTCTGAGAACAATGCAACAGCCGCCGTCTGGGATTATTAGATCCTGAATTTAAGGAGAGAGCGAGAGAGAGAGAGAAGGGAAACAAGTAGTCGAGAAGCCTGTGTTCATTGTGCATAATGAACTCGCACGTAAACTGCTGGGTGTGATGGGAAATATTGCCTCTTTCCTGGTTGTTTAAAACTGGACTCAAACAAAGGAGACAGTGATTTCCTTTGAGGTCAAAGACAATAGAACCTCACATGCTTCTGATTATTCACGTCTCAGACATAAGAGCTGACCAGCTTTATCTAGATAAACAGCTGGATTTCATTTACTCCCTTCTCCCCCCATTTTGCCTGTTTATTCTTGTTCTCTGCCCACACCATCTACCATGACTCGGCTCTTTGATCCCGTTTTGGTTTCCTTCGCTCCAACTGCCCTGCATGCCCAAATTCAGCTCCACAGATTTCAAAAGTGTCCTGGTATTTGACTATCAGATGGAGAAGTGTGTGTATGTGTGTTGGGGCAGGAGGGTGTTTATAGTCTTGATAATGTCTCCAAAGTTCCCCCATTTTTCCCTGGATTAAATATATTGAAACAGCTCTTGGCAGATATGCAACCATCTTCAGCTTTAGCCATTTGAAAAGGTCTCTATTTTTCTTAAAAAATAAGTTTTGGCTTCTGCAGAAGCTCTGATTTAACCTCAGATAGGAAAAAGAGCTGCAGCTTTTTTATGTGCTATTATTTCTTTCATTTCTTCATTACAAATGAATTTTTCCAACTTCTGGACAAATACAAATATGAACTAAAAGTGTTTATTTTCTTCTTCTCACCTGCCGTCTCGATTCCACACAGAAATAGGTCATTTAAGAAAAACGCTGTAAGTGTTTATATTTTAAAGTAGCACTTAGTGTGTGCAGATAACTGTCTCTGCACAAAAGGGTTAAAAGGTTTAACTCGTTTCCATCATTCAGACAGAAAAGCCACTTCAGGTAAGTAGACCCAGCTCCTCCTCTCCCTCCTGATCTTACTTGCAGTCGAGCCTCTCGATCTCGAAGTGAGGGTTGAAGTTGAGGACGATGCGCTGCGAGGTCTCCGGTGCCTGGATGACCCAGTGGCAGTTCTGATGAGGCGGGTACTCCAGAGGATAACCGGGTGAGGTGATGTAGCCAGGCTTGCTGGCGTCCAAGATGCCTCCACAATCTGAATCTGTGGTGAAGACGGAGCATAGAAAGAGGCCAGTTATTCACCGCTCAAACGCTCATTTTGAAACATTTCCAATATTTCCACGACCGTCATAAAAACGCAGTTCTCTCTTCTCGGTGCGGTGATGCGATGAGCAACAGATGAGCACTAAAACAAAGAAAGCAATTTAGGCCTTCAGTTTGGTGGAAATTGAAAAACTTCTCCATTGTGGATTCTCAATGTGCTATTAAAACAATACAAGATGATGCATTTATTGGAACACACACACGCACATATGCATGCAAGCGAGAAAACACACGGTCTTTTATCCCCGCCTTCCACACCCAGCCTCTTATCTCCATCCTTCTCCTTGGGGAGCGTTCCTCCAAGTGTAATTGTTGCTCCGGCAAGCCAATCTGCAAACATTAGGACACATTCCCCGATCCTATCGCGCTCTCTCAGGAACAATAGCCTGCCAATAGCATCGCTTGGAAGGCTGAGGCAGGAAGTGACACGCAGACGGCCTATCTAGCGGGGTTCATAGGGGGTCACCCCGACTCTGTAATAAGAAGCTAAAGCTGCAACAAAGACTCCATTCTCTGCTCACACCCTGACGGCCACAGCGGCTTTGGCGCTTTGCGTTATCTCGCGCAAACACATAAACTCACAGGCCCAGACAAAGGGAACATGTATAGCAGTGTTCTGCACATACAAAAGGACGATTCGCGGGCGCGCACACACAGCTCTGGGCATGGCCGTTCCTTTATTAGGTTTTATTAAAGCAGGAGACATGTTCTCCATGACAACAGCAGGAGCTGGTTTATTGTAGCTAACGCTGTTACGGCTGCATGCATGTGTGCTGGTGGGTTTGCTCATGCGCCGCTGGGAACTGTAAATCTAATGAACTTTATATTGAACTCAAACACCTCGCATTATTATACAGCTGTTGATCAGTGGCAGGCAAGGAAAACATCAAACAGATGAAGGAGATCTGGCAACAAAAAGCCGTTAATGTTCTAACTTGGGGTTCAGGAGGAGGGTCATGCCTTCACTAGTCAACAGGAAAACCTACTGATGGCTTGTTTGTCTACGCTGTACACATAGTTGTGTTATTCATTCATCCTTACCTTATTCTTACTGCCTCAACCATCCTTTTTCCTCCAGTCATACTTTGTACAAATCCCTTTCATCCAATCCATCAGCCTCATCACTTCTTACAACTCCTTTCCCTCCTAACAATGCCTTCCATCCTTCTTCTTGACCTGCATTCATCCCACTCATCCTCCTCGTTCCTTTATAAAAAAACATTTTCATCCCATTCATCCAACTTTGTCCCCATTATTTCCTATTTATCTATTTTAACATTGCATCATCATATTTCACCCTCCTCAGTGATCTTTACAGACCCTTTTCATCTCATTCACCCTATTTGTGCCTTTTTACAAAACATTTTCATCCCACTTATCTCCCTCATCCTTCTCCCATATCATCTTTCATGAGATTTTCCTGATGAATCTCAATCTTTCACCTCTCTTTGAAGAGACGCCACAGTTGTGGTCCTTGCTGTTGAGCTGATTGTTAAACACTGTAGTTGCATTAAAAATGCAGCCGCCTACAACTGGATTTAACCACTCAGCCTCTGAGTCCAATCAGCTCTTGACATGATGGGGTCCATTTATTTATTTTGCCAGTTTTCTTTCAGATTTCTGCGAACACTTCAGTAGAGAATGAAAGAAAAGGGGAAAAAAATACAAGCACCAAAGGCTTAAAGTGTAATAGACCCTTCAAGTGTTGGCATTTTCACCGCCTATTGTGCTTAAAAGGCACACTTAAGATTCTCTGACATTTGACAGAGCCGCGATGGCTTTCTTACTTTGCTACCAGAGAGGAGCGACGCCCACGCTTTGCGCATCAGCCCCTCGCAGCTGCCGATGATTTCATGCAAGTGCATGACTCCAGCTACAAATGCACGCTGAATTGCATGCACACACCCAGCTGCTGCTGCATGTTCAAATGCACATCCACGAAGGATGACACATTTGAGGGCCTGTCAATCACAAGGACCAGCAGCAGAGGTGCAGAAAAAAAAAACTCAGAAGGAGTAAAATGTTCAAAAATATAGCAGGGATAGCAAAGAATGGCTGAGAGAGACAGGAAGCCTCACATGCACACATAGACATAGCTTTATCTGGTGTGACTGTGCAGACAGACAGTCATTGTTGAGAAGCCCATGGAGGGAACGGTGTGCAGGAGGCTATCGGCACTCAGAGCCTCAGCAGATTAAGCCCTTTGGGGAAAAATCCTGCAGCCTCAACACTTTTTTCCTCTGAGCTGCCCATTGAGCGGCCTCCAAGGAAGGTGGGGAGAGAGTTGGAGAGTGGAGAGAAAGGGATTACAGTGGAGAGAAAAACTGGTGGAGGAAGAGAGCAGAGATGAAAGAGAGGAAGAGGGAGACGGACAAGGAAGGAAGGATAAAAGACGGATTGAGGCGGAAAAAAAGGGGTTGATGGGTGATGATGGGTGGGTGTGGGAAAATAGAGCATGGGAGAGGACGGGTGAGTGACAGATGTGTGGAGGAAAAGGTGATGAGGAAGTAGAAATTCAGAAGGTAAAGTGGATGCAGAGAACCTGATGAGACTCATTAAGACATGCCTGCGCTGCGGCGGCTCCGTGTAGACACTCACCCCTCGGTGAAACCCCTGCCAGTCAGCTCACACATACTCATTCATAGACATATGCACTATATTGACAAAAGGTACTCTACAGTCAGATGTTTTCAAAATGGAAGCAACTGAGATTGACAACAATTCTGCCACAAGGTGATGCCCAAAGAATGCTGGCAGAAGCTAAGTGACATGATGTGCCAAAAGTTGCAGCCCTCCAAATGTCGTGCAGAGATTTTTCTCAAGAAAAAAAAAAGATTCAACTCAGAAATTGTTTTAAAAAACTTAAGATTTTACTTTAAAGCCGCACTGCTACACATTCTATTCTAAATATTTGAGCGTATTAAGACTTTTGGACATATTCTTGCTTCATTCAAAAACTATTCCCCAAACAAAGCCCTTAAAGAAGCTTTCTCGTCCAACATCAGTGTCTGACCTCATGAATACATTTCAGGTAGAATAATAAAAGCTCCCATAAAGACACTCCTAAATCTTTTGGAAAGCCTTCCAGAAGAGTTGAAGCTGCTACAGCTGCACAGGGCATGTCGACCTAATTATAAACCCCATTAAGAACGGAATAAAACTCAAGTTGATATGTATGAGAAAGCAGATGAGCGAATGCTTTTGGCAATATAATGCATATGTGTGTGTAGTCATTGCCATATATCAATAGATGAGCGCATGCTCTTTTAATTTCTTGGTCATCTTTCACACTTAGTAAGCAGAAAGAGGCCCTCTTGTAGTACGTGTTCGTGTGTTTTGAGTGTTTTTGTCAGTCTGACTTGTAAGGAAGCACTCAGAAGCTGCCAGAGAGCCTCATGAATTACACCCGCCTCGTCTTGTGGAGAAATCCATCTGTCCCCACATACACACATGCGCGCTGCATATGTTCCTTCCATGCAGCCACCAAAACTTTATTACGCCAGAACAATGACGCTAACTGCGTCCGCACGAGGCGAGTGTGTTTGCAGAGGCACAGCGTCGAAATAAAATTAAAATCTGGCAGAAGCACCGTGAACCTCTCTATGCTCCTCAAGCAGCTGCACAATCTAATTTTATCAGATTGCATCAATGAAATAAGTAAACTCACTCTTTGCATGTGCCCACATTTGAGTCACTCCCAATCAACTTGGACTGGGAGATGTCTTTATCTTCGTTATTAGAGAAAATGTGCAAATGTCTGCATGTCTTAGCTCATGTCCTGTCATGTGTGGGTGTGTGTGTGTGTGTGTGTGTACATTCATGCTCTCATTCCTATTAGCTGCCTTATCAGGAAAGCATGGCTTCACGCTTTGGGATAAGCTGCGAGAGTGAGGAGGAGGAGGGCTGATAAAGCCCTTCATCATTCTCGTGCCCATACCCTCCCAGCCCACCACCACCATTACCAGCACCTTAATTAAAATGTGCTATCACCCTGAGAGAGGGAGGAAGAGGGGCGAGTGGGCAGCAATCACCCATTCAGACAACAGCAAGAGCTGGATTTAATCTCAGACATGCTGGACTGAAGCAAAGCAGAAGAATCTTCATGAATCAAACAACATATTAAAGAAGAATGAGCGTGAGTTAGAAGATTATATCAGCCTACATAATCCTACAGAATCATGGGGAAGGACGGCTGACTTTCATGTCAGGAGGAAGAGAAGTGAGTCGCAGATTTCTCGAAGTTTGAAGTTTTCACAGCTGGTTCTGGTCCTGTTGCGTTTTCTAAAGTCAACGCCACAAACTACCAGGAAACTTCAGAGCATCTCATGCTTCCTTGTGCTTAAAAGGTTTGTGGAGATGCTGATTTCATTTTCCAGCAGGACAAGACTGCGAAAGGTGCTAAGAGCTGGTTCAGTGACCATGGTGGCACCGCGCTTCATTGGCCTGCAGACTGGCAATAATTCAAGCAAAAGGAGCCCCAACCACGCACTGAACTCATGTACTACAGAATAGATAGACATCATTTTGAATGAGCCGACATTTTTTATGCAACATTATTATTTTCTGATACACCTGCAGTCATGCAGAAAAAAACAATCAGCCAAAGAGAGAGATTTATAAAACATCACAGACAGATGGTTACTTTTGTGGCCAAAAAGGTCAAAACTGCACAAAAATGAACAGGTAAAGAGGGGAAAACTTGTTTTTGTTTGACAAATCAGATTGTTTTCTTAGTTTGTATTACTCCTCCTCCTCCCTCTCGTTCCATCATATGTCAGGTTTTCACAGTGTTGCATTTCAAACCCCTCGGCTATTGTGAAGGAAACATGGGACAGGAGGAAACAACAAAGTGTCATGACTCAAAAACAATGCAGCTGAGTTTGAGCAAGTAACTGTAAAAACTCTTCACAGCCTAACAAATGAATGAATGTCCTTCAATCCACAAGTCTCCTTGCTTCTGGTGCGTTTTTTGTGACGCAAGCAGGAGATACCATTTCCTGTTTTTAGTTATGTCCTTTTCTTCGTCAATTCTACAACTGTGAAGACAATTGGCAGCAGTCAGCCCTGGACTGTAACATCCAGAAACAGTTTTTTTTTGTTTTGTTTTTTGTTAAATGAGTTTAAAAGAAGATCTTAATCAACCAAAGCCTAGTCAAAAGCAAATAAAATCCCCAAATCCTCTTTGCCTCCCAGTGTCTCCTCTTTCCTCCTTTCTCTCTAACAGGATAAGTGGCCCATGCTAATCAGCTAACTGCACGGACCTGGCCATCCTGATCAATGCTTCAATGGATCAATGAAGTAAAGCAGATGGCCGCAGGAAGAGGGGCTCTAATCCAGAACTCTACCTATTATGTCCCCTTGTCCCTCGATGCGCTCTAAGAGTCAAACCTGCACTGCTAAGGCTCTTCTTTGCACAAAAAGCCTTCCTCCCCATCTGGGTGGAAAGGAATAAAATTGCAGAGCCGGCACAAGCAAAGGAAAGCTGTTTGGAATCAAGTAATGCTGCGATAAGTTTTGGTTTGATTTGTTGGCCCACCACCTTACAGAGAGTTCCAGAGTTCGCTTTCAGGAAAACTGACTCCTTAAAAAAAAAGAGAGAAAGAGAGAGAGAGAGAGAGAAAGAGAGAGAGAGACAGCACCTCTCAATAAAGCATTTTTTTTATTCACACCCTTGACTGTTCTCTTTTAAAACCCTCTGTGTGTTCAAATCAGCTCAAAATCCATTCAAAAACACTTTGGCTCTTGACAAAGCTGACCCCCCGCCGCTTCATTTCTAAGCCGGTCCCAGAGCTCCAGCTAAGACCCCCCAATGCGGCTAATGCGACAAACAGAAAGAGCAAGCTTTGTTTTATTTATCGGGGTCTTGTTTTTAATTTCACCCCGAGCGCGGCGGCCCGTTTCCAGGAGCTTTGCGAGGAGCCCGTGACTCCCATACCTGACTGGTATCGAACCGAGCGCTCCGTTTGTCTTTGGCTATGAATGCTAATGGGTGACCTTGTTTTTGCAGCTGATGCCACCGAGGCCAGGCGGCTCAAAATGCAAAGGCTTTGAGTGGTGCATGTAAAGAGAGGAAGAGCATCAGACTCATTAAAATGACAAGAAATTCAGAAATTGAAGCGATTAGCACATGTAATCAGCAAATTGACTTCTACCAGACTGGAAAATGTTACAAAACCACTTTTAAGCAGTTAACACAATTAGATAAAACAGTGGGTAATATTTCCAAGAGGTGCTGCTCCACAAAAATTACTCAAAAAAGAGAGCATCAACGGCTCCTATAAGAGGTCACTAAAGAAACCAGAACAACGTCTAAAGCCTTGCGGGCCTCACTTTCCCCAGTTAGATTAGTACAAAAGTTTCAAGACCAAAACAACCACTAACTAAGAAAGATACAAACCCTGTGTTGGATTTGCTAAAAAACAAGACAAGAACTAAAGGAGAATTTTTGGAAGGTTTGTTTCATGGCACATAGGATCTAAAACTAAGTATTTCAGAAAAAGAGTTGAACACAGTGGTGGTAATATGATGATCTGAGCTTTGCTTTAAGCATTAGGACAACTTATCCTATCAAAGTTTGTGATCTTAAGGTGTCAAGTGAAGTTGGACACTGATCCATAGAACAACTAATCCCCCTCTGAATTAAACAAAGTGAAGGTTTTGGTGTAGCCTAGTCAAAGTTTGGCTTTAATCCAATTCATAAGCCATGACGCATCCTTAAATAGGATGTTTATGCAGTTATTAATGTTGCTTGTACCAAAATATAAACTGCATTACATGTAAAACATAATCTAAACTTGAATTAAAGAAACATTTTAATTAAAATATGACATTTAGGTCTGTTGTACAATTATCCTCACAATAATGTAATGATGTTGACATTTAGACAGATTTTTGTTAAAAAAAATATTAAATAAAACTTAATTTTGAAGCATACTGTAGACTTTTCTCATTATTATTTCTTATATCAAGTGTCAAAAGCTTTAATAAACAAAACCCGCTTCAAGAAGACACATATTCAAAGGACGCACAGCCACCCACTTAATAAACATGCAAATAAGCTGGTTAATGACTTGCATATTAATGTTTATAGAAGCAGTAATTAATGCACATGTTATGGAGTCAACTTATTGTGATTACAGCACAAACAGAGTGCAAATTTCTCTGTTTTAGAAAGAGCGAAGCGCAGTAAAGTAATAACGGATCTCTAATATTTAGATTTCTTCTGAGCGCTGAGACAATCCAACGCACCTCGGGCCAGAATCGGTTTGCTCCGAACATTTAAAAAGAGCCTAATGAAAACATATCAAGTTACTACAGTCTGTCATCAAAGCCAGAACTTCTGATAGCTTGGTTTTGAAACAAGTCTGAGCCAAAAACAGACTTCCTCTTTTTTTTTTTATCTTCCTCTGATTTTCCCCCCCTTTAACTGCATCACCCTCCCAGTCGGCGGTGTCGCCTTGTAACCCTTCATGCGCTCTGTTCCTTCTGTCCAGTGCCATTTTGACTCCGTGACCCCCTGCACGCTTTGATGTCCCCACTGTTTGAAGCACAATCCCCTCTCCGGCCCACCCTCCCTACCCTGGATCTGCTCCCCAAGCCCTCCTCCTCCTGCTTGTTTCTAGTGCGGTTTAGTGGATGGCATGCTCTCCTCTCTCATTCCCTCCCCTGTCTGCTCTGCTCTCTGTCAGTCTCTGGCTGTAATGTGGCTCTTGAGGCACGGACATGTGGCGCAGTGTCTTGGCAGGAGAGGGAGAGAGTAAGAGGAGCTTGGGGGTGGAGGGCGGGGGGTGCAGAGATGCCCGATCACTGCCAGGAGAACCACATCTGTCTTTGATCTGTGAGTACATGTGCTGTAAAACACGCACAGTCAAAACGGAGGACTCCTGCTGTAAGCTAGAAGCTTTAAGAAGAGGAGGAAAAGCCCAAACAGGAAGAGTGTTTACGTCCAACTGTATGAGCAACCAGACTGCTATGCATGACTGAGTCATATGTGTCATCCTACTGGCTGCATCACTTCTCAGCATGACGAGCCCTCAGAAAACAATCTGACCGCTAGATCCTGAGATAAATGTTTTGCAGAGCAGTAGTTCCATTTTTAAACCCTAATTTGGTGCATTTTCAGTACTATCTGATCTAGTTACTAAAATGTTTTTGGATGGATAAATAATTACCAAGCAAGGACGGGGAAGCTCAATTTGCCTTTACGCCCCTTTAAACATCTGTAAACCTAGCACAAATAATTGCCTGCTACTATGTGTGGCCAAAAACTAATGGTTCTAGTCAACCTGGACTCTCCCAATGAGAAAGCTTGAAGTCGAGCTCCAAAACCGGCTAACCCAAGGGCGCAAAACCTCCTAAATCCGGCGCTGACCACAATCTCCTCTTTTTATGATCTGATTATTGAGAGCGAGGTGGCTCGGCAAAAAGCCCCTTCCCCAAAGTCGCCACGGGCAACTCCTGTCTTCATGCAGCACAGGAACTCTGTGTTCATCATAGTTCATCATAGTTCATCATAGAAAATGATGACCTTTTATCCAAATTCATCCAATTTACAACTGCCACATTTTAAAGACTTCGTATCTAAAGAAATCTAAAGAAAAACCTACCAATTTTGACACAAAACTATCTGGAAAAAGTATTTCTTTCCTCTACTGTGCTTTGAAAACAATCCATCTCAACACTTAGCTGTGTGAGGAGAATAACCACATTTAACACTCGAGTTTCAACATAGAACATGGTAGTGGCAGTATTATGCAGTGGGATATGTCTTTTGAGGTATTTTAAGCGGGTCAGTGGCAGATAATCTTTTTAGGATATGGTACCAAAAAAGTGACACCAACAACCTGTCGTTTTTATAGTCATCTGGCCATCATAGCACTGAGTCCCCTGCTTCGAAAAGGCACCTGGAGCTACTGGGAAAGGGAGAGTGGTGGTCGCTCTCCCTAATGCGTTAGTCAAATCCCGCAATGACAGAGTGGCTTTTACGCACGCTTTCTTGGCCACCAGCAAAAAGTGGTGAAAATTGCAGGTTGCAGAGATTCCAGCCCTCTGTGCAAAACATTAACCCCCCATTCCTAATCGGAAGGGCGTCTTAATCAGGAGAATGGGTTTGTTTATTATTGCTGATTATTAATTAGAGTAAATCAAGAGGGGGGAAAAAACAAGGAGCCAAACGGGAAGTGTCCGAAATTTGAAATGCTTCCCGTTTTCCAGTCAGCTGCTGATGGTTTCAGTCCGTCTGGAACATGATTGCTTCCGTTTTTCTCTCTCCCTAATTTAGCAGATTAATCAGTTTGGAAATGTTTGCCTCACTTAACTGTAACTGTAAACATCTAAAAATGTGCGTATATTTTTACGATTACGTGAAAGAAAGATTCTTTTCTGCATTATATTCACCGAACAGGGAGAGAGGAGAGGAAAAGGTTTGTGGGTTACACCAAGTTATGTCAGATGTTTAGGTGGGCTGGAAAAAAAAAAACAAAACCCAAAACGCATGACGCACAAACTCTGGAGAAAAACGAGTTTAAAGGTCACGATATGTGCGCCAAAACTAAGAACTAACTCAAACTCACCGCTCTGTGCTCCGACTCCACATCCTAAATGACACAGTGTTATTAAAAATCCAACCAGCGTGGTGGGAAAATCCATCTCGGATCAGGCGAAAAATAAAAATAAAATGAAATAAAGTAATACAAAAAAATGAGTGTCTGCTGTTTCCACTTTGTTGGATTTAAACGCTGCAGTTGCTCAAAAACACAAAAATCCACATCCACTTCGGTAGAAGCCAAAATATAGAAACCTTTTAAATAAAAGAACCCCCCGATGTTATTACAGGACCATTCAGTGGGAAACAAGGAGAGCGGAGTGATACTCTAAAAACTCATCCAAGAAGCATTGAGGGAGCAAAGTTCTTGTGGAGAGTCTGGACAGCGGCTCCAGGGTCGCGTCAAGTTCCGACACAGGCTCCCCTGTCTGTCCGGGTATCTCCTCCTCTGCCGCTCCTGCGTATTTTACGCACAAGGGGGTCGCTTCTCCTGCAGCGATCTGAAGCCCACCACCGCGCTCCGAGCGTGGGAAGCAGCTTTCCCAAGAAATCAAACTGGAAACAATCAGGCACGGAAATAAACGACCGGTCTTCTCCTGTCCTATGGACCGCTCATGCCGCGCTGCTCTCCGCTTCACAAGCCCTGCGCTCCGCTCCTCTCCGCTCTGACACCAGCGTGCGTCCCGGGTCTGCCTGCGAGCTGTGTGTGCAGCGTGTGTGTGAGTGATCGCTCTTTTGAGCTGAGCAGCTATCGCGTTACAGTCACGGCGCCCAGGCTCCGCCTCCTCATACCCCTCCAACCCCTCCAGCCCTCCTTCCCTCGCTCACTCCAGTTCCTCACCGTTTATTGAGACAGAGAGAGAGAAGGAGAGAGAGCATGCCTCCACCCTCCACCCACCCCCAACCCACACAGCTCCTCTTCCCCCACAAGATGCCACAGATACGAACTCTTCCACAGATAAAGCCGAGATTAAACCACATTGTTATGGTAAAACAAGGAACCCCAACTTCTCCAGGGGACGTTTTATCTCAAAGGATCAGCACAAGGTTTGCAAGTGTGGCACATTTGTGTTCAGTCTCGACTTTTCTCTCCAAAGGTTGCCCATCCTTAAAAGGAAAACTGTCCTGTTGGTCAGGTCAGAGTATGACCTGCACACTTATTGTATCTTTTGACATTTTTATTCAACATTTCTAAAGAACAGTATAACATGCAAATATTAGTGGTTACCATACCACTAATCAAATAACCACTATCAAATAAGCACAAAAACACACAAGTACATTGTCTGATGTGTTTCAAAAATGTCCTTCCAGTCTTGCACAAAATCTTAACCAAACACGCTCAACTTTGCAGCTGCAACCAGACGAAATGCGGCTACCAACACACTCGCGAGGCTCTGCATCCTCGAAAGAGTGAGAAAGGGAGGAGACATGGCGCACGGCCGCCTTTCATCATGAAAAACACATCAAACAACCGAGGCAATGTCAGGGCCCTGAACCCACCATAGAGAGCCCACCTCAGCCCAGCCCAATGCCAGCCCTGCAATCAGCCAGGCCTAAATACAGAGCGGGGAAGCCGTGTAATGACACAGTAGTGAGGCCCAAAATAATCTGCTGAGAAAGTCCTCTGCAGTGTCCATGTGCCCTGCCTGTGGCTTGTATTACCTTGTAATGGAGTGGACTGGCAGTATAATGACTGCATGTAACCTTGCTGGAATCTTTATTTGGAACAGCTCAGTGCATTCCTACCGGTCAGGACTCATGGGAATCCTTCGGGGCCAACACAATTGTTTTTAGGGGGAACCTTTTACCCCGAGTTCCCACAATGACAGGAATCAAACTTAGTGCTTGGAGAATTGGAAGAGGTTCAGCTTTTTCCAACCGACTTAATTCTCGCTGGTTCCAGGAAGTCCTGAGATGTAAACGCCGTCGACAGAGTGACCCCCGATGCCCTTGACAGAAGGTCGTGTGACGGGTCTGCGTGTCCCCGTCTGTCACCTAGGTCAACTGTCATTCCCCGCCCCTCCTCTCTCTTCTTGACTAGAAGACATCAACTTTCTGCCTTCTTGCAGCTTGTCAGTCATTTTTAAGCCCATCCACAGCCTAAGGATGGGGCGGCTGTCAAACATCAATGAGATTGGTTAATCTGAGCCTCTGGGTGGAGTGGAAGACGGGGTGCAGGGTCTTTCTGCTGGCATAAACCAGTCTGCCATGTGCTCTATTCTGGATTTGCCCATGCTTGTGAGATTACACACCAGACATGAGTGTTAGGTGTCTAGAGAATTCAGATTAAATGCTTTTTGATGAGAAAAAGTGATCTTTGCTTAACCTCGCTTCGACCCTTTCACAGAGATAAGGAGAGGCGGAGAGAAGTAGCAGGCCATGTAAAACCGTCAAGCAACGGTGGGCTTACTTTCTGTCCCCCCCTCCTGTCCCTGAGGGTCATTTGATAGTCTCCTTTTCCATTTGTCAACATCTCTCTCCTTCCACCATCAGCTTTCAACCCCCCAAATATTGGGTCAACACTGAGTAATGGAAACTGACCTGAGAGGGGGAAACAGCAAACATTGTGAGCAACATAAGCTGGTATATTATTGCTGAATTGTTAACTGAAATCATGCACTGCTCTGTAATCGTACTCATTCCACATTTTTCACCCTACAACCATAAATACAGTGTTTTAAATGGCACTCTATGTCATAGACTGACAGAAAGTTGTTTTGGTTTTGGATTATTTTCTTCCCCTTTATGTTTCTGTTTAGTGATATGTTTTGTGTTTGATTTATGAAGGGATAATTTGATTTAATTTGATGTTTGATGTGTAGGGCAGGTATAAATATAAGCCTTGTGCTTCTGCCTGTATCGTTTCAGTCAAGTTGTTTACAGTGTTTTAAAGTGTGCATAACAAATTATTTGATGACTGACTGAATAATCAAATCAAATCAAAGTAGTTCCTAAAATTCAACATTATTGTAATATAATCAGTGAAGCACGGGGGTGGCAACATCATGCTGTGCATATGTTCAAAAATGGTTTTATATTAAAATATTCTGATCGGATGGAATCAGTTCATCGGCACAGCTGGTGCACTTTGAAACTCTACAAATAGCTTCATGCTAAAACAGCAACACTGCAGGAAGATGCTATTTTGAGCATTCATGTCTCTGTGTTGGAGTCTGCTAAAGCGCCGCAGTCCTGAAGTCAAACCTGTAGTTTTAATGCATGATGCTCTTTTCCTGGTGTGTTTTTCCACAGCTCCCACCATCTGCTTTCTCTCTCATCTCTCCGCTGCACAGAACAGCCAACAAATGGCTGTCGCGCAGTCCAAATCCTCACCTCAGCACACCTGCACTGGGTTCACTCATGGGTGGTAGAGGAGAACACAACAGGGTCTCCTCCCCCAACTCCCTCGGTTGTACGGGTGTGTGTGTGTGTGTGTGTGTGTGAGAGAGTGTGACGGAAAGACAGAGAAGAGAGGGGAGAAAGATACCAGGCTGTATACCGCCTTGCTTATCACAACCTGCCCCACAGACTGACAGCATGACTGATAACTCTCCCTCTCTTTCTTCTCCTATCACACACTCCTCTACTCTTTCAGCGCCTCTCACCATCTTCTCGCTGACACCTCCGCGGAGCTGGTTGCAGGTTCAACTCTGGTTGAGCGCCTCGACTTTGGTCTCTTTAAGCTCAGGAAGCTTCTTGCTTCAGTGATAACGAGTTAGCCTCCAGTCTGGTAATGACATAAGACCAGGTGTTATGCATCGAAATAAATTAGAACATCATCCAGAGGCTGGCTGGTTTATTTTAGGAATTTAATTGAAAAAGGGAAGCTGGAAACAGGGATGAACATTAAACCTTTTAAAACTGGATTTTGATACAAAAATGTTACAATCATAGGGAAAAAGCAACTATTCATTCATCAGTCAATAAGGAACGTTAAGTGGAGAGAAAAATGCCATTAAAAGGCTAAGCATACTGTTCAGTAGGCCAACATTTCTGAACTATTAATCCTCATACCTTTTTCAGCTTCAACCTATATTGATGCATATTCAACACATACCAGATATTATCGTATTACAAGCACTTTTCATCATCTAAAAGGAGTTAAAGTATTTGGAGTTAAAGTATAGGGCCGTATTTATGTGGACCAGATAATGGATCGTACAGAAATTGATGTAATTCAGTTTTCAAAACCGGAAAATGTAATTATTATTATGCTGAATTATATGTAAAGCTGCTAATTTGAGTCATCCATTGTGTCTACTATAATACAATCCAAGTATAAGTGCACATAAATGGAGGAGGTACTTATTGGCTTTATGTGATAGCATGTTATGAATTAAAATAGCATTACAATTCACTTGAAATACATCATTATTAGCTAGATTATGATATTGAACCTGTATATTTTAGTCTTGTAGGTTTTAATTGAAAATCAGCAACAGAAATCCCAGTTCTTCAGTCATAATTTAGCAATGGAAAACCCTGCTGCATGCTGAATGAATAAGAGGAGATGTATAGGAAAAAATAGCATCATAACATAAATGCATCTTAAGGATATACCGAATGGTTTTTGGCATTAAAACTCTCCCCGCTGTGTGTTTAATCCTTGAAATGTCATGTTGAATATATTTCTGTCGTCATGCTGTTCTTAGCTGTTGCAGTGACCCAATTTCCCCTTGGAATCCCTTAAAATCAACTGATCCTTATCTTTTAAGTACATTTGCATGCATTTACGCAAGGATCGTAATCTAACTTGAGATGCTTCCTTCTATCCACACGTTCCTCCAGTGAAGAAGCTCCGTTTTATTCCCACAAGGCCCTTGTATCTTCTGCAGCTTCTTGACTCACTTCCAACTGTCACATTCCTGATTGCCCACCCAAGTTGTGGGCATGCCCTGACCAGGGTAATAACTACGCACAAACCCATACTTTAACCTTCTACTGTAATGCTTACGTAAATCTTCCCTCTGCTGATGCCGTCTCCTTGGACTGTAAGGGAACATCTGGTGTCTGTCTGCCGTCTTCCCACTCCTCCCTCTACTTTTTATGATTTTTTTTGTCAGTGCTACCTTCAGTTGCAGTAACAGCTCAATCATCAAAACACTTTCAGCTGCAGTAAGAAACAACAGTCGTGCCAGACAGAGAGGAGGCGTCGAAGTAAAGTTCTGCAGAGGTGTCTTTGCTCAACAAAGCAGCCGCGGTGGGAGAAGGTTTTTATTATCTTCATGATTCTGTTTGGAAGAAAACAGACATGGCATGAATGTAAATATTATTATTTCACCAGCTGATGCGTGCATCTTTCAGTAGTGATTAAGATGCAATACACTGCTGAGCCTAAAGGGGGCAGAAGACAGCATGAAGCCGAAAGGGTGAGAGGTCCTAACTGCAGGCAGCCTTCAGAAACATGCTGAAAATTGTGACTGCAATTCTTGCTGATGCAGACGTTTTAATAGACAACAAACAAAGTCATTGTTAGAAATATTAGTAATTCCAAAAATAGACAGGTAAACAGATTTGCTGGTTCAGATAAATGTCTGAGAAGTCCTAATTTAAGCACTTTTTAATTGCTGAACTTTTAAATCAAAGCTTTTGTGAACTTCCAGCTAGTAATTCGTGACTTTCCCTTACCCTAGGATGTAAATAGCAACTCACTGGATGAGAGACTATGAGTGTCTTACCTTCGATCACAAACATAATCCTGTCCAGTTGGTTCAATTCCAGAACAAAGAAGATGAATATGCGGGACTCCCACTAGGAAGTGATGGGAGGGATGTATGATGCTGTGGGCCTGTCTCAATCTTTAATATGTTAAGGTTTTCTCCCTAATAAATAAAAACACAATCTATAAACTGGTTTATATCTGATGCTATGATCTATTTGATTATTGAAACATTTTAAGTGTAAAAAACAAAAAAAATAAGCTGCAGAAATCCAAGTCTAAGAAGTTAACTCTGTTTTACTGTTTCCTCCTATTTTAACCAGTTTCACCATTTCCTGCGTATTTAGTCAGCCATAACTGGTTTGTTCAGTGTATTTGGTGTGTGTGGGAGTCAGTCACATGTGAACAGATTAAACAGGCGATTTGTAAGCATGTACTGTAAAACTGTAACACCTTATTTTGAAGAGCTGTTTATTACCAGCCAGCTCCATCAGTGGCTGCTTTGTATTCAGATATGAGTTCTGCACATACTGCACTGCTGTGGAGCCACAGTGGAGCTTCAAAAATATTGTTTGCTCACTTTAATTGCAAGATGTCTGCTCTATTCCCTGGCTACCTCTTGTTTATGATACAGCATCATTATCCTCCATATGTTGCAGAGTAAAAAAATAAAAAACAAAACTAGGAGATGTGTCTCTTCTTCCTTTGCTTTTCCACCAGGGCCTATTTTACTTCTGCTCTGTTTCTTTCATCTCTTTCCACTGCCCTGCTGTGTGCCTTTATAGTCACATCAAAGTGACCTTCGCCACCCTGCTCCCTCCAAAAATCCCCACCCCTCCTTTTTTTTTTTGTCTGGAGAAGACACAGACAAATACATTTCCCAGGCAGTAATGCAATAACTCCGGTATCAGGCAACCAACTGGAATCTTTTTCCAGCACTTATCTACGCTTCTTGACATTGGAAAGGTTACTAATATCAGGAAAAATGGAGACAAATCTCCTTAGACTGTGCATGCAGTGTGGCCTGTTTTACTGCTTTCATAAGTAGCAGGAATTATTACTGCTGATTTATGAGGTTTTAATTATCACAATAATAATAGTAAAACAGACAGCCTCTTTTCCGTGCCTTATTCACTATGCGCAGCCGTTATCGTTTGGTCTCTGAAGGGAAGATCTGCAGTAGACAAAGCAGAGAGGAGAAACACTGGGGAACAAGTGCATGCTAATGAGAAACACTTCTCTTTTTTGGTTGCTGGGAGATAAAAGGTGTTGCATAGCTAGGAGCAACACTTTAATGTGTGACAGCAATGTAAGTCAGAATAAGAAGAATTATGTCTTTCTTGTATGAAGTCAGGCACTTAAACATTAAGCATGCAAGCTCTTACTGTCCATTTACATCATGCACATAAGCAGTATTATTCAGCATGGATTAAACGTATGATTTTAGGACATGCTTCATACAGCAGTGACATTACAACCTTAATCCACATCATATTACAATGAGGACAAAGGATACATTTATTTCTGCAAAGAAAAAGCTAAAAAGTTGGGAGTTGGTATGTATGTAACCCCATTCACTCAGAAACCACTAAATAAAACCCAATGCAACCATCAAAAATTCCCAACTTAGTACAAATTAATCTGCAAATTGGTGAATCAGAAAAGCAGCAACAAGAACCATAGTAGCTATAGAGCGGCTCTGTATATTTCTCTATCAATATAGTGCAATACAGTGCATTCTGTAAGTGCATTACAGAATGCACTTAAATGTATGGCTGCTACGTAACTTGTATAAAATTGATCATGAAGTATGAATACAGATTTCATGCAGAAACAAAAGCTAAGTTTGCAACAACAAATGTTGCTTTAGTTGTGGTTGACAGGTTTAATTAGTGTGTCTAGATGATACTGAAAAAAATTTAAAAGTGTAAAGAAAAAGAAGCAAGATGCAAGCATTGACTCGAGGATTTCCTGTAAAACTTTGAAAGGCTACTCATTGTGATATATGCTCAGAAAAGAAAAAAAAAAGAGATCAAATTTGAATCTATAAACTGTTAGATTTGAAGCGTTTTCTTTCTCAAGGAGAGAAAAACCACGGCAGTAATTCAAATGAGGTGGAGGGAGATGGAAAAAAAATCAAGAGGGAAACAGATGGGAATAAGAAGCTAAGAGTTGTAAAGAGCCACAGAGAAGATTTTCTGTGCATCTGCTGTGGAAGAAACTGGAAGAAAAACAGGAAAAAGTCCGGGCGAAAACAAATGGAGAGGTTCCATGGGTGCAATTAGGAAAGAGGGCAAAGGGAAGGAGTAGAGGAAGAGGGCTCGGAGGTTAAGATGGCTGGCCATCCAAAAAAGCAGGCGTTTTTGAGACAGGCGTCTTCCTTAATGTGGTTTAACCCTGATGCATTCACATTACCATCGTAATCTTATCAATATATTTTGTGTGTGTGCTAGTGCAGCTAACAGCTAAGCACTTGGCCCCATTAGTAAAACCTAATTGACTTACAGCCTTTCTGACCACAAAGGTAACATCTGCGTTTGTCATGTAAGCGAACGCCCCATGTCGACCCACAGCACACTCTCCCATAGACACAAACACGCTTTAAAATGACATCTGGTTCCAAATGAGTCCCCCAGCTAAAGGCTGACCTTGATAAGCACCTGGGGATGAAATATGGACTTTTTCCCATTTCTCCTTGAACGGTCCAGGACGAGTAACTACAAAGACAACAAGGGATTTAGATAAGTCAGCAAAAACTGTCTGCTTGACTTAATTTCATATCCATCTTTTCCCACTTGAAAAAGGCTGCAGATCTAGCGCTAGAGGAGCTTTACATTTGACTGGATACTGCTCCAGTGTAGGGTTCAGGTCAAAGCCTTTAGAGCCCAACAGAACCACATCGTCTGATAAAAGAATCAGGAACAAGTTAGCAACCCTGGGTAGAAAACAACCTGAACAAGCTTATCATTGTGCCTAGAATGAGGAAAGAGCTCCTGCTTTAAGTATACGGGATCAGATAGAGATTAAAATGAGCTTCAGTCCTCTCCTGCTTCCTTCCACAAGTTACCTCAGGGAAGGCCATAATAAGCCCTCTACAGATCCACCATGCATGCATATACCACACAACCAAAATCCCATGACCTCCAGCTCAGCTATGCAACAAAGCAGATTCTCTTCTATAATATTTTGAGTAATCTGCAATTTTGTTAGATGTATTTAACCAAATGATGGCATAACTTCAGAAATCCATCTTAATCATCTTGTTTGTCTTAATTAGTTCCTTTCTTTGGCTGGACAGTTGTTTCCTCCACCTGCCCAAAAAGACTCCAGGCCTCAAGAGCAACAGCCCTACAAGCTTTAGACACAAGCCTGTTCCAACAGAGCTGAATTAAATGACATGGCATTTAATTCCATGTCATGACTTGGTAGTTACTTAAAAAAAGAGCTAATGCCATGGAGAAACGTTCAGGGACAATAAAAACTACCATATTATCCCCTCTTCATATCTGTTGAACAGGCAAGGATAAGCCTCAGCTTTAATTATTGCTTTATCAAGTAGTATTTTCTTTTTTGTAATGTTAACTTACCAAAATAAAATGAATCTAAATAGATAATAGTCTTTGCTACAGTTAGGGCTCAGTGCATTTAAAAAATGTCACCACCTCTTGTATCAATATAAGTTATAGTCTACGTATGCATGTTTGTGTCTCATTCGCTGGGAGTTTAGTTTCCCCAACTCTCCTGAATGCATCATTCACCTGATCCCTCTCCTAATTTGGAAAATTGCTCAGGTGCAGTTAATTAAGGTGAGAAGCAGCAAACTGTTAGCGGAGCAAATTAATCAGCCCAACAACAAAATAGGGGCTTTCAGAGATTATATATTAATTGTAATTTTATTTGCATAGGAATTTATACAATTTTGACTCAGAAAAGAGATGATGATATGTTTTTTTTTTTGTTTTTTTTTTGCCGAGTCAGCTGGTGAAAGTCACAGCTCGTCCTGCATGGTGGTGTAAGGACTCAGAGTGAGGACTACAAAGGTCAAGACTCCTGTAAGGAATATAAATTTTTTTATTATTTAAACGACTCTTAAAGCTGCTAAATACCAACTTAAGTGTTTTTTTGTTTGTGTTTTGTGCAAGTAAACATGCTGGAGTTGTTTTGTGGCATAGTTTTTACTTATAAAACATGGAAAAATAATTTCTTTATCTTCATGTATGAACTTAAAATGACCCTTTTGGTTTTAAACACTCTGCTCCTATCCTTTGGAATGCTTGAGCTGAAGACCCAAACCTTGATAACATTGTGTTTTCATGAATCTTACCACTGGAAGAACCTGTTTTAATGGAATGCACCAGAACTGGAGCAGCCTCTTGACTTTAGTGTAAACAGAATAAGAGTCCAATCAGGCAGGAGACCGGAACCAACACAGACAAAAAGGGGAAAAATGCTGACAGGTGAACAAGACGAACCTGAGGATCCATCATTATTTAGCCTTGGATATACAATATCAAATGGAGGACAGGCGCCGCCTCCATATCAGCCTGTTATTATTGAAAATGACTAATATATTCTGAAGAGAGAAAAGTCAGAGTGAAAGAGAGATGGATGAGATATGGAATCGGATGAAGACTGACACTCAATCTTTCTGAATAGCAATCCAATAACATCTCCCGAGTTTCCTTATGGCTAATCAATTGTGCCGCAGCGCAGAAACAAATCACCATATCGCAGAGTCAATAACCGTCAGTCACGGAAATACCTCGCCTCAACCGTCAGTGTTTATCAAACTCGGTCCAGTCTCAGAGCAAGGATGGGGAGAAGAGTGACAACGCATGCTTGGTATGCACTGCTGTAGCTCCTTACAGTGGCCTGGGCTGCTTGTAATTTAGATAGCGATAAGGAGGGGATAGCATGGTGCTATCTACCATGCCATGACCCCAGGTGAAACCAGGCTTAACCAACGTTTAGATGGGTGAAGATCTGGGTTTGGAAAGCTAAACACAACAACTTTATCAGGGAAGGAATGGGGGAGACGACTCACACCTTCATGACAAACAAGATACAGGCCTGCCATATTGGACATGTCTTAACGAAACTCACTGGCATTCTTTACACAATCCCCGACTAGTCTAGAGGCAGAACAATCCATGAAAAACAAACATTTAATCTTTATGTGCTCTGTTGAAGGAGGTTTATATTTATTGCGAGCGTCCGACTTTGTTAGTTACTCATTAGTATGAATTCAGTTAAAAGAAACTTATTGCTTTGGAATATTAAGGCGATTTTCAATCCAAAAATAGTTTTGAAGTGATTTTCTTTTTTACTGAAGAGCATAATTTAATCTCGTTTCAGCTTCCAATAAAATTTTATTTAGTTTTCACAAGTTGAAAAAGTTAAAATTTAACGTTGGAGTTGTTTTATTGATTTTCTCCCCCCCCCCCACCCCCGTACATGTTCCGTACTTAATCAAGCCACCCACGTTAGTTTCAGTGCCATTTTCCCAGCTCACATTAAATTATAACTCTGAAAAGTAATTTTATCTCTATAAAATGTGACCCAGCGACAGACCAGCTGGGAGAAGTAGCATTAGAAGGAGCCAGACCTGGCCCGATGCCTCACTGACCTCACTGTGGCTAAAGCTCTATGGTTTCATATTAATTACCCAGGGAAAAATAGTCAAGTATTTTATAGCAAGATGATGGAAAAACATTTTACTTGTCTTTTTTTCTCTATTCTGCTTTTGAAGGGGAAACTTGTAACTTAAAAGTAGGAAATTGCTACTTTTAGCACCACTTGGGAAATTAAAAGTTTATATAAACGTGCCAATTTATTAGAAAAATTGGCAAATGGATAGTTTCTGGTGTTCTGATGTTCTGGTGTATGAAATAGAGCTCTCATGGATGACGATCCGTATATTTCATTAAAATTTTTGATTTATATCCTTGACCCTTGACTATTTGCATCTCAATATTAGCAGATTTCTGTTCATGTATTTCTCCTGTGAAATTAAATTTTTAATTATTCTTGGAAAATTTGAATATTTGTTCATTTTTTTCCTTTTTTGTAGAGCATATAAGTAAAAACAGGTAGATCATCTGAGTAACAGTGAAACTTAACAGTCCTCATGCCACTACTATGATCAAAAGTGCAAATCTTTTAAATATGCACATTAAATCCAATGAGAGTAGTCTGGTATCTGTCAATTTATGTCTGAGATGATTTCAATAGCCGAGCTGTGTTCTGGACGCCTCTCTGTTAGCTTGGCTGGGTTTAGCTGGTTTTCGTGTGTGTGCACACCATCTGTACGCCGCGGACAGTGTGTGGGTTTTATGGTGACGAGCCCAGTCGAAAATCAGATGTGGTTCAGTGCCGGCTCAACCCAAAGGCCATCTTTGAGAAGAGTAATGTCACACATGTGAAGAAAGTCCTTCTCAAAAGTCAGTTTGATCTGGAAACTCAGAAAGTATCACCTAATTAGTTGAAAATTTCTACTACTTAAAATACATGATTGGAGAAGTCTTTCAAAAAGTACTGTACTTCTTTTCTTTTATCTCTTGCTTTGACTATAAAACAAAGAGATAATATAAAAAAGACCCTCTTACTTTCTCTGCCTGCCATCTCTGTTTCCTTTGAAAACCAAACAGTGGTGTGTTTGACGTTAACAGACCATAAAGGCTGTTTTAAAATCCATTTACAGAGGAGGTGAATATTGAAATATTAACTGCAGAAAGCATGGTCTCAAATTTCTCAGTTTCCTGTTTGCACGTTTCCAATGGCAACGCCAAAATAACTACAGAACAGTAAGTGAGTTAGGAAGGTCTTTTGTGCAACACAAAAATTTCAGAAGAATGGCTTTTATGAAAGAGAAAAATCTACTGATCTAATGATTCAACTCCCCCTCCCGAGCCCTTTTCTGTCAATTAAGAGTAATTTTCCTCTGCAGATCCACCTCCTGGACTTTGTCAAGCTGTGTCTAAATAGCCCAAAGCCACCAGCCAACACAAGGACCTGTCAGTAATAACAGGACCAGCTGCCAGTCAGCTGGAAGCAGCCTTTCAAACACATTGAGCAGAGAGCAGGATGCTGCAAAAACTATAGAACTCTATATTTAGGAATAAAGTCAGTTGGATCCAATGACCCGTAAAAAGTTGGGGCATCCAACAACAAGCTTCTTTATCCCAGGGGGAACACTGTTTTAGAAGAGTACATCAAAGCAGTATGGACTAGGTGGAACATTTGTTACACTATTCTTTTTTTCTTGTGACTTTCAGTGGTGGTCAAAGACATAAGCTTTAAGTAATAATAAAAAAATTAAGTTGTGTCTGTTAGATGTTATTAGTGCCCTTTTAATAAATTTAATGTCACCGGATTCTGACCCTAGAAGAGTACTCCTCTAACAGGCCAGCAGGACCTCAAGTCACGGGTTCTCGTTAGTCAAACGATCATGAAATATTGGCCTCACATGAGAGTTGAATTTCAAGTCTCGTGATTAATTCGACCACTGCTCTGCTTCCTGCCCCCTACTGCGAACTTTTATCAGTCAATTACACGCCTTTGTTTTTTTATGGTTTTCTAGTGCGTCACATTAAAGAACACCTTTGGCCTCCAGCTGTGAGCTCGGAGCTATAAACCTTGATCACCTTTCAGACTCTGTAGTAACCGGGTTGTTTATGACCCTAAAACGTCATTAAATTTCTACAATGAGCGTTTCTCTTTGTAGTGAATTTCAAAGGATATAATTATTGAACCAGTCTCATTGATTTAGAAGAAAAAAACTGTCACAACTTGTCAATAACACATAATAAAAAGGTAAGATTTAAAGAATAAATAAAAACAGGATGGAAAATTAATTGTTTAGTAAACCTTGTTGAGGAAAAATACCACCCAATACAAATCCATTTCTAAAAAGGACAGACTTAAAATACTAATTCATAAGACTATTCATTTTGCATCCAATTTATTGAGGAGATGTTAATCAAAATATGAATTTCATTCTAGTAACAGGATATCAAAGTTATTGCTAATCTGATGTTGTGGGAATGGTTATTTTAATAATAATTTGGTCTTTTATGACCTAATTTAGTTAATAGCTACTAAGGTGATGCCAGCTTTCATCCTCAGAACCAATAAAAACATTTTTTATGCAAGTTGTCAATAAAAGGGATGTCTACATCCATTCACCTATAAAATGTGTATAAATTTAACCTAGAATTAATTTAAAATTTGGAAATGTAAACCTAAGTAGTTTATAGGTCAACAAACAAGATGTTTAGACAGGGATATTTAGAGAATATTTGATCTAAAGTTAACATTTTGCTTTTATTGTACTAATTTGCATCACTGGGTGTAAGATAAACAACATAAGGACGAGGCAGAAGGAAAGAGAACAATCATCTTTCAAGAAGGGCAAAAGGAAGGAGAGAGAAACTGTCATCTTCGCCGTAATGGGAGGAAAGGGAGCTTTTCCTGATTGGAGTCGCCATGGCAATGGTTGGCACCTAGTATACGGGTACATGATTGTGTTTTGTATGATGGGCTTTTGTGTAAGTGCTTCTCAGCATCTGGAAATGTTTGTTGGATTGTGTATCTGTGCGTGTGTGTAGTTGGAGGCTGAAATGGGTGATCTGTTTGTGGGATTATCAGTGTTGTGAAAAACGAGGCAAATGAGGAGGTGGGGAGCAGAACGGCTGCTCTCAGGATGGCGGACACAAACACAAAACCATTTCAAAAAATGGTTCACGTAAGAGAAAGGGTGGCAGGTAGATGATGTTTTGAGGTCAGGTTTGGTGACAAACCTCTGACCTCCCCATTGAAGAATTTGATCAGCTGCCTCTTGTGAACTTTTGTTTCAATTTCAAAATCTTTAAGAAGCTCCTACTCTTTCTCACAATCCCTCTTTAGCACGTCATGACAGCAATGCTCCTCCATTATGCCGTTTACAGTTATTCTTAGGAGCATTAGCCTGAGAAGCAGTTTGTATGATAAGGTAACTATATGCACCATATGTTTGCCAATTGCTGCTGCTGATGCTGGCCTGGTGGAGCTGAGTGGGTAAGTTGCAGGTGGAAGTCTGTGAAGCTTTGTGGAACCAGGCAGTGTTTTGTATGAGCAAGCATTTAGGCAGAGTGCTAACTAGCATGGATGTTAGCATGTTGTAAGAGCAAACTTCTGCATACAACCTTATATTTGTATAGATATTTAATAACCAGCTACACCAAGTGGCTGCTGGTTGACTCCTCTGGTCCCCTTATCGCTGGGCTTAGCAAGATTTCTACGGGAAACACTCAATATTATTTGTAGATTTTTTATATAATATACTACATAAATCTAAAATTTTACCATAATGCTTTGCGGACTGTCATTGTGACAAACAATCCAATCACATTCAGAGTTTTGTTGATTCACTTGCTACCTGACAGCAATACACACTAACAGGTAATGATGACTGCAGCCAAACTCATTATTTTCAACCCCAGGTTTCTGGGTGGTTACCATTTAAAGGTCATAACAGTAGCTTCTAAGTGACTTCAGGGGTCAGCGGCTTGTTTGTCCAAAAGCACCTTGCATGTCCTGCTCATTATTAATAATAGCCGCAGTGCTGCAGGATGTCACGGCCTGCTCGAGGTCAACGTGCTTTTCTTTTTTAGCGAGTCGGGCTTCAGAGCTGATGATGGTTTGCCTTGTGGCTACAACCCCATACAGCTGCAAAATGATGGATGTGTTGGGTCTAATAGCTAGGCTACTGTAAAACTGTTTCTAAAAGGATTAATGTTCGACCCTGAGAGGTTTGTGTTTTCTACTGATGTTTTTGCTTCAAACTTTAACACGGATCTCCTGTCAGCCCACAGCAACGGATTCTGGATTCTGCAGATTTACTTGTAAAAATATCCTGGAATTACCTCCTTGCTTTTCTTAGTCCTAAACATTTTTATTTATTTACAAAATTAATAAAAGGGTTTCCCCCTTGAGATAACACACCCAGACAATCTGAATTGAGAAGACCAGAAGCTGGTCCACTGTAGCCTGGGACAGACTTTTATATAATGACAGCTATTTATAGGCAAGCCTCTGCAAGGTTATTTATAAAGGGAATGCCAGACACAAAGGCAATTCAAAGAGCTTTTTATAATGTATAAGCAGTAATGCACCATATTGCTTCAAGATATAAGGAGCAAAAATGTTAACACAAAATCTAACTCAACCCAAATCAGACCTGGCAGTTGATAAAATTTGTTATAAAACTGAAAACACCTTTCTACCTGTTGGTAGAAAATCTCATCTGGCAGACAGATTCTTTAAATGGTGAAATTACCAGTACCTGTGTGATGTGGCCATTAAAATATATCTTCAAGTAAGCCAAAAACTAGTTATTGTAAACATAAAAAGAATAACTGACATTCAAATAATATTTTCTAGCTTAAGGAAAATATCTTGAGTGCTTATGGCGTAAATACAGAATATTTTTGAGGCTAGTACATTAAACGGAAGAAGACTGATGATTAAACCTTGTGGAACTCCATAACAGATTCTTATAGATTAAGGGACTCTTACTTTTGCCTTTGCTTTGTCTGACTTTTGTTGATTTCATCCTTAAAATACTATTTTTTTTCTCTAGTTTCTATTGTGTTTTCCTTACCAGTCAAATGAAGTCACAACTCGTCTGTGCGTAAACTTGTGTTTGTGTCCTTCAGTTATGCAACTAAGATAAAGTCTGTTTCTAACTAATTTAATGTCCTTCAGTTGGTTTTAATGGCTACGGGTTGATTATGGAAGTTCAGCCAACTTTGTGGTTTTGCAGTGTGTCAGATCCTTGCATCAGGTTGGTTTAAGCTCTCACTTCCCGTTGAGTAAAATCCAAAAATCAGCCCAAGCCGACTGTCATTTCACTTTGACTTCAAAACCTCAGCCGCTGTAGGGAAGCACTCACGTTCATAAATCATTCACTTGTTACTCTGCAACCTAGATTTTAGGAATAGACAAACGCATCCCCGTCCACAGCCTCCTATCCCACATTACATCCATCTTCTACGCAACTGTGACAGAAAGTCCCAGCGTGACTTTCAATCATAGCGAATGTCAGCCTCTCTGAGGTTGACGAAAGGGATTTGCTTCTATGAAACCATGACGGGCTTTTCATGATCGTTTCAGTCCTGTGATAATTAGGCAGAAGCTGGAAAAGGAGGACGAACAGGGATGCCATTCCAGTGTTTGTGTGTGAGGGTGACTGTGGTGATGCTGGACTGTGGTGATGCTGGGGGTAACTGAGCTGATCCACAATAGACAATGGACTGGCAACTGCCATTGCTACTGCACATGTTCAGTCAAGAAAGTTGGCTGAAGTGTGAGGGAGTGCAGCCAAGTTTCTGGCCGGCGATATCAGATTTCATGCTGTCATTTCACTCGTCTGTGTTGTCTGTTTAAAAATAAAAACACCTGACTGACCAAATCAAAAACAGTTCGAAGCAGCGATAGTGTTATGTGCAAAACATTTCTAGGAGCTGGGCTTGTGTGAGCGAGGTGTGAAACCGGCATTTAGAAACTAGTGTGCACAAATGGAACAGAGTGTACTTGTGAATGCTGATGCTGGCACATAGTGTTGCTGCTGTTCTTCAGGTATTCTTCCTCCGTGGCGGAAACAAACTGCAAAGTCAGGCTGTTTTCTGTCTCCTGAAGCTGAAGCATAGGAAGCAGAAGCGCTGAAAGTTTAGACATTTTTGCAACCAGTGTTTTATTATGTTGAATTCAATGGGATCATAACTTATTAGTAGATTGTGTTTCTAAAAAATATCCATAAAGCAACATACCCAACACTTTTTTTAATCAACAAAAAACATTTCTGGCTATCTTAATAATGGGACACCCAATGAAAGCTAAAGTTATTTCTTGTCATTTAGGTGCTATTAAATTACTTTCATTTATTTTATATAAACAGTATATTGGATATAAACAAGTGACTATGCCTTTTAAAAGTAAATATTTTTGGGTTATCCTAATTTTTCAAATGACAGAATAAAATTCCTTTGTTTACATAAATAAAAACTTGTCTAGCAAAATGTCAGATGCGTCCAGTACATTTATTAAAATCTTCCTGATGTGCCTCTGTGTGCTTGAGATTTCCTTCTGGAGAGATAACGCTTTTTAATGATTTGGCAAGCTTCCAGAATCACAATTTCACCACAACGATACAAGCAACTGCATGCTCCTAAATATTTGACAGAGTCTGCTGATTTGTCTGCTGACGTGAAGCGCTAAAAGCGGGAATGCCATTAGTGTGGGCCACACGGTCTTCAGCCATTATCTTAGCAACGCCATCTTGACACAAACATTTTGGAGGCAATTAAAGATTATATTTGTGTGTGTGTGTGTGTGTGTGCAGCTGTCGAAGAGCAATTACAGTGACAATTTCTTCAATGTGGTACCGGACGGCTCATTTTCATATCAGAGGAAGCTGGGATTTTTTCTGTTTGATTAATGTGTTGTCAGAGGGAGGTGTGCGGTGCTTCTGCATGTATTTGACGGAACAAAAGACTAGAAATTACAAGCAGGGGTAAACGAAAAAAACAGACACATGTATGGAGATGATACAAGATGCAAAACTGTAAATGGATTTTAATATATGCACTGCATTCTGGGTTTTATTACTCACAGGCCAGACTTATTGTTTAAATATACAGCTTCATGAAAAGAAGCAACTACAAAACGGAGCCCAGAAGAGTAAATGAAGTGATTCCATCATTAAGGGGACGATGGTTTGTGGTTGTGTGTGGGTTAGACAGGAAATAGGGTTTATATGAGTGTGTCTTTACAAGTGCGACCGTATGTGAAGCGAGTCAGCTGCAGTGTTTGGGGTTGACCATAATTGAAAAGGGCCGTGCTTCTCAGAGTGCATAAATGTGTGTGTGCTCTCAGTGCTTCGGCTCATAATGTGCTTAAAAACACAGAGAATTCAGTAATTATGGTTGAAAAAGATGGAAATTAGTACAACATCATGTAAAATTTGGTTCATAATATTCCTGTCAATCTATAAAGGACAACTTTTTGTTTCAAAAGGATGCAAGTGGAGAACAAAACAGGGGTAGCTTTAAAGCAATATTTTCCGCATTTGATTTTTGTTTCTTTGTTTTTAAACAAAGGGAAAAAAAACTGGTTTTATTTAGTCTGGGGCCTCTAATTAAAGTTAATCAATAGGGTTGGCTCATACTTCTTAGACCCACTCTAAACTACTGCAGATTTTTCCTACAGATGTGGGGAAGTTGTGAGACTGTTCAGACCACAGCAGGTCAAGTCTTCATAATCTAAGTGGAGTTGTTTAATTTCATTGCTCATTGTTATTGGATTAGACGTGTTAATCTGCTTGATGTCTTGATGCTTGATCTAGACTCTCTGTTTAATTAGTTCAATATTAATTAAACTGCATAAAATTAAATGCAGTTGAGTAACCTACGTCAACATCATCTAAAAATTGATGAGTAAAAACAATTTTATTTGGACAACAAAATATCTTGACCTCTAGAGGTTTTTAAAAGTAAAGAGTTGTTATGCATTTGTGACACAAATAAGTGTCACAAAGCTGTAAATGATTTCTGGTATAAGAGAAAATAGAAAAATATCATTTTTAAACATTCCTTCTTGTTGCATTCTGTTTTCAAAACACATTTCCTTGAACATTTTCAGACATTTTATTCATCACATCCAAAGCTTTAAGATAATTTAATGAGAAGCAGCAGCAATAATTATTTGAACGCAATGACAAAAACCTTCAAAAAGCACGAAGGAACATTCTCTGAATCATGTGGCGTAATGCTAATAATGACTCCAACCTGCTTTCATTTCCTGCCAGCAGTCATTTCGGAGCAGGACCCGATTTTTCCAGATGACGTAAATGTCAGTTTGGAGGGAAAAAGTGAAAACACTGCAAATACAATTGAAGTCAGAAAGTTTTTAAAAAGCCTGGTTGCCTTTTACGTTGTGATTACATCTGGGTGTGAGTGAGATCACATTATTTTTGACGGGGGTGTCTGTGTGTCACACGGGGGGCCTTAATTGACACTCGGTGCTGTGCCAGACCGGCCATTATGGAGCTGAATCTTGATCTAATCCACAGAGTTAGTGGCCTTAAATAGATAATGCTCCTGTAGCAGGGTCCAGTCGCTGGGGAGGCTCAACATATGCTCAGTGTGTGTGTGCATGTGTGTGTCCAGGAAAAGACAGCTGAAACCCAGCCAAAGACAGAGCAGCATGCCTATAACATGAGCAGCAAACTTTCCAGAGAAACTGAGACCCCCAGCTGGTCTCTGCAGAGCGTCGTAACTTTAACACCGCAGCAGTCCACTAATACGAACCGACACCGTGGATCCAAGAGGATCCGCCGTGTCAGGACCCGAGGATGATGAAACCAGAGCTCACGGTGTAGAAAGTTAGCAAAGGAGACAAGAGACTGACAAGCAAATAGACGGAGGAACCCGGAGGGTGGACAGATAAAAATAAAACAAGCGGGAGAAACGCTGGGAGCAACCGTAAAAGGAGGGAAAATATGCATCAAGTGTAGGAGAAACTGCCAGAAAACACAGAGAGGAGGAAATACCCAAGGGATTCCAAATTGGAGCTGGGGCATTAGAACAGATTGTCAATCACAGGTGGGCAGAGGTTCAGCTGATACACACACCGATGAGTCAATTACAGGCCAGCGAGGCAGAATGTCACGGCCGCACGGACACTAAACCGAAGGCTTAACCTCCTCACACCGCATCAATATGCCTCTGTGGAGCTGGGAGGAGGAGGAGGAGGAGAAGGAGGAGAAAGAGGTTTGGAGGCTGCTGGATACCAAAATCACATAATCCACCTTTCATGTTGAGTAAAAAATGATGTAAAGTGTGTCTTCAAGCTACTTTGGGCAACAAAGGCTCTATATTTCAATGCATTTTCAATATTTAAAAATGTAAATATTAAGAATACATTGGATTATTTCAAAAAATATTACAAACATTGATTGTTTTTTAAGTATTTCTGTTATTTGATGATAATAAAAACCTGACTTCTGGGTTTTGATTTAATAGTTGTAGCCCATTTTAGATGTCAGCGCATTCAACTATTAAATGAGCTCTACAATCCTACCACACGTTTTTCCTTCCACTTAACTTTCTATTAATATGCCTGGATGCAGCACTCTGTGAACAGCTGCTTTCTTCTGCAATTACCTTTTTAACAAAGGAAATTATATTTCCTTATGCTTATGTTGAACACAAAGCATTATTAGTCAGAATTATAAGTGAATAAATCATCAGTAAATTCAAGGGCTTTTATAATATATAAAATATCTAAAGGACTAAACTCCAGAATTTTAAATTACATGTATGAAGCCTTTACTTTAAAAATATGTGGGATTAATGAAAAGATACAGATGAGGAACAACAAGGTGACTTAGAAAAGTTTACTCCGGCTTTTATATGCCGCATGAAAAATGTGTTTAAATAGCGAAATAGAAATCTTTCTTCAATGACAATAATCCCATCTATTTAAGCACCGCCACTGACAGAAACATTACATTAAAGTCATTAGAGCTGGTCCAGGAATTCGCAGATTCATCTGTTATCAGTGTTTTATTTGACAAGCTGCTTGTCTGAGACGTGAACACAATGGCAGCAAGCGATGAGGAAATGTGTTGACAGAACTCAAGTGTTATTAAGTGACTCTCAACAGCTGCTCCCGTCATCTGTGCTGAAGGTTTTATGGTCCTGATGAAGAGAAACAAGACATTCCAAAAGTATTTACATCAATTTAATTTGCACTTTTTCCACATTATGACCCCTGACTCAACCCCAGTGTTGGATTGGCCCAGTCAAAGTTCAGAGCTAAATCAAATGAAGAATGTGTGGTACAACTTGAAAATTTATATTCACAGACACTCTCCATTTAGTATTAAAATAATCGTCAACTATTTTAGTAATCAATTAATCATTAACTGGAATATACTGACTCAGAAAAGAACAGCACATTCAAAGCAGTAATTTAAAAACATTTTGCATTTAAGAAGGAAAGAAACAGTTTTCCTAAAACTCAAGTGGCAGTTTTAGAAAACTAGAAAGAAACAGATTAAATTTCTATCAATTTAATCTGTTAATCCAAAAAGTAGTCAACAGATTAACCCTAGAATGTATTAAGTCAACAGAAAGGGCTGAGCTTTTCACAGGTTGATGTTACAAATAATTTTTGACAATTAAATGTTAATTTTCTTATTTTAAAAATGTATTTATTTATTTGCATATTTTAATGCATTTCTAATATTGTGCAAAAAAATGCCTAAATAAAAAATCTGCAGAATGTTCCAGTTTTTTACCCAACTAATCATCAGAATAATCGATTACTAAAATAACTGTTAGTTGCAGCCCTAGTTGAGTTATTAATAAGAAGAACAGGCTTAAATGTCACTTTGTAATACTTTTGCAAAGTGCAGTGGGCGCCCTTCAGGTGCTTTAGATGAAAAGTGACAAAACTTTAAAGCGAGTTAAAAAGAAGCAGCTTTACGATCGAATACAAACCAGTAAAGTTTCACATGCAGTCTGCAGAAGAGGACAGATAAGGCCGGACTTGTCCTCAGTGACACTCAGGCCTTCGTCCCTTCAGGGCATCTCAACAATTAATGTGTGTTTGTTTCACTGCTGTGGAAAAATCCCACCTCAGTTCGTGTGAAGCCAACAAAGCCCACTGTGTTCGTCTTTAACGCATGATTCGGAGCAAAAACACCCAGGGAATCCCCCCCACCAACCCCACCAGCTCTGTCCTCGTCCCTGTGAAGTGGGGTGGGCTTTGGGAAAACACTCCCTCGGGGTGGAGGGTTGGGGGCTGCAGGTCACATATCTCTGCTGTTTACAGGGGAAATCATAAACTTGTTGGAGGGACTGTGGTCGGTTTACTCAGCGAATAGTTTTATCTCGGCTTGTGAGGAAAGGATCAAGGAGGAGCAGGAAAGCAACGCTGTGGGCAAAAGGTCACACAAGTGGGGGTTATCAGGGGTTCTGCCCCCTGCAGGACAGAGGTGGAATAAGTGCTTCTGCAGTCTGCATAAAAAGGGAATCAAGGGGAAAAATCTAATTTCACTGCATCTACTTTATCTCCAGTGGAGTTTTATCTTTCCAATTTGTGAAAAAAAAAGATTGGCTGTGTGTTTGCGTGTGTGTGTGTGTTATTCCGACTTTCTCCCTATCACGGAGCTTATCTCTGGATTGCTAAGAATAGGGGTTGAGGAATGACAGAATGGAAAGAGGAGACGGAAGAGTGTGGTGGAGAGAATCGCAGCCGGAGGAATGGAAAGTCAGGCTGCGGAGTGAGAAGGGCAGGCAGTTGGTAAGTTATGTCAGTTTGACTGTTGTGTCTGGAAAAGCAGGCATAATGAAGGAGAGGGAACATTAAAATGACTGGGTAAAAGTCCCCATTAAGTCTTTTTCTCTCTGGATCGGATGACACAGCCGGAAAAGAAGCCCCAAACTGTCTCAGCAAGCTGACGATAAACAATTACACACACACACACAAAAAGAAAAATAAATGTGTCAGATGTTTTCTGTATCTGCAGGATGCAGCAAGAACTTTTTGCTGCAGGGGAAAGCGTCAAAACACTCTGCATTAAAGCAGAATATGAGCCAAGGATGGAAATCCAGATGTACTAACTGGTCAAAATGCACATATACAAAGAGAGAACGAGAAAGCAAATTTATCTGCACTGCAAGAGCTTCTCAATTAGCCACTAATTGCTTCGCCTTAACGAGCAGGACATTTCTTCCTGCTAATGAAGCTGGTGGCAGGCTCAGAGAAATTGCGTGTGTGTGTATGTGTGTGTTTTCGAAACAACAGAAAGTGAAGAGACACACAGCGGAGATCTAATGGAGTCAGGTCGGCAGCTCATTTTCAGCGAGCTGTTTGGCATTCTCTGGAAGGAATGTGTGGATGGATTACACTGCTGGCTGCTACAGTGACTTTCCAATCAGGCTCCACTTTGTCTTCACCCCCCGATTTAATCCACGCCGGAATGGCGGCCGCAGCGAAATGAAAACGAGGCCGGAAGTCAGGTGTCCTGTCTGTTTGTTACAGCTCTGTGGATTAATGTGAGATTTGAGAAATTAAGCTGCAGTCAGTGTGCAAATTAAGTCTGTGCAGCCGAGTGATTTGCGTTGCTTATTGATATGCACAGAGCGGCTTTCTGAGTGCAAATGGAAACTTATGCAGTAGTTTAACTCAAGCAGAAGTGCAAAACAGAAATGGATAGAAACTACGCCATAGATTTCTAATTAAAACATGTTGACATATTACAGGCTGCAGCATGTCAGAATCCATCTTAAAGTTGAATTCTTAAGCTTTGCATTTAGTGATCTACGACATTAAAAGAACAGCGAGATTTCTGTAGATTTTCTCAGAAGTAACATTTGATTTTTTAGCAATGCTAAGATTAATCTACACTTGAGATTTCAGGAAATTTAAAAAGCTGTACATCTGTGTTTAGACTGAAATGGAGATTTTTGTCAGTAAATACTGAAGGCGGATCTGATGTGAAGCAATAAAGAAACTCACCCATTGTGGAGCAAAGTGAAGGATCTGTGATTCTGTTACCCTGTTTCTCTTTAAAAACTGAAAATGAGTCACTATTAGATCTTTCTGCAGGTTGATACAAAGCCTAGAGCTTGATTTACCTCACTTTGTAGATTTACGATCTTACTCATACTATTTCAGAGTCAGGCATGTGGGGGTCCAGTCATCCTGTAGATTTCTGACCTGTGCAGCAGCGTTGAACCAGAACAGATCTACGCGCAGCAGATTTATACTCTTCACGGTCATAAACAACTACAGCTGTTTGTCTCGAGAATTGCTTTTGACACGCAGATCTATCAGCGAAGAAAATATGGCTAATTGAAAAGTAATGACATCTCTTAACTTCAGGTTTCAGCTGCTTTTGGGAAATCACCTGAGATTCCCCCCAGATGGTCGTGACTGCTATACATCACGCTCCGTTCTCCGTCTCAGAGAAGCTAAGCAGTCTCTGATTTCTCCTGGGTCATTGCGGCGCTCCGTCTCAGCCAAGCGGCGAGGCTAACAGGGACGTGTAACATATTACCTCCATCTTTTCCCTCCACCATTTCAAAGCAACCCAACACTCCTGACACCGAACTCAACCCCAGCAGCTCTGGATGGCCAAGCAAAACACCTGGCATCTGTGTGAGAAGGGCGCCAGCTTCACAGCGACTGCCAGGCGGTCAGCTGAGGCCCACTGCCACACTAGGAAACATGTGAGTGCCTTTAGGGATGTGCATACAGTTTGACTTTGCTGGACCTGAAACAGGTGGGAATGCGATAAAGACAGTAAGAGGATGTGTTGGAGTAAGAACTTAATATGCAGGCAGTGACAGACGGCTCAGTCAGGACACTGGAAACATTTATAACTTAATGTCCATGTGGTTAACCACTCTGATGTGGGTTTACTCTCATGCATGCCAACTTTGGGGTATGTCTGTTCCCAGCTGAATGCCTTTATCCCTGGCGGACGTTTTTTATGTGTCAGAGGCCAAGGCTGGTGCTGAGAGGCTGATGGATGGGTTCAAGAGGTCACAGACTTCAGCTGTTGTTGGCCACATCACAACCCACAGAGCTATACCGATGGTAACCTGAGTGAGCTGCTTTTTTTGTTGTTGGTAGTTTTCATTGTTAGAACTGTAGGACAGCTCAAATAGTGGGAAAAGATGGAGACAGATGGAGGAGTTTGGCTGCACCTTGCACTGCATTTAGAACAGCTGTTGCTTTCTGTATCAGTTGATTTAAAATTGACCATCAAACTTCAAAGACAGTATATTGTGGCGCAGCTTGGGAAGCTGAACTAGCCGCAAAGATAGATTATTAGCTAGCATTTACAAAGGAGCAAATCAAGGATCGCCGTTTATCTTCCTTGGTTCTGACTGGTTGTACATTCAAGAGCAGAGGATGTTAGCTTTTGCAGTAGAGCTAAGACTGTTTGCATTGATGCATATTAAGGTATATTTACTGTTTGAACAGTTTGGTTTTATGTGCTGAGAGCACCTTCTCCCACAGTTTGTTTTCCCGTCATGACTTCAGGTTAACTTTCTGCCAGGCTTTATTTCCACAATGTCTCTTCTTTCTTGCCACTGTGCTAAAAGCCAGACATTTTGCACTGCGTGTCTAATTGTCACCCCATTCTCGTTCACTTAAGGTATTAGAGTAAGTAATGGATTAATGCATGAATTATTTGAGACTTGGTCAGTCATCAGATATGATTTTCATAAATACATTTGAAATTTATGGTTGTATTATTGCAAAATGTGTAAAAAAAACTTAAGGAAGGTGAAAACTTTTGCAATAATCTCCGCTTTTGGTTCGGATTATTCCAGTGAGTTCTCCCAGTTATTATTATTATTAATTTTACCTGTTAGGATCTGAGGAGTACACTGACCGTCCCTGAAAAAGCAAAATCCTTTCTACTCTCCTCAAAGGGACATAAAAGCATCTCATTGTTGCTACGACTATATCATCAGCTCCAAAAAGGGGTGTTGTGCCAGGAGCTGCGGCCATGTTGTCATGGTGATGGCCGGCATGTAAAAGACGGCGGCTGGTGGCTCAGGCTGCGCTGTGTGGGGGCGAGCAAACGACTCATCCAGAAAGCGGCGTTGCTTTAAGGATAAATACGGCCCAAATTAACGCCGCTGCTGTATCAACTCTGCAGCAGAGGGAGGAAAGAAAAAGACACCGAGTCAAAGTGAATGTTTTAAACACGCCGCAAGGTGAAACCGAGCAAGAAAATTGCAGAGGATATGAAATTATTTCCAATATCAGCCCGAGTGTGGAAATTCAATTTCACAGTCCATGAACAATATCAAACAAACACACTGGCTGAAAGCACACACTCCAGCTTGAGTGATACTGCATCAAAAGGCTACACAGCAGACATAAACGCGAATGAGGTGGGTGAAGGGCAGGCTAACAGCTAATGGTAATCCATATTTGGGGCAATCTCCATATTCAGGCCATTTGAACTCCACATTAGCCACCAGCTACTCCCTCAGAGTAGAGAAATGGACCTGCTTCCTAATGAACTGCATAATTAAATAAAGATCTCTGCTCATCCTGCTCCGACTAAACCCGAGAGCACGACTCCTTAATGAGGGCCGAATTGAAACAAACGGCAGCAGGTGAAGGACGAAAGGACAGTGGCGTAATGGTGGAATGCACTTTAATGAAGAAGCTGGAAGCAGATGGAGGTCAAAGTGGGCGATCACACTCCGGTATCTGCTCAGTCTTTTCAGGGTGCTGTGCAGGAAGCAGATAACCGCTTCAGCTTCCCTCTTTGCCCTCGCAGGAGCATGGCTTTTTGATTGACACATGCTAACAAGCTGAGGTGTTCAACAAGGGTGCTGGCAGAATGGATAATGCTAGGAGAATCTAACCAGGGAATTCTCCCACAAGCCATGAATCCCGACAACCGGCCGAGGAAGAGCAGGGGCAACAGAGCGCCAAGAAAAAAAAAAAGAGGCAGCTTATGAGGTGTCAAATTAATTCATGTGGCATCCAGAGTTATAAAACAGTAACACAGGAAGCTTAGGCAAAAGGAAGACTGGTGCATAGAGCAGATAAATAGTTGTTAAGGGGTTTTCTGGTCTTTCTAAAAATCAGAGGTCATGGAGCAAGGAGGAGCTGATATGAAGCAGGAAAAAATGTTCATCAGCAAATCTGCAGCCCTGACCTGCTGGACTGAGTGTCCTGAGACTGAAACAACATATGTCTTCAGCACAACCATGGAAAGTACTGAATAATGGCTTGTAAACGTTTTCATAACCTCTGGACTTTTTCACATTTTCACAACTTCAAGATATTTTATTTTGTTAAATTAAGTTTACAAGTTAAATTCTGGAAAGTGCGGCATGTATTTGTATTTTAAACAGAACTTTCTTAAAATAATATGTTTTGTCCTTAAAATTGCTTGATAAACAGATTGACCCACCTCAGTTGCAGCTCCTCCAACGTGTGCTTGGCTCACTTCAGGTGGACAGAGTGTCTCCACAGTGTTTTTTGTGGGTTTGATCCATCGTCTAAAAACAGATCATTGCCAAACTGTAAACAGGTGCTTGGTGAGAAACTTCCCCACAGCGTTCCCTCTCACCTCTCTGCTGTGCTCCTTGGTCTTCATCATGTTTGATCACTCCTCGTCACAGAACAGCTGGAACATCGAGCTGAAAATGCTCCATGAACTGCTGTTGGATGAGTGGTTTCAGTGTTTTAGTAAGATGGCTGCTGAAATCCTAACAGCCGGTTCAAAGCTTTTGTTTAATGGACGGTTAAGTGCAATTAATTCTCCAATATTAAGTCGCTGCTGTTTATTATCTTTAGCAGGAAACCGACCACAAGCACTTGAAGGAGGCTGTTTACTGCAGAGTCGTTCCTTTAAGTACAGTAAAGAGCCAGTGAAGACAGCATTAAGTGCTCCACGTTGTGTTGGCCGCTGTAAGAGTGAGAAGGCTGGGCCTTACCACTTCCTGCTGCGCTCTAGAAGATGAAGCTAGAAATGGGAGATTAGAGTTTAAATAGATTTTATTAAATAAGTACAGTTTGCTAAACTCTGGAGTCTTGGACTAGAATTATTTGCCGAATGTGACTGAACTACGTGAGAAGGATGAGTATGTGGAAATGTTGCATTAGGTGGACGATCTGTAATGCTGTGGGCCTGCTTAGCTTCAAAGTACATGCGATCGACAATTTAAATGTATTTTTATGTTAGACGTCGTCTTCTACTGTAAAACAATATCACATTTCAGTCTGACTGTAGAGCAGGTAAGATGAAGTTAGTCTGCTTGACATTAAAGTTGTATTGTGTGATTCCCTTTTGTGTGTTTTCCTTCAAAAATACACAGAAGAAAAAGAAGAATTTTTAAGCAACATTTTACACTCCTCTCAAAAAAGATCCTGCTGCGAATCAACCTTCAGTCGAAGGCCGTGGTGCTAAATGCGCTTCTTTACTTATACATTTTTTACTTAAAAAAAATTTTTCCTGCCAATGTCAGTAAAGCATAATTAAACTCATTGCCCTTTTGCTTGGAAGTACATATAAGGTAAATTTCACATTAATGAGGACAGTTTTATATTGCATGCTGATCCTGTGGCACCTTGCTTTGCTGGGTGATTCAAACCAAGTTTGTGTTCATTCATTAGATGTTTTCTGCACATTCAGCAACTACTGGGATGCATTCGCCAGTGTAAAACAGATTAACATCATTACAAGAGGACAGCAGCTAGCTGGTAGCACACATCTGACCCTTCAAATGGTTTTCTCCTCATCGGCTTTTAGATATTGTCAAAGCAACTTCTGATCCCCACTTGACCAGTAAAGTCTATAAATGTTTTAATTTGAATCGTATCTTAATTGATGGATGCATTAATATCTTTAATTTGGAGATTATTTGATCAGAAATGCATATGGAGGGCTTTGCACATGCATCCTGGGCTGGTTTTATTCCTCATACTGACGACGTTGGATGATTGTTTGTGCTCGTTTCAATCAGCATGAGATTTCCTTGGGTTTTGTCACAGGATGACAAGCAGACAGTTGCTTTTTCCTTTTGTTTACTGCGCGTCTGTCTATTTTGGTGTGCTGTGCACCGCATCATTGTTCCCAACAGTTAAATACCACCAGACAACTCAAACAATAAGTGTTTATTAGTTGATGAAATAGACGTCTAAATAATGTGATTTAAAGTTGGTTGGTGGCAGCTCTGACAGAGGAAGGTCAAGCCAACGCAGAGACCAGACCCATCAGCATATGCTTCCTCCCTTCCCATGCTTCTGCTAATTAAACATTAACTGATAGAAAAAGCCCTCTCCACACACAATTATGCACCATATCGAGTCTAATTTCACCAATCATGGCCATCTTTACTTACAGAGAGCAAATTGGGTATTAATCATTTTCTAGTGGAGATTTTCCTGCCCCTAATTGTTGGAGACGATTCAGTCATTATCGGGAGGCTGGCTACTCTTATCAGTCATCTCACGAGGGTAAATTTATCTGGAGATTGAGCAAGGAGAAATTCAGCTTAACATCGTAATGAATTTTTAAAAAGTGATGACTCATGGCGTAGTTTGACAGCACGCTTCAAATATTCATGTCCTCATGAAGCGGGAACAGAATGAAGAGAGGATGAAAATCTCAAATATTTATTGCAAAGTATTTGTAGAAAAGAAAAAAAAATCACTTATTTGACAATGTTTAAATCAAACCGTAAGCTACACTTCAGTCAGTGCAACTAATTTCAGGTTTGAGATGTTAAAAGAGGAAAAGATTTAGTTTAATTCATTACTAGTGCTGTAGCTCATAAGAATAACTTTATTTATTTACTTTATAAGAAAAACAACAAAAATATCACAATTAAATTCATCTCAGACAGTAAAGTGTCGGCCTCATCCACATAATCAAAGGCAAAAAGACAAAAGAAAAAAACCACATGTTTTCAGGAAGGAAAGGAAGCTTAAGCGGCAAAACATCAAGGCCTAAAAGTCAAGAAGGAGAGCTAGTTCATGTTTTTGTTTGTCGGCTTCCTGTCATGATCTAGCTAGTAAAGCTCTCCCCACCCCATTTATTACCTTCTGTTTGATCCTTCTGGACAAAACGCAGTGCTTTCAGTGCTGGAATAAACTTCATCTTAAACATCTGTATGGCACCAAGTTTACTGTAAATATTTGTGCAATTTAATCTCATTTCATTCTGCATTATAAAATCTGTCATCACAAACCTTGGCAATACTGGAATACCCACAATATCTCCACCAGAAACAATATATATAAGTTTATATACATTTAAATAGAACTCTTTGCAAAGCGCCCGTGTTAAACCTTAACTTTCATCACTTTACACTGCACCTATCATGGGGTCCTTCCGCCTTGGCTCAGGCTGTCTTTCATCCCCATGACGGTAGCCATCAGGGCTGGCGTAGCGTTGCCTTCCTGTCGGGTACCTGTCTGGGCTGGTGTAGCAGCCGGGGCTGGCCTGCCGGTAGCCGTCTCCTCTTCCTGCCGCGGGCTCATAGTACTGCCGCCCTCTGCGACCAGCCGTGGGAGACGGAGGGATGTCCTGTCTCAGAGCTGCACGGTGTTGCTGGGAGGACGGGTAGTTGCGTTGATTAGCTGGCGCCTGCTGGGACTGGTTGGACGACTGAGGGAGTGGCAAACGGCCAGAGGTGCTGGGAACTGGAGGGTCCTGGTAGTGACCGGGGTAAGGCATTGGCTCCCTTTGAGCCCTGGAGTATGTGGGATAGTCATACGGATCCCTCCTGTAAGATAAAAAAAAAAAACAAAAGTTCATTTAGGGCAAATTTAAGACTTTTTAAGACCTTTTAAAATGCCACCTTGAATAAAATTTCAGACCAAGTGCTGTTGTGGTGTCCCCTGTGTTTGGTTTTAACCAGAATGCTGATGACTTTCGCCTGTCGCTGTCTTTTCTCACTCTTGCTAATCTGTAGCCTCAACCGCCTCGAGTCACAGAATGCAAAGCTAGGTGTGCAACTAGAAAAATGCATATGTGATGAAATAGTCCCGTCACATCACAATTTAAGACCTGTAATTATCGTATTTAAGGCCAAATTATATTTTGTTTTATAAACTTAATTCTTAAGTTTTGTGAAAACCTTGTAATTATTTTATAAATTTATTCCAATACATTAAGTTCGGCCTGTGCAGATCACTTATTGTATGGTGATTCTTGGGGCTGGTTTGAACTGGTTTGGAGTGAAGGACAGCTCTCTGTTGGTCGGCTTCCTGCTGGTACTCAGTTTATGTGCTGAGGCCTTGGCAGGATCGAGTTGTCAGGGGGACGTGGATGGAGAGACGCCAAGAGATAACGGCAAATTCCTTGGTAAGCATATATGAGGTTGTGTGTGTGTGGAGGAATGTGTGTGTCCCAGGGGTGTGCAGTAACAAGGCAGCCAGCTGGAAGTCTCCGGTTCCCTCCCACTAGCTGTGGGTGATTAGGGGCTAAACCCCTGGGTAAGGCGACACGGGGGGCTTCCGAGCAATGGTGGGAGAGAGAGAGAGGCGCGAGAAGCAAAAAGGCTGGCTCAAATGTTTTCCATCTTATGCTACGTTTCCAGGGGCTGAGTGATAAACAAGTCTTCTTATAAAGTGCAGCGTATAGTTTTTAACTATCAGTTTCTAAAGCAGAGAGATGCAAGAGCCTGATGCAGAGTTTCTGCAGCTTGAAAGGCTGTTTGGAGTCTTGCTATTCTGATGCTGGTGAAAAACATTTTGGGGTTTGCTGGCTGAAATAAGCAAAGCCTTTTATAAAAAAGGAGCATCTGAATTAGTTACACAGACCAGTATTGATATTTTGGTCGAAAACACAAAACTTTTCTCAATCTCTCTCTTCTTGTCTGTGGAAAAGTTTGTACAGCTTAAATGTTCATATAAGTTATCGTTGTCTTGATGCAGTGAACCCTCTGGATTCACAGTGGTTAGGGACACCGGCTAACAACTAAAATACGTGAATACCTGAGATTCCCTCTAAAAGCATATTTTTAAAGATAAGCAACAAAGAGAATGACAGAACAGATTTCGCCATGTACTTCCCCTCCAACAATGGCCCCTACTGTAGTTATTATACAGAAGCTTTGAGCTTAGCTTCTGCCTTGTTCTGTAATTGTATCCCTGCATCTGCCGCGTCCGGTCCCTCGAGTCGAGCTCAGCACCTGTTGACCGGCCAATTAGAATGAGTCACTCACCACAGTTTAGGCTGCACACATCTTGCTTGGGAGTGTGCGTCTGCACTCGTGCCTGACAAGACTTTCCCCTGAGGATATTCATAGACTGAGGTGATGTGGACTTCAGCATGTGTGTTTGCAGAGACCTGACCACCCATAAAGGGGGCTGGACGGGACTCACAGGTGGTCCCCACAACTAGCAGCACTGCCTTGTCCGTCAGCATAAACACAAGCACAGACACAAGGAATAAAACTGGTGGAGGATGGAAGAATGACAGAAAGCTAAAGACTTTTATATGAAATGAAGACGTGACAGAACAGAAACAGATGTGCAGTCTAGTATGCGTGGAAATAAATTGCTCCTTAGATAGTGGTGTGAAATGAAGCAGCAGTGGAAAGAGCAGGAGCGAAAGAGGCGAAGGTCATGCTCCTCCATTAATCCAGATTAAACGCTGAAGGCCACCAGGAGAGGCACAGAAAGGGAATAAAAGAAGGATGAAGATACATCGGGATAAAGGAGGAGCAACACCTGGGTTCTCAACTCGTCTCAGAGCCCAAAAATCCACATCTCTCTACAATTCCTGCAACATTTCTCTCTCTCATGTATGCTCCATTTGTCTCTCCTTCATCTCTCACTTCAATGCTTCTTTCCTTTTTGCATCTCATTTCATCTTTTCTCATCTTCAGTGATAATCGTGGCAAAACAGTCACATATATCTTCTACACCACCAGTATCGGCTGCACTAGAGACGGTTTTCCACAACATCTCAAGTGATGCTAGTAGCAAAATGGATTCTTCCTGTGTCCCATTTTCTGGATGACTAACTGCTAAACTGAACAGATTAAACATTTCAGAGCGTACAATGACCTCTGACCTCTGACATGCTGGGTTCCGTAGGGTTGTCGTCCTACGCTCATCAGTCGGTACTTGAGCATCTTAATCACCCATCATTGGGTCACTCTTGGAAAATATTTTCTCTGACTACATATTGTAAATTAAATAAAGTTCTTCAACAAAGTATCAGTTTAGGGTGTACATACTTTTACAACCAGGTTTTTCTGGGACAATTTATCATCAAGTAGATTATTTTTATTGTGACTGGACTGTGCAGAACAGCTGTATTTATCCTGAGATTAGATCACAAACAGATGGACTAGATTTACTAATGAGGGTGTATTTGCTAAATGCAAATAGATGCCACACTTTTCAGATTCAGTACAAAAACTTGAATAATTTCCACTTTACAATAACGAGTTGCTTTGCGTTTGTTATAAAGAATCCCGATGTTGCAGAGGTAGGAATACTTCACAAAGGAGCGAGTCGATGCATTTATCCGGTACCGAATTTGTGGTAGAACAGGGAGAAGGTTGGTTTGAGATGCAGACAGGGAAGGGAGCTGATGGCTAAGTTTAGCAGGGGACAGGGAGAGAGACGGTTGAGACTCCCCCGTCTGTCCCTCTGAGGTCTATATGGAGCAGCAGTGTACGGTGTGATGTGAACCACGGGGACCAACTAGAGTGGAAAGCTGTAATGACACGCCGTCTAATACATCTGACTCGCACCCTGAGAACATCATCACCATACACCGCGCCCCCCACCGCCCTCAGAGAGCCGCTGATAGACTCAATATTACATCCAGAGCTGTGCATGTGGGTACGTGTTGGGAGATATACGATTACACACACGCAGCAGTGAAAGCAGAGTGTGTGTTGCAGTTTGGGACCTGCTTCCGCCCTGTGACAGTGAGGAATCTGTGCGTATGGCGGTTATCCCGCACCTGCCCCAGGAAACGGAAGGAGGAAATTAGTAACCCCACACCCACAACAGCCCCCGCTCCTCATTAGCCCCACACTCCCACAAATACCCCCACAACAGCTGGAAAACAACCATGTGTCTCTGTCAGACACACACACTCTCTAGATGGATGTGACATTTAACAAGAAGCAGCATAACTCTGCTTGACATCCTCCATTTATCCATAAATATAAGTATACTTTCAGATTGCATCACAGTGCAATTAAGAGATCTGCAGAATCCAAAGAAGGCCACACACAAGGGACAGGGGTGAGAAACCAATATTGAATGTGCGTGATCTTTGGGCTCCCAGGCGGTCCCGAATTGAAAAGCAAACATGATTGTGTAGAGGAAATCAATGCATGGGCTCAGGAACACCCCTGTGAACAACTGGTGTGGAAGTTAGAGCATAAATTCAGTCTATCGACGCCTCTGCGCCTGAGATAAGAGCCGCGTCAAACTATGTGCTGCACACTGGCATGTCAGTGTTCTGCTTTAAAAACATTATGAGGGTAAAACCAAGTAAAAAATGTCAACTTAAGCAATTAGAGGATAGAAAAACTGACTAAAAGTAGTAATGTAGAGAAAATGCAGAAAATAAACTAAATTAGCCATAAATTGCATGAAAAAATGTTCATATATATGTGCTAAAGTAAATGCAGTTTTATATTCCCAGCCACTGGATAGAGTTGCTAAATGATAAACATGCAGCACTAATTAAAATAAAGCATGAAATATAATTAATCAAAATAATAAAGTCCTCAGTTTGCAATTAAAACAGCTGCCTTCAGGGGTTCAGGAAAGGTTAGAAGAAAAAATGACCTCACTTCCTGAGGGTCTGGACGGCTCGTAGGATTAAAAGCAAGTCTATAAATAAGACTGAGATCATTATCAGTGTTAGAAAAACACTGAGAACTTAAAATCAATTTTAAATTGCACAAAAGAAAAAGTAATAGCCTCTGAGAGAAGTTATTCTTATAGATTTTATTCTTTAAATGAGACGCCAGAGGAAGCGCAGGAGGTTTCCGCCAGCTGTTCAGATCAAGATTTAGTGTTTATTTCATATTATTTCTGCTTAGGTGCCAGTAACAATCTTAGTATATGAGCGTTTATGTAGCATAGGTAAGTGGTATAGAGAAGACTACAACTAATACTTGTAAACAAACCTTTTTATCACTGACATTTTAATAAAACAGGCAACAGCAAAGTTTAATCTACTGATTCTGCTGCACCATTATTTTTGCATTAGCTTATTTTACGTTATTCTAAAAGCTGACCGACACTTTTTGGTGCATCCATACTCTAAACAAATGAGCCCAACACACAGAAATGACGGCAATGCCAATTAAATAGCATTTAATCATCGAGTTCATTACAGTTCTGATTATAAAACATATGGATGCACATGTGAGCACATCTGCCAATTATATGCTCACCTTACGCCCACTGCATGCAAAATATATCAACTGCTCAGCAAAAAAAAGTACCAGCTGCTGCACCTCACTGCCACACACTCCCACGCATATTCATTCATATGCATTTCACATTTCAGCTGAAGCTTTTTCAGGGTAAACGGTGCCACAGTTTGCAGAGGCACAACCTGTTTTCCCCTGCGGTGGCATGACTTTATGGATAAATTGTGGCAAACCTTTCCTCTAATCTGAGGAGACTGGTCCTCAATCTTTGTGGAAATGTTTAGGGATAGTTGACAATACTCATTAGTGCTTGATGCATTTACTAGTCTCCCTAAAATCAGCACTGCGCAGGCTGAGTGCTGCAGAGGAAACCATTAGCCACTGTGGCCTCGGCCATCAAGACAGCTCTGCTAATCAAACCAGCCTATGTCAACAACGGTGCTGGAAATTGGCTCTCACCTTGGCGTGCGTTCTTCATCTAAATGGGTCCGTGTTTACACTGAGTGCTATTACATAGTGAGCAGCGACGGGGAGTGTGTACAGTATTGGTGGCAGGTAACAGCAGGGGCTCTGGTTTAGAAAATGAGAAGGTGAGAAGAGACGGAGCCACCAGTAATAACAGGCTTTATGACGAAGTTTCCTTATAGATTTAATAGTGATCTTTTTTACTCAAATCTGCTGGTGTGAATGCATTTATTGCTCTCAATGAATAAAAATGAAGAATGACAGCCAGTAAAAAGGCATAAGCAGTTAAATGAGATGTACCGTCCAGAGCTAGCAACGAGGAGCTTCGTTCTCGTGTAATAAAGACGAGTCGAGGAAAACCAGTTGAGCAAGAGTTGATGGCGGAAACAGATGGGAAGTCATTTTAACAGCGATGCTTTGGAAGAGGTTTCGTTCCTCTTGAACATTTCTACATTTTCTCACAATACAACCACAAACCTCAGAGGATTTCAAAGGGTTCTTATTAAATAGACCAGCACAAAGTCTCCCAAACCTGATGGATCAGGTTGAAGAATCATGACAGGTGATATATGCAAAATGCTACTGTACCAACTCAATAATGTTTTAAGATATAATTATAACAACAAATACAGATCTTAGTTTTCTCCAAGACAAAAACTGCTTTTAGCTTAACTTTAAAACCTAAAAACAGAAATAAAATGACATTACCTATCATAGATATTTACTAAAAATGAAGAGTTGTTGGGAAACATGATCAGCTCTGAGTCTAAAAATTCCCTTTGGTTTGTAAAAGTTTTGATCCCTTCTCTATCCCATAAAGTCCCAATAAAACACATGGATGTTTGTGGTTTCAACACAGAAAAAAAAATAAAAATCAAAGTTTAACAATGCCTTTGCAAGGGACAGTTATCTCTAAGACGTTTTATCTTAACGATGCATTAGATTTAGCTTTTGGAAAGTGAAACAAAGAGCAGAGCCTCATGCTGTGTTGAGGGGAAAACAGTCAAGTCAGAGCTGATTATGAAAACAGATGGGGAAATATTGTGGACGAGATGTTTTTCACCTCAGTTTATCCAGGAGGAAATGCTTTCCATTTCCTCAGTGAACAAGAAAGACAACATTTAAATTCGTCTTTATTTGTGCACTGAATTTGATTCCGATTCTTACACAACAGTTTTTGTATTTCTAACTGAGCTCCGAGGGAGAGCCCGGGCCTCAAAGTGTTTCTCTTTTGTTTTATTTATGACGCGCTGATTTCATTTTCCCATACACAGACCCTAGGAGACAGACGGGGAGACGGGTGGTGAAGAAGAAACTAAGGGAAACATAAACAGAAGTGACAGAGAAATGCAGACAGAAGGATTGATGGAATCAGTAGAAAGCAAGAGAAAGCCCAGTTAATGTAAACAGGTAGAGCCACTGGTGCCTCAGCTGTGCATGTGACAGAGCTGCTTTAAAACCTTTCATTTCCTTCTGCTGACTCTATTACATTCTTCTGCGTCTGAGCACAAAGTGTGTTAGCTTCGCAAACATTGCTGCGTCTGCCCACAGTTTCATAAAAGGCCACCAAAACCAGTGAAGGGTCAGGACACCTCATAGAAAATCATAAAACCTCAGGAACTCCTCGGCTGCTCGTTTATTTTTATTATTTAGACTTTTAAACCACTTATCCCGCATTCTGAGTCCAAACAATTCTTTCAATATAATGCAGTCTGAGCTCCTGAGGAATTAAATGACTTGCAGAAATAATAACTTTAACTGAGTTGGGCGAGTTTAGAGTGAGTCATTGGACAGCTGGACAGCAGCAGGGCGGAGAAAACAGTGAAGCTGTGAGAAACAGGACTTTAATAAAGACGGGATGAGAACAGCAACAATATGATTTCTCTGCTGACCCTGAGAAATTCTTATGAATTCACCGGGAGCTCCAAACAATATTACAGAAGGAAAAATGAGAACAGATTTCTGTAATAAATGCAGCTGTACACCTGTGCCGCACAGTGATGCACTTTGACTTGAAAAGTTAGACTGGAGGAGACACAATATTGAAATATGACGGTTTCAATATTGAAACTGATAGTTCTTAGTGAAGTGAAAGTCTGTCTGGTAAAGAATTATCCATAATTTGTTGAAGTTACCCCACACGTCCATCTAAATGTTGCACTGAAATTTAGACTGTTTTTCAAGCTTTTCTTGTTTGGTTTTTATTTTATATGTCTAGGAGTGTCTGACATGGATGTAACTCATTGAACCCTCAGTAGGAAGGTTGTTGTGCTCGGTACGTGATGGAGCACCCATAAGCTTGGGACGAATTAGTTTGACAAAAGCCCTTAAGGGACCCTTGTTCACATACTACAGCCTCCTCAGCATGCTGCGGACAATCAAGAAGTTACCCCTGGTTTTTATAAGGTGGAGCAAAGGATTCCAGGCTCTCCTCAAACAATAATCATGAGAGCCTCCTCAGAATGATGAACGGAGAGGTGCTACCTAGAGGACTTCTGAAAGTAAACACCTCCAACCTACTTGAGGCACAATTTGTATTTCAGTACTGAGATCTGTTTTGGTACACATCCCATGTTTCAGGTCAGTTGCGCATTAATCTGCCAATAATCAGCCATGACCAGAAACTTGGTGCCAGCCTGCCTTCCCAATCCAATCACCTTAGGGGAATGGGTCAGGGGTTGTTCTGATTGGATAACCTGGGGTTGGGTCAGCGCGCTCATGACCTGCCTCTTTGAATTGGTAATGACGGTAATATTCTCCATATGGCCTTGTGTTTCTGCATGCGTCCCTAAGCGTAGAGCCTATCCGGAGGCAGAGCTACACCCCCGCGTTAATGGCCGGTGGAGAGTGAGGTAAGAGCCAAAGTAGTACTCTCACCCTCCCTGGGGCAAACCTCTCCATGTTACCACTTCCAGCTTTTCTTTCCAAATCCTCTTTTCCAAGCCTTGAGCTTCACTTACTGGCTGCTGTGCCGTGCAGTAGCCCCAAGGAGCCAGTTTCAGCCTGAAGTCTGAGGTTTCTTTCCATCACACCTCCCTACTCTGGAATAAACTACTTCAGGTTTCTTAATTTGAGACGTGGGGACAGCCAGACAGAAGCTGATTTATTGCACAATTTGGGCCGCCACAATGTGATGAGAAATATTTTCCAGAGGAATAAAGCAGATAACAGGGCATGCTGTAGCCTGCAGGTCTGTTTTCTGTTTGTGGGAAAAATTAATTTACCGAAGTATAAACCTTTTCTTACATTTCTACATTGTAGCAGAGCAAAGCAATGCTCCCATGGGTGTATTATTTTGCAAGACAATTACAAAATGTAGCCGTGGAAAACTGTATTTCTTCAGGTAAACCCAGAAATTTGCCAGTTTGTGTCACTTTAAAGCCTTTCTGTGAAGTAACTTGACACCATATCAGTCATTCGAACATCAGGGCACTCCATTAAATGATAACAATAATAAAAGGAAATTTTTGAGAATATTGCAAACATCTGTGTGAGAAGCCATCTTCCTAACTTGTACCTCCTTCCTCCTCTCCACCTCTCTGTTTGCTCCCATCTGTGAGATGCTTTGCTTCATCTCCTCTTATATCCATGCACACACACACTTATGCAAACTCTCACCTCCTTTGCTCCCAACCCTCCAGCTGCAGCCCCAGCGGCTCCACACAAAGGCAGGCCAAATGTATGCTAATGAGAGCCAGGCCAATAGTAGCGCCGCACTCATTTTGAGAGGAAATGGCTTTCAATAATGGCGGCCCCCGGGGGGATTTCGCACAAAGTTCAGCCCCACTTTGAAAAATGCATTCAATTCTCTGCTGTGTCTGCTCTCTTTTTCTCCAGTGTTTTTTCCCCTTTTGCTTTGAAAAAAAGAAAACAATCCCAGAATAGATTTGTATCCAACTCTCCATCAGCTTGTGTTTACGCTCATGAGAGTTGGAAGTATTAATTCATCTCTATAGAGAACATTAGAAACGAGAAGAAATGCTGAAGGATGTTAACGGTTCAGTTCAAGCTAAAGATTCTTCAAAAGACAAGAACCTGATTGTTATCTACAAATCTAATCATGTCAGCAGACAATATTATAGCTGGCATTATTAATAATATTCTAGAAATGACGCTCTGGATTTACAATGTAATGTTTCTCTTACTAATGGAGCCAGTGATTACTTTTTAATGATGTGGAAATAATTTCGGAAACAATAGAGAAATAAATGCCGAGCAGGATTTTGCAGAGCTCACAAAGAACAGCTATAAATTGCCTGAGAAACTGTTTAAAAATACAATCATTTTTGTGATTTTAATTGAAAATATGAACAATAATTTCACAGAAATCTGGAATAACGATGGTAATAGAGTCTTGGTTTCCTTTGAGGTGTTGAAGTTTATCAAAATCTGCACATTTAGGACTAAACTGTTCCCTCTGCTGCTTCTCCTTCCTACACTATCTGTTTCCCCCGACCCAGGGCTGATGTCTGTGCTCCCTGGTGCCTGTCACATCAGGGGGGGCAATAACCCGTGAAATAACTGTTCTCTTTTCCCCTCACTCTCGTGGTGTCCCTCTTTCCCCCCCTCAGCCTCCTGCTCTCACTCAGCGCGCATCGCGCCGCTCCACTTTGCAGGCGAGCCGTGACGAGGCGTGTACACACACTTACATGAATGTTTGTTGTCGACACTGGACAGATGCATGTTTGCCATATAATTTTGACAAGATGACAGGTAAAAAAACAAACAGAGGGACTGGTACCATCCTACAAAGGGCGAGGGATCCCCCTGCCTGCACCCTGCTCTCTGGAGAGCTGATCAGTCCTATTCCTGGGATGAGTACACACTCCCAAGGCAAACACTCCAGATTTAATTATAAGCTCCAAAGAGGATTAGTCTACACTACTTGTGTGTGTCTCTCTGTGTGTGTGTGTGTGTGTGTGTGTAAGGAGAGACAAAGGCAGGAAGTGGCGCGACGTTTCCCAACATGCAGGAATAAGAAGAATAAATACGGCGATCTCACCTGGGTTGAGGATTGTAATCCAGTTCCAGCTCTTCATACCGGTGCCTTGATCGGGATTCAGCCCCTCTGGGTGCCATCTAAGAGCAAACACAGGATATGTTAGATCCCTTGTTTAAACACTGAACAATCAAAGAAGGGCTGAACCCATAACTACCTCTGTGGAAGTCATTTAGGTAGAGAGTAAATAAGAAAAGAAAAAAACATATTAATGGATTCCAGCAGCTCATGTCCTTAGGCTGCATGTTTAACCTCAGTAATGTTTCAGTAGTCCAGTGAATTCATTCATAGAAAGTATTTAGAGCAGGTCTGCATGGATCGCCTGAGAACATCCACACAGGATTTGTGGGAATAAACAGATTCTAGAATCAAAATCCCTCAAATGCATCAGACGTCATGTCACATGGCTAACTCCTGGGAACAACATGTTTCTCCCTTAGTCAGCCACCTGGCTCATAATTATTCATACCTCTAGCAGATTAAGATTTAAAGTGACCTTTTTGAACATGCTTCTGACTGCAGCACCAATTCACAACAAATGTCTATCCAAGGTACACAAACAGATCCACTTGAATAGACGAACATTGTCGATTCCAAGTTGATTAAAAGTAAAAATATTTTAAATCTATTTCTGTTAGGGGATATGAACAATTTTGAGAGTGTGTGTATTTATCTGGCCTCCATCACTGCAGCCCCCTCCTTTCTTTAAGCCCTCCCTACAGATGGTTCCAAACCTTAGCGGCGCATCTGGTGTTTGATCAGTCTCAAAGGGCAGATGTCACAGCAGCGCTCATTGACCTCCACTTTGTATCCATCACCGTCTGAATCAAATTCAGCTCAGTAATGGAGCCTAAAGCATGAGTGGATGTCAGGGTCTGGCCCGAGCTCGCTAAACTCAATCACACAGACAGAAACCATTGTACCCTTCTGAGGACAATCCATGTCAGCCCAAACTGCTCTGACCGACCCCAATAACAACCAAACCTAACTCACATTATTTACTTGTTTAAATGACATGTTATTGTCAAAATGTATGATTTGTACCAAGATATTCTTAATGCTAAACCACTAAAACTGGACATGTTTATTTCAGAATTAGTTCAGAATATAAAAGCCTTTTGAATTCATGCTAAAAATACAAAAGTCATAAAAATATAGCAACGATAATGCAGAATAATTTTGCAGAGATTTTACAGGAGAATATGCTGCAGCTTCCATATTTGTCTGAACCAAAAGTTAATCCCAGCCATTGGAAATAGTCTGACAAAAGGAAACATGTCTTTGCATCATTTGCACTCCAGCTGCAGATTCTATCAGTAGGTACAATATTGCAGTTGCAAAGGATTGCTAGAGGCTGCTGCCTGGTAGGATATATATTTACTCAAGTTTGTTTTATCTTGCAAAATCTCCAGTTGCTTATCCTAATTGCATGTTAAAAATACCACTGTTAATGTTGACATATTGTGCATCCCTAGATCTCAGTGTTTAACACAAAACAATAAATCCATGGAGGACCAGCGGCTAGCAGTATTTTCCTCATGCGCTCGGTTTAAACCCATTCTGCATGTCAGTGCAGCAGTGCCACATTACCAGATATCATTAGCATGTTTGTGTAATGTAGGCAGCTCTAATGTCTCTGAATGGCAGCCAGGAAGTAAGAGCACATCAGAGCTGCTGCTCTGTTTACTGGAGAGACTCTGTGTGTGTGTGTGTGTGTGTGGTGTGTTTACGTCAACATTAGGGTAGTGTGCATGTCTGTGTGCAGCTTGAGCATCATGTGAGGAGGTGAGCACTCCCTCTTTGGATAGGAGTCTGTGTGAGAGCAACATGGGGGCCATTATGGAAAGAGATGCATAAAAGGGGCATTACTCCCTGCAAGAAGCAGGGACTCAGGTGGAAGACCTTTTATGTGTTTCTTTATGTATTGCAGGGAGCAGAGCAATAAATCTTCTACGCATCACGCGGCTGAGTGAGAGGTAATACTAGGAGAGTGATGAGGACAGGAGGAAATGTAGCTTTAGATGGAATGATTGAAATTCTTTGTCCATTGATTGTATTACCATATTAGCCTGCAGCCATAGGTCCACACACACACAAATTAGGGATGTCTGTCATATAGATGGCCAGTCGGCTTCCATGGCAAATCATGTGCCTTTCTGTGGTGTACCAAAACACACACATTGAAAAACAAGCTTCATTCTCACCAAGGCAATGTGAAATTCATCCCGGTTGGATTGAAAATGCAGCTGAAGAGAGATTAGAGTAGATTAGGGTGTCTAAAGTGCAGACCAGAGGCCATTTGTGGCCCTTGGACTGATTTTGTGTGGCCCACAAATGTAACTCAAGAGTGATACAAATTTGGCTCATCCAGGAGAGGTGGATGATACAGATGGAGATGTTTTAGAATTTGTAATCAGGATAAAATTATTACCCACAATCATTTTACAATGGAAAAAGTACAAAAGTATTAAACTTTTGCTAACCAAGCTTTCATAATAGAATTATGTCTAACCAGAGATTTTTAACTATAAAGCTTTTATTTAAAGATAGGCTTCAACTCTTGATGATTTTAAGCCACTTTGTAAAACTCATTTTCACCGGCTCTTAATACAGTATGAGATTAATTTGTTGGGCTTCTTTTATGTTTCTACTTTTGTTTAGATGGAATTATTATTTGTTGTTTTGTCTGCAGCACTGTGGCCAATGGCATTTGTTTTAAAACCTGCTAAAGAAATTAATTTGATTTATTTATTGAACTTGGCCAAATAGAGCAAACGTTTTGGAAGAAACATAACCAAATCCTGTTCTAATAACTAAGAGTAAATTTGTTCAGTCAAGCCCAAAAGACTTTGAAAACTAGATGCCTCTCTTAATGCAGAAAAGCAAGCAATAGAAATAGGAATAGAAAAAAATTTTAAAATCACAAAAAGAGTTGCTGTGACTTTAGATTTTATTCTCTTGACTTGTGACAAACTTTGAACACATATTTAATAGATAACAGCAACGAGACGAATTCGATTGTTTCTGATGTAGAAAGTGATTCCATGTCTTCATTCTGAACCTGATGACATCATGTGTTGATTTTCTAGTTTTAGACTTAATGTCTTCTGCAGATGGTGCTTAGCAGAGTGAGAGCACATAAATGATGGACAATTTCCCATTTCTCCCCAGCATCACATGGTAAAACACTTTGAGTTCGCATTTGTCTGCATGAATTTCTCACAATCAGCAGGTTTTAATCGCTTCTTATCATGGAAAAGAAACTGAACTCAAAGTCGAGAGCAAGTCTCCTCTCTTCTCAAGTGCATGATTGTGTCGAGTCACTCGATGCGCCGCGATTCACCAGCTGCCAGCTATGCTGACAGAATGCTTGGCATGTGTGCGAGTGTGAATGAGCAGAATGTCACTTTCCCATTTTTTCAAATTAGAAAAAGCTTGGCCTTGACAGGGCCAGATGACACGTGCTGAAGCTCCCAGCTTCGGCGCCACAGCTGTCGCATTCATCACGAAGTATTGCCAGGGAAATGAATTTCTTAGAGCCTTTCTAGCGGCGCCTGTAGATTTGTGACACTCGTCTATACAATAAGCTGCGAAAGAGTCCAAATGCGTTGACGCTAAGGCGTTTAGCGCCGTTGATTCTGTTCAAATGGCATAATTAGCCTCCTGTACCGCCATCCATCCATCCATCTTGGATGCTAATTAAGCGTGTGGAGCTTCCTCCTGGCACCCCCCATGCCCACCTCCTATTGGCAACCTCCGCACGCATCCGACTGGCACCATGAGGCGCAAGTCATGCGATATCAATCCACCTCCCTCCCTAAAGATTGCTGGGGAGAGATTGTGCAGACTCGTCTCCATCATGAGAGGAGATGGAAGGAAACAGGAAGAACAGAAATGAGCTGGCACAGACGGGAAAACTGACAAGAGTTGTAAATATTTGGCATTCACACAGGGGGGGAAAACAACATGAGAAGTAGTGTTACTGCCAATGTTTGAAATGTGCTTCGTACCTGCAGCATTTTCAACTGAATCTAGACCTTAAAATGTTAGAGAAATTCAACACTGTTCCATCTTCGTATGTAGATTTTTTAAGTGATTCCATTCTTCATTTATCTAGGTAAATGAATATGTGAGGCTGAGAAGGCAGCAACTATCAATATTCAGCATCAGCAGGAAAACCATCAGTAAAACATTCAAATTGACCAAGTCAACTTTCCTGTTGTTGCATTAAAATCAACCACAAAATCTTGAGAGTAACAAATATGGCTGAGATAAGACTGCAAATATTAGCTTTACAGTGGAGCTGACATTGTTTCCGTCCATGTTTATGTATATTAAGGTTTATCAATTTTAAGCATTTTTAGAGGAGATCTCAAGGTCTGAACATTTTCAGTTGGATTAACCAAAACCTGGTTGAATCATCACAGAAATGGTTCCCCTAACAAAAAAATCTTTCTTCCACATCTATCTCAGTCATTACTGCCAAATCTGAGGAGGCAAACGTGTACAAAATAGGATGTTTTATGTTCCTGTGAGGCAGCGTGTTGCCACGGAAACCGACTAACAATCAAGTTTTAATAAGAAAGGTCCAAGAGTCGCTCTCAGTTTAGTCAAGTCTGGCTTGTTGGCGTACCAGATTATGTAGAAATAAGAGCCAGTGAGTGTGTACCTCAAACAGGAGGCTTACTTGCCCTCCAGTGTGCACTAAACACCCACACCTGGACCCGGCTCACTCCGAGCTCGTTAGCAGCAGATGGTAAACATACACACACATACACACACAGAAGGAGGAATGAGGGTTACATACACACTCTAAGCAGACTATTTTGGTAATAGGCCAATCTACTGGTAATTGTCCTCATTGTTAGTGTTTGTTTAGGTCTAAACTCCTGACCTCAGGAAAGATTTTCACATTTTATAGCGGCCGCGTTGAGGACTTGGCTGGATGTGTGTCCATGTGTGTATCTGTGGTTTATTCTCTACATGCAAGTATTGAAATTGAGAAATGTAAACTCACAACGGCTCCATAAACTCTCCTCTCTGTCTGAAGCTGTTTAAATAAAAGTCCAAATAAATTCAATATGTTTGGAAAAGTTGTCGGTGGGAAAAATAATAGTGTTTTTTTTCTATCCCATTGTTTGAGAGTGGACAAGGTAAACAGGGAAAACCGTCGCTGTGCAGCCAAAGAGAACATTTGATTTGTTCAAGCAGCCGTTCGAAATAACATCCTTTAACTGAGCTATTTATCTCCCCATTCAGCTGATAAAACAGCTGTGCTCTCATGGGGTTGCTCTGATTGTTAGCAGCTTATGATGCAACCTTAGTCACTGCATACCCAGGCCTCATGAATCTGCATGTGTGTGACCATGGCAGTGACCATGCGGCGCTGTTTATTTGCTGAGTTTGTCTCCCTGTTCCTGTCTTTCTTTGTGGGTCTGTTTGCCTCCCCCACTGTTTGCTATAATAACATCCCAAAACGCCTGCCACAGTTCTTGTTGTTCAAGCCCTGGTAGGTGTGTCGTGTTGTGTGCATACAAGACACTCAAGTGGTTTCAGTTTATTCTTAACAAATGTGTGATTTAATAGTTGAAGTTAGAAAAATGCTTTTTGTTTCTGCCATCAGGAGGCTAAATACAACATTTTCTCCTCTTTTTATTCATAGGACCAGAAGATTTGCAGGTCATCACCACCAGCAGCAGTGAATCCACCACGTTGAGCTACCAGAATATGTTTAGCTTGACCCGTTTGACCCAGAAGTACTTTGATGGAAATCCAACTTCAGTAGCTTTGAGCTACTGCAGGTCAGCTCAATCTTAACTCTCTCGCCTTGCAGAAGTATTAGCAACTGCTCAAGTTTTTCACTTTGTTCCTTTTTACAACCGCTAAACCTCAGTCTCTTTTATTGGGATTTTATGTGGCAGACCAACATAAAGTAGAGGATAATTGTTTAGCAGTTCTTTGGGTTTGTCTCTACCAGCTTTCCAAATGAAAAGTGTTTGACAAAACAGCTCAGTCAGATCAGATCGAGAGCATCTGTGAAAATTACCTGCAAAAAATTCTCACTTAGCTATACATCTGGACACTTGCTGTACTTTCTTTGACCATATAATTGAGCAATTTGCTTAATGGAAACACAGCAATTTTGAAAAACGAACTTTTGACAAGTTTTGGCTATAGGATGAGGTGTTTTTTTTTCTTTTGGCTGCATTGAAATTTGTTCATTTCAAAAGTAGTAAACCGATTTTGAAAAACTGTTTTTTGCGTAAATGTTACTACTGGTGCAAAAAGACGCATTACAGTTGCTAAGCTGTTATATCTAAAGTTTTTGTAATGCATTTGTAAAGGGAGCGCAGCTAACGACTGCCATTTCTAGCACTACGCTTAGTGGGAAGTGAACCAAAACGTTGCGGCCTCTCACTGGTTTTATTCCCAGTCTTTAACTCCACTAACTGTGATGAGGCCTGTAGATGAAAAGAACTCAACAACAATAACAAATAAAATCTAATTAAAAGACTTTAAAGTTTATTATTTTAACATAAAAAATGGGTAAAAGTTCAAGGTGGCTGAATACAAGCCACCGTATCCCATTTGGTTTGGTTGCCACTTTGAGTTTTCTCACATTATACGCTGCAGAGTGGAAATCTCTACCTCAAGGACAACTCACTTCAAGTCCTTCTGGCATCTTAACTTGGAACAATGGATCTTCCTTTTGCAGGATGCGCCACTTGCAGATGTTTGCCAGCCTTGTAGCCCTTTGGCCCGGGAGGTTTCTTTGCCTCAAAGCTCACTGCTGGCAGCGCTTTTCTTTATGAAGCACAGCCAGATGAGAAAATCCCAGATTTGTCTAACAATTGCTTTCCTCCTCTGTGATAAAGAGGCCTGCTTATTGTTCCAGTCACTCAATTTAAAAGCCAGTTTGAGGAAAAAACATTTGGCTCTTCTGCTTAAAAAAATGGTCAAGCTAGTATTTAGAGATGATCAATGAGTAGGGCTTCTGGCTCTTTACTTTAAAACTGAGGCATACCAAGCAGATGTGGTTTAAGATGCTCATGAATCCATTTGTAGCAAAGCGAAATCTTAGCAGAGAACAAGCATGAGTAAGGAGGTGAATGGGGAGATTTCTATCAACTTGCAGAAAGATCACACTCTGCAGTTTGCCCGTAGGCCAGAGACAAGCTGTGGGAATAAAGACAGACACCAAATAAGTCCCTGAAGGCCTCTGTTGGCCCAGATGGAGAACAGTGGAAGGGGGGGAAAAATCAGCTGGGTGCTGCACAGCATCAGAATGAAGAGACTTAAAACAAGGGGGAGAATACAAAGCCTCTGGGCTGAGCTGGAGAGGCAAGGACAGAGAAGAGGAGTCCGTGGTTAGAATCCCTCATTGTGACTTTGCTAAAAGTGGAGAGGGAGAAAAGTGAGGAGCGTGTGTGGGAGAACTCTTTGTAGCGGTTGGTAGAGATATAAAGCTGCTGGTTTTTAACTAACAAGAGTGGAAAAAGTAATATTTTGACCAGCTTTTGACTAAAAACCTAATATGTAATGCATAATTGAAGCAAGTGTGTCCAAACTCTTGGCACAAGGCCTCTGCCTGGGGTTGCACCGAGTCTCTGAGCCCATTTGTGGTGCTCAGGCACGGACCTGTATGAAATTATAAAAACATAATGATTTCACGGCATGCAGCTCTAACGTGTTGTTTTACATTTTCTTTAGAATTCCAGTATTTTCTTTTGGATTTTTGGTAGGATGAAACAAAACATGGATTGAGAGATTTAGGGTCATGTTTGCAGAAATGAAGGACTGCATGTCCTTTCTAGCTGGGGAATCCCTACAATAAGCAGAAATGCTCTGGGATGTCAGGATTCCCTCGAGGAGCTACTACCTCTGTGCCCCAATTTTGGATAAGAAGACGTTGAAAATTGTGTTTAAAAAGACGACAGCCAGTCTGCATTGCCTTTGTCTGTAATTTTATCGATTTCCTCCAAAGTATTGATGCTTTTGTCCATTTATAATTGAGCATGTAGGTTTAAAAAAGAAAAAGATAAAACTACATGAGTGCTTTGGGACATTTCATGGCATATTTTGTCTCTTTATTCGGCTGTGGAAGGAGTCCTGAATTGAATCAATTGACTTATTTCCAGCTGACAAAAGCTCCTGTTTTCTCTCTGAGATGAAACTTGGCACGCTAGCACAGGTTTAAAGGCGTTTGATCGGCAAACAATACCCAAATGGTACGAGGCAATTTCACTCGCTTTTAAGAATAAATCAATTTGTTTTGAGAATATTCATGAGCAATCATTTCCAGATAATGCCTTAACTCGGGAATGTTTCAAGGTATTGGTGCAAGACGCAATTACATTTGCAATGCAGAGCGAGGAATTATCTCACCTGAATGGAGAAAGAATGAAATGAAGTCTGAATACCAGAATAAATACCGAATGTTTAGGGATAATCTCTGCAGCGAGACTTTCACTTCATAATTATCCTCCCTCTCTACATTAGCAGGGACAGTTTCCCCCAGTCCGTGCTCCCGTAGCTGATCACACTGCAGTTTTCTTTGGGCTATTCTGGGAAGCATGAGCTAAACACTAACTTGTGGCTTGAACTGTGCAATTTTATAGACCAGAATAGCAGTACAGTGACAACGAGCCTTTAATCAAAACAGGGCTCAGGTTTTTCCAGTGGGTGAAAAAGAGAAAGTGCAAGAAGGGCCGGGTTCAACTGTACAAACACAATCTGGAGCCTAGAATCAGACTGAATTGGTTGTAATTAGTAAATTAGGAGGTTTTCCTCTAAAGAAAAATTGTGTGTGATGTGTCGGTGTGCATTTGGCTGCAGCCTCCTGCAGGGAAATGAACTTTGAAAGCAGGTTCAGTTTGGTCAGTGCTGAGGTTGAAAGCCCTTTTGATCAACGCTGTGTGTGTTGCTCTGTTTGGGATGTGTTTTTATGCGTTTGTGGTGTGCCACTTCGTAAAGTCTTGTTATAAAACAAGAATAGGACTAAATATGTGAGCCTTGTTTAATTATACACTAAACTCACTTGCGTGTTTTTACTTGACTGCACACAGACAATTGTTTAGAAAAATACAATGCAGGATTTTTATCCAACTTTCTCAGGCAGTAGAGAGAGAAGGACATGGTGAAGAGAACATGGAGCGTCTCTGCTGCAGGTGCATGCGTCAATGCATAGCGCGCTCAGGAGGGACATATGCTACCCTGATTAACACTAACATTAGGATGACATTAGTGCTGCCTCCTTCAGAGAAACACCCCCAGAGCAGCTGCTAGCTCTTCCTCACCTTCCTCAATATGCACAAACTAGCATCTCTGCCTCCCACTCACTGAGGAAAATTGATATTTTGCAACTTTTCTTTGGAGAAAGTTGCTAATTAATTGATGTGTATGAGATTTTGCTCTTGTTACCATTTAACTTCGGCGTCATAGAAACAATATTCAAACATTTCAAAGTTTACAATTAGAATATTTGGCTTCAGCTTGCAGAATATCAGTAGTTTATTGCTTTTGTTAGAGCTGTGATGGCATTTTTGGTTATCAAAAGAAATCAAAAGAAAGAGGAGTGTGCGTGCTCGGGCCGATGTGTGTTTTTGACTGACAGTCGAGCCAGCAGGGGAGCAGAGGCACAAGAACGACCTAAATGTGGCTTACAAGCTGCAGACAAAGGAAAATCTGTTAGCATCGGAACTGAATATTAACATCCACGCCGAACCGATGTTACCAGCTCGTTTTTCCGACAGTCGCTGCCTGTTTGCATCAACACGGGGATCAGGTGCAGGATAACACATGCGTCCATCCGTGTGAATAAAAAGCAGACATGACAACCCTCATTTGGATTATTGTTTAAAGCTTGAGGGTAATTCTGTGTGTGTGAGCGAGAGAGTGTTTTGGTTAATCAGACCGTTTTGTGGCTCGTAGCCAACGTCACAATCAGCCATCGACAGAACGATGATGTTTACTGCTTCATCCTAAATGAAATGTTAGTTCTGGCAGGAGGCCATAGTTTATGCTCATTATGGAGGCAGGGCTTCAGCCATGGAGCTGGTTTCAGTGAGGTAGGTTTGTCCATTTTATAGTTTTCTTAGTGTTCTTCTATTCAAGTGTTTGGTAAACAAATAAACTTTAAATATTCTTTTGAGCTGAAACGAATAATCAATTATAGAAATACTTATAAACTAATTTAGTAATCGATTATTGGTTAACTAGAGTGTAGAGACTCAAAAAGTCCAAAAACATCTCCAGTGGCATAATTCTAGCTTCAGTGCTTTAAATTCTGTAAAAAAAGAAAAACTCTATTAAGCCTCTTTCTCCCAATGCAAAAATCAATTAAATCAATCTTTAAGTGATCCAGTGTACAACAAGTGATAATATAAAATGTTTATTATTTTAAAAAGGAACTGAATTACTTAAGTGCAAATAAATAAAAAAATCAACAGAAGTACCAAGTCTTTTAAACTGATTAATTGATTGAATCGTCAGCTGTGTGCTAATAATCTTGTTTAGTGCTTTTTTTTTAAAGTATAACCTCTGCTTCCATTTCTGTCCATCTCTGCAGATTTCTACAAGACACCATCACTTCTCTGGCTAATCCTCCAGCAGGACTGGCCTGCCAGAGTTCCTGAATCCTTTATGAGTCAACCTGAACCTGTCAGGTAAAAGCAGTGATGACCTGTCACCAGGATAAAAAGGTAAACAAACTATATCCATAGCAACACCATGGACAGTTCCCAGATTTCTGACTTTCAATTCCACTGTGGAGTTGTTTCAGTCACAGATGAATAACTGTGGGTTCATTAGGCAAAAGAGAAAAACATCATTGGTGGGCTTTGGCTTGTGGGCATGATGCACCCTGCACAGTTTAACACACTGCCCATATACGTGTGTGTACGTAGGCCATATATCACAGTGACAGGCGGGTGCGTGTTTACTTAATGATGTGGGGGTTTATTTATGAAGTGATGGCCGACATGCAGGGGGGGAGGAGGGAGAGATGAAGGAGAGATTGAGACAGCCTGAGGATGTGACATTAAAATATCATCAAGGTGATGGATGTCCGTGCACAAAACATTAGAGACAAGTACAAAAAACCAGCTGCGCAGCAGATGATGAGTTGTATCTGGAGTTGGGTGAGCGCTGCACTGCGTGCATGTTTTCTCATGACTGAACGTGTCATTGCAAAAGCAGTTTTCAGCGACTTCTCGGGGCATTTAAGGTGGCATATGTGCAGTTGCTGTTGGCTGTATTGCTCAGGGTGATGTCTTATGTGTTACTCTGTTACATAAGGAGTGAAAAAGCAAGTTCACATGATGCAAAATATTCAGTTTTTACAACTAGATGCTATAGGATTAATGCAGGTTTATAGAAATTCATTTTAGTCACTATGAAGTTACTTTTTGTCCAATTACTGCAACTATAGAGCAAATATAAGGCTAACAAACAGGATTTCTACAGCCTAGGTGTAAATATTTCCTAAATAGTGGGTAAATAGTATTCTGGATTAATAGTTGTTGAAGTACTTCTCTTCAGTTTAAACCAGATACTCAAACTGAAAAATCTCCATCCGCCTTAATGTTTTTTAAATCTTAATTAATGTCCATCATGACATCCTTAGTTTTGCACAGTCAAAATTGAGTAATTTCTGAATGACAGAATCTAAAACTTGCGATTGGTAAATTTTATCTGTTAATATAATAGGAAATGATTTAGTAGAGGAGGCATTTTCTTGTAGCCATATCCTGACTTGAGGTCGAAACCCATCCTTCCTTAACTGGCATGTTCTCCTGTCTTAATTTGAAGAGTAGCTAAGAGAGAAGAGCTTCCTGTTAAATGAATAATAAAATGTTATAATTAACGTTACACTGGAAAACTTTGGATTATTTCAGCATTAGTAGGAACAGCTGATAATTAAAAGCCAGGTGATTTCATCGATGTTGTAATACATTGTGGTATTTTCATTTAAAGCTACCTTTTGTAACACTTTGACAAAAATTATTTTACATATTTGTGGAAACTGTCACTATGTCACAGACTAGTTAGCATGGCTGCCGATGACCAATAACAGTTTTCCTGCAATGGTAAGTTGTTTCTCTATGAGAATTGTATTTTCTATTTCCCAGAAAGTTTTTGTTTGCCTATGCTAGAGGTTTCCAAAGTCAGTCCTCAGGAACTGGTTCTAGTTATTCTTCAGGTTCAACACACTGAAATCAAATGACGGTTCATTATCAGGCCGCTGCAGAAGTTTATGATGTACTGTGTTGGAGTAAAGAAATATTGCTTTAATGGTGGCAAATGGCCAGAGTAAAGTACAAAACATTGCAAATCATTTTAAGTTTATAAAATATAATCTTGGTAACCTTTAATTTGATAATTGTTAATGTCCTTTCCTTCCTTGTTACACAATAACATTAAACTCAAATCCAAAAATAATGGGCATGTTTTCTAAATATGCAAAGGAACCGCTGCATAATCATAGAGTCGACTGCAGGAAAAAGCTGGGACAACATCGTCTTCTGAGAAATGGGACGTCTGCAGGAAAATGTTCCAGCCAACTCATCTCCTGGAACAAAGGAGATGAAACTTGCCATGTACTTTCAAGCCTTAATTGGCCATCAAGACATTACAGAGAGTCTATCATTACCATATAGAGAAAATAGAGTGAGTGCAGCTCTGTGATTGGCATAATTACAAGGATGACCTATCAACAGACAGTGAAACATGGCGGAGGGGTCAAATTAGAGAGGGATGTGGAGACAGATACATAGAAGGATCCGGGGTTAGAGGGAGGAAACAAAGGGACATGAAGTCACTTCTGAGCACAGTGACACTTTCAAAGATCTCCAACTCATCTCAGTCTGCGAAATGAAGAGTCCCACATAAAGCACCCACAGCCTTTCATCCCCACTTTTGTTTCTATCTCTTTATTCTAGCTATCTATCTTCTGGCTCAGAGGAGCCAAAGTAGACATACCCGTCCCGTTCAAACACACATAAAACACTCTGAGAGGAAGAATGGCACTCCTGGCCTTGTGTGGAGAGCTTCGAAAACTGTTTTTTTATGTTTCAGGGCTGCAGATACAGGCGAGCATAAAAGAGCAGCGCTGCGTGGCGGAGGTGGCGAGGAAGGTGACGGCTAAAAGCCTGATCAAACAAGGCTGATGCGAGCGGCTCGCTCAAGTGGTCTGCATTTACGCTCCACTCATACCACACACAGACTGGAAATAGGCAAATGTAGAGTAATATCCTGCTGAATCGAACACTGATGGCTCCACTCTGTCAGCAGCTGAAGCTGAACAGCCAGCATATAAACAAATGAGCCTACTTCTTCTCCCTGGTTCCTCTATCATCGCCTGTGTAATAAATAGTTAGTCCTATTTTATGTTCAACTTAAAACGAACTCTAAATTTGTCACATTTTGTCAGATCAACTCAAATTGTCTGCTGATATTCCTCCATTTCTTTTTTTAAAGCGAGTTTTGATGCCTACATAGAATTCTGTTTTTTTCTGTATTTAAAAAAATCTAAATTCAGAAACTTTCTGGCGTCATATTTTTCCTTTTGTTTACCTCCTATACAGTCATCCTCAGTGTTTTACTGTTTCCATTCACACCAGGAATGTGAGCAGGTTTGTGCGACTGCAGCAGGAGTGTTTCATTATCAGGCTCCTCAGGGGAGGAACCTGCTGAGGCTTCTCACTATGGACACCACTTTTTTTTTTTTCCTCATCGGACAGAAAAAAAACCATTTCGATCAGAAGCTACAGTGAATACTCGCTGCGCTTTAATTGCATCAAAGTTTCCATGCAGGCAAACTGAGAAAGGAACGCAGGGAGCATGGTGGGTTACGTGCTGAGTGACAGAGCCCTGCAGGCCTAAACGAAAGAAAGTGTGCCATGCCTGGGAGGGCCTAATGAAGACTGATTCACAGGACCTCAATTGCTCAATAAACACTAACTACTGCAGGTGAGGAGGGGAGCACAGCTGGAGGCAGGTCGTGTCAGCTGATTGGATATCAACGATACCGTCTGTAAATCCATCGCATATTTCCCACATGGCTTTGCATCTGTCTCTGCTCAGGTGGATTACTAAAAGATAAATGAACCCAGCTGTGCAAAAACGCCTTTGCAGATTACTGAGGTTTAGATGAAGAGCTTCTGATTGGATCAAAGTGTGATTTTCCGCATCTTTAGGCTGGCCGTAAAAAACCACCCTTGTTTAGAATTGGTGATAAATGGCTATCGATCCGCAGGCTGAGTATGCTGAGTTCGCGAGTGTAAAGAAGTAAATCAAATGATTCCTCAGGCTGGATCAATGACGGTTCAGGGACACTTAGCTCTGCAGCTTGGTTAAGAGAGGCAACAAGCAGTCTGGCGTTTTAGTGCACTGCTGCTCAAGGAAGGAAAAGATAGTATGCTAACTCACCCGATTTGGGTCGTGCTCCAGAACTCTGCGTCTCGCCGCCTCCAGCTCCTCGTAACCTGGAGCGGCTCGGGTCTGCTGGTACTCCCTACGCAATCCCTGGATCCGCTGATCGCTGAGGAGAGAAGGAGGCAACATCACAATTAGGCAGATGCAAGAGGAGATGATTAATCAAGACTTGGAGGTTGGAGTTAAAGATGAAGCATATGAGGCTTAAACTTTCATTACATTGACAGGTTGTCTGTTTCTGGCTGCAGCAGCCACTGACAGCACAGGCAGGCACAATATTCAGAGGACAGCCTGAAGAGAAATTTCTACACCTGACAGAAAACCCGGCGGAGAAAATGGAAGAGAAACGGTAGCAAATAAACACTAAAACCACTCCAGTCAGACTAGGCTAACACAAATAAATCAATAAATACATAAAAACAGGAAGTACTGGTGTGGTGATGGCAACAGGACAGAATGGGGACAAAACCTAAAGAGAAACATCACCATCATCCTCACTGAACCTTAATGCCAGATAAGTTTCACACACCTCACAGTACAAGCATAAACCAGGATGGGAATGAACACACACGAACACATGCAGCCATCGACAAACAACACACACCTGAGCGAACACAATCCCAGCCTCTGATCTGGGTTTACTGGTGCTGAGGGAAAAATGGCGGCCACTAATAATGACACTAATAATTTGCTCTCAGAAGTTGTTTGTAATTATTTCTTTCATTACATTTTTTGTGCTCTGTGTTCTTTTCTATTGAAAGTAGGGCTGCAATTAATTTGGGTCATTAATCTGATTAAGAAATAGGCACATTCTGCAGATTTGTCATTTATGCCTTTTTTACATACAATATTAGAAATGCATTAAGACATGACAATTATGTGTTTACAAAGAAACAAATAATTCAATTCCTTTTGTTGTTGCAGAAATTGATCCAGGTGAAGCTGAAACTGAAGAATTCACAAAGTGTCTTTTTTATCTGAAATGCAGAACACATATTCATGTGCAGTTTGGGGTTAATTAATGGTCTCAGTATGTTGTTCTTTTGGGAATTGGCCATTTTAGAGTATCTATACTCCAGTTAATAATTAATCGATTACTCAATTAGATGATTATAAATTAGTGCGGTTGATTGATTGTTTCAGCACGACATTAAAAGTCAAGTAAATATTACTGTATTGAATTATAATTTGTCTAAACTTGACTGTAACTGGATCTGAATCTAACTGCATTATATTCGAATCAACTTGGATCCTTTATAACCGGAAACAAATAAAATACTTGAACTAAATAAAACAGAATCAATCAGAATAAACATCTAAACAACAAACTTTCCAAATCAAGAACAAAGTCTGTAAAACCCCAAAACAACCAATCAGGAAGGCTTATATACACCAAACCTCACCTCCAATAGTCTGGCAGATATTGACCAGTGGGGAGGAAGAGCTGAGGCGTGAGGCAGACAGAGCTTCATTAGCGAAGTACATCGCCTACATGCTTAAGTCTCTCCGGCGACCCTGTCTTTAATTAACAAATCTGCACGAGTGTGTTTTTCTGCACGACTACAATCTCAAGGTTGTATAAAAGTGTGTATCTGTACGTGAGCTCATTCGGTATGCGGGACACTCGGCGAGGACGTGCTGCTCACCGCGCGCACGTACGCTCACTCCATCCAGCCCGTCTTCCAGTTGTCTCACTGGGGACGGACGGGCTGAGTCACTCAAACTTCTGAGCCACTGTGTTTATATTCCAAGTGTTGCTCCCATGCCCCACAAATCTGTGTGGGGGTGTGCCTGTGTGTGTATCTGCTGGCACAAAACTCAGCCCTGATATTCTGCCAAGAGGGGGCAACTCTAAAGTTTCTGTGCTGCAGTGAAACGCCTGTGCAGGTTTTTCTGCTGCATACTGACGATCATCAGCCTGGCTGCAGGGCACAAAAACCTAAACATAAAAACATAAAAAGCTAAGCTTTCGTCTTATTTATCTGTTAAAGTTACCAACCAGTGTCACCTCCACACAAACAAACCGATTCAGAGAATAGATGCAGGTTGTCTTGTTTTGTTTTTTTCTTTTTTTTCTAGACGCCACCCGTCTTCCAACAATCCCATTAGCCAATCCCTGGGCTCGTAATTAGGTCTGCCATTTTGATTGAGCGCTCGTGTCGCTCTCCAAATGAAACAACACTGTAATTATCTCATTACGCCGCGGCCTCCATCACTGACAACGGCAAATATTATCATATTAATGGCTGAGGACAGAGGCTGATTCTGGATAAAACGTTAGTGAAGAGGGATTTTTTAGGTTCGTGAAGAAGCACTGATGGCTGAACGAGTGAATCTAGTGTGTCCAATCTCCCATCTGCACATTTTTCTTATATAGTAAACTGAAATATGACAAAATGTTTTATTTATTTCAGCAACAATTCAAAGAAGTAAAAGCTATACTGAAATTCCTCTGTTAAAAGACTGAATTTATGGTCTGCAAGTAAAACAAATTATGACAAAGAGATGTAGCAAACATCTCAGTGGAAAGTTTAGTTGAAGGAAAAAGTTTTGTGTTTGTGAAGCAAACTGTGCAAGAGTTTGGGGGAAATTTATTAGAAGTGAACCACAGCAGGACCACAGGCTGATCACTGCACACTGCAATAACTACAGGTGTAATACAATAGTACTCAGTATTATATCCAATCAGTGCTTTTTGCAGATTGAGTTTAAATGTGGAGAGAAAGTAGGTATGGGGAGAGAAAACACAGCATAAAGACCAACACAGGAGACTTAGAAATTATCAGACGACAAAACTATCTCTAGTGAGAATAAAAGTGACAGTTTTGTGAAAGAAAGTCTGAGTAAAGCCTCCTCTCCTGCGGTGCCAGGCTGTGTGAGGGCAGACTAATTAGGAAGCGTGTGCTGCTGCCGGTTGATTTAGCAACTTGTTCAGGCTGTGGCCGGCTGATCTGAAGAAAAAGTTTGGCTTGGACTTTTCCCTCACATCAAACGGTGAGGTTCGTCTTACTTCTTGGTGCAACACTGGAGCCAGAGAAGCTCAAAGCTTAGAAGATGTTCTGATTGCCTTGCTGAACTGTCCACATTATCCCTGCCTACAGTTTGTCTGGTTCATGCAAACGTTTTGAAAACACAATGGATTTTGCTTCCTTCAACTCTTACTTCTAAATCCAAAAAGAGGAAGAATTCTTAATAAGTACACAAATCATCAATGATAGAGGAAGTATAAAAGGGTTTTGCACTGTCATGACTTCACCATGAAAAAAGGAACAATTCTAAATTTAATTACTTTAATTCCGCTCATCCTCAGGCCAAGGCGGCCCGGCACAAAGCAACAATATGCATTTTTCTAACATCTTTTAGCTTCCGTCTAGAGGCCAGTGAAAAGTTGTCCTGAAGAGCTGTGAAATCACACACATCAGCGTCTCATGGATTGTGTTGCATTGTGTGATAATATTTCAGTAATTAGTCACACCTGTCCGAAGTGATTTAAGACGCCTACTTCCTGTCGGTGTCAGGTAAACTTAAGAGGCATGTAATCCTGCTGCCATCGCTTGAACCATGGCAGAAATGCGGAAACGCGCTCCCAGATGTGTCACTTATGTAGCCGACAAGCTAACCCTGGGCTTCCTTTTCTCTGGCTTTAACAACACATCTCTCACACGCCTTCACATCTCTGCACTCTAACCTCCCGCTCTCTCGCTTCCCTTTCATCTCGTCTCCCCGTTTTTTCGCTCGCTCAAGCTACAAAGACTGCCTTCTGGCTAATAAAATTTGACAAGCATAGCCAACCTTTTTTCTCCACAGGTCAGCCTCTAGCAAAGCTCTAATCAAATGTGACGCTCATCAGCGTACACACCTGCCATTGAGGGCCTAATGAAAATGTCTGACAGTAAATTAGGAAGACAGAGCTGCGAGTCCACTCACTGTTGAGAGGGAATGGGAGGGGAGTAGAGGGGGCGCCAACATGTTTCAGTTAGTCAAACTTTGCAAGCAAAAGCAATCAGTGCACTGATGCAGAGGCACATTCGGCAACAAAGATGGGCTGCGTTCGCCGGCCATCTTCTACATGTTTAATGAGCACATTTGCAACTATATCATTAAAACTGTAAGATGTGAAAGGAAAAGCTCGCCTGCAGCAGACTACTGGAGGACCATAAGGTCAACTAGAGATGTAAAAGGCTTGCATAAATTTACAGTACATCAGCGGCAAGCTGTAATTTGTCCTGCAGTGGTTAAAAACGGCAGACCGCACACAGCATTGTTGCTAGGCTACGCGAGGCTTCTTACCCAATATAGTACATGTTGGTGGCAGCGTGTATTTCTGACTGTGAGACTTATTGGGTGCTTTAAGGGATTTATGACACTTTAAGAGATTCTTGTTTAAGGTGATTACTCAACATCTGAATCTGATTAAAACTTAGAATTTGACTAGGCCTCTCTTATGCTTGAATTTCAGTCTATTTTTCAAGCCATTCAAAGGCACTGTTCTCTGGATTATTGTCCCTCTTAATGAGCAGATTTGGCTCTTTACAGAAGACACTTTTTTGGATCCAAACTATCTATATGTTTCAAAATCAAAACAAGAAAAAGGAAAGTTTGGATAACATTGTTTAAAAGTAATTGATGGTAGAAATACGTTTGTAAAAGTCTTTTTATACCTGAGATCAGAGACATAACTTACCTTTATATGATATTTTTGGCAAACTTTTCATTTAAATATCTCCTGGATTTTATTTAAAAACAGAATTATGAGTGAATTTTTATGCGTCTCATTAAAAATGACTTCATGAATATCAAAGGGAAACCTGCCAATCTAACACACTCCTGGGTAAATGTGACAGATAAAATTATGCTTCACTTTATAGTGACTGAACAGTGTTTACCGCTCAATACTTTCTATGAATAAAATCAGAAAGTGATACAAATGAAAAGTTTGCTTCCCAAAACTTAGTTTGTACTTTTATCTTCAGGTCCTCCAATGAGGAAAAGTTGCAGCAAAGTTTTCCTGTTTGGTGTCATTTGAAGTCCTTTGCATCATTTTCCAACACCACAATTATCGCCTTTATTCTTGAATGCCACATAAAAATGACTAAACCCCTCTTTCATTCACCGCAATTTGGTTTTATTTTTAGAAAACCCGCACGGAGTCACCGTCTTTTAATTTAATATTAAAGATCTCTGTCTAGAGACGCCGATACGTGTTGAGTTAACAAGCTAAAGAGTGTTCGTCATCCATCATGCCGATGCTCGATGCCGCCCTGTTTCGACAACGAGGGGGGAGAACCAGACAGGTGACACATTCGCAGAAATGGAGAGAGTACGAGGGAGGAATGGAGGACGGGGAGAAAACAGGCTGGTAATGAAGTAGCCAGCACTAGTGGATGAGAGCTAAAGTGGTTTAACAGATCTGTCAGGCTGCTAGACTGTGGCTAATTATCCCCCCTCCTCTTTATCTGCATCTACTCCTCTGTCACTTCTTCTTTCTCTCCTGAATCTACTCTGCCTCGCATCTTGCGTCCTCTTCGTCTTTCCTCCAGCTTTCTTGTCTTTTCTTCTCTTGTCTCTCTTTCCCTCCGTCTGTTGCTTCTTTCCATTCCCATCTGTCTCCTCCCCGCGCCCGCCCCCATCTCTCCCTCTCTCTCTCTCTCGTTTTCTGAATCGTCTATTTCTGGATGAGATCGAGCGTCTGGGGCTTAGCGTTTGATTTGCAAGTCAATAGTCGTTTCTGTCAGGGAGTTTAAGTTGAGGGAAGTTTTAATGTGGCCTGTATTATTTCACACAGGAAATTATGAATTTGCATTAGAATCCTCGATGGGCTTTCTCGTCTTTCTCCTCGCTCACATACAAAAGTAGCTGCGCGTTAAGGTTTCAAAACCCTCAGCAGTAATAAGCAGCGTGTCTGCAAGCCTGAAACCTTTGTTAGATTTGAAATGAAGTCCTGTGACATCCAATATTTCACTATATAATAGTTTTTTTCCCCTCAAATCAATTGATTTTATCATTAAATTACTTTGAAACACCCCACTGTTCCTTTCTGACATAGCAACGCAGGGCTATTTAAGCTGAAATTTGGGTAAAAGTATTAAAAAAAAGCAAAGTCTGAGCAGTGGATTTAATATTCATAAATCACCAGGATGTTCAGCTTCTTGAACTCCATGGCAGCCAGCTCGTCTAGTCTGTGATTCTTTCTTCGAAATAGACGAAGTAATTTACACGATTCTCTCAAAGTTCTGCTACTGATAATAATTTGATGCTGATGTGTTCAAAGGTTAAATATGAACTAGCATATCTGTTCACTTTGATGCATTTTTATGTTTTCTGTGGAAAAAAACCCTAATTTTTGACAATATATCTTTGAAGTTTGCCTAAATCATGCCTTGCATTGCTGTGACGGTGTGCTGGCCTCATGTTTTATGCATTCATCCAGCTCAGCAGACTGTGCGTGTAGGAATGTGACCTTTTGTTTTCGCTCGTTGCAAAAGCAACACTGTACAACAACAACAGGAAAAACTGCACAACACGCTCTCTGCAGGTAAAAAGCTGAACTCTCACCTGTCTGGCGGGGCCTGTTGCTGCTGCGGCGGCGGTCTGGATTTGTTCACTTTGGCGTAGAGTCCATGGATGTCCTCAAACGAGGCCTGAGGTTGGATCGGCCCCCCTCGTGGTATCCCCGGGGAAGGCGTGCGGCTCATCGACAGCGGCGAGGGCGGCTGGCGGAAGTCGTTGATGCGGGCGTAGTTGGGGTCGCTGTCATCGTCCTCCATGCTGGGCAGCGAGACCTGGTCAGGGGTGGCGTACCCAGAGCGGGCGTCGGCATAACGGGGCTCGTTGCTGACGGAGAGGTAAACACGAAGCGAGAATTAAACCCGTTTATAGGTGATGAAGGGAAGAAGAGGAGCTCAAAACTCAAGTCATCAGAGAGCTTCAGAGCTCAGAAACATCCTGTCCTGTAAATGTGCTTCAATCCAACACACACACGGTGTGTGAGGGTGTCCTACCCCTCTCTGCTGTCAGGGATCCTGTCCAGTTCCTCTTCGCTCAGCGCTTCCAGTTGGTTCTTGGATCCCTTCGCCGGATCTTTGCTCTTGTTGTCCTTCTTCTTACCAAACCTGCAGGACACAAAGAAAGATAACTGAAAACTACATTTCTAGCAGATGAGATGTTTGTTTTTCCATTCTTGTAGACAAGCCCATCATCTAAAAGTCAGGTCTTTCCTTCCATCCTACTCTTTTTTTCCTACCTAAAGATATTTGCTCTAGAAACTAGACAAAAACACTTGGTAAAATTTGTGTTTCTGCATTTTGTTATATTTCTCTTGATTCCTTTTGTTCCTTCTTTCCTTCATCTCTTTCTTCATTTCTCTCTCTCTTCCTTCCCTGGAGTTTGCAGACGTTAATGAAAGGTGCTCACATCAAGCACCTTGCATCCAGCTTTTTAAATGTTGACACACCCATTCATATGTAGACAGAGAGAGAAACTCATTTCAGCTCCTTTGTTCAATAGTTGTTTTGAAATATCTGCTGAGCGGCGGTGTTGTGCTCTTTTTACATAAACTATCATGATCATTTTGAAGCGTTCATTCTCTCATTTTGCAGCTCAAATGTACTCATCACCTCTAGAGAAGTTATAATGAAGCTATACTTCACACTCACAGAAAATTAACTCAGCCTTTTTCTGCTTAATATTTCATATTTCCCCATCCTCATTCCACGTTGCCTCCTCCAAATCCACATCTCCTTTCCTCTCCTTCCCTCCGAGCTCCTGCTGAGCCAATCTAATGTCTGTGTTTATCTCATTAACAGTGAGGCACTTCTCATTACGGCTACAGGCGGAAACGTGGCCTGAATGCTAACCGGCGCAGCCTGGCCAAGCGGAAACCCGGGCAGAGACGCCATGCTGGCCCTGCAGCATCCTGCAAACCAATTAGTGTTATTCTCAGATCATATACTCGCTTCACTCCTGCCTGTGAGGGTCATTGTTGTCAAACACAGGTCAGGTACGCACACTGCACATGGGTTCGTTTTTCCACAGCGAGAAAGCAAACAGAGGCAGTGAACCAGATTAGCTGGTGTTGATTTAGAGTTTAGCCAAGTCTGATGTTAAAAAAACAAAGATGTGTCAAATCAAAGTGTTGTTCTTCAGTTTCTGATTCCTTTTCAGATTTCAGTATTTTATTATACCATTACAAAATCTTAATAATTAGAAGGAATGTGAGACTTCTTCTTTATAAGCAGAGACAAGACAGACCTCAGTGAAACATGGTGGTGGCAGTAGCAGGCTGTGGGAATCATTTTCCAAATATGCGACACCTCAACTGAAAAGATATGAACATACGTCTACAAAAGGAACAAATCAGAACCAATGAAACAGAGCTACTCTAAAATGCTGCGATCCGCTATGCTAAAGCTGGTTTTCCTGTTTTCTGGTTGCCTCCATTCAAACATCCACAGGTTTGGCTTCAAACACCTGTGTCCACATTATTCCAATTACACTGCTTCACCTGAGCCATTCTGTCTTAGTTTCTGTCCTTCCAATAATGTATAGTCAAAGTTGGCACTCCCAGCTTGACATATATAATCTGTGTGGTGTCAGTAAAACTGGCATCCATTACATTTGTACTTGGATCTGTGAGGCGTTTTAGGAATCTTAAAGCTGTAACATCTGTTCTTATTTTCCTCTAAGCCCTTGCAGCTTTAATGTTAATGTTATAAACCTCACTTCTTCCTTGAGACACAAAGTGTCAGTGTGGGCGCTGCTGCTGCTGCATGTTTTTGTTTTTTTTTTCCTCACTTGGGACTATTTTGATTTAAGCACTCCCACATAAAGCTGCAGCCAAAAGCACACTACCAATTACCTCAGTAAAAACATACAGAAGTCATTAAAGTCAGAAAAATACATCAGCTCCATTCAAAGTCGGAGGAGAATTAATGAACATAAGAAAAGAAAAGAAAAGAAATGATTGACTAAATCCTCAGGTTTATCTTGTACACAGTTCCGTAATCAACATTCAGAGGGAGCAGAGGTCTACAGTTGGACCCGTCATTATAACTGCTTTAATTAGGAAAGGCTCTTTTTCTCACTGTATTGTCTATCGGGAGACGGGGGCCGGGGGTGGGACATCCAATTAGAGACATACCTGCCATGAGAGGTGGAAATCCCCCACTCTCCCATTGCCTTATCACTTATTCATCACCAAAGAGTCCCCTGTTTTCACACCGCTTGCAAAAGACGGCGCGATGCTTTCCTTTTCTCTTTCTGTGTTCATTTTTTTATTACCTTCACACAAATCATTCCTTGGCTTATTAAGTCGGGCTTTTCTCTGTCACTCAGAAATATGACAGTTAATTTCCTGTAGCGTGTCACGATAAAAGGGCAAAATAACACACAGACACAAATGTATGAAAACAAGGCTGTAAATACCTGAATTGCAATATCTTAATTTATTAAAAAAACAAAACAAAAAAAACATTGCTTGCCTTTCTTGGCAACACTGGAGAAGACAGCTATATACATCAACTTGGCTACTCTGCAGGGAGCTGCACACAGTCAACAGAGAATAGGACACCTCATTAGCTTAGCATCATCTACCTACACAACCACTCCATCAAACTCTCATTAGTGGGACATAGAGGGTTTGGTGTGAGTCAGGCTGATCTGGTGTCCCATTTAATATGCTCCCCACCGTCACAGGAGCTACTAGGAACCATTATTAGTGTGTCGCTGTCGTCATTAGCCTGACTCCCCTGCTGTCACCCCACTATCACCTCAGCAGCCCAGCAAAGAGATGATGGTGATCTGTTCAACTGCATAAGAACTCAGATACTGTTTTATGTTTTTGTTTTTTGATTTAAAGGCACAAAGAAAAAAAAATCTTAAAAGAATTAAATGATTCACAACTGTTTTTAGACGGAGTGAGCGCTTTTGCCAGCAAAGTCTACAATGCACCCATTAAACAACTTTCAATCCTAGGATTATGATGCAATTAGAATGTTGAATTTAGTGAAAGGAACAGTCCAAACCTGCAACATGCAGCCACAACTAACAACTTGAGCAGATTTAGTAAAAACCTCCATGTGTAGAAGAGCATGGACTGATTAAGTGGACAAATGTGAGATGTGCATCACTACTGTGTGACTCCTGAATATGGAATATTCTGTTTTGAATGACAGCTTTTAATCACAAGTAATCATCTCCTGCAGACTTGGACCACAAAAGAACACTTGAACTCTCTCTGCAGGGTGCCGGTCTGCTAAGTCTCTAAACAAACGTTCTCAGACAACATTTCTTCTACTTCAGCGGAGAACGTGGAACATAACAATTGGTACTTTAAAACTGGGAGGACGCTGGATCATGAACTAATATTGGAGTTTGATGTCTGCAACATAACATCAATTTGTAGCAACTTTTATCTGTTTTCTCATTCCTTGTGCTCAGTTTTTATTCCTTCATGTGAGCGACAAGCCCAGAAATAACCGAAAAGAAACATAACAATAATGATGTATGCCCTTAATAACATTGCTACCTGTAAAATGTGCAGAATAATCACGCTTTCTTGCACAAAGGACACCCTGAATTTGATTTTCAATAACAATTCGTTTTTTCTTCACCCCCATCCATTACAATTTTCATTTCCACTAACGCATCCTGCCAAATCAAAACCTTAATTTGTGCAAAATCAAGCAGTTGCTCTGGAAACTTGCTGCGAAGCCAAGCACTGGTAGGAGTCTTGATAATAACTACGGCTACTGCCATTCTCGTTTGGGTAGGAGCGCAGGGGAAGAAGTGGCATGGGTACAGTTAACTGTGCTCTAATGAGGCTCTGTGTGTAGCTGAGATCACAGCTAGCCAAGTGCTGTGGTGTCACCAAGTTGACCTGAGCAATTAGCCCTCTGGGAAGGAGGGAAAAGAGCAGCAGAGAGCAGGAGAGCAAGACTTTACCTAAAAACTGAGTCCAACAGAATCCCGAAGCTAAATTGCCCATCTGTGGAGAATAAACAGCATCACAAATACCTTGTAAATCTTCACCTCTCTTCTATTTTTAATGTTCTTTGTTCACTGTAATTGTGACAAAAAGAATACAAATTTGTAGTTCTGTGCCATCTTAATAAGCTCTACTTTCTGGTGCAACAGGGAGTCAGTGGGCAACAGAGAATGTGAGAAAGGTGTCTGGTGCCAAGGTAGAGGAAGCATTACTTTACCTTCAAATAAGCTGAAGTAGGCTAGTGTACGCTGCACACACACCTCCAGATTGCACACACAGGTAGTTTGCAGAAATATTGGATTTTAACTAGTGTGTAACTCCACTTTACGCACAACCTTTATATTATCCTTAACATCAAATAACATCAAAGAGAACAACAAGATACTTCTGATGCTCTTTAGAAAGGAGGAGGCAGCAAGTGGTTCAGAGCAAATGAGAAAACAGGCTGATTTGCCTTGGAGAGTCAAAACACAAAGAAAGAGTGTAAAAAAGAAAGGAGGAAAGAATGACTCAGGAACAAAGTGAATTAAATGAGCATGTCACAGGGAGGAGAGCTTGCCGAATTTCCATCCGTCCTAGACAATGAATGCAAAAGACGGCAAGTAAGAAAACAGACGAGGAAGGAAGAAAGATGAGAGAACAGAAAAGAGACGGATTGGTGAGGCAAAGCTCCTGCGAGAGCGCGGCTCGGCTGGGGCGGAGTAAGGAGCTTAGGAATATATGGACCAAATGCAGCTACGTTCAGAGGCACAGAGAGAACAGTTAATCAGCCAAGCAGAAATGTTATCACAGTAATTAGATTGCTCTGCATGTATTTGGAGAAGAGCACACTTATCTCAGCAGAGCTTCCTGTAAAGAAAAAGACAGAGTCTGTGAGAATGGGCTGAAAGAAGCAAAAAAAGAAAAAAGGAGAGTCAGACATAAAGAGAAGCAGAGACTAACACAACAGAGAGCTGTGATGTAACAGCGCCTTCTCCTGTACTGGCAACGTGCCGCTCGGAAACTATTTCAAGCTCCAAATAGACGGAATGACATTCCCTCTTTAATATTGGTGCGATTTCCTTGTTGAACCGAGGATCGGGCTACACGAGGAATGTCGGCCCCGACAACAAGGTCACAAAAGGCCTCTGCAAGACGGCTTTGACTGACAACAACACAAGCAAGTCTGCACCTCTTTAAAAAGAAGCCTGATCTTTGCTTGATAATGCAGGTCCACCAGCAGGCCTGCGAGTTTCCCCCCAGTAGGCATAATTAAACCTATTCATCTGAATTCCTCTCCATATGCACTCGGCAATTGGACCCAAATCGGCTTCCTTTAATAGATATGAGCTTTGGAGGGGGGAGAAAGAGAAACTGCAGCTGGATCCACCCGATGCTAATCGTAGATAAAAAAGCTTCACTTAGACGGTATTAATAATGTAGAGATCTAAGAAGGCAGATGGGAGTGGAAGATATATCTGCTGGTTTTTATTTTACCATCTAAAAAAATACAGGGAAAGCTGACTTGAGATATTAGACTAAACATTTTCAGATATATACGCTTTCTCTATGTGAAAATTTTTTGCCTAATTTCCCTTGCCAAAGAAGCACTGGTGTAGCCAAAATCATAATTGCAGACAGGGGATGGGAATCATTTTAATATAGTCTCTAAATTAGTCTAATTTAACGCCTAGAGGAGAGAAGATTGAGGCAGACAGGTATGAATGCACAGCAAGTTGTTCCCAGGGGAACTGGAGGCGGATATGGAGCGCTTGTCTTAATCAACGCCTGGCCAGACCCTAGAGAATAGATACTTCAGTCAGACAAAAGAACCGATAAAAGAATAAGACGTGAGGAAGAGGGGATGTAGAGAGCCCTGGTTTTGCATATTTTTCAAAGTAAAATTTTCTACTTTTCCAAATTTCAAGACATTTCAGTTGTTTTTGAGCCAATTTTCAAACTGTAAATACACAATAGTACAGTGAATTTCTGTTGGAGTGGCCAAACTTGAACAGAACCTGCAAAAATTGCACTGTGCATGGACGCAAGAACGGTAGGATGTGAGGACTGAAAGACAGAACAGGTGGCTGGATTTATAAATGGATGGGTAAAAACAGATAGAACAATATATGGATAAATGGAGGGCTGGCTCTTTTAGACAATGAGGTGGAGAAATGGTTTTCCAAACCGTTTTTGGAAAATATCAAATCAAATCCCATACAAGAATTTTCCAGAACCCTTAGCCAGGCCAATGCATTCCTACACAATTCCACTCAATTCTAATCTCCATTCAATCCTGCATCTGAGATTTCTCCCATTGAGCTGGATTAATTTCAACCAAGCCATTCAGCCAAAAGAAGGAGAAGCTGTGAACGATGACGTCCATTTTCTGCACCGTTTTAAAATTGCAGTCAGCTTGTCAGTTTTAGCAATGGCAGCAGAGGAAGTGGACAAAACCTTTCAGTGCAGCTCTCACTGTCTCACTAGCTGAGGGTTCAGATCCCTCTGTACAAAGCAAAATGTAGAACAAGAAACTGATTTTTACCAGGCTAAGAAACACTGGAAATCTGACACAAAATAATACAGAAAGATAGACCGGATGGAGATGTCTACTGGACGGAGAGGAGTAGTTTGAATTGCGAGAAGGCAGCTTCATCCATGTGCTGTCTGGTGAAATATGTTCCTCTTTAATGGTCTGCATTTTGATATGCAGGATATATGAGCAACAACACATAAAAACCTGTCCCCCTGAAGCAATTTGTCTTTTCCCTTCCATCCCCACGTCCACCAGGAGAGCTGTTAATATTTAACAAGGCCACTGGGTTATACATCTCATACTCCCACTTCAGTTGTGTGTTTTTCCTCACATGTATGGTCTGTAAATACACTGGGAAGAAACTAGCTATGACCTTTCTCCTACATGAATGAGCCTCTGGTCAAAGCTGTTCTTCTATGTCCACATTCGATCTGCACAAGTTTGGAGGGAATTTGAACCGATGATCATCAAGTTTCCTTCAGTAACATTTTAATAGCCGTTAACGCCAAACAACACATCGCCTACAAATTATGGAGCATTAGTCATTAAAACTATTCAACAAAAAGTGGAGTCACACAAAAACATTTACCAGCGCTTTGCAAGAAACTCACATGCAGCTTCCAAAGTTTAAAGTTTCTAAGCTTTTCAAGCTGTAGACTGGTTAAAAGGCAGTGTGGCTCCAGATGGGTGCTGCTAGCAGACATGGAAAAGGTTAGCCTCCTGGCTTTTCCCAGCGAGACACACATCTTTGGACAAGACTCACTTAACCTCCTCTGTCTGGACAGCAGAGGTCAAGCTCAGGGGCAAGAAGAGAGACAGAACGTACGTCTGTTCTTGCATGTGTCAGTCATTAGCAGGCATAAAATGAGAGAGGAAATCCATCCATTACACACGGCTAGAAGACTGCTGGTTGCGACGGAACCAATACCAGAGGTGTAATCACTTCCTGGCGCCTCCTTTTGCAATGAGTGAACATGTCCTGGTGGATAGGTAGGGCCACATGCTAATTGTTTGCGACTGTTTCCTGTGGCCACATGAATCCTGTTTATTGGCCGGTGAGTGATGTGCAGCTGGCCTCAGATAGCCGTCCAGCCGTTACGGATGTGTCTGCGCTTCGAACGGTCCGTCCCTCGGGGTCGACTCAAATGTCATGACTCCTCGACGAGGAGGTGATGGATCGTAAAACTGATCACCGCAAATGGAAGGCCCTCGTCTCACTGTCTCATTTGATCATTACAGTAAGGGCAATAACTCACAGTACAGATAAGGGTATCGGGCAGCGCTGCTGCAAGTTGCTCGACTGAGAAACAGGTAATTTAAAGAAAACATATGGCCTCTAAGTCTCCTACAGGTACCAAGAAGGAAGAAATGACAGTATTAAAACAACAAAAAATAAATAAAAGCTTCCTATAGGAAGAGGATTTGTGTAGAGTAGCTCGAGCAACAGAGAGTGGAGGGTTGTTGTGACTGCCCCCTCTATCAGCTGATATATATGCATGAGGATTTCCTCATCATCTTCACCGTCAATTCCCCCGTCCTTCTGATTTTTGACTGACAGCTCACATCAGCGCCAATAAACCTGCACATCATTCCAGGAAAGCTGCCCAACGCGTTGAACGAAGAAAGGAGGGGTGAGAAAGAAAAAAAAAAAAAGTTAATTTGTTTTCCGGCGGCTGCTGACAGTGATAGCGGCTGTGTCTGTGCGCCGCCGCAGCAAAAGTTGTAAATTAGAATTGTGCCTCAATGGTGAGCGCAGGAAGCTGCGTCTGCCGCGTAAAAGCTCATTTTCATCCGCAGCTTAAAAATAAATAAATAAATACTTGGCAGCTTTTTATATTTAAGGCATTGGGGGTCTTGCAGGAAGAAAAAGTCTGCACAAATCTGAATTATGGCGAGCAAAAGGAAACGGTGGCCATTTTATTCAGCTATGAAGGGTGAGTCACGTCTCGCTGATAACAGTTTTTCAACATTATGCAGCAATTTTGAGGCAAGGTGAAAGAGTTGGAAAATTTACTGCCATAAACTACGACAACCTTGAGGGCTTGGAATAACAGACAGACAGTTATTAACCAAAGGAAGAGCTGTGTCTGCATTCTAGATTAGTCACCAATCCAGATTGTTTTGTTTGGAGACGGGATCTTAAAAAAAACTAAATTTCTGATCATCTTGATGATGCAGATTGGGATGATGTGTCATTTGTTACACTTTTGGTTATTATGCAAGGTCAAATTTGCATTTTGTAGGTGTTGAGGAGAAAAACATAACTTTTTCTGCAGGGCTTTTGTGTTTTGAGATATTATTATTATTTTTAACTCAGGCAGCTTCAAAATTGTGCTCTTAAACTTTGTCCTTCATGACTGTAAAGTCAGTATTTTAACCATTTATCTCAAAATGCGACAGATATGCAAATCTTTGTCCAAACTCAGTCAAATTTGATGTTTTTCTTAACTCCTACTGCATCGCACAGACAAAACAGTTAAATAAATTGCTTGTGTAACCTTATGCACAGTATATCCTGACATTCACATCTAAACTGGCATAAAGAGTTGATTTCAACCATTTGTGAGATATTCATGGCTGATACCTGTAAACATATTCTTCCCAGCAGGGAGTCTATGTTCCCTCAGCCTCCACTTAAAGCCTAAAGAATATGTATTTATGGCAGCCAGGATTAGTGAGCCATTGTTGTGTTTTGCATGCATTATTTAGAGCAGAGAGATGAACAGTGATGCACAGCAGATAGATTTGCCCTGTGGGATGCAGCTACATATATAACCTTGTTCATATTTTACACAACACCTACATTTGCAAATCTCCCACTGAAGACTCCACTTCATATCAGCACAGCTAGGAGTCCTTAAATGTCGGATGAAATGTTGACTCGAAGAAATCCACCTGCAGAGTCTTAACCAGCTGTAGGATTAGACACTGCCTCCCTGATTTTGCCCCCATTAGAGCTTAAAGTCACCGTTAATACTTTCACACAAACATGTCAGAGGGATTTTGGTATGCCTACCGACACAGGTGACAACCATGGCTCATTCAAAGATTTGTCTGCTTGCAATCCTTTCATTTTTGGTTATCTGTGACACTTTCTTGGCCTGGTTTAGTCATCTGAGGTAAAGTTTTGCAAAAGGTGTGCGTCTTGTTTCATAGGATAAAGGGAAGTAAAGTTAACAGCATTTCATAAAAAGGTAGCATAGACAAATATTTTGGTGAAGATGATCTGGAGCTCTGCTCTCTAAAGTTCATGCAAAAAAGCTAATCACAGAAGTTTGGAAAGGTATTAGTTGTGTAACTCTTAATATTTGGAGAATTTAACAGTATTTTTATGAGAACTCTAATTTCTTAATAACATTGCTTTTTTTCTTGTAATTGTAAGACATTCTTTTGGTAAAATTGTGTCTTTATTCTTCTAATATTTTGCCAACTTTCTTGTAATTAAACAAAAATTATCATAGCCTGGCCCTAATGCTCCTTCATTCAACTCAGAAGGAATGATTGAAATAAACGTCACTTTTTGAAAACATTTTCTTTCATTTGTAAGCCATATCACCAAGCCCTAGTTAAGAGTACTGCAAAGTGCGGTAAACATAATGGTATGAGTATAAAAAATAAAAAAAGGCTCTCAGGATGAGAGTTAGCGCCCCAGCAGCACTAAAACAACATTTGGATTCCTCCGTCATGCTGCCTAATTATTGTAGAAAGAAACACATGGAGTAGTAAAGGAGTGCCTATGAACAGATAGCAGGAAGAACAAGGCGGTGGAAGATGAAAACCCAGACATCTTAAGGAGTCAAAGGGAGGAGACTTGTCATGAAGTTAGCACTGAAAGGCCAAGAGCTCAGAGAGAGAAAATGAGTTCACAATAACAGCAGTAATCCATCAGAAATCATCGAACAGTGGAAGTCTCTTATTTGACGTCAAGACTTTAGTTCTGCATCGCACGGCCCACCAGTGACAACCTTTCAACCCCGCACTTTCTGCAACTAAGCGATAGGATGAGAGCGGAACGGATGGCGCTAATTGGCTTGCTTCCCTGTCGGATTTCTGCAGCCCAGCAAACAGGGAGCAGCAGCAGGAGGAGGAGGAAGAGCAGGATGAAGGGTAGAGGAGATATACGTGACGCAGTATGTGGATTTGTAAACAGCATATCAGGACGCTAAGCTTTCATGTCCTGTAAGATGGTTAAGGGGCGCTGATAGCAATGGCGCTACAATGATCCTCCGTGGGACAGACTGAGTGATGGGATGCGGGACAGACGGGATGTGTCAGCGTCTGCCACGGAGACACACCCAGCGATGTGTAAGCACAGAAAACATCTCTGACTGTCATTTGGGAACGAAACGCATTTGATGGCACCAATCAAATTCTGTTAGAAGAACATCATAACATGCTGGAGTTAATACCATGATTAACTTCCTTGAGACAGAGAAATCCCACTTTGTCCTGAGAAGAAGATGGAAGTACCATAAATTTCTATTTTTCAGTGGATGACCCGGTCAGCCAGTCTTTTCCCACAGTGACATTGAGAGAAAACAGAAGAGCAGCCAGAGTTTCGGCGGCAGCCCCGAGGCGGCGTTCCAGGCAAAGACTCGGACTCCATCTGCCGAATGCAGACAAGACGAGACGTCGGTCCCCGAGTCTTAAGGGCCCTGCCATTTGTCTCAGCTCGTGTGGGAATCAGGGAGACGAGCTTTGAGATGAGGAAGTGGAGAAGGCAGGTATGACGTCGTCTCTGACATATACAGAAAAGATCAGAACGTGCCTCGCAAAGCTCCTGAAACGTTTCCAAACCAGGGAATTATGGGGATTTTATCTGGGGGACCAACACAAAGTAAGGCATAAATAAGAAGTGCAAGAAGTCTTTCGCTGCCTTGAAACAGCATAGACTTTTTTTCTTCCACATGATTACAATTGAGCTTTCCTGACAACCCACTCAAGCTGTGGATCTCTGCAGCTCCTCCAGAGTTACCATAGGTGTCTTGGCTGCTTCTCTGATCGCAGATGTCCCATACTCTGACCAGTCTCTGTGTCCTTTTGTCTTCATAATGCTGGATTTATACTGATTTTTAGTATTTAAAATTTATATTGATTTATAGTCTTTGTGATTAATATTCTAAAGAGACAAAAAAGTAGTTGTTTAATTTAATCAAACTGTAATAAAAGCCAAACATTCAGACTTATTTTTATTCTACTCTCCAATTCTGCACCACTTTGTGTTGATTAATAACATAAAATCCTTTTAAAACACAAAGTTTTTGGTTTTACCATGAAAAAAATGACTTTTGCTGGACCCATTAATATTAGCTGACTCTGTGAAATATGTGACACCATTAACATATAATTTCAACATCAGATAATTCTGTCACTCATGCTCCTTCCCAGCCTTTTGTGATGTATGACCACAAAATCCAGATGAAAGCTCCCTGTGCTCAGGCTCATTCATCTCCCAGCAACAGCCAGATGATTGCGACGAGTCAGTCCGATTGAACACAACGGATGTAAAAGACGTTTGACTTTGTGAAGCCATCAGACGTCACAACGCATCTTCCTCTGTTCCCCCTTACCCACATTCGGACACTTTGATTATGCAAGCAGGTGAAATCACGTGAAACTGCGAAAAAACAATTGAGGAAACTGCTACAAAAATAAGAAACTTCCAAAGGTCACCTCACACTCATCTGTTTGCAACTCGCTCCTCAAATAATTGAGCAGCTAAACTAAATATTTGCAGCAGCTGAAAGGACAGGGCCGACTTCCAGCATTTGCAGAGCAAGCTGGCGCGCTACACACTTTCATTGCTGAGGTAAATTGAGGTCATATGTGCATAATTTGCCCTTTTCCTAATGCTCCAATTGGAGTAAGAAACCATTTGAGAGCAGCAATCAGATTGCACAGAGTAATGCTCTGGCTAATTAAGTCATATTTCTAGTTCAATAACAATCTAGTTGGTGAGATAAAGGCCAGGCAGAGAGAGGGGAAGCTGGAAGCTTTTACCACACTCTGCCCGTCGCTGAGTTACAGAAGCAGTCTGGGGTTCAGCATTCAGGCTGTTGTGATAAACTCAGCTCAACTGATGTATTTTCATTGATAAAACGTGAATGTATGCCACAAACTTTGCAATATGCATTCAGGGATTCCCAACCAAACTCCATCTGTTCCCGCTAACAGCGTCACGTCCCATATATTTGTCAGTTTCTCCCGCAGATAAACGACAGAAGGTTTGTTATAAATTTAACTATTTCAGACGCCAAAAACAAACAAACAAACAGATAAAATATCAGGTAAGCCCAGACTCCTGCAAGTCCTTCATGTTGCCCTTCCTGTTCCCGTTCCCGGACTCGACGGGCAAACATCTCCTCCATTACCGAATCCTGACACTGTGGCCAATTGGATTCTTATCAGCCATCTGTAGTCCGACGCTCAGGCCGCGCTATCTCTCGTCACGGCCTAATTGAATCCCGAGTGTTAGAAGTGTGGTGATACACTGACCGCAGTGTGTCACTGCCAATAGATAAGGGCTGCGGCTGGAGGATTGGATCAGCACAAATCAGGATGGGGACAGGTTGATAAAGGGGTGACGAGCGTTTTGGGGTTGGCACCGTCTCGCTGGGACTTAATAATGGATCCTCTCCATTACTGAGGAGAAGGTTGTGTTCATATCCAATCACCCAATATCCCATAATCCTGCTGTGCTCAGTGGGGTAATTTGCTGAAAGTTAACCAAGGGGAAAGTAGCAGTTTCTAGTCAAACAAGGTGGAACTCCTTCGATTTACATTTCAAGAATTTCCTACCTTAGGAGGTTAAATCCTTTCTTCTTAGTCTTCTTCTCTGGTTCATCCACAGAGTCCTCCGTCTTCTTTTTCAGCTTGCTCTTCTTCTCCTTCCTCTTTCCCTTGGTTTTCTTCTTCTTCTTCTCCCCGTCGTCCGCGTCCAGGTCCTGACGGGAGGAGGTGCTGGCGGGCGTCTCGTGGCCAGAGCTGTCGTCCGACACGTCGTCATCTGAGGGTAGCAAACACAGACAGGGAGGTGAATTTGGTACAGTAGTTTTAATTTTAGTCATGAGTGAGTGGAAATCTGCTGCTACTCTTAAAGAGATGCACCTTTTTATTGCATAAAACCTTTATTGGTGTAAATATATATCTATATATATATGTTGATATATATAAATTTTTTTTGGAAGTCATAAGTGCAACCTTGACAAATTGGTATATAATCTAGTAATTTAAAATTAGTGATCTACTACTTCCTGTTTCCCTTGGATCAAAATATGATGTGATGCACGATTGCTTCTATAAGCCATTCCTCAAAATGGGAAAGAAAAGAGAACATAGCATTCCAATAAAGTAGATATTTTTTAACATACATGAGTCAGAAATTTTCTACAGTCATGAAGCTACTTGCCTACAAACAAACAAAAAATCAATGCCGGCACAATTAGTACAGATAATTCCATTAAAGCAAAAGTTGCAGAATAATTTATTTCATTTAAATTTAATTAGAAAGTATTTTGGAGCTTCAAGTCTTCATAACATGCCAGGAAAAAGCTTTTTCTTCTTTACTATCACAAGTGTGAAAACATGGAGGTTCTAAATGTACTGGGACTGGAACTGGATCGAGAACACAATTGATCAATTTCAACTTCCAAACACAACTCCAGGTGTGTTTGGAAGGATGAACTTGCGCAAAAAACATCCCATGTCAACCACTAAGTACAGAGAAATGTTAGAGGAGATTAATTGCTCTCCTACTGGCAAAAAAAGAGATTTGTAAAATTGAGAGCAAGTGTACCAATAATTGCCACAGGTGTTAATTTCTTACTCTGCTCTGCGTAAAAGTAATTGAGTTAAAGATTCAATCTTTTTTCATTTTTTCATGGTTCAAATAATGCTACTGGAATAAAATGGTTTCAAAGGGTTTTTACACACATTTACCAGGGATACACATGATTTAAAGCATCAGAAACAAGATTTTGTGAGATTTGCTCAGGTCGGCAACTGATATTAGTTCTAAACTGAATATTTCCAGTCAGTTTAAAAAATAATAATAATCCAATCTGTGCTCCATTTAAATCACAGAAAAAAATTACACCAAGATCAGGTGTCTGCACGGCCAGGAGGTGAGGCATTAAAAAAACGCTCCTCTAAGATATAAAGTCACTCTTTTCTAAATTGCTGAGTGGATAAAATCATGTAGCATTTCATTAAGGTACTTAGGCTAAGGAGTGTGTCCTCTCTTGGCAGGCCTCTGGCTCTTCGAGTGCCAGTGTGTTAAAAAGCTTCAGGGATGAGCACCAGAGCATGGTTGGTAATTTAAAGTAGATCTCAAGGAAAAAAAGTTTTCGTTGCAGCAGCAGAAACTTTCTGAGCAGCTCTTAGTCGTTTTTATTACCGTCTTCAGAAGGTCCGTCGTAGGATTTGTCGATAGCGATGCGGAAGCTCTGGTTGCACGCTCGGCCCCGGACGACGTGCGGCCGCGGCCGGTGGAACGGGACCTCAGCCTGCCTTCGGCTCTGCTGCGCCTCGGACACGGCCGTCTGGAGGCTCTCCAAGGAACTGGACTTCACCAGGCCGAGGGTGGGACCCAGCGCTCCTCCAAAATTGGACTCTTCAGAACAAAACAGACAACAATGCTTACTTTCATGAACAGTCAAAATCTAATCATCTGCTGATTGAAAGAAGCAAAACTCAATTTCCTGCATCTTTATAACAACTCCTATTAGGACACATAAAAATGGTTACAAAATCGGTCTTCCAGTACCTGAAGAATATTTCTAGGATTAACGAACTAATGTCCCAGCAGCACCTAGAGAAATTTATTTATGTGGTTATCTTTAGTCAAAAAAAAAAGTCAGCTTCAGTTGATCCAGAATGTGACTTCTCAATTCAGCTTCAATGCTCCACAAATCTGGAACAAACTCAAAGAAAACAACAAAACAGTCAAAACACTTAAATCGATGTTAAATTCCCACCTGCTTGGAGTTGCTTTTGATCAGTAATAAGTGGAACATTAATCAATATATTTGATGGATATTTGCTTGATAGTTTTCATGAAGGCATCGCTAAATGTTTTCATGAATTAAGCACTTTGAACTGTCTTGTTGCTGAAATACGCTATGCAATAAACCTGACTTGACTTGAAATGGATGTATAATCACATGCAGTACTCTAAGAGGGAAGCAAATATTCAAATTTCAGTGGTCGCAAATGTAATTTTTAGTGGGCTAATGCAATTATGATGATCCCTGCCATAATTCTGGATGAACTTAAATAAATATATTGTAAATATTCAGATATAAATAAGCTGTATTGGAGCATTTAATGGTGCCGGGAATCCCCCAAGGCCAATGTCCTTTAATGTTTTACCCAATTCCCACAACTAAAGCAAAAGATGACTGGAATGAAGAGATGGAGAAACGCCTGGCTGATGGATGGGGGAGGAAGTTTTGCTCTGAATTAGTAATGCAGCCTCGGCTAAAATGAGATGGAATAATCTTATTGGGATCACAAGCTTTTAGCAAAATCTAGCCAACTGCTTGCAAAACATTACATTTGTACACATCTCCCAGAGTTATATTTCCTTATTTAATTAAAGGGCATGTGCATTAAACCCTCTAAAAATGAATGCTGCCTACAATTCAATTTGGAGAAAGTTTACTTTCCATAAGAACTGTGGAGAATATATTTCAGCGGGAGTGGAAGAGGGTACTTTAATAATTCAGTATACCAACTGTAATTAATCTCTCAGACACTCCGAGGTTACACTCATGGTTTAAAGGCTATATTTCAGACTCAAATATAATCAAGACCAAATGCTCTTATTGCAATATTTGAAATCATGCCCAAAACACAACATAATATTATGCAATTAGATTTTCTCGTCTTCAGCACCAAAATAGAATATTAATCAGGTGGAGTAAAAGAAAAGTATTGTTTTTTAATTCTTGAATCATCAAAGGCTTAATATGAGAAACTGATGCATTTTTTTTTCTCAACATATTTTCTTCAACATCCTTTAGCAAATGATATCCAAATGTCTCTCCATAAATTACGATATCATCAAAATCAAAATGTAAATTTATTTCCATAATTTAGTTGTAAAAGAAAAACTAATTTCCTTTAAAATCCTATCATGCTTATATTTTTTTTCCTACTGCGCATCTTCCTTCCACTAAACTTTCTTTTAATATACTTGAATATAGGACCTCATCACACTTTGTATGTTTTGGGGCTTACGCGCCTTACAGAGGACGTCATGGTTGCGTAGGCCGCAAGACAAGATGTCTACAAAACAAACAAACAAACAAAAAATCCTTTCTTTGTTCCATGCAGTATTCTAGTTTTCCAAGTTTCTCTGAAATAAATGAACTTTTTGATAACATTTTACTTTACTGAGAGGCCACCGGAGGGAAATGAGCTGCACTCTAACTGTACTCAGGTGTGGCCTCCACGAAGGCGGATTCAGCCGGGAGACGAGTCACCCGGATACAAAGAAAGGAGATAACAGAGAAAAAAAAGTAAATGTCAAGAAGAAGATGCTGCTGTCAAAGAGGCATTCTGACATTCATGCTCTGGCAGAAATTGAAGGACAGCTGGGTAAGAAGGAAGCCCTCCAACAAAGAGAAGCAACAAATTCATCTCGGCTGTACAGAACGGGTGCAGCTTTTTTCACTCTCTTCCATAGGAAAGACTTCTTTGGATCATGGCATTCACTTCTAAAGCTTTTTTTTTTGTCGTTTTAGATGCTTCTAAATCTTCGAAGTCGAGCCAAAAAAGGGGGGAAGTGAAACTGAAGCGGCGATGGAGTCAAAGGAGGAGGCAAAGTAAGCGAAGCGTTGCTGCCTTTTAAGTCCCAAATTGACTTTCTGAGAGGAAGTGGGATTTATGGGGAATAAGGGGTTATAAATAGAGAGGCGGGAGCGCTCAGGAATAAAACGCTCAATTTGAGAGACAGGATTTGTGTCACAAATGTAATTACGGCTGTCCAGCTCACAGCCTGATAGAATTAAGCTCCTTGCCAGTGCACTGCGCCACTATACGGGGAAGCTGTGTGTGTCTGAGCATGTGGGCGGGTGTGTATTTATTACCAAAATGTGAGAATTTTCATCCAAGTCAGTGGGTTCGGGGACAAAATATTCACAATGCTGCTTCTATGAGATAGTGGTGTGTGTCCTTGACCGCCTTAGATGAAATAGAAGAAATATGAGAGCAATTCACTTTCGCTGGAGCGTGTTTGCGCGGCCCTCATTCCATGCATGTCAGGCGGCTGCGGCTGGAGGTAAATGAATAATGAGGGTTTAATAGGACGGATGGGACGAGAGGAGAGAGAGGTGGCTATCATCGCCAGCTCGATCCAATGGAGGGTGAAATCGGCGTTTATCACATATCGCCGCCCGCCGTGCCAGCAGATGCTCTCTCGGATCCGTTCGCATCACGTCTGCCTGATTGCCGCCGGTTCAAGCGAGTGCACATATCAGACAAACAACTTAACAGCCAAATCATAAAAAACAACAACAACAAAAAAAAACGAGAAAAAGAGTCGGGCTGATGGGCGATGCCCGTCACAGAGGTAAGGCTTCTCAATCCGAGATTGCGCTGTAGCATCACGATCTCACTTTGTTAAGCTGCTTTTAGAAGCAACAGTTTCAGGAAAAATCACGTTGGATCAAAACAATGAAAGATGCTCTGATTCTAGTCCAAATGGTTCGTTTATGATTTACCCTGAAGAACAACAACTGAAACGAAAACTGTATAAATAAAACTTCTGCTAAAATTCTGGTTGTGTACACAGTTGGCATCGCAGTTTGATCCAGCTTCTCACACTGGATGTTAGCAAGTACTGCTAATCTACCCCATTTGCTTTTGCTGCTCCTTTTTACATCTCTGTCTGGCCGTATTGTCAGAAAGCCACCTAGAGACGTTACAGTCTGTAATATGATCCTTGAGATAGTTTGAACTTCCTCTTTCTCTCTCTGCATCGATGAAGTTTCCAATTAAACTCCTCTGGGATTTAGAGTAATATTTTAGCTATCATTTAAACTTTTAAGACGCCAATCACCTACTTTTGTTGTAAAAACAATACCTTGTTGCTATGGTTATGCATCAAAGCAACTATCTAAAAGTTTAAAAAAATGTTTCCAGTCTTTTTTTGATGAACTTGTGTTAACTTTACCTTCTGTTTCCTGTTTTCCGCTGACAGGAAAGCCAGTAAGTGTGGTCTTTAGCTCTACATCTGATTTGAGTTTGTTCAGAGTAACAAATGGAACTTTTTGTTCATCATTGAACTTTGACATCAACCACATTACTAGCACTAAAAGGATATTTCAGTCTGACTTGCAGCAACAACCATTTGCAATCTGCAGCTCAGTTTAAACATAATCATCATGTTTTGCTGCCTTAATGTAAAAAAAAGTCGCTGATTCTCCAGCAGTTGAAAGATCCTGGTTAATAAAGTGGCCAGTGAGTATATACGCAACATTTTTAGTTGAACTCCCAGTTCATGACCTTACATTGTCTCCACTACTAGATGTTCTCTTGAGATTAGCAGCCAGCTTTCTGGAAGAACCTTTGAAACAACCTCATATCACAATAAAAGCGATCGCAACAATCTATGGCAAAGATGGCTAAAAAAAGCTGCTACGCTTGCAGTCTGTAAACCCACAAACGAACATCCACCTGAGCATATTCACAACTCGCACGCATCACATAGTGGTATGTGTGACTTCTCTGGAGGTTGGATGCTGTTGAATTAGCAGACAGAAGTGAAGTCTTTGCCTAGAGTGTAGCCGCAGGGTCTTTCTTCACTGAGAGGGACTGAAAGGACTAATGCAAAACCATCATGCTGCTTTGTTCAAGAAAAAGAAGAGAGTGACACACCTGTGGAGCAATATATGCTGGTACAACTTCTTCTGAAGTAATGAACCACTCAGGTCCAACTGGTTGTAATAACAAGATATGTAGGTAGGAATATAAAAAGGGACATCCTGGCTTATTTCTAAGGTACAACAAAGGATGCTAAAAATCCTCTGTACTAAATAAGCTCCTAAAAGGAGGCACTAAAAGATTACATACATGGAAAAAAACGTCGCACTTCATAAAACAGGTGGCATCAGGAGAAGGTACTTCAAGTAGTATTAAAACACACTTGCATCAAATTAGCGCCAAGAAATATGCACAGACTCGCTTCCCAGAGTCTCAACAGCGTCTTAATACACATCTCTGATGGATTACAATGGATCCACACCATGCAGCGAACTGCAGAAAGGTTGCCACAGTTACAAAGAAAAGTCTCCCCTCCTTTAAAACTAGTGGAGGTTGCTGAGTGTGTTACAGAGGCTTCACACCAGCTTAGGAGGCTGCATCCAACAATAGGGGCTGCAGTTCTTTAAAATAGATGCAGGGAGCCGGCACATGTTCCTAGAATGCTTACGGAGGCACACACAGGTTTTAATCTCAGACCTAATCTCAGGTTCAGCCAATAAAACGCGAAGTTGATGTTCAGGAAAGCGGTAAAACATGTCCCAACCGGGATGTCATTGAAAGCAACATGCTGATAAACACCTGCAAACGAATGCATGGTTTAAGTGTTTAATTCATTGCCAAACTAATAACAGGTTTATTTTAAATAAAATCATCAATTAATAAAGAATTAGAGGACTTTCAAAAAAAATAAGGCCATAAAACAGGAGCCCTTGCAAGGGCCTATTTTTAAACATATTACGCTTAAATTGATCATGCTATTAGATATAAAAGCTTTTTTTTATCACTTTGAGTGACAGTAAGAAAAATCCAAGATATCACCTGCCATATCCCTTAAATGTTCAGGCGCAGCAAATCTCATCTAATCACCCGACAAACCCGACTTCAAATCAAATTGCTTTATACAGCCGAACAGCTAGTAAAGGCAAATCTAATTCATGTTATGGCCAATCAAAACTCTCCTCCACTTAAAGACCAGTTCAATCATTAAGCTTCCTCCTGTCACTCTGTGAATGCACTCAGCTGCATCAGAGGCAGATGCGGGAGCTGGATGTAGGCGTTGCTTCAGCAGTAATTGTGTTTAGCTGTTTAGATGTATGAGGGAATGTGAACATATGGACTGTATGTATTCGGCTTTGACCCAGATGAATAGCTCTAATAACTGGAGGGGACTTTAAAGGCCATTTCATAATTACTGCCTACCTTTGGTGAAGTATGCAGAGGGTGGCATGTGCCATTGGTGGAGGCTTGGTGGAAAACACATGGTGCACAAAGGAGAAGTGAAGTGTGCAGCAGAGATTAATGCAATGGGGTTTTCGATTAAAGTACAGGAGCCAACATGGACTACATCTAAACACTGAAACAGGAAAAGCTACAATTATTTAGGCGAAGGACTTGATTCAGGACTGGTGAGAAATTTTCACTGGTAGATTTCTGACAGTTGAATAGTAGTTATTGATACTGCTTGAAAGGTGGACAAAACAATGTTTGGTGCATGTTTGCATCAATAGATGGGCCAAACGAATGGAAGGACAGACGTACGAACTGAGGGGATGGACAAACTGAGGGACAAATGGGCCAGCAGATGGACAGACAAATGGATGGAGGGATGGATGGATAATTGCACCAATTGACAGGACAAATAGATTGTCAGAAAAAAAAAATTGATGAACAGATGGAACTTTAAATCAACACGACCACAGCAGAGGCAAAGACTGGAGATGACAGCAGGTAAATAGTAAATATTCTAATTGGTGATCACAGAATCAGTGCTAAACTATTGCTGAACTCTTACTTGATCCAGAAGCAGAACAACATTACCTTATGTTTCTGCTGGCTATTCATTGGATTTTTGTTTAGAAAAATACAGGAAATCTTCACTGGTGCAGAAACAACCGGCATGCATGAAGCTGTGTGCATGTTGGGAGCGTCGGTGGGCGAGGAGGTGGGCGTTTCAGCTGGATGAGCCCCTAGGTGTGTTGTAAGAGGGCTCGCTTGCTGCCTGCTGATCTGTTAGATCCTCAGGAAGAGAACCGGAGGGGAGGACAAAGGAAGAGCTGTTCACAGGGCTCACTACACACACACTCATGAAAATGTTGGGAAATGCTGCGCTGGGTATGACTCGATGGAGGAAACTCCAAGGCTGGAGCATGTTCGCCATAATCATATAAGACTGGAACAGATACAGCTGCAACAGAGCAGGGAGGAGGATGGAAGGGGTTCTGCGGTTGTGGGGCGTGGGGTCCTAAAAAAAGAATCAGTCTGCCTGGAGAAAAGGAACAGAAGCGAGAATAAAGAGAATTGGATGTAGAACAGAGAGGAGGATAAAACGGGAGACAGACAAATGGTGTTTGGGGATTGAGACGGAGAGAAACCAGTGGGAAGATGTGAAAAACACTGAAAGCAGAGAGAGAGAAATTAAGCTCAAAGCTCTATTGACGACAGCTGAAGAAAGCAATGCAGAGAACGGTGAAATGAGAAGAAAAAGGGAGAACTGGAGGAGCGACGCGCACCTCGGAGCAGGTTGAGCCCAAGAGGAGAAAAAAGGTTTTAGCCAGATTAAAGAAGCCAGGCGGGCCTCTTAAGACCATCCGCCTAATGAAATATGTCAAAGCCCATAAAGAAACACTGGGGCCATTTAGGAAGGCGGGTGGTGGCGGCTGCGTCGGGCGGGGCGCGGCGCACCAAGCCGGGCAAGTATGCCACATCAGCAAAAAAAGAAAACCATAGCAAGAGTCTGTCAATACGCATTAGTCAAGACGTCGACTGGAGAGGGGATGAAGAAAGGAAGGAATGGATCGCTTTCTTTTTCATGGACCTTCAGCTATGCTGGGATAATCATAAAGAGAAGAGAGAGAGAGAGATGGTGGGAGGAGTGGGAGCCACTTGTGGGAATGCTGAGTAGAGAGAATTCCAGGTCGGCATGGGGCCATTTCCCTCAGGAACTTTAATGATCGACTACTGAGAGACAAGACAGCAGAGGACCGATCCATCCATTTATCCATCCACTCATTTGTTCGTCAATCTATTTGTGGATAAATCCATGCGTCAGTGTCCATGTTACCTCCACCAATTCCTGGAGTTCGTTAAACGCTTCATATTAATTTAGAACATAATCGAAAAGACGACCTAGTTTACTAATTTATTGTTATTTTTAAACCTAAAAAGTTTCTTATGGTGTAAACTATCATTAGAAATGAAGAGAAAAAAATGTGTTTTTCTGAGAATGCTGTATCAAAGGAAGGTTTAGTGGAAGGAAAACATGTTGCATAATATATGATATTCTACAACATATGATATTGTGTTTTATTTTTCTTTTCTGTAAGCCAAGAAATCAACTGAAAAATGTCTTAAAATATTTATCAGCATGTGAATTTCAATTTTCTGAAACATTGCAAAAATAAATCATCTTAATGGTTTTAAGTGTTGCTTTACAGATAATGTTGCTTTTATCTCATTCAGTTTAAGCATCAATGCATGAGAGATTTTTTTTTAAATGTCTGTTTTGTTATTTTTAGACTCAATTTAAAAAGACTAACAAGACCTCTCCATCCTGATTGGTGCTACTTTTATTCGCTTTATGAATTTTGCTCCCTTTAGAGCTCAAGTGAGCAGTCAGCGTGCTGCTGTTGCCACGCCGACGTCTTGCTTGAGTTTTTTCTGTTCCTGCAGTCAGACATGTGAAGGCGCTATTAGCGAATAAAACATGGGCTGCACTTTGATCCGCCACTTTTCACTCTGAGCAGCGCTTTTGTGCTGGTTTACCTTAAAGCAGACGCTTCTCAAATAAAAATGAGGCAGAACCGAGTGCGAACAAATAACTGCAGCCGAAGCAATTGTGATGTAACACGGCCGCTGTCAGCTGGGCGAGGATTGAACGCTGTGGGCTTCCTGACCCGGACGGCTGTAAAGCAGCAAGAGCTCACACACTAAGTGCTTCACAACTCAACTGTGTCAGCTGGGCGGCGACGGAGGGAGGGAGGGGAGAGCCGCAAGAAAGAGGAAGAATAAAGGGAATGTTTGTTTACAAACCACTCACCGTTTCTCTGCCCCACCAGTGATCCGACGTTGCTCTCATCGGCCACTAGGACAAAAAAAGAAGCACACCTTTATCATACAGGCGATATATTCTGCAACACAAAGCGGCGCTCGGGCCATTCCTGGGCTTTGTGCCGCTCCACAATTGGCTTTTACTGGTTCATAATGCTGGAAATGAATCCCTGCATAAGTCGGCGCACGAGCGACGGCGCACGCTGCGAGAGGAAATGAAAAAGAAGCAAAATATACAAAAAGCAAGGAGGAAAAACGAGAGCAGATAAAGATGAGACAATGAGAGAAATGAGAAAAAGGGAGACGGAAAACGGAGCCGACGCCCCCACCTGCAACCAGGCTGAGGTGGGCCTTGGGATACGATAATAGGTTTTCATTAGGCCGCCATTTCTCTTAAATAATCCTTTTCATTTTTTATGAAGGCCAATTTTCCCAGCGGACAGATGACGGAGGCGGGAGGGATGGGGAGAGGATGATATTAGAGAGATGGAGAAATGAGAGGGGAAGAGATTTGGTGGAACCCAAACAAAACAACAGAACAGAGGAAATTTAAAACACCTGTATGATGCAAGATGGAAAAAGAAAAAAAAGAATTTCCTGTGTGCTGCAAGTGTCAGATAAAATAAAATTAAATAGTTTCAAAGTTTTGGAGAGAATAAAAAAGTCTTCCAGGCTGCATGACCCTGTCAGATAATAAAATAAACTTCATTTTCTGAGAGGAGAAGATAAAAGTCTGCATGGTCAGCAGCCAACTTGGGTCCTCCTGTTGTAGAGGGAGGTTACAATATAAAATCCCTCCTTTAACCTCCAGTCAGCTGCTTTATATTAAACAGAATAGTCAAACTGGGTTAAACTGGTGTTTCTGCATTAAGGGATGTAGGTAGAAATAAATCCTAACCTCTGCTCAGAGCACATTCTCTCATTTTCTTCATGCAAGCAATATGTGTCAAACCATTTAGACTTCGATTCTAATATGTAAATTTTAGTCAGTTGGATGATTTAAAACAAGTTTTTTTTCCTAATATTGCCCAATTAAAACTAAAAGCAAGTGAGATTCATTCAAAATCTTCTCAAGATAAAATCATGAGTCACTGCTCTTTCTGTGCACTTCAAATGTCCCATAGCCAATCCAGAAAGCATTTTCCTAAAGCTTAATAGGGCTAATAAATGCATTAGGAAGGGAAAAAAAAGATGGGGTTTCCATTAGATGATCTTTAAAAGTTATGTTTTACCTTTTACAATTACGAGCTAAAGCCTCTACACTGCAGAGGAAAGAGCTAGGCTTTACTGGATCCAATCTGTGCTGCTTTTAGCACAGAGAGTTGGAGTCAGCAAAGCCTCTGAGTCAACAGTCGTCTTCGCCGAGGCGTCCAGGGTCAATAAAAGCTGCTCACCTCCTCGTGTCAAGTGGTGTTTAATAAAAAAAGCTAACCTGCTGCACGGCGCGACTGGAGCTCAGATACATGCGACCGTAAGGACCGACATGTGGGAACCTCTTCTGAGGAGAAAAACGCATTTGTCTCCTTAAATAAAACCCGTCCAGGCAGGGTCAGCGCCGCCTGTACACACACATACACACCCCTACACACAAAGCCCAGTTAGCCACCTTTATTCATCTCTGAGTACTTTAGAAAAGAAAAAGATGAATAGAAGGGAACTGATAACAGAAAGAAAAAAGGGATTGAAATGGAGGACGGCCAGAGATGGAGATAGAAGCCGTGGAGGGGTGACGGATAGTGGAGTGGGTCCTCAGTGGGATAAAGCGGAGCGTGTGCGAGCGTGTGTGTTTGTGTGCAGACCACCCTTGTCCATAATGAAAGCCAATCAGCCTGGGTGGCAGAGGGGTGTGCTGCAGGAAGAAAGCCAATCCACTGAACCTAATGAACCGGGATTGGAAATCAGACCGAGGCAGAGAAGAAAGAAATAGATAGGGGAGAGCGAGAGAAATGAAGTCATCTGCTGAAAAACAAAGAGCTGAAAGAAAAGGAGACAAAAAAAAGGCAGAGAGCAGGAATAAAGAAAAACAAGAAATGTGAAAGAGAACAAAACAAAGATGGAGGATAAATGACAGTAGGAGAAACGGAAGGGTCAGCTTGGGTTAATACAAGGACGTCAGCAGCGCTATTCTCAACTTCCACACACACACACGCCTCAAAAATGATTAGAAACCTTGTCCGGTTCATTCGCAGGCGACACACACATCACTTTGAACACACATGCTCTCCCAGTTTTGTCGGAAAGCACCCAGGGCTTATGAGTTCAGGAGGTCAAATGCCCCCCAGGCTGAGGGATAATGGAGCAGAGCACATATCACAACAAAGCCATGTGCTGATAAGAAGCATGTGATCGCCGTTTGGAGTCCGGCTCGGGGATGAAACCAGTACGTCAGGCCGGGTCGTGATGAGCGGAGGCGACAGGATCAGTGGAAGTGATGTGGAGCTCACCCAGGTCCATGCTCTTGGAGGTTCTGTTGCGAGGAACGTTGTCCTTTTCTTTGATGAACCGGCTGCTCGGGTAGAACGCTGTGGGCACGCTGGGCTCCTCGCTGCAACAACAGTCACAGCGTCCCATTAGTTCACTGCTCAATCGCTCAATTCTGATGTTTGATTTGTGGTTCATACTACTAAATAAACCCAAACGTAATCAGACTTTTGTGTAAACGTTCTTTATGTAGAAGAACGTTGGTGTCACTCAGCAGCGCTCCGTTTATGGAAGCGATGATGGATGGAGCCGTTTATGGATTCAGTTTAAAGTTTAGTCAGCAGCAGGAGCCGACGCTATCGTCACTAGATCAGAACAAGATGCAGGATGCTGATAAAAAACAGAAAGCACAACGGCAACTGTGCTTTCTTTTGTGGAGCATTGACCGCAGCTTCTCTGTTTGTAGTTAGAGCTGTGAACGGTCTGATTGTCATGTGATGCGCTTCAGTGACACAGGCTTCTTTCATAAGTCCATAATTATCATTTTCAGCCATTGTTTACGTCCGGTCTGGCTTCTGCTGGCACACAATTATGATGCATGTCTCTCATCAATGACATAAATGCCGGATAAGAGCATCCAGACTGAAAACAATCTGATAACACGATCTGTACCACATTTAGAAGTGGCTCAGAATGTATTTTTTTGGGGGGTGAAAAGATCAGAATCGGACTGTGAAAAAGTCGGATACAGATCACATATGGGCAAAAAAAGCGGATTTGGGTCATGTTTCCCTGCTGTGTGAACATAGTCCAATTCAGAAAGAGAACAAATGATTCCACTGCTCAAATTCGGCTTTAACGTCTGCTGTTACCAACCCCACATAACACCATGCCATGAGGGCGCTACCTGTGGTGGGGTGGAGCTAGCGGCAGGTCTCTGCTCATCTCCTCCACAGAACCAGGCGAGGGCGGCGGGGGGAAGCCCTGCTCATCATCGTCGTTGCTGTAGTGAGCGTAGTTGCCGTTGGCGGCGGCTGGAGCTGAAAACAAAACATCATCAGGATGCAAATCAAAGCTGTTGTCTGAGCAAACATTTTAAAAAAGCTGTTAACTGTTTATTTTGTGTACTTTTTGCACATTTTTGGCATTTCTCTTTATTGCTTTCCTGCGATATCAAAGGTAAAGCCGCTTGAATTACGTCTAGCATCAGCCTGGAAGGCAATAAAAGCTTAATGTGCACTCAATTGTTGCTTCTACTGTTACATATTGTATAGACCATTATGTGCACCTTTATCGCATAATGAAAGAGCTTTACATTAAAGGAAAATAAATGCTCCCATGTTCTCCTGAAGCACACACGCAATAACCCTGCAAGCCTTTTCCCTCCTCTACTGATGCTTCAGTGTGGAGAAGAGAAAGAGGAAAAGAATGAATTCAAACCAGTTTGTTAGTCCTTGTTTTTTTTTTCCTTTCTTTTTAACACAACAGCATTCATGCTGCATAATACCCTTTATGCAAATCTGGCCCACTTAGGAGCCGTTTCATCAGGGTAATGATTCCAAGGTCAGATCTTTTGCACATGAAAAGGGAGCATCAGAAAAACATAGTTAATGACTTCCTTTCTCCTGCTATAAATATGCAAGCATGGGACTAAAAAGAGATGCAGAGATGGAGCTCAGAGAAGCAAAATAAATGCAAAGGACGGCAACTGCGGTGAACGGCTTCGGAGAGTTTAGGACGGGCGAACACACGCGTCCCGGAAGCGGGCCAACACACACAGACAGACAGCGTGAGTACACTCCCAGCAGCAGATAACGGGAGTAAACAAACACGCCGAGTGTTGACAGCTCAGGCGGACAAACAGAGCGCCGCTGTGCGCTCACCGCTACGAGAGTCGTCGTATCCGTGGCCGGTGGTCTTCGCCGGCGCGTGACCGCCGCCGTTGACGGTGGACCCCTGGTTGGAGGTTCTGGTGGGACCGGAGGGACTCGGCTCCTGTCAACAAAAGAACAGAACGGCTCTAAAACTGTGTCGCATGAAAAATTGATGAGTCGGCATCCAGCAGTAGATTCAAAGCGAGTTCAGATCGGACCCACAGGACTGGATGATCGGCTTTTATATTTTATCAAATGGGGAAAATAACCGTTTTTTGTAACAGTTATGACTTTTTACAAAAAGTCTTCTGCAACTTGGGCAGAACTCTGATTATTGGACCAGAAACTGTAGAGTTTATGTCTATTTAATGATCTGCTGGCACTCGGCTTCAAAGCAAATACTGATCATTTTCAGCTGTGCTGAATCTAAGTAGAATTAATATGGTGGTGGCAGCATCATGGAGCGGCACTGTTTCACCACTAACAAGATCTGTTTCGAATTACTTCACATTATCTCGAACTAGATAGTTACAAACTATTTGGACAATGGATCCAAATGAAAATCAAAACTGACTTTAGAATGAATAAAAAGCTACTGGAATAATTTAAGTGATTTAAAAATGTTTTTGTTTTTTTTATCTGCCATCTCCGTTGTTAATGTGACAAATGAGCGCAAACAAAATGATGCAATTGTCCAAACAAAGATTTATGCTCCATTTCAAGAAAACAAAATAAATCACAAAGCAGTCTAGCTGCTACTGTTGCAGGAACAGTCAGTGTAAATTCTCGATTAAATTTAAATATGACATTTTTTTTAATGTTTGAATTCAAATATCTGCAAAATGTAAAAAAAAAAAAAAAACTCCTGAGAGCGTTGAAAGGCATATTATCAAACAGCCACAAAGGACCCCCTGCTCACAGTCTGAGATAGCTGAAGGGAATCAGTGCTGGTGGAAGATGAAAGCAGATTTTTCTGGTCAAACAGACGGGAAAATACACAGACCCCCACCAACCTCTTACACACTTATTTAAACTAAAAACATAAACCTAAGAAACGCTGCCGAGGAAGGGAAGGTGCTCTAGAAGCTTCCAGGTATCAAACCAGCGGGTGGGGGAGCGTCTCCGGTGTCAGGCAGTCCCTCGGGTTTCATTAGCGGCACCAACATCTTAATATACCATCATATCACTCCGCTGTCAATCACTCTGGCTTCCTATGTGAGCAGGAAGCATTTACACACCAGCTTCTGACAGTCCTCCTGCATCTGTCAGCAACATAAATCCTATGATAGCCCCCACGGCCCCCCCCCGTCCCCGCAGCTATCCCTCCATCTTCCCATCCATCCCTCAGCCGGAGGCCTTTGAAGCAGAGTGGCAGACAGCCAGTCAGATATCTTAATCCCATAACAATAAGGCAGGAAAGTGGGGGGGGGAGCATTCAAGAGGTTTATGTTAGAGGTAGAGAAAGATGTCTTGATGTTTCTTTATCTGTCATAAAATTTGAGCTCTCCCGTTTCTAAATGAGACGAATAAATGCATAGAGATAAGAATTCATCGCATTTTCTCAAGACGCAAACATTGATGTGTTTGATTGGGTTTTTATGAGGCAGGCCACAAAAAAAGAAAAAAGAAAAAACAAGGGCGAAGTGGAAAGGAAATCTGATGCCATTTTCATTTTGCTGCCACCACCATGCTTCACTGTGCAGTGCAGTGTTCAATTTCTGCAACACTGCACTGATATTGAAGTAACATGAGCAACGATTTTCAGGTTTTCAATAGCAAAAAGAGTCTGAAAATTGTGACATTTTTCTTTTCAATTCCGGTTGCGCAATTCTTTGTGTTGCTCTATCTAATTAAATCCCAATAAAATACACAAAGGTTTGCATGTACACAATGAAAAAATGTGAGACATGTTCAGGAATGAAAAATATATATATACTGTTGCTTCTGCTCCCGACAATCGGGGGGGGTTCCATCACATAATCTATGCAGATCCGAGCTGAACCTTGAACTGTGCTTGAGAGTATTTATCCAACGGCTTGAATGACTAACAAAGACACAAACAGAAGCCACAGACGAGATGTAAACGCCACAGAGGGGCAGGTCGACCCCAGCCGGCCCGGGAGCCTTTCCATCTTACTCCTGGCTTCCACACGTCTTTACCGAGCGTCTGCTTCAGCGGCTGTGACGCTTCCTTTTAAGCCTTTGAAATAATCATTCAGGGTTCAGCGCAGAGTGCAGAGGAGAGCCGGGACAGACAGCAGCCGTTTTCTCCTGTTCATCATGCCTGATGTGTTCCTGATCAGGCGGAGCGCGCAGGTCTTCAGCGTCCTCTCAGGCAGGTGATGTGAACGGTGATCAGAGTAGGATTATTTTATGAAATAAGAAGCTTTGATATTTCACGTTTGTTTATGGACAGTAGAAAGATAAATAATATTTGTTTAAGGTTTATCACACTGTCTTCTGTTAAGGAACTTAAAAACCTTTAGAAGGGTTTAATAATTATCTCAATTATTCCAACTGTCAATGAGCCTTTTCTTCTACCACACCTTTTTCCTTCCACTCAACTTCCTATTAAAATGCATTTTAAACTGTAAGCCAAATGAATTAAAATGAACAAAAATAAACACTTAATGAATCAGTTTGTGTACCATAAATCTACATATGAATTTCACTTTTTGAACTAACAAAAATTTATATTTTTATTTTATTCAATGGTTTTGATATAAAACACTCCTTGTTTACCCTCAAGACCGCATTCCCTCATAAGTTAATCAGTATTTGCGTCTCTAAAGTTTCAATACTTTCTGATTTGTGGTTGTAAATAGAGCTAATAACTTAATGTGTTTTGATCTCATCACATTATTAATACAGGCTGAACTCATTAATTGTTCAACTAAATTAGCAAGTCTTATAAAATATTCATCATTCACCAGTGGACTTTCACATCTTTGGGTTTTCTTGGGGTAGGGTTATTTCCCAATGGGAATTTGGCATTAAGTTGTAATTAAACAGGTGCCAAACATGACTAAGACGAGGGAGAAAAAAAACAAGAGACTAGGGTGAGAAGATAAAGGAACAGAAAACCCAATATCATTTTACGAACAGAAGAGAGGCAGAAGGAAGCATCTGAAAACCAAACAGAAACGCAGACAGACAGGCATGCAGGAGGCTTCAGATTGGCTTTATTTAAAGAAACAAGCAGGTGAGAGGAAAGCAAATAGATATTCATAAAAAATATGAGAAAGGCAGAAACAAGTCTGAAGAAAACCCAGTGAAGTGTAATTGTCAGAGCAATATGATAGAAAACAGAAGCAGTCAGAGAAGCACCATGTGATATTTTGTGGAGTTGGCACAGAGATCACTGACGAAAACTGAAAAACAGAAAACTGTACATTCATATTGTTCCTGAGTTCAAACTAATGAAACTAATGCAAACTAAACTAAGTCCTGGAGTTTTATTTTGTAAATGTATTAATTCAGAGTCTGTCTGAGAGCTGCCTGCATGGTGACACGGTTGTGAGCTTCGTTATGTGAGTGTGTGTTTCTGCTGGTGTGACTGTGGCTGCTCTTCCTGCTGTGAGGGGGCGGGGCCCCGTACATCTGTCCCGCCATTGCTCGGATGTTTTCGATGTAACTGCGGCCCTGAAAGTCGTCCAGCGTGCGGCTGCGTGCGTGTCTGGACTTATCTGCGTGTCTTTGCGCGTTATCGATATTGACGCGACCCTGACGCGTGTCTGCAAACACGTGGCTGCGATTCTGTACGGAATCATCCCCTTCCCTGTTTAGGTTGCCCAGGGAAACAAACCCAAATTTATTTATCGTGTTGGACTTGTGTGCCTTCATCCTTTCAGCATCAAAACCCTGACACGTGTCCGTATATTTGGGCCCATACGTATATCTGGTGTGCGTCTCCCCCGGCCGTTGTCTGCAGCGCTGCCTGTGGCTATGAGGCGGCGGCTCGGAGGCTCGCCGCCTGAGCGTGGGGAGGAGGAGGGAGGAGCGGCGAGGCGGAGCAGGCTGCAGCTGGCAGAGGTCACCCACCCGTACCTGATTGCTGGAGCCGGCTTTCACATTGGGTTGATGGTTGGCGTTTGCTGCCATTCTTGTTGCAGAGTTGCCGCTGCCGCCCTGGAAAAATGCAAAGATGTTAAATATGGGTAAGTATTTTTAGGTAGTGTCAAAATTTCTCGATGCAGTGGGTGTGAAGATTTCCTCCTGCATTTCTCCCTCCACTTAAGTTTCCAACAATAAAAAAAAACAGCAATCTGTGCACAGCCAGCATTTGAAGCAACATATTTTTGTGTAGGAACTTGAATTTTCAGTCTTCAATAGCTGTGATCATCAAAATGAACAGAAATAAGTCCTTCAACTATATGACTATATATCAAATCTTACATAGGTGATAAGATTTGATATAATTTTTTACTCATAATTTTTACCCAGAAGTACTTGTATTTAATTAAGCAGCAATAGGCAAATGAATGACAGCCAGAATTTTTTTTCTTCAGTTGTGTAATATGTCAAATTTCTAGCCAACATGTAGGACAGCTGGCTAATATCTAGGCTGTAGTTGCATTTTTTAAGTCTAAAACTATAACAAGCAACACGATTCCCAGCTGAATTATAAATATTACAAATTTCCCTGCCAAAACGGCAGTGTTTACTTCTAACACGAAGTCTTTGAACAGAAGCAGCTGAGGATTTCATAATGCATAAGCAATGCTGAATGTTTCATTTAATAAAAGTCACCAGATGAAGAGTAAGAGCAGAAGATGTGGAAATTTTAACACGATGCCCCACATTTACAGAACTTCAAAGCAGAGGGAAGTGGCACAGGTACATCCAGCTATTATAGAGTACACTTCTTTTTAAAATTCACACAAGGCTGCATTAATTTGTCATAACAGCATGATTTGTTTTAATTCACAGAACTACACAGAGAATTCCTTTGCATTCGTGTTTCTTTTTACACAGGAATATGCTGTAAAAACAGATTTATTCAGACAAGGATACAGTAGTTTTCAGCAACGCTATGAAACAATGTTAACCTCACCTGGCTGGATGAGCGGAGGACCACGAGTTGGATGGTTCCCCGCATGTTCCCTTCGGACGACATGGACCGAATGAGCGTATCCATGGCGGCGTGGTTGGAGCGCCCGAGCAGCGACTCGCCGTTCACAGCGATCAGTTGGTCGTTTACGTTTAACCGACCGTCCTATTGGGGAGAAATTAAAGTGTCATATTAGAACAACACCACTGCGAAGATAATAAATATAATAAAAACTGCTCAAAGGGGCAAAAAAAAGAAGTAAAGGTTGCTACTGTTACACAGAATATAAAATAGGGACAAGGTACTGATTAAGTTTTAAAAGAAGAAAGTGAAGTTAGAAACTGGAGGGACGCTATGAAATAGGTGTGTGTGTGTGTTTGAGAGATACAAAAGAAAATGAAAGAAGGGTGGGAGAAGGCAAGAAAATTGTGGAGTTAGCAATCTACTGAGAGTGGGAGAGCCATGATAAATACATAGAGCAGCTAATGGAATAGCCTCTGTGGGCACTAAATCACTTCTAAGTGTTTTAAATAGCAGCCTTTTGTAGAGAGGCAACACAGAGTACTGCCCTGCAGGGACAGAGGGAGGAAGAGATGGAAGCAGGGAGGTAGATGAAAAAACAGGAATAATAACGATGAAGAGCCTCCAAGACGCACTGCAGTGAGTGTGTGGAGTCATGAGCACCCTATTATGGTCAGTGCTGACCTCTGACCCAACTCATTAACCAGGCACCGCCTTGGCTGACCTTAAATCTATACCAACAAGAACCCACATGGACATGTTGCTGCCTGTCATCAAAAACTCAAACTAGTCAGAGCTCTGAGGGTTTCTGACCGTTTCCTCTTATGGCCACAACCCGACTCAAACCTGACACAAAATTATTGATCGGGTCTGATCAGGCTGATGCTTCTGTCGTATTTTTATTCTACAATACGTCCAACAAAGAGTTGGATTTTTTAAGGCCGATCTGAACTCTACCATGTAAACTGTGGCGGCTTCAATTTGGCTCCCCAGCATGATCTTTGGAATGATCAGGGACGAAGTTAGAAGAAGTTTTTTAACATAATTAAGGCCTGGGGCCTGACAGTCCCAAAAACTTCCTTAATGGAAATGGGTTGGATCTCTCCATGACTCGTCTCCGTCTCCACCCTGTTTCCTCTCAGTCTCTGTGATTGTGTCAGTCAGGCTCAGGGGAGATCCTTCGGCGCCGCAGAGATTCATCACAGCCCTTAGCTGGTTTTCATTTGCATCCATCAACACAGCGGAGGAGACGCACACACATATTTATCCGTATTGTGTTCCCGCTGAGAGCCCCCGCTTATCTTTCTCTCTTTCTACAGCTCGATGATGCTCCTTTCTTCCTTCTCTTTTTTTCCTCTCCCATCTCATCCCAGAGACCTGTTTCGCAGCCAGCCGGAGATCTTTACTTTACTAGGCCATTCTGTCTGAACGCTATCCGCCTCGGCAGCTGTCGGAAAACTACTTCTGAAGGAGCTTCTGGGAGCTGAGGCCGTCTGGCTGTACTGATCCCAGACCAGCCGTTTATCTCCAACGGCACAGTCGTCTCTGTTCCCACTTGTCGCGCGGAGCAGATCTGGGAGCAGGAGAAGTTTTGAGGCAAGGAGCGGGTATCGAGGCCAAGTGGAGAAATCTCCAAAGTGTTTTTTTTTTCCTGATGCACTCAGAAGTTGGAGAGAGTGCTGAGTGACACAGATAAGGCGGCTGCGGTGCTTGTGCAGCGAGGCCGCTAGGGGTCAACGGATGTCAAAGATCAAGGGAAGCAAGAAGGGAGGAGGGATACAGCAGCAGAGAAAGACAGGAAATGAGTCAGGGGAGATGAGAGGAAACAGAAAGATGCAGAGGAAAGAGGGAGGAAAAGTCAGAAGGAATAAGATGGAAACATTTGAAGCTTAGACTAGATGTTAAATATTTAACAAAATTCATCTGTTTCACCATTTTCAAGTTATTCAACTGTTGTGAACTTGTGGAGGTGAGCAGCTTGTTTTAATCTGTTGTCTGCATGCAACTGTTGGATGCAGGAATCTTTAGTCAAACTGATCACTGCAACACTGCCTTCAAATGTTTAGAAATCACTATAATGGCTCAGCTTCAAAACACATTAAAGATCTGCTGCTGTCGTTTCAACCTGAGACAACTCAGGTCTTTTGGTTCTGGTCCGATCTGCATCCCAAGAACCAGAACCAGAACCAAACCTAGAGATGAAGCATTCAGCTTCTATGCTCCACAAATCTGGAACCAACTCCAGAAAACCTAAAAACTACTGATTCATAATAACTGAAGCATTGATCAGTATAATTGATTTAGCTTTATAAACTTGACTTAAAGATTTGGATCCTGCTGGTTCTGCTAATTGCAACACTGAATATCTGCCTATTGAATATATTGCAATTTGTTCCTGCAAAATGACAGAAAAAGGAGCATCAATACTTTCAGTTTTTCATGTTTTGCAGCTTTGGACACCAGTGGAATTGTTTTTTTTTTTTAACTGCACGCGTCGGGTTTGGGACAGTACATTTCCTGAACCGTCTGTTTTCCAGCTCACCTTATGCGCAGCCCCTCCGTGGATGATAGACTTGATGAAGATTCCCAGATCCTCTCCGGTCTCCCTCGACCTGTTTCCCTTCAGGCTGACCCCCAGGCCGGCTGAGCCCGTCTCGTTGAGTGGGATCTCGTACATCAGCTGCTCTTTTCCTTCCTCCATCACCTGATTGCTCCTCTCCTCCCCCTTCTGAAAATATATTTATTATTTCTTTTTTAAAAAGAGCTTGTAAACAAGCCACAAATCTGAGCCCGATACTCCACGCATATAAAGCCAGCTTAACATCATAACCCCGTGCGTGATAGCTGATTACTGATGTGGGAGCGCCATATGCGGCTGATAAGGTGTCTGCCAACAGAACATTGATTATATTTAACACAGAAAGCCAGAAAACATGAAGGAAGGAGGAGAGAGACGGATTAAATAGTCAGATAGAAGGTGGCTGCCGGGAGGAAGAAAGAAAGCAAGCCGCTGTAGCGAGGTTATTCCATTTAGAGATGAAAAGCAGATGGAGAGAGAGTCATTTCTAAAGGAAACATAATAACCTTTTCATACCTCCTCCTGAAGCACAGTGGGGGGAAGGAGGAGGAGGCAGAAAGAAAAGGGGGAAGGATGGCAGAGAGTAGCATTTAAAAGTAATAACCCATCCCTGAGGTGTGCCCACTTTCCCCCCTCTTTGCATTTCATACAAATCTCTCAACCCTCTCCTCCACCTGACTACTTCCTACAGGTCTTTTTTCCACATCTTTCACCCACCCACGCCTCTCATCCATTGCTCCTTGATGGGAGGAAAATGACCGTGGCGGGCAGCAGGGAAAGGAAAAAGAGAGGAAAGTAAAATGTCTATCATTAACAGTCGCTAATGCGCAATTTAGTCTCCTTGAGAAAAGAGCGGGTTCACCTCAACGCCGATCGCTTCAGAGAGGCAGAGGAAGGCTTCGCGTGTGTGTATGATTTTGTAGGGACGTACAAATATCCATTAAAGCCCTTGTACCCACTTGTCGCGCATCTGAGGAGGCCCCAACAGGATTGCAGGGGCCTTACGTCAGACACCTTGATCCCAGAATTCGCCAAGCCGAAGGACGAGCGCGTCATCTTGGATGATTTCGCAAAACTCACAGCCACCTGAGCTTCCAGTTTGCTTATAATCTTACAGCCTCTTTTCCTGTCAGATCTATTCCTGAACTGCCGCGGCTTAATTAAAACAACAGGCTGTCGAAGCCTTCAGGCTGGGAGGGATACTCGGCCCTAAAGTGTGAGTCGGAGCTCTCAAGTCACTAAAGGTAATGGAGCGAAAGAAAATCCTGAGAAGCTGTGACACACTGATCCATTTAGTCCCCACTTTCACTGCTGTACAAGTGGGTGCTTATTAATTGCAGGCTAATAGACCGTACTGTGATTTTTCAACAATAACTAACATTCTCTGGGTTTAGAGCCGGAGACACGCAGCAAAGAGGAAACTTGGGGTTTGAGCAGGGAAACATGATGATCCAATTCTGGGTAATTATGTGAAAGCTGCTCTCGTATCGGGGTTAAAGAACTGAAGTTCCTCCAACAGGCCTCTGTGACACAAAATCAGGCTTTTTAAAGTATCTAATAGAAGCACAGATCTGCCTACTGCAGACAGAACACATGAGGTGCAGACCTACAACACTACGAATGAATTAATGGATGATATACTGGATGGATGGATAATGGATAAGTGAATAAAGACTAGATGAATGAACAATAGATTGGAATATATGGAAGGACGGCTGCATAAATCTGAGAAATCCAACTTTTTTTTCTTATCTCATCTTTAATCGAAGCTCCTACTCGTCGTATTCTAATGAAAAAAATCAAATGACCAGAAAGACTGGAGCAAGATCATTCAAGTAATGAAACACTGGTCAAATTCAAACATCCATAAAAAAATAAATAAAAATTCACTCCTGAAAACAGAAAGTTCTGCAGGTTTTTACCATCTAACTTTGACAATAAGAACCTTCACATGGTGTTCAATACATTTGCCAAAAAATAATATAAATCAGGCAAAATTAGTCCCTCAACAGACTCAGGATCTATTTTTGGCTTCAGTCTAATTGGAGACTTTCAATCAGAGCTTATTTTTATCAACAAGGGATTTCAGGGTGACGTTATTTAAAACCAGAGGCTTTCAAAAGACCTCCCTGCTTGACAGACACTTGAGAGGATTCAGGTGGCGATGTGGGAGGTTTAAAATATTCTGCTATTCTGCAAATATATTAAAGGCAAAGAGGGCCAAAAAGGAACACAGTGTGGCACAAAAAAAATGCTTATTTGTTGTATTTTACCACCGATTTCCATGTATTTACACAACCAAGTGGCTCGCAGACACACAATCATAGTCTGCAATAACTCCCCTAGCGCCAGTTTCCTTGGGGGCAGATTGGGTGGCCGGGACCCCTCCTCCATTTATCATTTATAGTTAGCCCTCAGCAATGGCTCTTTAACAAGCTTTTAGTCAGAAGAAGAGGCCACCCTTTTCAACACCCAAATGAGGAGACAAAAAGGAGCTTTTTTTTTCAACCCCAGGGTGGGTGGTGAGGATTGGCGAGGATGGAGGGCTGGGGGGCGTGATACATAGCGATTACACACAGAGGCTTTTGTCGGTGAGGATTTCTAAATGTGGGGTTTCAAAGCGCAGAGGATTAGCGGTGAGAGCGACATTCAATTAAGATGAGATCTCTCAGCGCATGACGGCGACGACGGAGCTGCCAATTAATCGCATTAATGTCTCCCGTCTTCGCAGCTTTACACCTTTACCTCAGGATGACGAGGAATGACAATAAAGAGGGAAAAAAAAGACAGATTGAAGGATAATTTAGGCGGAAAGAGAAGCGAGGAACTTCTCTTCACTGGCAGGAAGAAGGAAATAAAAATAAAAAGAAGAGGATGAAAGGGGAATCCTCCCTTCCTTTCCTGTGAGATGACCCAGTCTCGCTGGCATCAGAGGGTCAGCCATGTGCGCGTTGACCCCACCGTCCCCATTCACTCACACAAACACTTCCATCATCCACTTGACAAAAACCCCAATTGCAATAAAAACCTGAAACAAAAGAGGCCGTGTTGAGTGAGAGAGACGCAGATGCAGAAGTGCTGACAGGAAAGAAGCTGTGATTAGAAGTTATCACTTTTTAATTACTTCGACAGTGAGAACGACTTAAAGGGATGTGGTGAAGAAAAAAACAAATCACTGTCTTTTGTGTCCTTATAATGAGGCTAATTCACAGGCTCTATTGTTATTCGTTTGAATAAAGAAGACTGCTTAGAGCTTGCAGTGATGCAAGCTGCTTATGGATCACAACTGAAATGAATCAATCAAGTTCAGAAAGTTCCTCTGAAATCTACTTGATTTCTAAAAGATAAAAAAAAACTACAGCAGTTCAAATGGAAGCATCTTTTTAGTTTGTTGACGAAGAGCTAAAGTGCAGTGAAATCGCTTATTAGTCACATTTGCTGCAGAGCTTTTGAGATGTAAATGTCAGACTAAAATATGCCAATAAATACTAAACAGTTGGCCGTGAAATTTTGTGCAAACACTCAGATTTCCTCTGAGGATTAATACGAACATCTTCTGGTCATCCCTGATGCAACCGTTTTTGTCTTGGGTGAAATATCTTGGCGGCTGCAGATGCATTTGGCTTCAGCGTTTCAGCCCCCCAACAAGATAAATGAGTGCATTCTAGCAGCCATGTTACTTTTTTATTTAAAGAGCTAGGCAACTGTTTTCTATCTGCTTTTTTTTCTATCTGCTTTCCTACCTGTATTTGTGAAGAGTGGCTAAGAGGACTGAACTTTTGTCTTAAACTATTTCAAGAAGGAAAAGCAACTCCACATCTCACCCTAAACATGATCACATATGGGATTCAGATGGTAATCACAGGTAAAAGCTCACCAAATACAATCACTGTGTATGATGAGCTAACCTAGTTTTGGCTGGGCAATTATAAAAGTGAACTGTGTTGCCTTTAAACACAGTTCAGATGTGGTTTTCCTGAAATTATTCAAGTTTTTATCTGGTATTACTCTGGCTGCGACAGGAAAAAACATGATCCAGCAGAAGAGAAAATTAGATCTTGATTGATGCCATTAGCTCAGGGTGTACATTTATTATTTGTAGCAGCGATAGCAAAGTTAGCCAAGGAAAACAAATCATTGTGAGAAAGCCATTAATCTCTGCAGAGGCTTCATGTTAAACTACAGTAATGAGCTTATTTACTTGATTTACTTGAACAAATACAGACTGGGATATGGACACATCCTGAGTGTTTGTACTCAATATTACAGCCTCAAAACTACATTATTGGGTATCAAAAAATTTACACACACTAATTAATTTGCAGGCATCCCTGATAAAGACTAAAAAGCCTTTAAAAGCCTTTTTTTTAAAACTGAATAATACAGTTTAAATATTGATATTAATATATTTAAACAATGGGAAACGTAACATGCAAAGTGTTATTGGTTTTCAATAGTTGGCCTAATTATTTGCAGTCAAGCATTTCTGATTCATTCACCTTTTTAATATCCTCCCGGAAACCTCAGAGTAGCAATCAGGGACTTTGTTTCCTCGTTTTCAAGGTGTATTATATCCAAGCGAAAGACAATTGTCTTGACTGGACATTTTGTTAGTTATTGATCTCCAAGTTCTGCTTCCTAGATGTACAATGGTACCGGATTTTGAACTGAATATTGATCAGATTTAGAAACGGTATGCATGCCATATTTTGCGGGCTAAAGCCCAACTGCTCATTTTTTTCATCTTTTTAAGTAGGGCGTGTGTTTGCATGAGATTATCTTTCCCTGTAATGCTTTCCGCATCCTTTGCACTTTTCAACACAGTGACATAAAAAATAAAAAAAAGTTTCAGTGTGTGCTTGGGGGGGCCCATCCTAACATCTCTGAATCCGAGGACCGTGCTGAAGATGAGGGGTAGATCTCACGGGGGCAAAAGCAGCTCCAGCTTCCTCTTATTCTCCTCATCTACCTCCCTCCTCTCCTCTTTAAATCTCTCTCTCATATGCACAAATACAAGCAAGTGTAAGAATGAGGCTCTTCAAAGTGCACTTGTTATGCCAAGACTGCCGGGCCATTAATGAGGGCAAACTATTTTGGGAAGCAGTAACTTAACTGTTTAAAAAGACGTGGTGTTTTCATCTGTGCGCGCATGTGTGTCAGCGAGCAAAAACGAGAGAGAGCGAGAGCACTTGTGTTCAAGTTTTTATCAAGGACTTGGAGATTGTGTGTCTGTGTAGGTGTGAATATGCATCAGTCACTACAAAGTCCCACTCAGAGCTTTGAAGTGTTCAGGATAACCACAGAGGACAGACAGGCGGGAGGAAGTGAAAACATCATTTATAGTGAGCCAGAGAGTTTCAAGGGCTGTGTGTATGTATGTTTGAAAGAGTGTTTATTTATTATATGTCACCCTGCGACGCTGACCTTCGACACCCTGAGCGGTAACAGGTAGACTGTTGGCGAGCGTGTCAAAAAGCGAGGACACGCTCCCCGTGTTTCCTCGGTGAATGCGTGACTTCCTTTGCCATCTCTGTGTCAACAAACCAGACGGGGACAGGAAGGCCGGAGCGTGGCCCCGGTGGGGCTGAATGTGTCCGTGTGTGGTGCAAAAGGGCATGAGGAGGTTTTCTCCTTTGGGAGAAAGTAAGGGAAAAGGCACAATGTGAAGGAAATGCATGAAAAAATAAAAACATTCACAGATGGAGATAAGGCAAAAAAAGAGAGAGAGAGTGGAAGGAAGCGTGAAGCACACCCAGGATGCGGAATGATGGGTAAACCCAGCGGTGTGAAGCTACAGCAGGACATGCATGTTGTTTTCGCTCTCCATTACCAGCTCTCGGGGCAGGAAGACGTCCTCCTGCCGGGACACCAGCACAGACACCACCTCGCCCTGCTTGGTGCTGCGCAGCATGCCCACCAGCTCCTCCTGGGTATGGCCGGTCATGTCCACTCCATTCACCTGTACCAGATCATTCAAGAGCAAACATTTACATAGTGGGTCATCTTGTTCAATCATATAAGTTGTTTTATTGTGTCAGAAACACTTTACATGAGTAATCTCTTAAAAGAAATAATAAAATAGTTGTGCTGCTAAGCCTGCAGGGGCCGATGGAGTGGTCATGTGATTGTTTTGTCTACTTTTGCTGTTGATGCTGTTGATGCCCAGTGTGGGCTTTACCTCCAGGATGCGGTCTCCAGGCTGCAGGCGGCCATCTTTGACTGCTGCGCCTCGCTGCAGGATGTTCTTAACCAGAATTGGCCCCGGCCCGTGGACTGTGCTGTCCCTGGTGACCACGGTGAAGCCCAGACCCTCAGTGCCTGGCGGGGAAAAAACATCAGGGTAATTTATGTTCCTAAAATAAAATGCTTCATTATGAATTTAAAGACTTAATTAAATTATCCCTTTCTTCACTTTCATTTTCCCAATTTTCTGCTGAGCACAGACTTTGATTTTAGCATTGTCATCCACTTTAGCTATTTTTACGAGCCCGTTTCCCTAAAGGGTTTAGATGCCAGGCTCTGCCGTGGGAGCCGCTGGGAAAAGGCTTCTCCCCTGGCTGGATTAGACAGCCTCTGCCTTTAATTTCACGTGTGAGCAGGCCGATCGCTGGCTGATGAAGGGAGGAAAAGGGAGGAGATGGAAGAAAGGCGTGGAGAGGGAAGGAAGACCCTTTTCTGACTTCCATCCTCTGGGATGTGATTTGGACAAAGATTTCAAGAGTTTATGTCAACTTGCTTGTGTGGTAGAGCCCACACACACACACACACACACACACACACACACACGAGCCTCCACCCTCCCGCTCCTTCACGGCCCCACAAGCCCCAAGCCATGAGTGAAATGTGCCACGCTCGGCGTCAGGTTGTGTGTGTGTGGGAAAGCAAAGCCGCCGTGGCATACTAAAGACGGGGAGCGATGCTATCTGCTCTCCAAGCTAAGCCTCTGCCTGCCCTACATTAGCGCACCTAAACCTCCCCGCCTGCCAATCACAGGGAGAAAGACGGCGTCGCCGAGGGAGAGGGTGTTAGAAACCAAATAATATCCCCTGCTCTGATCTTACGTCAGGTGAAAAGGGATAGAGGGAGACAAGGGAGAGGAAAAACAAATCAAACAAAGAACAGGTAAATGGAAAAAGGGGAAAGAAATGGGATGGAGTAAAAGAAGCCAACAATGAAACAGCAGTGAATAGAGCTTTCAGCCGAAGCCCAATTTCGTCTATCCAGTCATCTGCTTTGCCCTGGATACCTGTGGTGAGGATGTGTGTGTATATGTTCTTCGCTTATCTTTTCATTCTTTTTAGCAACCAAAAACAGAGTGTTGTTAGAAAAAGACTTTTAAGAACCTCTTTATTTGCCATCAGCAGAACTTGCTGTGGTCCCTAACCTTCAAGAATATCAGGATCCTCTGCATCCTTAAATACCTCAAACATCCTGGTTCATGCAAACAGTTTTGCAAATGTTTTCATTGGTAGGTTATTTCCACAGAAGCCAGTGACAAACCACAAAATGTAGATTGGAGGTCATATATGAGCACCGATCTTCTTGTATGAACATGCAAAACATTTTCTTATAAAGAAAATCAAGAAATTGATTGCAAAAACTGCTATAAGATTTGTACTTTAAACTCTGATACATCTTTTTAATTAGACCGTTCCTGTGGACAAGAGATACTTTGCATGCCTCTCAAAGGAAGATCACTGGTGCACACAGCCTCCTACCTCCATTTCATGTGTAAATAATAATCAGCTTCTGTATTAATGCAAACATAGCAGTTTATAAATTTGGAATGTTAGTCTTGAGTCAGCACAAGTTTATCTTAGTCTTGACTGGACCAATTAAACTGGAATAAGATATCACTTTGAGCAGATTTAATATAAGACCCACCTTTCCTCAGGTCAATTTTTAACCTCTTGCCTCCCTTCTTGTTTGTGAGGTTAGAAAGCCCAGGTGCAGCAGGACTCTTGGTGGCCAATGGGCTCTGGCTGCGGGTCGTTGGTGGAGGGGAGGAGCTCGCCGTCTGAGCTGGAGGTGTGGGTGACGCTCTCTCCAAAGACCCATATTGGGGCTGAAGTGGCAGCGTGTTCTGCGGAGCTGACTCTGGAGTTTTGGGTCGTGGGTCTGGCTGCTTCACCTCCACTTTTTGGGCCGGTTTGGTTTCGGAGTGAGCCTCAGCCAGAGCACGGAGTAGTTTCGGACTTTTGACATTTACAGGGGAATCTTTGCCGTCGCCAGTGAAAAGCTGGCCGATCACGGTCTTCTCATAGCGAGCCCTGCTGCCTACAGGCAGAACCTCCACACGCACAGTAGAAGACGACATGGCTTGACGGAACACCTCCTGAGACCTATTGACAGAAAATGTTGATTTATCTTGTTGTTATTGCTTATTATGTCATTTGACACAATAAGGCATCAAATAAACGACTCAAGATTTTTATTAAAGCCTTGTGGGGAAAAAAATGAACAGATGAGAGACGTGGCACGTCAGCGTACTTGCAACACAGCAGGCTTTGGGCAGATGGCACAGCAGGGTTTATATAATTCATGTTTGCCTTCAAGTTCTTGTTTGCTCATTATATACAAGCGATGAAGTGATCAACATATTGGAGCTCACTATGGGTAATCTGGTCCCACCACATGCTATATATGTTTAATCCTCCCAACTTCCACATAGACTTTTTTCTGTTTTACACATCTTTATTTTTTCCTCGCTCAGGATTTTCATCCCATCTGGTGGATTCTCTCTTATTAAAGACATTACAAATAAATGTTTTATACAGTTAGATGAATCTATAGATTTGAACTGGATTGCCTTAAAGAAAAACACAAATTCTTTGAAATGTTACATTTCAGTCAGGCTGTAAAAGCAGCATCTGAAGAGCAATGATCACGTTATCATTCAGATATGGTGTTAGTACATCCCCGATTTAACAGACACACTCTGCGTCTCATCCACATCCTTTGTTGCTTACTGTGCAAAGGTTTTGTCCTGCAGCGGCGTGTCGTTGATTTGGACAATGCATTCCTCCTCCTTGAAGAGATCGTCCCTCTTAGAGCGGCTCTTTTCCTCAATGCCTTTAATAAGGAGGCCCAGAGGTCTGGCAATATGTATTCAGAGGAAAACATGCAAGACAGTATGCGGATAAATATATTTTGCTTGCTTATTTATATGTAAACATTGCCATCTGGCTATCGCAACATGAGTCAGCCTCACCGTCCACTTAGGGAGGAGCAGTAGGGGACCACATGGATACCCAGGGGGGCCCGGTCACCTGGGAACTGAACCGTCCTCGTAAGAGTGCTGCCAAGAAAAGAGAAAGAGGGAATAAATCACGACGCTCGCAATATGGTGCAGACAAACCTAAATACACTCGGCTCTCTGCAAGCTCTTCAAAACTCATTTGCATTTTCCTCCAGGCTACACAGATAGGGACACAAATTAGCTTACAGGTAGTCCTGCCAAACGTTATTGTGTGCGTGTGTTTGTGTTTGTGTGACTGGGACTCAGCTGGCTACTTCACCTCTTATCTGGCTGCTTCTCGACTACCCAATCTAGCTGCCGGACAAAAGAGAGGAGCTGGAGATAAAAAGGAGACGGACAGGGAAGCAGATCGAGATGAAACAGAATCTCTTCCTCTAATAATCTCTGCTCAGTCCTGAACTGTTGCTTTTTAGAAGGAGATAAACAAGGACAATAGCAGGGCAGATCAGCAGGAAGATGGTGGCTTGTGATATTAGGCAGGGAGGGATGGCGACATTTCTGTCTGATCTATGAAGAGACGTCTATGGAACCTTTCTGTCAACAAGAAAGCAATATTAGATTGGTATTTGCAGGCTGAAATTAAGCTACATTTTAATACATTAAAATCAATATTTGCAGGGGGTGTTTTATTGCATTTTATTCACTGCATATTGCCACCTTAAATATCCATAAGGTGCATAAAAATATTATTAAATCTGTTTGATTTTTCTCTCTTGAAGCTAATATAGAGACATGCAGCAAAGTCTAGAAGAACCAAATAGCAAGATTTATTCAAAAAGATTATTAGGCATACGTTCAGTGTCATGGAGTGTCAGACACAGCAGTAACTTTAGTAAAGTACTCTCTTATTTTTTTAATTAAAACTAGTGGAGAACAAAATTCTATGTTTTTAGGAAGCTGGTGTGAATCTCTTTAAAATTAATTGTAATTAAGGCAGATCATTTAGTTAATGAGGCTAATTGATGCTCGAATCAATTTAATAGACATTATCTTGATAGTTTTTAAATTTCAGAGTCATTCATTTGCACGTTTATTGTTGAGTAAAACGTCTCAGGAACGTAGACTCTGCTAATTGTGCAGCAATAAAGCTCAATCCGCAAAAACTGTCAATCTTTAGCAGCTTCACATTTTTTCTATGGGTAAGCTTGTTCAGATCATCTGCTTATGTTCTGCTGATGGGCAGAAAGCAGATAAACATTAAGAGCAAAGGGATTTATTAAATGAAAGGTGTTTGTGTAATTATGTTGACACTATTTGAAATGGACTTTTCTGTCTTTAATTTTGAGCAAAAGGCTGAAGATTTAAGTAGCCATCAGCACCGACAACTTCTTGAAGAAAATTGTGTCCATTTAAATATCATTTAATTTCCCTTTGCGGTTAATACAGTATTTTTCAACTGAATTGAATCAGGAGATGTGCATCCAAAGTATTGTTTACATACAAGAACCAGATTCTTTTTTTTAACCTCAAACCAATTAGGTTTGAGGTTATCTATACAGGCAACAAAAATATATTTTTTAGATGCAACAGGAATGTCGGGCCATTGTTTGAAAGTTATTGATTGAATAAAAGTAAAATTACAAAGCTTGTTATCCAGTTTCACTGTTATGTTAGGAGGAGAACAAGCTTTTATCGTATATGAATGGGAACGAGATCGAGCTGTACTGACCAATCAGGTTGAAGCAACAAAACAATGCATTGTCTGACACTTTAAATACAATACCCTAACCAATGTTGTGAACAAGCATTTTCAGACTCCATATTGTTCATCTAGATGAAGAAATTGCCATCTACAATATTTGCAGTTTTTTTAATTGCATTTCATCCACTGCATATTGCCACCTACCACTAACCTTTAGCAAAAGTGATGCTTTTATAGAAAATGCAGCTGAACAAAAGAACAAGTCAGTACAAGTTTTAAGCCTGCAGCAATTATGGTCAGCAGGGGCTACTTCTACTGCTTCTAGCAAAGTAGAAACAAAACTGAGGGAAAAATCTCCCACTAAGGTATCAGCTGTATGTTGGAGAGAGGGATTGAGAGCTGTCCTGCAGAAGGCAAGCATGTTTGACGAAGACAAGCATTTTCCTTCTCCTTAAACCTAAAGAGAGCTATAAAAATAGTTCAAAGATGGAGGAGTGTGTTTTCCCCATAGAGATTTCCCACCGACTTTTCTCAAAGCTGCAATGCAAACAAAAAGAAGCTGTGTGTTTGGGTTAAAAAAAACAACAAAAAAACATTGAAGTTCAAGGTTTATGTGTTTCGTACACAGGCCCAAGGTCTAGCTGGGATCATTATAAGCTGCTCCTCTGTCACTGTCAACCGGCTCTCGTTAACCTCTGCCAGGGTCACACACATACTGTACTCACACATCCACACATACATCTCATTTGCATTCTTATTGCCACATCTATTGCACGCTTACAAACACCATCAGTCACATTCCTCTAAATTGAAAAGTCACATGTACACACATGCATCACGTTTCCTTCCATTAGAGAACACGCTCGCATTAGAACTACACACGACAACAAAAGAACGGTTTTAATTAAGTTTTGTCTTTTTAGATGTGATACACAATCAGGCCAGGTTGGGATGACACACAGGTGTGCGATTGCTTTCTGAATCACGTCAATGCATTTTACTGGAGTGCGAGTGTGTGTGTGACGGAATCAAAAAAACACACGAGCAGCTTCAGCCCATTTCCGCTCGCATAAAAAACAAACTGCTGCACAAACAAGCTCATCAGAGGCAGCAGTCGCTCGTTAGCACCGCACTCTAATATGCAGAGTAGCTCTGCTCACCCATTTTAGCATCCCACCGACACAGACGCAAACAAACACAGGCATTCCAGTGGGGTGGTGGGGGCTTGAAAGGAGCTGGGAGACAGATGGAGCTCCCACTTTTGGTTGACTTCCTCTACATATATGGAGGCAGAGTGAGCAAACCTGCAGCCTGGACCCTGGATGAAGTGTCCCCCCGGTTGCTTACTGTGCTTTCTTCAACTGCCAGCCATCTGTTACCATGGCAAACCAGTTTTGACAGGCGTGCCTCCATTTTATCACAGTGCTGTCAAGACACCACTGTACTGTAAAACACTGAAAAATCACCATCTGCCATTTCAGCCACATCCTCCTCTGAGCACCTGTGATTCCCTCCAGTTATTTTTAAGAGAGCCGCGCCGATCGGATGCAGAGGATGTGCAAACGATGTGTTGAGGCAGATTGGAGGTGGACAAAAAAAAGAGAGAGAACTGAGGACGTGACTTCAAGCAAGACAAAGATCTGCGCAGATCAATACCGTTTCATTCTCCTAATAGGTATACACAAACACTGAGCACTTAAAAGATTCATGTTTGAGAGAAAGCTTTGACAAATACACATCATGATTACTTACAAAATATTAATGAGTGGCAGTAGAATCAATACTTTTTGTAACTACATATTGTTTTTCAATCCCAAATATACTTACTGGAGAGAATGTATGTGTTTAATGTTAGTCTCTCAACCAAAATGAATCATTGTATAGCCTTCAGTTAAAGCAACTCCTATGGAAATGAGCTTCTAGGCTACGTAAATGTTACTAATCATTTGTGTGCTCAAGACTAGATTTAAGGTACTTTTTTGCTCAAAATTTCAGACTTGTTTAGATAATTTTATCCACCATAGAAGATATAGATGGATGTTTTACTAAGGAATGGATTCTAGGAATCTGCTTCTTATAAGTTTTTCCCAAACTTCTCTAGATTTGGAAAATATAATTTCAAACATTTCCAGTCTTTTCTGGACTGATTAGGAACCTGCATTGAGTAAAGCTTAATACAATAAAAAATAATCTGCCTGTAGTACGTTAAGCAATATTAACAGTATGACAAAACTCGAATCAGAATGGTGAAAGAATCATCTTTTACTTCTGGTCGCGCCTACATGAACTATTGTACCCCCTAATGAGACACATCCACAGTCGACCGTCATCCATGAGACGGTTTAATCCAGCCAGAGTGTCGGGCTGTCAAACAAAGACATTAGTGCTAATCCCAGTCTGTCTCCCATCACACCAACCAGCTACTGGATGGTCCCAACATAAAACACCTTACCTGAAGTTAACCTGGTTCATGGTTTTGGGTGGGGGGTTCTCCGTGTCCAGTCTCTCCAGGGCTCCCTTCAGTACATTGTTGCTCTCCTTCAACACACAAAAAAAGAGATGATCAAAGTTAGCATGATATAAACATAACCTGTTACCAGCCTTTAGGCTAAACAAGCAGCAGCCACTGAGCTAGCAGAAGAAGGCCCAACAATAATTAAGGAAACAATCTAATTCTGCCATCAATCACCTTTGCAGATACAGGAGAGAGAATGACGGCCGGACTCCGAGCTCCAATGATGCGCGCTGCCCCTTCTTTACTCTATTTACTGTATGTCCATCCATCTACCTCTCCCTCCCCCTCCTCCATTCAACCCTGCCCCGTGTCAGCCAGTGCTCTATTTTTAAGCCAAATCAACAACCCCGGGACAAACAAGAGAAAAGGAAGACGGAGAAAGAAATCCACAAAGAAGAAAAAGACAGAGACGACTTCGAACTGTTGCACGAATGCAGCCACTGAGTGGGACCTAGGAGTTGTCCCACATCACTAAAAACAAGAGGGGAGCAATTAGTTCCTTCTGCCTTGTCACTTTCATTGTGTCACCATTTCTAATGACTAAAAAGCTCCCGCCCACCAACCGACTCCTTAGCAAACCCCCCTGCTCCCACCACACCCAGCTTCCCAGTGGACCCTCGCTGCCTCACAATAAACATGTACGCTTTTATGAGTAGCACGCGCACCCACGCATGCATCCTCTGCCAATAATACAGTCACACATCAGCTCTGCAGAACGGAAAACATTTTAAAAAAATAAATCACGCATTTATGAATTCAAAAGCCAATGTTGCCTGCACGAATGCTGACCCACTTATCTGGGCAGTGCGAGATTACCCGACAATGTGTGTGTGCGGGGGCAGGAAGATGAGCTGGAGGCTCCATTGTTGCAGCGCATCTTCCCCACATCAACATTAGATGAAGCGCACGGGGACTTCTTCTCCCACAGGAGAACGAGTCAGCGTCTCAAAGCACGGTAGGTGCAGCTGTTGTACGAAAATATATGGCACATTCACTGTCTGGGCAAAGCAACATGCAAAAGGTTGAGCGTGTTGCAGCTAAAATTAAAGGATCACTGCAAAGTTTTCAGGACGATCGCTCCAGTTTATTTAGATGTGGCAACAGCAGTCCCATGATCCCTGCTGTGCTCAGCCAGCCATCTCACTACCATCAGTTTGAGCTCCAATAACGACGTCTGCATCTTTTAAAGTGGAAACGAGCCGATAAGCAAGTTCTAAAACCTAACAGAGTTTCACTAAATGGATAAAAATAATTAGGGATCACACTCACAATGTTTTATTTATTTAAAGTAAGATTACTTTATACAGTACTCCCCACCAAACTAATGCAATAATGACTAAAAAAATGATAGTGTGAAAGAGTTTAAGAAAACTTTCCAACCATCACTTTCTAGAGAAAGTGCTGCAATTCATATTTCAATTAAACTATACCAGAGTTTGCACTGATGTTAATTGGTGACATGGATAATGTTTTACTTTTAGTCTGGAGTCCTTAATTTGAGGTTTAAATACAGTAATTGTGCTAAAACACAACACTTTCTGTTCTTACACTTTTATTTAAGCTGTTTCCACTTTTAGTCCTTAATGTTCAGCTGTGATTCCCACAGGGATTAGATCTAAAAGCTGACAAAATGAAGACATTGCTAGCACAAATAAAATGTCTCTTTTACTTGTTTCTTTAAATGCAGCCTGCAGCATTTGACAGGATCCGTGGCTTAATCTTCAACGCTCACATAATTTATGAAAGCTGTCTTTAAAGCTACGTAAGCACGACAAACAGGTTGTCTCCCGTGTTGTGGCATCGCACAACGTCGCCCATGTTTCTGCATTTCAGGTGCTGTTTGTTGTCAGTGCAGGTGTGCAGCCATGTGAAGGGTGCACACATGTCTGAGGTTGTTGTCAGATGGGTAATGAGGTGTGTTTTTTTTTTTTTGCTTGTGTGTTTCCCATCAGCAACGTGTCAGCCAGTTGAGACGGTAAAGATCACAGCTTCGGTGTAGCCTCTCATGTTCCCTGACCCACGGATTCAACGGCACAATCACACACCGATGCTCTGCGCTCTCTCTGCCGACATGAGCAAACACGTCAGGGACATAAGTAGAAGGAGACGAGAGCGAGGTGAGAGGTGCAGCAAGTAAAGCATTCAGCAGTCTCTACAGTAGGCTGGAAAATTAAAGGTCTCATTTATTGGGCTTGAATGTGGCAGTGGGTGCAGTTTAATTAAAGAGCCGTCTGCATGTTTAGCACTGTTCAGCCCTTTGCCAGTTTCATTAGCTCCTCTGAAAGGCTGACTAGGAGATGTACGAGCTGAGAGAACTGGGCCAACCGTGGCCTTCACCATAGAAGAAGAAAAATAAATCCATTACTGGGACACGGCACGTATTCATCACAGTATCAGGGTGAATTACACTTAATCTACCTTTCAATAGCTGCTTCAAGATAGAGTGGATAAAAGCGCAAATATGTATCCAGGTATTTCGAGTGCGTTTATTTCATTTATCAAGTGTGGAGATGTGAGTGTGCATTTTTTTTATTTTATTTTTAAGAGTAATACAGCGCAGGTTACAATTCATCTTCACTTGGATGGATGGATATACAACTACAAAACATCTTAAAAATGACTTGTGATGGATGGTCAGTGAGTTAGATTGAGGGACTGACATGCAAACAGACCAACAAATAATGACGGACAGACCGATTGATTGATTGATTGATTGATTGACAGCCTTATGGATGAATGCTCAGATGAACACTAGGATGGATGGACAGAAAGATTCCTGGATGTGTCCGTCTTTCATAAAATACAAAAGTAAGACTGAAGTGGCCTTAATTTGCAGTCATATGTCAAGCAGAGATTTGGATTTTGTAAAAACAGTTGTCAGGTTATTTTAAGACATATGTAGAGCCGGAGCGTGCTCAGTCTGGTCCAGCTGCTCTGCTTGAAGCACATGAGGCCCAGTGTGTCTGCTGGACAGGAAACATGTTCCCTGTCATTGTGTTTACTCGTCGCCCGCTGATGCCCGTGTTCTGCTTAGTCACTGCTGAGTCGAACGCAGCGGGAGTGAACAACCTGAGCTATCCCCTCGGTCACACATACAAACACACGCAAACACACACACTCCGGCCTGACCTCATAGTGCTTCAACTCTACACGCATAGGATGAGTACAAGCAGCAGACAAAACCATCCTTAATGGCTTTCTGTCACAGAAAGGAGGCCGGCACTTTAAAAAGTGAACCTTTCTGAATCCAGCCTGGAGCTCAGAGCTGAGCTAAAAAATGACAGCAAGCTTTGTTTAATTTAGGGCTGAAGCAATTAATTGAATTGATCATCAACTACTTTAGCAATTGATTAATCGTTAACTTAACAATACAGACAAAAAATAATAATTTGATGAGAAAAAAACATAGTCGGAGCAGCAATTAAGTCAAAACGGTACAAAAATATACATGTGTATATATGTTTTGCATTTTGGATAAAATTTAAAATGTAAATATGTTCAACCTACAACTCCTCAAGAGGCATAAAGTTTTAGCTTCATTTGGTTTCAATTCAGCAAAACCAAAACAATTAATCGTTTAATCCAAAAACTATATTGATGCTAAGCAAACGCTTTGCTACAAATGATGTATGTTACACATACACTGTTGTTGCATCATTTGCAGCATCCACTACAGTGTATGCTCCAGCATACACTGTAGTGGATGCTGCAGTGTATTGAGGTGTATTGCAGTGTATGCTGCAACTGAGAGTTTTTCCAAAAACTTAGCTCTCAGCTCATACATCTCCTATTATTATTTCTTTATTTGAATCTTTTAATGTACTTCTAATGTTCTATATAAAAGGATTATCTGGTTAAACGTAAAATATGCAGAATATGCCAATTTTTTTTAAATTTGATTGTCAGAAAAATCGTTTATCAAAATAATCGTTAGTTCCAGTCCTATTTTAAACTAGCTGGAAATGCAACATGTTAATCTAATCTAATCGTCTTAAAATTTCCCTATTAATGTAAAGAAAGTTGAAACGGTCGAAAAATAAACAATTTTGCTGTGTATGTGCAGTATATTTTTCCCATCATAAAGACGTTACTCAGACACTTACTGACTCGGATGGAGGCTTCATGCTTTGGTCATCAAGTGGAGGAGAAGGTGGAGGGGTCGTCTCATGAGGAGGTGCCAAACAGGAGTCGCTGCTGCTCCTCACCAACAGAGGCGTATCTGAAAAAGTGAGCGCTAACAGTCAGACTTGCAGCATGTTAACCATCTGCATCTAAAATAATGCCAAAAACTATTTGGTAAAGTTTAGTTTTAGATTTTCCATACTGGTGGACGTATTTTCAGAAAAGATTGGTGCAGATCAAATCTTTAGAAAAACTAAAAGTCAGAAAATTGTTTCTCTTTACCAAGAAGTCCAACAAAAAAACCTTAGAAATAATAATTGAAAAAAAACAATTTTTATTGCTTGACCAGAGAAAGATAGACTAGCATAAAACTAACAAACCTATAACCTTTATCACATTTATTTTAGAATAACTCCACCCTAGAAACAACCACAGAGCGCCTTTATGTCACAGGGCATTCTATCATGTTGCATCATGTCCCCCCCGGTGCACACGTTCATGTGTGCACCCTCACCACAGCTCTGCTCCACATCTAACCAGAGCCGACTGAAGGAGCGCAAACATGGGCAGGTCTGAATCCACAATAAAACAAACTCAAAGCAATCTAATTTAGACCCATGTGTTGTGCCTTGCTTTTATTATATACCCCTAAAGGAAGCAGGCTAGTATTTGAGGAAGAAAAATCTATAGTGGGGTGTTTCAAATTTTACTTGACAGAGGAGAAAAATAAAGATGGGGTGAGAGAGAGATGGTGGGAGGTGAGGGGGGGAGTAGAGTGGGATAAACAAAAAGCTACAGAAAAAAGCAGAGAGTGGAAGAGGAGAAAACTGAGACACAGAAAGGGAAAGCAAACAAAATTCTCCTCTTTCCTGTAATCAATCTCTCTTTGGAGGGTCAGCGACAGGGTCCTGGTCTAACGTGGTCAGAATAAGAGAGCAGAGGGGCAAAAAAAGTCAGAAAGAAGGAACTAACAGGGGTCACTGTATGTGTGTGTGTGTGTGTGACTGTGGTTAGTGGTGTTAGACGGATGAAAAATGATCATTCCAACCATTTCTGACACAAACACAAATATCCTTTCAGCTCCAAACTAACTAAACCACATGTTCAGCCAATTCTATGTCATGTTGCCATTTGTCTGGTCATTCTTTTTCTAATTATAAACCAATTCTTTGCCTGGTGGATTAGTTGCCACAAACAGTCTCACCCTCCGTCAGTTAAACAACATTAAACCGACTCACTATCGCAGATGTCTCACCAAATAACTCAAAATGTTGCTTTCCTTTAATTACAACAAATATACTGTTTGCCTGAGGATATGAGGAGCCTCAGAAAAAAGGACCTGGAGAAAAAAAATACATTTAATGTTCTTTTAAGGCAGCATTAAGAGATGAAATAGTAGTGTATAAGCTTGTTGTAAGGGTGAGCTGTGATGAAATATGTTTGTTAGAACATAAACCAGGGGTGTTCAAAGTGTGGCTCAAGCATTATTTGCAGACCTTGTAAAAATTCTGTGTGGCCCCAACAACAGCTCAAGCTTTGTCATTCAACAAATGATGTAGAAGGACATATTTGTTTTCATTTTTAATGGCAAATTTATATATTACAACGCAAGAAATAAAAATGTGGCCCCTGAGGACCTTAAGCTTGCCAGTTTTGGCCCGTGGTCTAAAAATAGCTTTAACTGTGGATAAGCCGTAACATTTAGACGACTCTTCTCTTTTAGAGGTTTTTTGTTCCCTTTTTTCACTACTTTCATTAAAAAAGAGTTACAATTTAACTAACCCAAGTGCACATGAAAGCATTCTGCTGTCTTGGTATAAATAGACAAAAGGAAATACGTCTTTAGTTTTTGGAATTAAGTATTTTAAAAGAAGATATTGCTGTAGAAACAGGTCATATTACCAACCCCCAGAGCTGTGGGAGTTAAACATCTAGTCTAAACTATCCGTCTAAAATAGCAGGCTGTAGAATGATGTTTTTGGAAATAAGACTGGTGTCTTTATTTTTAAATCCCTTGAAAGAAAATCCATCTTTTCACTCTGGATGCTTTGACACTTTGTGAATGTTGGTTTTAGCTCATTTAGCTGATTTTTTATGTTTTTATATTGCTGTGTTATCTTGTATTGCGTCTGTTTTCGACTGCTGTTCCATATTTTGTTTTTAACTTGTTTTAAGTGCATAGGACCGTTGATTAGATAACTTAGTTACTGCCCTTTTACAGCTGAAAGGGCAACTGGGCAGCACCTTAGCCTACTTGATCCAGTAGATTTTGGATTTTCTAAAAGAGCCCTACAAATAGATTGCCTTACAGAGAATCCTCATTCCATGAACCACCCACTCAGGCTGCTGTTCTTCAACACAATGTCAACGGCTTCACGACTTTGTGAAGTGGCCGAGGCCGCTCCATGGTCACAGTCAGGGTCCATTACCCAGCCGTCAGCCCCATAAATCCTCCCTCGTTTATCCACAAAGTCAAATCGGGCCCCATTAATCCTCCCACCACTTAAAGAGTCCCGGAGCACCAGTCCGGCCATGTGAAGGAACCTGAGGGTCACCAGCATTGACCTCTGACCTGCGCTAGCCTCAGACAGGTCAAGCGGTGCCACTAACTACCCAGGGATATTGACAAGAATGACATGTGACTCTTTTAGAGCAGCTACCGTTTAGAAAACCATAAATAAGATTATCCTGCAGGAATTCTTAATCAAAATTGACTGAAAACATGCCTAAATAGAGCTTTTAGCTAAACAAAAATAAATTCTGACACCTGGGTCAGAGGTCAGGAGAAATTTAGAAATTGTTGCTGCACATGACATGGCTTGGAAAATGCCAAGTTAAAAACGACTGCAATTTATAAAATGACAGGTTGTTCATTAAGCAAAGTTGTTGAAAATAAATGCTTCCAGTTTTAGAAGAAGTAAATTAAACATGACAGATGGGTTTCATCATTTCTGGTGGTAAACTTGAGCCTCATAGATTACAAAATTATTAGTGCATCTGCTTATATGGTTCTTCAATCTCATTCCACTGTGTAATTTGGCACCAACAGCACATTACACGAAAACATTAATGGAGCAGTCGCCAGGTTCTCCTGCCATGTTCCTGTTTATACATCCCAAAGTGTGAAAAAACTGGCAAACACAACCTTTTTGTTTATGAGTGTGGTTGATATGCCAAAAATACCTAAAGCTGGGTTAATTACAACAATAAACCAGATCCACAGTTTCTAAACATTTTTCATGTTGAGAAGTCAGAATTTTTCAGATGCACATTTTCTAAATATTTAGTGCAAAAATGCAAAAAGTTTTATATTTTTGCTTTGGTTTCATAGAGACAAAAGACTGCAGGAAAATAGGAAAGAAGTTAGGAAAGCAGGAAAGCAGCTGTAAAAGAAGGAAGGAAAGTAGGTGGGGAAAAGGGTGGGCAGTCGGATGGATGGCAAACAGAAGTGTGACATAGAAATGTATTGATGGATGGAAATATGAAGACAGATCCTACATTTAATAAAATCACAAAAACATATGATCACAATTTAGTCTGAAAGCAACATCTGCAGTCTTCAGCTTACGCAGTAATGATTGCTATGCGTGAAGTGATTCCAGCTGAACAAACAAGAAAATATCCCTCACCATCTTTGTAATGTTTTCCAAGCCTTAAAATGTTGGGGGGAAAGTGAAAAGCTAAAAGTAGATCCAGGATATATTTAGGGTTTTCTAGTTTGAAGTACGATGCACCTATAATCAGAGAACCCACAGTCACACCCCACCCTGCAAGTCTCATCTCTGTGCCCACTTCACAATATCCCAAAGACGCACGCCATCGTTGTGTTCTCCCTTTATCATTCCACCAGGATCTGTGATAATAAAGTGGGAAATGAGGAAACTGTGTAAACCTTTCCACGTTTATATTCATCCTCCATGTGCGACACCGAGTTTCTGAGTGACATATGCCTGTCTGTTGTGAGAACAAAAAAGGAGTTTATTTTAAGGACGTCCTCTCCACTTCAGAAGTGGGGACGTTGTGTAACCCTGCAGAATAAATTCACCAGAACAAGGCTCTTTCATGTTTCAGATCTATGTGCATGAGTCAGCACATTAATCAACGCGTGTTTGTTTCGTTTGCGTGAGAAAGCAAGCATTTGAAACATCCACTGCACACAGACGACGACTCGCTTGTTTTCACATGTCCCTATTGTGAGTGCTGTAAGTGTGTTTTTGTGCTTCAGGCTGGGGTGGTCTTGCTTTCCTGACGATCGATTGAGCGGTCCCAGCTCAGGCTGCTCATGGGATGATGCGATAAGCGCTCACTTCCTAGAAGTGTAAGTGTGTGTGTGTGTGTGTGCATGTTGGTGCAGCTGTGGATCAATGCAGGACTAATCATCCCACAGGGGCAAGTGTGAAGTCCAATCACGCTGTTCAAACAGCTTGCCCGACCTGACACACAAACACTTTGATGCCTGACTGATTACTGAATTACTTCTTGCCCTGTCCACCACTCACTGGCATTACATGCACTCCATATTGTACTCTATGGTACATTATTAATTTAACAAGAATCAAACAGTGTTACATGTATCCAAGTGGTTTAATATACATGATGTTAGAAGCCTTTATAGATTGAGCCGTCTCCCTTTTTTCCAAAAGCTGTAATAATATAACTTGAAGGCTTTTACTAATCCATAATGCAACTGAATGTTTTTGCAACTATCACATCCCATATTTACCAGTTCGACATACCATATAATGACAGTTATAGAGGGAAAAAATGAGGTTATGTGCTTGGTCTGATTTTGTAACGTAGACCTCCTTGTAGTCGCAGTTCAGTGCTTTCTGATTTACCAATTCACGATGCAAAACTAATTTATTCACAGGAAATCCTCGAATTTGAAGGTTTTACAATATACCATATCGAAGATATTCAAGAATAAATGCAGTTTGGGAAGTTAAAATAAGGTGCAATGCTAATTGACAAACTATCTGCTGGCATTTTTTAAGCAATCAATTCAGAAGGGCCACTTATGTTCTTTGACACCCACAGGTTGTACCACAAACAGCAAAAAAAAGTAGATATTGGCTTTTGCAGTAAGGCTCAGACCGGTTTCCACTGGTCCACCTAACATACTGAACTATATTTGGTGTTTCAACTATACAATAGGCAGTCATAAATATTTTTAGAAAGGGTAGAATTAACACAGACTATGGCTTCTCACAGGTGGCTGTGGTTCCTAACACTCATGAATGCCAGGGGTTCGCTGTATTTTAGTTACATTTTAAATGTGCTTCACTGTTATTACAGCTGCAGGTCTTTTGGACTATTTCTCTACCAGCTTTGCACATCTATAGCCTTGATTTTCCCCAATTCAATTTGGTGAAATAGTTCAGATTATGTTGGATTTGAGTAGTGTTTAGTTCAAACCGGGGGTGTTTTTATTTTATTAATTAAGAACAAAATACTTTGAAATACATTGTGCCAACATAACGAATTTGGGTGTTTAATTCTGAAACTGTCACATTAAACTTTAGGACATTCTATTTAAAAATAGTTGTTCACCCTAAAGGTTGTTTTTCTTTTACAATCTTATTTCTTAATTAGAAAAAGAAAACTACATTTGAAGAGTTTTATATTTTCTTGCTTTTAAAATCCACCATCCAAATAAGGGACTAAACGTTTCTCTCCAATATTTTTTCTGTGCCCACTCATTCTATTGACAGTTTTGGGTGGTAATGGCTGTTTAACTTCGCAGCTCAATCTTTTGTCATGTAGTCCAAATGCGTTTGTAGGCTTGTGTGTGCGTGCGTGCGTGTGTGTGTGTGTGTTGTGCACCCACGCATGCATGTCGTCATGACAAAAGCAGCTTTTACTGCGTCAGTCTGGCTCTGTTGGAGGGGCGTCACAGGGTCACATCATAACTGAATTAGTCAAGGTTCAACAGGGCTGAAGAGGAGGTTTGGGAGGGGGTGCAGGAAGAGGTCCCAGTGGGTTAAAGACTGGGTGTGTGTGGTTGGCGCGACTGGATTCAGTCCATTCATGCTTGGCTGGACCTTGGTTATGCTAACAGGCTACAGTGATAATCTAGTTAGAGCTAGCGAAGCAGGGGCGCTGGGTATGGGTTCGATGGGGGTCAGGGTCGAAGGGTATGGGTGCTGGGTTGGATGGCAGGTGGTGGAAGCTGAATAGTGAAGTGGGGGTGGAGTGTCTGGGTGGAAAAGAGGCAGATGATGGGGCATGAGAGGAAAGTGGGCACACAGTGAGGAGTGGCAAAAGGGCAGCTGTGTGTGTGGCTTCTCCACGACTCACTAAGGTCAACAGATGGACTAAGGTGAACAGCAGGGCTTCAAAAATGACCAGATAGTCTTTTATTAAATCAGAACCAGGCTTATCTAATCGTTTTTCCCTTTTAGCTGAGTTGATTTGCTCTTCAGCAACGGTTTAAAATGAGAGCTGTAGTCATTGTTGTACGTCTGAAATAGCAGAAATAATGCCAGCTCTGTTCATGTGAACTGAGCAGAAATCTGGACGTATTCAAGTGATGGACTTTATATCAGGAAGGACTAAAACCAAGGAACTACTTGGATTTCCTGAAAACTAAAGCTGCTGCCCCTGCAGCTCTACAACAGATAGTTGGAAGGAAACAAACGGATGAAAAAAGTAATTTGCCAAAGCTCAACTTTGGGAGATTCCCTAATGAGAATCTGGATGAGTCACTACCAGATAATAAAGCTAATCTAAATAGAGTACTGACATGAGGAAAGAGTTTACACAGGTTTACATAGAATAAAAAACAGCGAAGTGATGCCACAGAGCAAATCAAAGCGTGAGTGAAATTCTACAATTCTACCAATGCAATTTAGTTTGATAAAAATCTAAAATTTGACACCTTTTTGTCATGTTAACTGTGTAACAAAGCTTAGAGACAATATTTGAAAGTGTGGGTAAGCCTGACATGCTCATGTTGCAAAGAAAAAGCAACACAAAAACAACAGCATGAGCAGCAAAGTTCTGATTATGGCTCATTATGCAAAAAAATATGACTTCTGATCTCGGCGACATCAAAGATCTGAATGTGCATGTAAGAAAACACTCCGGTGGAAGACTGCAAAAACCCTTTTGATGATGAAAGACAGAAAAACTCCTTAAAACAACCTCTAGGATTAATGTGTGAGCCGGGTTTTAATATAATAACAGGTCTTACTAGTTAAGCAGACCTAAAATTTAATTAAAGTAATTACCTTGCCAGACTTTTGCATAGAAGTCCCAAATATTTTGCCGAGTCACCAACAGGAACTCAAAACAGGATTTTTTTTCTCCTAAAATAATTAGTGTTTTATCATTACCGTAGTAATTTTACATTTCTCCAATTACATTTAAGATGATCTACTTTCACCAGCCACCTAATTATGCACACCTGTTCAATTCCTAAGCAGCAATGTTCAATTAATGATGCTCATATTATGTCTAGGCAGCTAATTAGCATCTCAAAAGCTCAAATAATACCAAAAGTTGAAGAAGAAGCTTCATGAATACAGAAGGGGAGGAAGTTCAAACAATCTCTTCCATCGATAATAGAGCAAGGACCATAAACCCAACTCCATTGTATTGTTGTTATGTGGTGAAAAATGCCTTGTTGACGTCAGAAGTCCGAAGAGAATAGTTATACTGGTTTAAAATGACAGAAAAATAACTCAAACAGAAACTCGTTAGAACCAAACTATGTCAAACACAATCTCTGAAACCACAACATGTCAAATTGTGAAACAGACATGTACTGATCTAATGACTCTTGATTTCAGCTGCAGCATTCAGTTGGCTCTTAAAAATGAGATCCCTGGGTGCCGCATGGCTCGGTGGCAGAGCAGACGCACCGCATGGAGGCTACAGTCCTCAGTGCTGTTGATTCCTGGCCTTGGGCCATTTACTGCATATTGTTCCCTTGTCTGTCTGAGCTGATCTTCTTTCTGTCCAGCTACAAATTTAAAAAAGCCTCTAGAGCCTAAGAAACCTTTAAAAACAACATTTGAGTCAAAATTTGGTGCAAATAATATTTAAAGCATTAATTCATTCTTTGTAACACTAAATAGCATCAAATATTTAGTGAAATATTGTGGGAATGCAGCTCCAAAATCTCAATCTAGTAGCGGATGTTCGGGATGTGGTTCCACATCATAAATGAGCAACATGGAGTTTTGAGCCTTAGTGAGTTTTTCTCACTAACAATGCAAAAGGAGTCCAACTAGTACTAGCAAGACATGCCTAATAAAGTGGCCAGTGTTCATGAGAGAAACAAAGTCACTAGAGTGTTAACATTTATCATATCTAAAAGTCAAGTACGTTAAACAAGGTAGATTTGTGCAAAGTGGGGTTCTGTTGAGAGGTTATGACCAGTAAATATCTTACCTTCAGTAGATTAAGTTTCAAATCAGCTTTGCAGAGACAAAAGCTAATTTCTACAATCTTAATTTAGTACACGTAGAAAGAAATGTTGTACAATGTCAACTTGTCATTTTTGCTAACGATCAGTATTGAAATAGCATTCTATGATCATCAAGCTTAAAAAATATATATACTTTTTCCTTCAATTTACTTCCAAAGCTCTAAAAAATGGTATAGAACTCACTGCTATTCTCACCAGCTAACGCATAAAACTGAACCCTGTTCTGTTCGTGATTCTCAGCTTCAGCAATGTGAGAAAGAAGGAGCAAACTAAGGAGGGGGAAAAAAAAGAAAAGCTGAGTGAGGATCATAGGAGAGAAGGCTGCGTCAACACTGCATCTGTTTTCACACACAATTGAGTTACAGGCAATAAATTCTCTCTTTTCACAGCTTGTACAGCTGAAATGTATTAAGTCACGCACCCACACCTGCACACATTTCACCAGGATACACTTTCTCACGTTCATACGACACCTGAAGGTGTCGATTGAGATTAGTTTTGATTCTTTGGGTGTTTTTAAGAAAATGCAACGTACTGGCTTTGAGGATGGCCTCGTTGACTTCGATCTCCCCTCTGTTCGGATTCTCGTACTCCAGGTGGGGGAAGTACTGCATGGCTTCAGGACTTGCGCCGTCACTGGAGTAGCCGTTGGAGATGGAGTCTCTGGGGCTTTCGGTACCGCTGCGCTGGTCATCATCGAACACGGCCACCAGCTGGAAGAGACACACACCATCAGGCCTGTGCTGTGAAGCTTATCATTGGTGCAGGTTTCACCAACTTTTAAGACCAGTATGAATGGAAATTAAGACCTGCGTCAGTACACAAATGTACAAAAGAAAACTACTGCAAAACAAAATGGTACTCCTTGTGAGATTTATAAGATGATCTGTAGATATTGTTGCATTCGTACTTTGTTTGAAGACATGAATTGCAGTTACTGTTTCTCTATTTGTTATCATCTGTGGCTCCACTCTGTCTTGGTTCCATGCTCTGCTCCTTTTCCTCATCCTTCTCAGCTGTATTTCCCTCCACAGTAACAACTTTAATTCGTCAATATCTAATACTGGAGCTTGACCACCTTGTTTAAAATCCACTAGACCTCAGAGTTCAGAGTTATTGTTGCATCAAATGCAGCTCTTGGATGTATTTGATGCATGAAGTCAGCCAAAGGTAAAGATGAAAGTAGTGCAGCCAACTGGTGATAAATTTGCACTTAACCATGATAAATGAAAAAAGCTTGCGAGCATTTGTATGTTAACAGCCAGATAGCGAACTACCTTGAGTCACAAAACATAAGGCTTTAATTTTAGATGCATGAATATGAGGCTTTAAGAATCCAAACACCCTGAGTTTACATTTATAAATGAATGAAATAAGGATCTAATTCTTGCCAACTAAAGAAGCTGGAAATGCACAGCCTGATGATGCAGCATCATCAAAGAGTCATGAACACAGTGAGGCCTTCGTGTCATATATCTTGCCAGCAACAACGATCCAACCTGCTACACTCTGCCAAATCTGCCAATGTGACAACATACATGCGTGAGAAAAGCAAACAGAGCAGAATTCACAGCTCAACTCCCTCCAGAAGAAGCTTCTGCAGAAAGTTTTTGAACAAAGAAGAACATCTGACCAGAGATCCTGCAGATGGGCCGGGTCAGAGGAATTAACGTGTGCCAAGGTGTGTGTCTATGAAATTAGTAGCCGAATGAGATCTGACAAGAGAATGAGAAGCTGTCAAACACAATGACACGGCCGCCGACATGAGATGACGGGAAGAGACGGGATGGGCTGAATGGAGCGGGGGATGGAGGGCAGGAGAACGACAAACCGGCCTAATTGAGAGGGGGACACGATGGCAGGCCGAGGAAATGTTTGTGTGCGCTCGCTGCGGCTGCATGCTTTGATAAATGGGCGCACGGCGGCGTGACGCTCTCATTAGCCAAGCCCGGCGACGGAAATGACCACTTAATGAAATGCAATAACCCAAGTGGAACAAGGGATGAAAACAGAACAACAGATGAGCTGAGCGCGTCAATAGACCCTGTTCACATGACGTCAGACAACTTCCATTCTTACTCGATGCAGCGAATCTTTATTTCTGGAGGATGTTTACGCATCCTCTGGAGCATAAACATCAACCACAAATACGATTTGAAAATATATCACGATTTGCAAATACAAATACTTTATCAATGCAATGAAACGCAATACATTAATATTGTAATGGAAGTTAAACTTAAAGCACCGTCGTACAACAGAGTAGTCACATGGTGCGTCATTCCCTCCAGGACGCACTGAAGGGAAAATAAACATTTAATCATGAATGCTCATTATGTATACGCTCAGTCATTTTGATAGTAGCCTAATATAGTTAATCTAGACACTTAAAGCCTGTGTTGCCTTCATTATAAGCCTTATATAAGGCTATCTAACACTTAAATACGGTTGTTATTAACCTTACCTTCCATTATATCCTTAGGGTAATAAGTATCTGTGATTTTTTCCGTTTCCAGAGGCAAAGATACACTGCTTTCAGTCATAACGGCCCTCATCTGATGTAACTGTGAAAAGGGTCTATTAACAAACTATGGCAGCCGCGTGTGTGTGTGAGTGTAAACGGTGGGCGCCATCCATCACGGCGCTTTGCCTCCTCCCACCTAAAACCTCTTGTGATTCAATATCCTCTCGACACCTGGCCAGCGCCGCACACCGAAGATTCGTCAACTGTATGCATGTGTGTATGCCAGAGATGAGGAATTGAGAAGCAGGCGGATGCAAAGGAGAGAGAAAAACCGAGTGCCAGGAAAACAATCTGATTGTGCCAGTTGATGGATGCATCTTGAGCCTTCGCTCCTCTTTATCTGCCTTCCTCTTTCTCTGCTTATCTCGTTCCCTCCCGAGCCTCCGTCTCCTTCTCCAAACTTACTGACGGCATCAATCAAACGAGGCGTCTCCAAGCGGCGCCGTGATGAGAGACGCAGCTGTGACCTTCCCACAAAAAACGATTTGGTTGTTTTGAGCAGCAACTTATTTTAATGTGAGGGGGGGAAATGATCATCTGCTTTTTGCTAGCTTATGGCTCACACAGGCAGGGAGTGATGCTAATGTGGGCTACGCTGCTGCTTTCACTCATCATTCAATCAAACGCTAAGTATCGACAAAATGACTCCTCAGCTGCGTCATTTCAAAGTCAAACTCCAGAAAAAATTGACCATTTGTGCTGCTGCTGCAGCTAAACCTTTATCTTGAACACTATTTTGAAATATGACATTTAAAATTCACATATGACGCTTTTCAAAAGTAGCATGTGCATCCCTAAGAAGAAGGAAGAATAGACATTCAAGTTCTTACATATTTTTTAACCTAAAATACCCAAAAGTTAAACTCAATTGCAGCCCACTAGATTCAAGCTCTAAAACATCTTTAATAAACTCCTACTGATATCTAATCAACTATTTAATTAAACCCTACATCAATCATTTTCCCACCAGCGAACCGGAAAATTCCTCAAGGCTTCTTTACCAAATCTGAAAGTGTTGTCGTTATTTTTACGAATGTTTTATGTAAATTACAGTTAAAGAGTTTCCCAAGACCATAGTTTCTGTGCTAGGTGTTTTGTATAAAAATACCACCTGCTGAAGGTGAGTAATTTTCACTAAATTAGAAGAAAATGGGATTCCCATCAAACACAGAAAGGAATTTTCAAAAGATTTATCCAATCAAATAAAAAGACCAAAAGGAAAGGAGCAAATTTCACTAGTGTTTAAGTTGACACCCTATCAAGAGCTAAACAGTAAGTTAGTGTAAACAAAATAAAACAAAATATCACCTCCACTGTATTGTTCGTTTGAGTGAGGTACCACTAATCTGCTACACACAATTTTAGTTTATTTAAATATTTTTGCAAACTAAAATGGAAAAATGTACCTGTGAAAAATATGCTTATAAAAAATGTTACTTTTGATTTCCCCAAGTTCAAATATTTCCCTCATTCTCCTCAATAAGACTGTCCAGTGCATGTATGACCATAAGAAGCAGTGAAGGGATCATGTTTCTTACTTATTGGAATGACAGGAAGGTTTGAAATTTCATCCTTTCAGCACGGCTTCTCTGTCCCTGTTCGAAGAGCAACACTTCTCATGGTTCATGGTGTGTTTATTTAACACACATGCTTCTTTCAGTTCTTCCTGGCTGTGATTAGTATCCCCAGAAACAAATTGCCTTATTTTCCCCACTGTGTCCAGTTGAGGGGAGACACTGATATGGACCCAGGCAGACTGTATGTCTGCTGAATAATGTCGCCCCCTTGTCTCATTTTCTCAAACAAACACACCCCATGTCAAATACAAGCAGGTGAACGCTGTGTGTGGTAGAGCTCAGCCGTGTTATGAACTGTTAGTCACGACGGTGTGTTTTTGTCATGTGATCAGACTGGCTGTGAAGACCATTTGTGTGCTGGATAGCCACCAAGATTACAATAAAATACAAGAAAATCTCATTCAGAGGCATGTCTGAAGCATAGATGGAGACAAAATGCTTCGAAGTAAAGCGGAATATATGCAGCAACCAAAGGAAAGAATCTTACATTAACATACTGCTTAGTAAAACCATTTTAGAAACAAACAAAACTTTGTTATGGCTTTCGTTTTCAAGAGAAAACTCCAGAGGACGCAAAAGGCTACACTATGTAAGTTGAGGCATTTATGCACTGATAGAGAAGCAAGTGTTTTTTAACTTTGCTCACTGATTACACCTTATTATGGTCAAATTAATTTGCACATCTCTAATATCTATAAATATTATTTGCATCTATGCTAACAGATTAAAAATAAAAACCTTGTAATTCCAAGTGATCTAAAAATCTTCTCGAATATCAAATATCTCTTCCATATTTGTAAAATTTGACTTTACATATATAAGTAAAGAAGCAAATATTCTTTGTTTACCATGGGATAAAATGTATTTTTAAGGATGGTCTATCTAAAAGAAACTTTCTAAAACATATAAAAGTATATCTGCTTTTAATGGATCTGAGTAAAGGCAGAGAGACATAAACTCTGCAACTCACTATAAAACACTTTAGATAAATTAATAAAAAGCACTTATGAACAAAACTGAAATTGTATAAATGCTGTTTCTGCATTTTTCTTTGCAATGCCTATTTTCATGCAGCAATTCAACAACAATAATTTCCATCCTTGGGTGTTGCGCTTATCTAGGACACCGACAGCTTCCAGGCTGCCTGAGTCATGACCCTTTTGTTAAGTGGAAGTAAAATCAAACAAAAGCTATTTTCTTACCACTACGATCCATATGACTGGATAACTTTGATTCGTTGATGATTTTTCTAGTTGGGAGGAAATGAAACAATGCTGTTGTGTAACTCAACTCAAAGATAGACCCAGCTGAGTGGCTTTAAATATTGATTTGCGTGCTCAGAATAAAACACATGACTGAAAAGCAGACAGACCTGCATGGAGCCGACATGCAGGGTGGGATGTTTTCAAAAGAAACAACTGCTTTAGGTCGGATGATTTGCACATGTGAAAGGATGAACAGTGCCACCTTGTTTTAGCTAAATGCAACTGCATGCACTCGAGTCTCTTAACCTTTACATGAGCATCACACACATCCGGACACACAAGCAAAACGTACACACTTCCCTATTCCATCCGCCGGTACTAATCAACCCATTTTTCTTCTCCTGTCTCAACGGCATCCACCAGCACTGCGGAGTGTGTTTCTCGCTCTGTGTGCGTTTCTCTGCCCGCAGTCTATTGAGATGCTTTTTTTGCTGTTGTCATTTATCTTACGACTGCCTCCCCCTTCTCCTTCTGTTTTCTTCCTCTCACAATATTCTTCATTTCTTTCTTTGAACAAGAGATGCATAATTCAGAAGGACCGCGTCGCATTCTGGCAGAAAAAAAAAATAATAGCAACCTAAACATCGCACAAGCATTCCCATCTAAAACTACAGCTTTAAAAGCCAGAGTTCAGAGAGCACCTTTTCAAATCTTAATCACACAGGACTGCAGCAGAACAAGGTCTGAGCTAAATCGTTCTCCAAATAGCTTGTAACTCTGCATTTGTGCATCTGGTGTCGTTCTCCGAGCCTCGAGCTGCAGAGCTGTGAAACCTCCTAAAAGCCGAACGTGTTTGCAACAGCAGCACTTTCCCACTCGGCGGATGAATCAGATGCTGTTCAACACGACGTGTAGAGAATGTGTTTCTCCATGGATGCAGAGTGTGATGAATAGTGACAGTGCGAGTACAGAGAAGGGGTGAAGTGTCTGCACCGACACTGTGAGAACATTTGGCTCTTAATATATATGCCATTATATTAGAAATGGCAATGAGTAAAGAAAAGAGGCGTAGACGGGTATCTGCACTTTAAAAATCAACCTTTGGATAATTGTAGAGCAGTGAAGGTGAGGCTGCAGGTTCTACGCCTACACCGTCTGATCTCCCAATGATGGTTGCAGACTGAAGAGTTTTCTTCCAAACACACCTCACAATAATCCACCCCAAAAGGTGAAAAAATACATTAAAAAATACAAACAAAATTCACCAAAACAATTATACATTGTAGAGGAAATGTATTTTTATAACAAAAACTACATTGCAACAAGTTCCACTCAACAAATAAGACTGTAGTTTGCATACTAAGAAACATCTCTTGGGTTTTTCCATCATCAACGTATAAATATTTTAAAGTTAAATTGTCTGTGTGTGTGTTTTGGCAGTATACTGCATTACTTTTGGTAAAGCAGAACAGTATGTGTGGTACTACACACTCCAAAGGTATCTGAGTCCTAACATCTGCAGCATCAGTCAGTGTGATGGAGCATGTGTGTTCCGACTGAAAGCAGAAACCCCAATAAAGCCACAACTACACAAAGCAAGACTCCAGCTGAGGAATAACAGTGCAGGCTATGCACTGTGACAGGCCACATTATTATTTATGCACACTCATAAAGGGAGAGGGTAAACTCTTCATAAATCACTCGGGGCCTGAAAGGCCTTTGGGGAAGATGAGGGCAGGGAACGAGCGGAAGGTAACGGGAAGAGAGCGAGGGTTGTGGGTGACGAGGGAGCTCCAGGCCTCAAATTTCTCAGGTCAGCAACAGGAATATCAAAACCAGCTCATTCATCATCCCCACAGTGAAAACACATCACATCAGTTCCTGCTGCACATCTATCGAAACGCCACACACTGGCCCACAAACGCACACAGGAACAAGCAGTCCCTCTGCGCTACAAGTCATAACCTCGCTCTCGTAAATGCACGCTGCTGCTATATGTACACACAAGCGCAGAAAGAAATGACATGTTCCAAATCTCCTCCCCAAAAAGTCACAGCCAGAGCCCAATAATCAGCTTTCGGTTCCCTGTGGCCGTCGCACAACCACCTGCTCTTTCCAGCCTTCTCTCGCTCCCTCCCTCCTTCCTCTCAGGATCTGACGGAGAAATGGAAGGAGTGATTAACTCGGCGCTGCGAGGCTGGCGCCCTCTCACCTGTGGCTCTCCCCTCCGCCGCCTGCTCCTCCTCCTCCTCTTCATATTTCCATCCGCCTTCCCTTGACATTATGCTCACATGCCTCTTATTTTTTCCTGGTTTTTATTCTTCTCCTTTTCATTTTCAGTTTAAAGAAGCTCTATAGTTGGTTGTATGTTTGTATTTTTCTATCTAGTTACATTCATATGTGGAGGGACGATGCTTCTCCAAGCTTTAATGTTAAGTCAATATCAACCTAATAAAGCATGTGTGACCAGGTGTGGAAGGGTGAAAAGAATAAAAAATAAAAAAAACTGCAGGTGAAGTGGTTTTTTTCACACTCTTCTAAACACCTTTAGGCTGTGAGTAATGTAGGCTCTCCATGGCAACCAGAGGTACTAAATGTCAGCAGCAAAAAGGCTCATATATCTGCATCGAGAAGCTCAGCTGAAAGCAGAGGGATACAGTTCAGACTAGACATGTAACCTAAATTCAACCTGCTGCAGTTTAGCCAATATGCATGTTTACTTTCTGACTATATTGGAGTTCATATAAAGGGAATAAAGTGGAATCGCTTATTGTAACAGGTCACAGCTTGATAGGATGCCAGCACATTTTTAAACAAATGATAAACCGAAAAGAAACCAAACTAATCAAGAAGTCTTTAACGGAGTACGTTCTGTACAACAATGTATTATAGATGACTACTGAGTAAGTCAGTTTAGATAAAAAGTTCATACACTTTTCATCCAGTAGCATTTGTTAATTGTATGCAGGTGGAATGCTGGTCATTTCCCTCTTCATTGTCCCATTTACTGTTGTAGTTTTGGATGGTTTGTACATGACAGTTTATGGTAAATGCATCAAATCGTATTTATTTACCATACATACGTTCACCGGGGGACGTCCCATACCCGCTTTGATAACTGACGATTACAAATTATTTTCAGAAATTTACTGCTGTAATGAATCATAGTTAGAACAATAAATATCTCCGTGCAGTAGACAGGGTTGCTACAAACTCAAAGGAAATGTCTTAATTTAGATATTTCTAAACCTATCAGCTGTTTCTTTGCTTTAGTGACACTGGACAGATTGACACTGTGATGATGACAAGTGATAAACAAAACACAAACCTTTCTTATACGGCGACATCTGTCACTTTTTCTTTCCGTATGCGTCAGATTCAAGCCCACCAATAATGCTGGGGACCAATTCAGACACATTACCGAACCCAGAACTCCATTCATTAGGCCAATCAGTTAGGAGATGAGGCCGAGAGGCAGCAAAATTGAATGATAATACCAACAATGAATGTGTGTATATGAATTAAAGTGTGGCATTGTGAGCAGCATAATGGAAGCAGATGTGGCTTCGGCTGTGTAATTGTGGTGGGAATCATTAAATATTTAACCTAAATGAGCTGGATTTGGGATTTGCAAGCATTTATGCTTTGGTTGAAAAAGTACACACTGTGATACACAAACAAGCACGACAGGGAGTGTGACTTTGTGCTGATTTGAGTTATTAGCATTTAGAGCGAGCAGAGGAAGAAAAAAAAAAGAAAAAGCACCAAACCTTAATATAAATGCACCTCTATACTGAACTCTGGGGTAATGCTATGTTGGGAAACAGATGGTGTGAGTTCAGAGAGCAGATCTGCGTTAAACAAATTGATCTATAATTGATCATTAGCTGGATGTGATTAGCTGCTCTGCGGGTTGCTCAGCCAAAATCAAAGCTAACTGGAGAAGCTAATTTTGACAACATCAACCTGCAGCTTCAGAAAATTGTTATGTTGACTGCTCTACTGTTTTTATTTTATTTTTATGTTGTGTAATAGACTAACTAAAAATAGCATATTAATGATGAAGCTGAAGGAAATTATCCATAGGTTTTTTTATTATTTATGACATAAAATACAAAACATTTACTCCAGGAAAGCTGGCCGCCTCTTCAAAAAGCCAGCCTGCACATAATATTCTTGTGCGCGACAGCTCAAGACATTACGGTATCCCAATTTACGTACTGCTTTCACAATAAAAGCTCACATCCAGTTTATGTTTGATCTACTGCAAGTAGATTTCCAGCAGCTTCAAGTTTAAACTTTGTGTTTATGCAGTTGCAAAAAGAAATAATGCATCGGAAATAATTGGGGACATTAAGTAATGCAGAAAAACTCTCTGTTTCCAGCGACTTTTCCCAGTTCCCAGTGACAAAGGGATGCCCCTAGAACGCAACCAGCAAATGTCAACCCGATTTGATATTTAATTCCAAAATAAAAGCCTTTTAAAAGAGCACATTTGTACTTTTTTCCCCCCTAGATTGCCATGTTTGTCACTTTAAGTTTTTAAGCAAAGGGCCTTGAATCTTCAACGGCGGGGCCAGACAAATTTATGCAAAAGAAAACTGAAAGTAGCCTTATCCCGACTGAAACTCGGGGCGTTTGCTTCACTGAACTGACAAATCACTTTGGAGAGGTGCCATTATTCAAAGTCAAAAGGTAACGCAATGGATCATGTATAGAAATTAAAATCCTAAGTATAACTTTATGAGAAAAACCCAACGCACATGAAAGTTAAACTAAAAAGCAGACTGGCACGGCAAGAATCCTTTCTCCTTAAGCCTTCATTGAGTTCACTCGATGTAATTACAATCAAACCAGGTTTAGCCGAAAGTGTGTTTGAGAGCAGCTGAGTGCAGAGGGGGCTGGGGGGGTTAGTTAATTGAATATAATCAGATGGAGAGCTGTTGTGGAGCTCAGATGGGAGGGCTGCATCAAGGTCGACCTGATGAGATTTGATCCAATCAGCTCAAGGGAGCGAATCCCGTCGGGTGAACCTCTCCAGTCGGATCCGATCGGATCTGTAGGGAGTAATCTGGTAGAGATGATCCAACTTTACTCAATGGGAAAGGGGGGGGGGGGCAAACCTGCTGCAGGTTTGTTATGAATATTCAAATGTCTCGTATGGATCGCAATGTGAACTTAAGAGTGGGTATGGATTCTGATTAGGCTGCCACTCGTGTCACATTTTTTAATCAGCGCACTCGAGCCCCACGCTCCCCCGTTCATCACCGGCCATTCACACGCTCTGCGCCGAGTTACGGGACCGTTCAGACGCCAGTCAACCAGCGGCTCGCCGTGGCGTGTGATTGAGAAGGAGAGAGGGCGAGGGAGCGAGATGTCACAGAGCATCAAAGGCTAATCAAGCACGTCTGAGCCTCACAATCACATCCCATTCAGCTAACTTTTTTTTTCTCGTCTCCCCCTCCAGCAGGTTAGCACATTTAAGTAATGCTTCATTGTTGCCTGTCGGGGGGGGGAGTGACATTTGCTTGTAATTAATGACTGCAGACAAAATTTAAGCAGCAGAGTTCACCTGCAGCTGCTGGAAATGAAATATGAAAAAGCGTGATTTGATTTTTTTTTTTCTTTTAATTTCAAGAGCAGAATTGATTTATAGCTGATGGATTTCTTTAAATGTAAAACTATTTTTTTCTTTTTTTTTAGATGAAGAGTTGAGCCAGAGACATTTCAGAAGATCGTCTGGGATTTGAACCATCGCATTTACATTTGGGGAAAAAGAAGGAGCCACTGGAGATTATTTTTAATAATAAATTTCCTATGAAATTAAATGTTATTTGCATGTTCTGAATGGGGAGTTTTTTTCAATTGCAAGCCTTTCTTTGAGAAATTTGCTTGAAAATTATATGCTCAAAATAAACTGAAAAAAATCTCAGGAACTACTTGGATTGTTCTGGTATCAAAATAAAAGGAAACGATCCAGAGGTCCAAAAGTGATCAAGTTACCAAGTGACAATAGTTGTGGGTAGATTTCAAAAGTGAAATGTTTGTAGAAGGGAACCCAAAACTTTCAACCAAATTCAAAAGCAACGGTCCCAAAAATTTAGAGTATCTGCTTTTACCAATAAACCTCCAGCTGCCAGTCGGTGCTGCGTCAATGTAATAGACTCAGCAGTGACCTGGAGTGGTCCGGCTCCACTCTGCTTCTTTGTGGTCTCACCTAAAGCAACAACCTTTTCGTCTTCCCCGCATTCATCTGATTGTTATTATGATGAATGTCTGGATTCATCAGCAGGCTGGCAGCCTGTGACTCGAGATGAGGGGGTTAACAAACACTTTGTCCGCGCACGCTGCTGTGTATGCGCACGAGCATGCTGCAGATGCAGGGGGCCCGAGCTGTAATCAAATCACAGCCGCCCCCTCATCTCCGCCCTCATCAACCACCAGTGGCGTCTCCTTGCGTACGCGCCAACATGGTGCCCCGCGGGCTGCCACTGGAGTTCAGCACAGACGCGGCGGACAGCTGAAACGTGTCTGTGCGCTGAATAATAGTCGAGATAAAGAGGTCTGGACTCACGGCAATGCCGAGCACCAGGAGTACAAATAACTAACCATTATCTCTCATTAGCATCCGTGGCTAACACAGGGCCCACGCTGAGCGGCGGAGGGCCCTCACGCTGGGCCCACTCCTGTATGATTGATGGTGAAACAGCATTGGCCACAATAACACGACAAAAAAAAAAACGTAAATGATATATCTGCTGGAGGAGGCGAGGTAATAAAAATGTAGACAAACAAAAGGAAGTGGGGCTAATCAAGAGTGCCAGGCACAGCTCATTAATCTAGGAGAGCTGACGCCGTTTTGAGGGCTGGAGATAAAGTCCAATGACTGGCAAGTTGGAAAGATCACGGAGGCTTGTCCTCTTTCAGCTGCTATCCTTTCATCAGCTGCTAAAACAAAAAGGATAAAATAGGAGGGGAGCCTAAAAGGAGGAGGGGGATGAAGCTCGTCCAAACTTTCACTAAGGCAATAATCAATTAAACTGAAGCTGATTATTCAAGCTTTTATTTGATGTTTCAGGGTTAGAGTGAATAGAAAAATTCAAAGTTTCTCAAAATTAGAAAATTAAAGCTTTCAACTGTGGACTCCCCATTACTCGATAGTTAATTTATTTCATTAATTTGATTTAAATTAAACTATGGGGAAAAAATGTGTTAATTAATGCAAAGTTAATGCACAGGAGGAAGTGCAACAGCCTTTTCGAAACAAAATATAACTTAAAGTTGTCTATTTTTTCATCACTTTTGCACCTCTTTGAGAGGCTTTTTTTTTTTTGCTACAATGAAGATGATGATATTTATCATTCACCATGCATCAGTTCATACCTGCCGGGGCACAAATATTCATATGGCTGTCGGTGAGTTTCTTATATCTAAAACAGAAAATGTTATCTCATGCTGTCCAGTGTTTTTAATTCACTGCTTTTGTAGACACAGAAGCATGACTGACCTTTTTTAAGTTTCTAATAAACACCATACCGTCAATCCTTAAGATGCTTTGCCATGTTTGTAGAGTTGCTCAGATTTGGAGCCGCCACCCTGCAGAAGAGCTTGTATAAAGGCTTATCCAGAGCTTTTCCTGTTAGTCTTCTTTGTAACAAATACTGCAAACAACACTTTTGTCTGTCAGCTAGAGGTCACAAAGTCTCTAAGGAGTGTTAAACGTCCAGGACCAACTCACGGTTTTGACTGTCAGCCTTGCGTAGCACAAAACGATTTGGCAAATTGACTCAATTTGTTTTGAATTTGAAGCAAATTATCATCATAAAAAGAAAAGCTCTGTTTTGTATTGCTTATGTTGAATAATTGATCATTTTGAAAGCCCTGATTGAGATGCGCCTGAGAGCTGCTGGTTAGTCACGTCTGTAATCACTTAAAAAACAGAATATCAGGTAACATTAGTGGCCGAATTGATTCTAAAAGCCAGACACGAGTTATGGTCGAAAAAAAATAAAAAAAATAAAACAATAAAGCCTGTGACTCAGAAGTAAATAGGGCGTAAATATAATTGGAATGACATCATCCAAGAACATAGAGTGTTAGTCAAAAATGGTAGCACTACCAAGAGTCTGTAACATAAAGCTGGAAAACACACAGCATCTAAAACAACAGGTATAACAGCATTACAGAAGATTTAATATTCCATTTCATGTGACCAAATGTTCACAACTCATTGTTCATCCAGATTCCAAACCTATGAATATGGATCGTGGAAGTTTGGCATAATATCTGTAGGATGTATTTTGAGGGGACAAAAATGTACACTGCAGCAGGAAGGACAATCTGGAACAGCACAAGCATGACAAATCATGAATAATAATCTTCTTGTCATATTTTGTATTAAAGTTCCAACAAAAAAATACAATACAAGGAATCCTTAGATTTACAAGTACTGTCCCTGTCATTCTGCCAGGCTGAGACAAAAGAGAAATCAAGAGTACACTGCAGGCTCTCTAACAATGACAGATAATCTTCTGTGATTTACCGTCCCACAGTAAAGCAACAGCTCATCTTTCCACACTGAGCTGTCCATCAGGTGTCAGTTTAAAAGTGTGTCCTCCTCACCTTCTCTCTGTCTTCCACCAGATCACTGAGCAGGTCGTCAATGTCCAGGATCCCTCCATCCGTGTACTCCAAGTGGTGGATGTTCACAGAAACCTCTCCATGTTGCTGTGGGGGAGAAATGTATAATAATCACCATAAGACAGTTGCATAAAAACACTGCCAAATCATAAAATTAATAGCGGATGAGACCATAAAAGAACAATACAACTATGACACTGTAAAGGGAAGAAATTTTAACTCCAGAAAAACTGTGTGTATTTTTCTTTCAAAGGACTATAAAACATAAAAGAAGCATGCAGCAGGCTCTGATGTTATTTTATTTTTCCATTTAATTAGGTGAGTTATTAAGAACAAATTCTTATTTGCAGTAACAACGACAAGGGAAGGACACAAGGGAAGATCAAGCAGCACACAGATAGATGACAGATTTATTTTCGATCCAACAAAAAATGAAGGAATTACAAAAATCACATCCATCCATTCACCAAATCAACTGCCTTTGATCATCATCTGACTTCACTCATGAAGTGCATAAAGTGCATAAAGATTCATCCTGCTTGAGTTTGTGGACTGAAAACACCAGCTTGTCCTTAGAATAGATGCATTTCGATCTCAAGAAAGTGAAACACAAAAAGGTAGGAAAGAAACACAGAAGCATTAAGAGTTGTCTTCACCAAAGGGAAATTAAATAACTACTTTGCTGAAAAGCAACTTATTCACCAACACCAACACTTGACATACAGCTGGTAAGCAAAAGTCGTTCTCATGGCAACTTCCAAACATAGAGACAATGAGGTCTTTGTTTCCAATGGGTTCCTCAAATGCCAACCACCCTCAGTACTATCGTGTGGCTGAAGATCTTTTGGTTTCAAATTCAAAAATACTAACCACTTTGCTGAAGAGTTAACCCTTACAAAAAAATCCCATGAAATCACATGTGACTTTCACACCAGTGGTTCACACCACTTTTTACATGTGTGAATATGTGACCTACATGTGGGAAATGGGAATCACATGTAAAAACATGTGATTTTCATGTGATTTTTTTCATGGATTATGTGAACCACATGTGGAAAATGAGAATCACATGTGATCACATGTGAATTTCATGGGATTTTTTTGTAAGGGAAGGGTTTCTGAGACAAAACCTGAACACCACACTGTACCTGCTGCATGACACACAAGTAGAGAGTATCTACAATGGTTGTGGCATGAGATAAAGGTGGAGATAAACGGTTTTTTTTGTTCCGTGGGAAGTGTGGGCACATTCCCGGCCAGTTCAAGAGCACACACCCAGACAGAGACAAAAAAAAAGACTGAAGTCAATTCATTTTTGATTGCGCCACAATCTGGAATCTGTTAACCACAAAAAAATCAACAGAGAAGTTCAAGAACAATACCAGCTTCCTCTTTTTGTGACCCAGTCTATAAATGCACAGGCTGTGGTGTTTTGTGACAGAAAACAATAAACCAGAAAACTAAATAAGGTAATGTCAGCCTTTATGGGAACAATTTATACTTACAAGCAAGATGTGAGCAAAGCAAATAAATCATACAAGTTCATAATGTATACAGAAGTAAATGGCCTGGTAGAAACCATGCATACAAATAAGAAGAGTAGTACACAAACACATTAGCAATTAAATTAGTTTATATGGGCTGTAAGCCTGGCAGGCTAAGCCCTATTTTGATTAGCTTCACCCCAGCTCTTCTGTGTCTTAATGCTAAAACAGAGGATTTTGAATTTTCCACAGTGTGCATCTCTCAAATCAAATTGCTAGGAGTTTTACATCTATCAACAGAAACAAAAGTCTTTTTCTCCTAACCAAAGCATCTAGTCTCAGCTAGTAGCTAAATATTCTCCAGTTTTCAGGCAAACAGATTTATGGTATGGAAATCCAGAGTTCAGGTCTGGAATGTCAGAGACCAACTAGACTGACAAAGGAAGGAAAAGTGTGAAGATCAGTTTTCAACAGTTCATTTATTAGTACTTAAAAGTACTACCAGTCACTGGAAATTACAAAATTCTCTCTATATATTTCTACTTTAACTACCTTCACCTAGCACATAATAGTAGCAAGTATGTTTCAAAAAGGCAACTAGACATAGTATTCCCAGCTGGCTAGAAAAGCAGGTCCAACTGGACTGTCTCCTACATTCTTCAGCCGTTCATGCCCTGTAACAGAGAGTTAGCAAGACGCAACATTTGCACTTTTGGCATAAGGCCATGCACCCATCACGGGTGTGGACATTTTGGTCTCTTAATGATGCACTTCAACAATCTTAATGATTTTTAAAAAAAAACAAAGCGATAAAGATAAAGATGTTTCTGGACTTTTCTTTAATCTGAAATGAGAAACTGAGCCATTAGCATGACATGAAAGCAACAGGCTTCAGTCAGAGGCCTCTTCAGATTTGTTGTGAGACTGACTACTACCTTAGATCTTCCCTGTCCAAAGAATCACCATTGACAACAACGCTGAAGATACTTGCAAATATGATTTTCAACATTTGAATTCCCCTATAGAATAAACAAATTATTTTTGAATCAACAGTGCTCAATGCTTCAATACAACCCCACAATATGATGCTGTCACCATCATGTTTGACATTTAAGACAATGTTCTTTCATTCAAAAGCCTTAGCTTGACTCCTCTTATGCCAATAACGAGTATATAAAAATTTAACCAAGGCTGTAAGGCAGGAAGAATCTTAATTGTCTGTTTTGGGATGACAACATTTCACACAGCTTAATGGAAATAAAGAGGAATGAGTGTGCTTTTCAAGAAGAGGGACTTCACCAGATCACAGGATTAAAGCAGAAGATTAATGCTCCAGAGTTAATGAGGATCACCTCTGCAGGAGAGTTTAAGCAAACCCCAGATAAACACTCTTTTCTCCATCCAACAGTGAATACATGTCACTTTCCAGGCAAAAATAAGCTGCAGGGAGGAAAAAAAGGGGAATAAAAAGTTGCTCTGAAGTTCCTCAGACTGAATCCCTTGTAATACCTTCACTATCCCCAGAAAATAAATAACAAAAAGGAGCTGAAACTCAGTCAACTGCAGAGGAGAATTACCATGGCGGTTAGAAGAGTAAACTCCCTGCAAATTACACTCCTAAGTCCCCCATCATTTAAAAGTGATATCTCTCCTTCCTCTCCCACCCACCACACACACTGGCGAGCAAAACACGTCATCCCGAGAGGGCGACGGCGCGCTGGAGCGATTAGTGGAGCTAAATTCTGTGAAGCGCTGGTGCTATTTCACACTTTGATCCTCAGAAGAATGTGTCATTATGAAGCTGTAAGAGCACGGTGTGGGCTTAGCTGTGATAGAAAAATAATTCCTTTAATGAACGCGTCGACGAGGAGTTATTCTCAAGTTGGACCAATTGATGGTGGTGTGTTTAAAGGCGAGAGAAAAACAGAGATGATGAAGAGACGACATTTAGTGAAACACGGGGATTGAAAAAAATACCTAGTTTTGATTAAAGCTCTATATGAAAGATCTTGTTGCTTTAACAAACATTTTCACGAACTCAAAAACAAAATTTTAATGTTTTTACTGTGATTTAGCAGTTCTTCATGTTTGATTTATTCATACTTCTGTTAATCAGCAAGAAAAATGTTCTGTATTTCCACAATACATCACCAGCTGGTACACTGAAATATTTCTGTGCTAAAAACTGAAATCTTACATATTTTTACTGTATATCTGACAAAAATTGACATGAAGCCTATTACAAGTCATAACGAAACATTCTATTACATTTCTCGGGTTCATCTACTCATTTTTTTACAGGGATGCGCAGATTAAATAATCACTTCAATAGGGCGTTTGCTAAACCAAATATTTGCATTTTACACCTGGAAAAAACATACATTTCAGAGGTGTACCCTTTTTCAGGCCAATGCAGAAGAAAAATCCTCTGTATCAGGAAGTACAATCTCTTATCAGCTAGTAAGGAATCATATCTACTTTATAGTGTTGCGTGCCACCAGCCGTCCGTTAGGCAGAACAGTGCTATCTCCAGCACTTTCGTAAACATGTCTGCATGAACACATCAGACGTCCAGCGAGGTCTGAAGCTGACACAAACATGCAGAGGAGGAGAATTGACAGCAGGCTAGAAGGGTTACGTTAAACTGTAAAAATGCACTCTGCATAGCTGAGCTGTGAGATGCAAAACCCAACAACGCTGGACAACAACTGGGAAGAGAGTTTGCAGTTTGTCACTGTTGAGTTGATGTACGAGTTTTAGTCTGAGCTGAACTTTGCCCGCTTCCGCAGAGAAGGAGGAACTCGGAGTCTGCTGACCTTCAAGGCAAAGGATATTTATTTTAATATTTAGTTTGGTAAACACGGTGAGACACAAAGAGCTGTCTGAGGCCTTCAGAGAGATTATAGCTGTCTAATTAAAACTGGATGCTCAAAATTAATGCCAACATACGCAGGTTTAACTCGCCAAGCAAGTTAATCTTGTAAGCAGACCGGAAAATGACAAAAGAAGTTATCAAAACCATTAGATGTTTTCACATGATTTCCAGGATTCTATAGAACTGAAGACTTTCACATTTCTGTGAAACATCTTGTTTATGACCTTAATATTTGAACTTTCAGACATCCTTCTCAAAATTAAACTCAAAAAATGTCAAACACCAGTTTAGCTAAAGAGATTTCTGCCATGGTTTGCTTCTTTTTTAGTAATTGTAGACAAAACCTATGGAGATCTTCGTCATATGCTGATTCCCTATTTTCATAACAAAAAATGTAAAGAAACATCCCTTTTGTATAGAGCTTCATATATCATAACATCCTAGGAGTAAAACTCCCACAATCCTCTATTTTCCCCCCGTTTTATGCAGCAGAAACATTTCTACAGACTTCATCACCACCCAGATAATGTGCAAATGCACGTCTTCCAGATTACACTTTATAAGCTATACAGTTTCCTCAACAACGTTTCGATGAAAGTAGCTGAACAGGAGGCACAGCTGAGAACACGTTTGAATAAACTGCTAATTAGCATGGTCTACACACGGCATTGTGGGAAAGCTCAGCGGGACTCTGCAGAATGCACATACGCCGAGGCCCGCGGTGATTATCCACAGGTTTTTGATGCTGTCCCTTCTGTCAGCGGAGAGGTCAGCGAGTGGAGAAACGTGCAGCTAATGCTGGCGCTAAATGGGTTCTGCTGGCAGCTAATCTGCTCCCATCTCTTGGAGCCGAGCCGGACTGTCCTTATACTGCGCAGAGGCCATGGACTGCTGAGTCAGTGTCTTGCATCAGCAGCTAATTAACATGCTCTGTGAAAAGCAATCAAGGCCTGGGTGCATTCTAATCACACGGTCGCGTTTAGCCTGGTGCAGCTTGTGCGCTGCAGCGTGTCGCACTCAGAGTCAACAGGGACCCTCTGGGCGAAGAGGGCTTGGCTGCTGCTGTCGGTGAAGCAAACACTCCACAGCTCAGGGGATCACTGAGAGGGATGAGCACTGCCTTGTGTGTGTGTCTGTAGCCATCTAGGTGTGCCATCCAATCGCTCCTTCAATCCGTGCTTCCAAGGCTTCTCCAAACCGGAAAGTCGGCCCCCGAGGGAAGGAGTGTGGGCAGGCTGAGCGGGCACCAGCCAACCGATAAGAACGGGGGGCCTGTCACCAATCCTAATCCCCAATCACTCACAGGACAAAGCCTCCTGTCCACCACGCACCTCTCCAGCTGCGGCCACATTGAAGACATCAAACGGCAAACTTCCACCTGCCCGCCGAGATATCGGGGCTTAAACCGGGAGCTATTGTACAGGTAGACAGCAGAGTCTGCCGCCAGAATCATGCGCATCCTCGTAGAGACACGCGCCAGCACGCTATCACGCAAACACAGCAAGCACGCAAGCTGCTGATTAATAAAAAGGTCAGCCTGGCAGGATGATTAATGTTGGAGAGATCGCAACGGTGAGGATGCAGAAGACTGAGGAGTTGTGTCTTTGTGTGGATGTAAACATCCTTACAGGGTTCCCTACGCGTTGTTCATGGGACAACTCCAGATGTAGTTCTTTATACGCAGCTAAAAATACAAAATACAGACAGTCACTTTAAATTTATGGAAAGTATTTGTACAGCCGGTGATTTTAAATGCATAAGCTGCAGAAACAACAAGAACAAACCGTTGTTTGTTCTTGCTGGTAAGGGGGTACAGGAAAGGAAAGACACGAAAACAAAGGAAGTACACAGGGAAGAAAGGATGGAAATAATACAAAATAATAAGTGGAAGGCAAGGAAAAATGGAAGGAAAGCAGGACAAAATTTAAGCAACAGGGGAAAAGATCTGGAAATATAAATATTTTTCTGCAACTTTCAAGGTCAGGCATAATTTTCCATCCTTTCCAGCCCTGAAAAATGCTTTATATCCCATGTTTCCCCCAGATTCTTTAGGACACCTGTGTTTAGAAAGTCTCAATTACTTTTCATAACAAGGGATAAGGACAGAAAAACGGTTCCACCCCCATGCTCCATGTCACACCTGGTCCTCATCAGAGGGAATGAAGGCTTTGCTGCATCCTACAAATGCAGAGTGGGCAGAGAACATCATGACTCACCCTTAGAGTGGAACAATGTGGAAAAGGTTTAAAGAGATTACTCCTCAGGATAATTACTAGAGACATTCTGCAAACCACAGGCATAGTGAGACACCCAGAAACCTGAACACAAACCACAAGTTTCAGCTCAAGACTTGCACTTTTCTACGGGCTTTGTGGAGTTTTGAAACCTGAATCAGCTACAACAAATTTGCAATTAGAAAGACATAAACCAAACAGAAGAAAAGGTGAGTAATAGGTAGAAAAACCAAGATGAGGACAAAGCTAAATCTGGCCACCTGAAGAGGATTTTGAAAACTTTTACAACCCAAATCAAGAACTAGTATGCTGAAAACACTTAAACCGAAACAACAATTAATGTTTTTAAATCAAGAGGTGCCAAAGTATCTGTTTAATGGTGTGAACTCTTATGTATGAAACAGAATTTATTTTTAAAAATGAAGAAAAAAAATATCAGATTTATTTTAGTGACGTAAAATATTACTTAAATATCACGTTCTGAGATTAAAGTCATAATTTTAAGGAGAAAAATGAACGTCCAAATTGTGAGACAAAAAAAAGTCAAAATTCTTTGACTAAATAAAAATGAAAACAGTCTTGAATTAAATACCTGCCATGAAAAGTTGTGTGAAAGTAGTAGCAAACTTTCTTATAATAATATTTAGAATACAAAAGTTACAAAAAATAAATAAAACTGGAGGAGTTAAAAGAAGTCCTGCGACTTTCTTTTTTAAATATATTTTTAAAAGACACACGACGCACTTTAAATGTCTGCACGTGTTGTGGAAATAAAGAAAAAGTTTTCTAAATAAATAAAAAATTGCCAGAGAGGACGCTAATCTAAGCTAATAGCCAATGCTAGCTAGGTTAGCTTGGGGGATAACAACACAGTCGTTGGCGTGTCACGTGACCCACCACCTTGTTTAAGGTATGAGAGGCTTTTGTTACAAAATGACAAGCACAACTGGAATGGAAATAAAGCGTTATTGGAGCTAAACCATGCTTGTATATACGACCTTTAATCAAATATGTGTATTTTTTAAAGAGGGCTTACCTGCTCTACTATCTTGCGGTACCTTCGTGTTGCTTGTTCGATTAATTCCCGGACCGTCCATCCATTTTTACAGGGAACCACCACTGAGGTTTCGCCGAAAGTTACGGTAACTTTCATGTCAGCAACAACTTCTCACTGTTGTTTACAAAAACAAACAAAAAAAAACACGCGATAAGAGAATAAATTGAATCCAAGTTTGGCAGGTCGGAGGAGCAGAAGCTGCTCTCTGTTTCAGAGGAAAGCACCTGTCCGTCGAAACCGGAGCAACAGGTGTCTCGGGTCGGAGTGAAATCACGACAAAAAGGAACTTTTCCGAGGTTACCGAGTTTTCCTGCTGAGCAAACTCCCTGAAAACATGTTGGTCTTTAACAGAGCTCGAAGAAAGCGGCGTTTACGGCTGGGAAAAAGGGAGTTTTTGTCATGCTGAGCCGAGAGCTGATACACCCAAACAAAACAAAGTGAGACGGAAAAACCCGGAAGAAATCACAGATACTCTGCAGGAAAGGACAGCGCGCGCTCACCTACACTAACCTGTGCTACCCGCGTTAACCTGTGAATGCTGTACATATCTTTATGTCATATGTGCGTAAGAGAACATCTTTAAAAAAGACAAAAAAAGAGGGCAAGGTAAGTGTCATGTTAGGTAATTGAGGTGAGTGTAAGTAAATAAATAAATATTGTTAGTAAATACTCTGTGTATTTCTTTCTAATTTTGCCTTGGAAAGGTAAACTATTTCAGAATTTGTCACAAAATAGTACATTTCCATGTACTAAATTGTAGTACATAGAACATTTGAGTACGTAGTACATTTGTAACACATCATTGCTGCATGTGTTACAGAGTAACAATGATGGGGTTTTTTAGCACGTAAACAATAATATCTAGTAGAGTCCACATAGTTACAGCTGTGAAGTCTTATTTTTCTGGCGAAGGCCGTGCTGTTCCCATTTCAAATTGTTTACATCTTTAAAAAAGATCTTTAAAAGTGCACCTCTCCCTGCTCTCTAATCCTCCTGACACTCTCCACACTCATCACAGATTCTAATTACCTCACCATTGCTCTCTGTCATTTTGTGTCATTAGGTTGTGTTGTGAAATTGCCTTTATGGATATTAGCAGCCGCTGACAGGCTCCTCTCCTGTGCCTCATTCCCTCACATTGTTTGGATTTTGCTCTCTGGGATTTCCTCCCCATCACATCCGAGAGAGGGAGAGAGAGCTACCGTTGCAAATGGATTCATAATTGGGACAAGCACTTTTTCCCCTTTGTGTTTTTTTTCCTCCCCCACCCCACCGACATGCTTTCCACCCAAAATGTGCAGAGTGGAGCACTGAAAGCACTTCTTTTTCATCTTATCCAGAGTAAATAAGTTGAATTTAATGAGCAAAGCCAGGGAATGGAACAAAAAGACAGAAAGAGGTGATCCGTAATTAGTAAATCACCATAAAAAAATGCCCTGCATGTTTGTCCATAATCCCCTGAATTTTCAGGACAGAACAGACTTACAGGCCGAGTTTAAGCACAACTACCCAGAGGGTCCGTGATGGCGGATAAGCTCCCCCCGGCTGCTGACTCATCAGGCAGTGCAACTACTGTTTGGCAGCACTTGGATCCACACATGCTGACTGCAGTCATATTTAATCAGCCAGCAGGAGCATCTCCACGCTACGTTGTCGAAGGCTACGACGTCAGGTGATGAAAGATAAAACTGTTTGGTTTTATCTGAAAAAACTGAGCAGCCTGTTCTTTTATTTAAACGGTTATTTGTTCAAGGCTGGCACCCAATTATGCAACAAAAGAACTTCCCGAAATGTCAAATTTCAGGTTTTATTGAAGTTCAGGTTTTTCTGAAGTTGGCTCCACTTCTCCAAATGGGACCCATGCAAACCTCTACCTCCCTCCTGGACAGAGATTGTGTTTTATTGATAGAGGAAGTCAAACAAATCCATGTAGCAGATGAGCATTAAAAATGAAAACCCCTTTTAAATGTTAATGCATTGTTACTTTTTTATTGCTTGAAGATAAAAATAGATGTAAGTTTGATATTTTTTATGCCTTGTTGCCATTTCATGTGCTCTATAATTTGGTCCTAGGCTCTGTCAGCTGGAGCTCAGTCGTAGAACAGGGTAGATTTGTTCTGTTTGCTTTTACATAACAGAAGCTCATCAGGCTTAAAAGAAAAGAAGAAGCAGGTTTGGCCGCGTTCCCTTCCTGTGGCATCACCTGCATACCTTCACTGCTCCCTTTTGTTGACTCCATGAAGTCACGTTCTCCATGAGTGGTGAGCTCTCAGCATGCCCTGGTGTTTACAACTGTTGAGCAAATTCAGCTTGAAGACTTTGCACTGGAAGAGCCTCATTTTAGTCATATTTGAGCTCAAACTCTGGTACAAGTGGATACTCTTTGAATGGTCTATTGAGCCTTTTCTTTCTTACCTTTTTTTTTTCATGGCTTTGAATCTTTTGAATCCCTCCCTCATTTGGAAGTGAGGCACACTAGCCAAAGTGTTGCTCGTCAATAACAGCCCAGTGATGGTTTTTGTTGTTTTGTTCATCGCTTTGAGTGCAATTTGCCGAGCTGGGTTGTCTGGGTCGATAGCCATGTTGATTTGCTTTCAGCCTCCGAGCAGCGCTCCTTTTCTAAAGAGCAAAATTGACATGTTCTCAGCAGCAGTGCCACCACCCTTGTGTTTTAGCTCAGTATGAGACTGAAGCCGGTCGATAGGCGAGACTTGCCTCACTTCCTGCTGCGATGCTCTACAATTACGGAGTCTGAATCAGTATCAGGTATTACTCGCAGAAACTCACTCTCGCTTTCGAAAACGTGTGGAAAGACTCCAAAGCATGAGCACCGTTCAGCGTGAGCATTTCATTTTAGACAGCAGGTGTAATATTCATGTTTCAAAATTGCAGTTCTTTTGTGTGTGACAGCTACAAATGGCCTAAAGCCTACTGTAAAAAGCGCTGCCCCAAGGAACCACAAAAGCAAAAGTTGTTTAAAATCGTTGACTGGGATTATCACAGTTGTTCAGAGCAAAACACACGTCATCATGTATTGGCAGAAAAAGATGCAAATAGTCTTTCAGAAAAAATAACAACAACTACTAAATGGATCTTTGTGAATTATTCCACTTCCTTTTTAGGCTGGATGCAGAGCAGAAAGAGAAGTGAGCAGAAGGCGAGAGGAAGTTGGAGCCATGGTTACCGTTTCCAGCCTGCAGGAAGGAACATTCAGTGGAAATGTTGAAGTAAGATCTCCAGACATTAGATATGAAGGTAAAGCCGGGATACAATGACCCTCAGCAAACCAACAAGTTTGCACAAACATATTTAGCCATTTTTAGCCAGCAAATTCAGATAACCAGCTAGTGTTGGCACACTTTGTTTGCTCCACAGTTGTGTCCTCTGGGCTGTTTTTCATGCCATTTCCACTCATGCAGTGTGCAGCTTCCGTAAACCACAACATCATTTTACTGTGTGTTATAAAGTGCCTGAAAAGTTACACTTCAATTTTTAAAGTCTAACTTCCTTTATAGTGTAGCTTTTTAGATCAGGAATAAAGAATTAACTCTTTTTTCCCCCCAGTTTATGTTTCTGCCTAACTGCTGCACACCTGGTGCTCATCATTTGATAAACCCTGGCAGTTCAGACTACAGGCTCCTTAGCGCTCTTTGTTCTCCGCTGTTTCTTCAAGTTGCATGCTGCGGGTGTTTCCCTGCAGCACCTTCTGTTCTGCAGAAATCATACATTTTGTTGTTTACATCTTAAACGCACTCACACTGTGGCAATCACACGCTCTGTCTTAGGAAGAATTCAGTGCTATCAGCAAGCGAGACTCTTTTTGCAATAGACTCACAGAGGTATGTTCTGTTGATTGCAGAATTTCTGCAGTCGCACAAATTTCCACAACTGCAGAATCTGGAAAAACAAGAGAGGCTGATGATTTTTTGTTGTTGTTTTATTTCTTGTGGCTGATTTCAAATTCTGTTGGGACCTTCATAAATTCTTCACTCTCACTTCAGCAGTCAAGAGCACCAGACTGATTGGAACGGGACAAACCATCTTTAAAAAGGCTGCAGTCCTGATTTCAAAGTTCAGTTTTTGTAGTTTTTAATTTGAATGTCCCTTTGCGGTTCAAACCGACACAGCGCACATGGTGTTTGTCTTTTCTGTCGCGTTTGTGAAGAAGCAGGTCAAAGTAAAGACGAAGGGGTTTCGTTAATCATTCGCCCTGGCGAGAAGCCAGAGTTGCTGATTTGATGATCTTCTGGGTCAAGAGGTCACAGAAGCTGGAGCACAAAGAAGGAAGGCAGCCTGCAGGTAATCGCAGACAGATGTAGGATGTGAACTTGTCACCCACACTGATTTGTCGGCACATATTTTCACACTCTTACTGAGCAGGAAGTGCATTTTCTCGCTTTCCGCGGCAGCGCAGCCACAATAGGGCGATGTCTTCTTTCCATCTTCGACTGTTGCTGCACACACCTAATTAGTCTAATTAGATTTTTCTCAGCTGAAGCCGGAGTGTGACAAAGCACCCTCCTCACCGCGCTCATTGATGGGTGAGAATGAGACTTTATATATTCTGCAGGCAGGTAGCACATCACACACTCTTTCCTCTTCGCGCACACATGCATCCCCTAATGGATCAAATTAGCACTCTGGCACATAAGCCATGTTTTTCACTCATTCTTTCAACCCCGCGCTTGTTCTGCCTCCGTATTTGTCTCATTTTCCTCCCGGTTTCTTTCCGACAGAAGCAGTTCGCTGGGTAATTAAAAATCTTACACTAAGACAAAAAAAAGTAGTTTTAATTTAAGATCATTACGGCGTGGCGGCCTCGTGGCTTCCAGAGGGTTAGGGAGAGATCTTCTTTTTGAAATCCGCCGCTTCGAAACCATGGCAACAACTGCCACATAACCTCATTTTCCGCCTAATCACAGAAGAGGGGACTGCCGAACATTGATTTAGACAATTATGGAGCGACGTTAGCAACAAAAGCGAGCGAGGCAGAAGCAACGTTTTGAAGAAAGTGACGAGAGGAGGGGGCGCTTAAGTGCTTACAGGGGGAAAAAAGTGAATGTGGAAGAGAGGGGCGGTGGGTACATATTGAAACCCTTTAATGGCTCTAAAATGGCACCTTTTTCCTTTGCACTTCAGAGATGCCCCAGCGGTGGCATTTACCTCCATCTGACTTCCTCATTTCTGCCCGCTCTACCCTAAAAGGGTGTATTAGTGTAAAGAGTAATGATACTTTGCAAATATGTTCTTAAATGGCTTCCCCATTTCTAACAAAAGCCTGGAGGTCATTTAATTGGTTTCAGCCTACAGGTCAAAGGTCAGAAAGTCAAGAAAGGCTTTGCTGTAATAACAAAAGGCTCGCTATACGGTGATGTTACCTTTCGAGCGGGGTCGACGGTTTGTTTTGACTGGCCTGCTAAGGGGATGCTGCTGCTTCATAAGTCATAAAACTGTGGGAATCCTGAAGAGGTTGAGACAGAGAATAATGTTTTGTCTGGATGCTCTGCTCTGGGTGCAGGTGTATGCACATCCAGCCCTTCCCTGGGTGTGCCAGCACTGATGAGAGAACTAATGACAATCTATCGGCCAAACGCCACCAATTAAGTTATGCAAATGCACTAATTGCGAATGCATAACAGTCCGGCCTTGTCATTTAACCCCTTATAACCTGTTAAAGGTTTCTAGCTTACAGTACGAGATGGATTGACCTGCGTTTTTCAATGAGAGATGAATAGTTGGAGATTTGGACAGGAAAAAAAAAAAGATCAAAATTACCCTCCTGCCAATCAAACAAAAACTAATTATCATTCCAAATCAGCACAAAGAAGACACAAAGAGTCCTCTCGCATAATGGATCTCCAGTCTAGACCAGAACAATTACTGCATAATTAGTTCATCAGACAACCCCCGGTTTGATCCAGCTTTGATTTGCATGCGGAACCGGGTCGAAGGGTACCCACTAGGCGTTCCCATCGCCTCGGTGACGGGAGAGCGAGGGGGGCAGACTGAGCTGGCAGAATGGGAATGAGTTTAAACGTCGACTGGAGTTCAATCGGAGCCACTGCTGCGATTCAGATTTTCAGAAGATGGAGAATCAGAGAGTTGAGAAATGACTTCTCCCAGCTAACACACTGCGGACCAGAGAGTCCTTTTTAACCCGTCTGCCCCCAATTTAAATCTTCTGTCTTAGTTTGGGTCCAGATTGTGATCTCTTCACAGGCGTGACTGTGCGACACAAGTTGCCATCCCCCTGACCTGCCTGGGCCTGATTCAATAGCGAGGTGGCGAAAGCGGCCACGATCGATGTCAAGGAGATGAAAGTGGTCTGGGCTTGTCGCAGTGGAAGCACCATGCTGCTGCTTTCTTTCTTTTAAAAAAGAAAAAAAAATTGAGATTCGATCATTTTTCCAGAGAGAAAAGGCGCCCCGTTTCTGCAGGCTGTGAATAGACTGTGATTGCTCGCAACACAAAGAGACGGGGGCACAGGTAATGACCGTGTGCCACCCGGCAGCCGCTGCACGGCAAGTTGGCTGTTTGATTTGGGAGCGGGGTTGCCATGGCGACGGCGCCGTTTTGATTGGTGCCATGCTTTTTCTTTTTTTGCGGACGAGGTCATTTACATGCGATGTTTCCCTGATTCTGGAGACGGGATCGTTTGGAGCACAAAGCGTGGAGCTGAAACGGCCGTTTTGTGCAGCAGGAACCCAAATGTACAAGTACCGACTTCAGGACAGCCAGCTCAGGTTTGTTTCTGACATGCGAGGCAATGTTTGATGATTTTTGTAACTTGTGTCAACACAAGCTCTCTTTCCAGGCTGCATCATGTTCCTGAAGCAGGCTGAAAATCAGCACTTTGGTTCAAAATTACATCTACTGGTTAAAAAATGACCATCATTAGGTTTCGTTTTCATATTTCACCATCTCACAACCACAAAATTCTACATATTTTTTTTTATTAAAACAGTTACAGTCCATAATTGTGAATCAAAAGTGGACATTTTTACTAACACTTTTTCCTTCCGCTTAATTTTCCATAAATAAGTGTGGAAGCACCATTCTTCTGTTCTGTCATATGTAATATTTGAAATTTTTGAGAAACTGAAAAGCCATAATAACCAAAATCAGCTGGAAAATGTTTTTTTTTTCAAATATGTCCCTTTGCATGAAAGACAAATCCGATAATAATTAATTTAATTATTGCCAATATTGCCAAGATACTGACTGCTGATAACTACCACACAGAAGACCAATTGAAAAAAATCAAAAGTATGGGGTTTGCAGGAAAATTCACTTCTCAAAGGGTTTTACTTCCTAAAACTAACCAACAAACATAACAAACAAACCAAATTGCTAATAATTACACATTTTTCTAATCTCTATCTTCTTTTTCTCACCTTCTCAAATCACAACTACATTTTCCCAAAGCAGTTACATAAATATGGATGAAGAAGATGCAGCCGCAGCATGAAAATAACTTCTCGGCCCGCCGCTGGCCTCACAGGTCGATCGCCGGGTTAAGTCCAAGCTTACCCTCCGCTTCCTGAAGACTACCCCAATGTTGCGGATAAAAGGAAAAGCTATTTCTGCCCTGCTTCTTCTCTGAAATTAGTGTGCAATCCATACAGCGTAGCTCCTCAACCAAGCCTACAATTCTGTCGAGGGATAATTCCCTTAATTACTCGGAGACGCCTCTTTAATTCAATTCGGATCAAAAGGAGCTTTTCAGGAGGAGACTAAGGGAATGATAGTAATTTTGGCACTATTTGGTTCCCATTCGTTGATGTAAGGAGTTGTGCATTTTTTTATTTTTTTTATTTCTTTGAGCAATAAAATGATGTCAGTTATGCCTGTTGTGACAGTTTTGCTCTTCGAAGGAGTGATTCAGAAGCCAGAAGCGGTAATAGCAGACTTCAACTCCCTTAACAATAGAAATAGCTCATATTGATCCCATCATCCTGTCTAACTTCTCTCTCTCAGCTATTGTTCAAATCTGAGACAGGTGCAATTTATTCTATAATTTATTTAGTCGTGTGTTGTTTTCAAATGGAATTTGAAAAAAGAAATTTATGAATCTCCAGTTTTTGGTAAAACGAGTAGAAATTGGATTTTACTATGATGTAAAATGGACTATTTTAAGCTTTGCGTCATTTTATAATGTTATTCACGCATCTAAAACATACATGGAATTTTGCTTTGACTCTTTCATGCATGTTTGAGAAATCCTTTAATCTCCATGGCAACCATTCAGCTGTGCATAACGCATTGCGGGACCAAGCGCTGCAGTTTCCAAGCTTCCCAGTTGTGGGAGAGTCGCCCTCCTCACAACTCTCCGCCTCAGTTCCTTCAGACTAGCCAGCAGCTATTAGCAATCACCCGGTGGAACTGCTGAGTTCATTATAGGAGTTAAGAAGAGTAAATGATTGACATCTGACAACGGTATAAATTCACATGCTTTATCTTTTGAGACATAATCAGCTGCTCAGAGGTTTTGATTTCTGAATATTGACTATAATTGATCATCTATTTGAACAAAAGTATTTTTTCTCGTCCTCTTTAAAATATTTATTCATTTTGACCCGAAACTATCAGGTCTCTTATCTCTTTGCGTCTTTGCAGACAACAAAGTTGACTCTGACCTCTCAGAGTCCCCAAGCTCCCAGCAGCCATTGGTCTTCACAGCATCTGGACATGCTTAACATGTTTTTACTTTCTGGTGTGAAAATGCTCTTCAGTTTCCCCTCCAAGTTACAAAAACAGATCCTACATGTGCTGCGTTTCCACCAGGTTTACAAAACATCAGGCCTCCGTTCACACATACGTACGGCTCAGCCGGCCTCGGGGAGCGCAGTGCGCGTACGTCATTGTAATTCAGCCTGACATGTTTGGTATCTTTGGAAACTTTGAGGTCTTGGGGAGAATTCAAAATGAAGTTTCTTGTTTTTTTAAACCATATGCTCTTCCCTGTGGTGAGTCTGTGTGGGCTGAGAAAGTTCAGGCACATCCAGGCTGGCGGCGCTCACTGGAAACAAAACGGCAAAAATAATCACACTGGTGTTGTTCCTGAGAAGGTTTAGGTGGATGAGTAATGCGTTCGCCCTGGGCAACGCTGTTGTTCATAGAGGAGAAAGAATTAAGATTCTATCAGTGGTGAAGAATAGGCTCATGCTAAAAAAAATGTTTTAGATATTGAGCTGAGAAAGGAAAGACTATTATTATTCAAAGAATTGTTCTACAAAGAAACAAGATAAAACAGCGTTTGAGGTCTTAACCCTGAAAATAACAACACAGTATGGTCAGTTATTTTCTCTAAGCTATTCAAATTTATTGGTATTTTAACTTTAACCATCAATTAACTCATTACTGGTGTAGCCAGAACTGTGAAGCTTTCCAGTGAATTTTCCTTACGCAGAGCAAAAAAAAATAAGCATGTACGACTTTTGATTGGTTGCTTCGTCACTATGACGACTTGCCATAATTAAACAGAACACAACAGAAAGTCCATCTTTGAATCGTAAAATAAACAAAAAACAATCTAAATAACACTAATGGGTGGCCTAGTCAAAGTCCAATCTTAGATTTCACTAACCAGACAATTTATTAAGATGTCTGTTAATATTCATTAAAGTTTGCTTGATGATCTTAAAAAGAAACAGCTAAAAACATTTTTTTAACTCAAGGTTCATAATTCCGAAAGTTTTTGTTTTTTTTCCAGCGGCCCTAATTCTGACTGTCTGACTCGACCTCCATTCACATCAACGACCTGCACTGGTGGGACAAATTTGGGGTGCAAGGGCCACAACCGGCCCACAGTTTGGACTTTGTAGGCTCACAACAAGCAACTGAAAGTGAGAGGCGACGTTCGGCTCCTGTTGCTGATTTCGCTGCTGTGGTCATCAGGTTGCAAATCCAACGTACCCGAAGCTAAAACCTGCTGCAGGTGAGGTCTCATCCATCAGCTCTGCTTTGCTGACCACCTGCTCCACTGGAGCATGCTCTCTGCTTTCATGCATTTGATACAGCCAACCCTCCTCTCTCTGCGCTTCCCTTCACTGACCTGTCAAATTGCCCGTTGGAGTAAAAGATGGTGGCGCCTGAGCCACTTTTTTTTTTTTTTTATTCAAAAAGAGCCCATAACTCGTCTGACCTCGCGTCTAAGTGACAGGTGTCCACAGCTCTGGATGTGTGTGAGCGTGTGGCTGGTGGCCGGTCAGACGACAGATCCTGCTAATCCTGTCCGTCCCAGAGGACGGGCCGGTGTGACTGGGTAATTGGCCACTGACTGAGCAGGAGCGCTCTGGAGGCGCTACTTATTGAACCACTGTCACAGAGAGAGGAGGCGGAGGCTTAACGAGGAGAGGGGAGAAGAGAGAGGAGAGAGGGGGAAAGACAAAGTGAGGAGGAAGGAGGATGAATGCAAATAGAGAAGAAGAAAGAAAACGGAGCATGAGGTGGAGGGAAAGGAAAGAATGGGCTGCGAAAAAAAAGCTGAAGAGAACTAACAGTGGTGGATTTTAGAATAACCCTAAAGCCACGGTTTTCTTCTCTCTCAGCTGAAATGTGACACTTTCATGATTACATTGGACACTCTGGGGGGTGAGGTGGCTTAATCTTAAAAGGATGAGCAGGTAAGGGGATGAGAGGAGGGAGGGAGTCGTGGTAATGGAAGTCTGGGTTAATGCTTCCCTCCTCCAGCTGGCCAGCCGACAAATTGCCTTGTAAAAGCAGAAGTGATGGATAAATAAAGAATGAAATAATAAAAAATAAAAAAACACTATCCCTCCAGCAAATTGGCTGTCGTTGGATTATCCCCTATAAAGCAGGATTTGGGCGTGCGTGGGGAGACTTTGGGGTTTGTGCGTGACCACCGTGTCGCGTCACGTCGACGGTGACGAGCGTGGAGAGACGGCTGGCGGTTATCAGAAAGAGAGAGGGGGAAAAAAAAGATTGGATGAGCGATCATTGCTTCATCAGCTCCATTAAACACACCAGTGGCCTGTAAATCAGGCTGTCACACCATCACACACACACGCGCTCACGCACACACATCGAGAAGACCTAAGGAAAGATCCAACTTGCACGTTGTGTACATTCATTACACTTGCATCTTCAGCAAACCTTCATTTCTGCTAATTTTGATCATGATGGTTTTCAGGTGATTCAAACCCAGAATTTAGCATTTTAGATAATTGAAATATTGCATAAAGCCAATTAAAAATTGGATTTTTGATACAGAAATGCTACATTAATCAATCCAGCCTGTGTCCCAAAGACCAGAGATAAGAAAGACTGTAGATATTAGCATCTGCAGAATCGCTAAGAAGGTTTACATTGTGCATATTAATTGAAATTCAAATTCAAAAATACTTTACTCATCCCAAAGGGAAATTCAATGTTGTAGCTCATTAATACCCCAAGCCTTGAGAGTATTGTGAAAAAAATCAAATGTTTTGCTCATGCTTGGATATATGTTTGTGTCTTAGCAGTGTGAAAAGGCAATGAACTGAACACACAGCCTTGATGAACTCCAGAACTCAGGAGTAATCAGAGATCTTCCACATGAAGTTAGAAGCAGAGAGAAAGGGCAACAATCAGGCCAAGTAGAAATTTCTCTATTAGTGTCTGTATTGGTATTTCAGTTTGTCAGTCTGTTTGTGCTTGTTAATGGACATTACGTCTCCTGCACAGTGGAAGGGACAATTAGGCAAGCTGGACATACTGATGCACGGCGGCAGGTTTTACCCCAAGAAAACTGAGGTAACCCAGATTCATTTAAGTAAACTGGTTCAGGGAGCGGAAAAGGAAAACTTTACATGCTCTGCTTGTGCATGTGTGGCTTTTCAAGGGTTTACCATTGGACTGGCGACCAATTCAACTCCGTCTTTTCAGCCTTAGGAGCATCCTGGGTCCGGTTTAAAGGATCATTGTGCTCTCTGCTGCCTTTTTGATCCTGCAAATTGAACCATGAAGCACAGGAAGTCCACACCCGCTTCTTCAGAGATCAGAGTTTAAATTCTTGCAGAGACTGGTGGAAGACTCAGTGCCCCGCTTGATTACTTCATCAGTGCAGCAGTAAGGCCAGCTGCCCTGCAGGTGATCCTGCTGAGGAGCCAAACCCTGAATAGACACTTTTTTTTCTTATTCTTTCTCTCTCTCTTTTTTTTTTGCAATCTGATATCCTCTCGAGCTTAAGAGAGAGGCAGATCTCGAGAAATCATAATTCCGTCACAGTTGAGGAAACGATGCCACTAGGAGAAAAGGTCAGAGGGAACATCGGAAGATAAGAAAAGGATCAAGAAAAAGACGAGTGTGGAGGGTTGGTGAGTGGGCAGAAGAGGAGCAACTTGTCCGAGCCAAAAAAAAATCAATAAAAGCTCGAGAGTCAACAGCATGTGGATGGTTAATGGCATAATTCAAGCTCATTAGCACAACGTTTGACTTGACTGCTTGACCCTTACACCCGATCATCCCACTCTCTCAGTTGGTAGCATCTGTGCTAAAACTTTTGACAGATAATGAACCGTGCACATATTGTGAGCTCAGCTCACCCACCTGTTATCCCAGGGAGTTTTTACTTCTCAGCAAACCCAACCTGACATTTACATTACAGCGAATGAAACACAACTGAAGCTTGCATATTTCTTGTTTTTGCACTGGAGTTTAAAGTTGCTCTTCTGCAGCTTCTTTTCTAATATTCTGCAGCAGAAACACCTTCAGATGGAGAAGACATATCCCCCCCGTCAGATTTCCACGCTCCCTTACAGTCATTCAAAATTGAATTAAAATGACTGATAACACCCAATCAATGGGAGTAATTTCTGCAAATGATGCAGCGCAGTTTGCAGACTGCGGCCATGTATTGATTCAGCGGCAGCCTGCAGTAAAGCCATTCATCTTCCATTAAGAACAATATGTTCTAATTGCCCCTAAACTGTTTTTTTATTTTTTTTTTTAGTACGGTGGAAGGGAGGAATTATCCCGAGCTACCGCGTGCAACAAATTACATGTCGTTAAAATAAGAATATATTATTGTATGCAGTCATCGTGAGTTCCTGGAGGTTTTAAATAAAGTGCGGTAATGTGTGCGCTCATTTTGAATTCCCTGAGGTTTCTGTTAGTTGCAGCAATCATGAATAAATAAATAAATAATTGGTCTTACAGTTGGGCCAGAAAGTGTCTTGTTTGAGAAAAAAACTCCACGTGCTGCAAAAATTCACTTTTTTTTTACTTTCATCTCTACATTTAAGTTAATCTTGTATCTGCACAATGCTTGTTTTGTTTTGCAACGGTCAATACAAAGTCAGATTTAAGGAGGAGTAGTTCAGATCTTTATTCCTGATGATGGGGGATTCTCTGGGCAACAGCTGTTCACATCAGCCTGAAGGTCGTTTTGTGGATGAGAGTTAGAGCCGAAGCTTTTCAACTCTGGTCCCTGGAAGCCAAATTGCACACAAAGAAAAGGAAAAACTCTAACGAAAACCCCAAAATGAATTTCTGCTGAAGGTTTTAAGATAAAAAAAACGACAAAACCAACAAGTTGACATGATAATAAAATCTAGAAAAAAAATTACAACTTAATTTCTCTAACTCTTCCCATCAGGACAGTATTCTAAGACCTAAAGGCTAAAGCTGCCTACCAATTATGAATCATCAAATTTTATTGAGTGCTCAACTACCACAAAAGATGACTCACCATGAGAGAACTACTTCACTTGTATTGATTGAGATGCTCCTCAAGAAATGCTTTTTTATGAGAGCTTCAGGGTCACAAACAGTGAAGATATCAGGATCATATGTGGGATAAAAGCAAATTTTAGGTCAGTCTAATCTCATGATGAAGAACTTCTGCCAAAGTTCTCAGAAAGTTTGACATTTGACAGCATCTTCCAGAACCTGTGACTTTTAGTATTAGCTGCATGTGTCCATTCCATGCATCCTGCATGTTCTGCAGTAAACCCTGACCTACACAGTTGGCCTTTTCCCACGTTCTGCTTAGCTCTCTATAGTCAGACATCGTACTGTGAGCTCAGCCTAATGATCGAAGATAATTTGCTGCTTGGGGTTTCAGAAAAAACTCAACCAGAGATGAAGTTTCACCCATTTCCCCGATAAACGCTCCTCTAAAACACATCCATTCGGTTTGCTTTGAAAACAGATCTACACCACTGAAGTCTGCGATCAATCCGCACGCCATACCTGAGAGATAATTGCACAGAAAGCTTTGCTGTGTCAATACAGACAGCTTACGTCTGCAGCAGCAGTATGTCTTACTGCAGTAATGAGTCAGGTGATGCTTAAAGATTCAAAGTGCAGCTGAGGAAGAAGTCCCTCTGGTTGCACAGTCACAGTCGCCACCGCCGCTCCTGAATTTCGACTGAGCCTTGCAACCCCATCGGTCTTTCATGCGAATTGCGCCAAAGGCTGGGTTTTTGCTTTCATAAGGAAGTCACAGACGACTGCGTGGCCACCAGCGAAGCTCCCGGCCAGCGCAGGATTTATTAAAATTTTTTTTTTGACAGGGTTAACAGACGATCAGTGAAGAGTGGCTCCCCGTGGCCCGTCTCCTTCCTTACCCCCCCATCTCGGCATCAATCAATACCTGTTAACAAAAGCTCTGCTGGCTTTCTCTCCACTCTCTGCACTCTTATTCATATTTCAGGATGTTATTAGAGAGCGCAGTGAAATGTCAGGATCTTTACAAGGTAAATATCTCTGTGAATGTCACGGGGAGAGTTGAGGGGGGCGAGGAGGTGGGGGTGTGAAAGTACTTTCCTCCAGTGCTGAAGTGGAGGAGCTGCCAGCGTTTGGGGCAGGAGTGATGTCTCTGCCAGCGGCTATTTCACCAAGTCGTTTGTTTCTGCCGTGTTCTCAGTGATCACATTGGCGTGGGAGTTTGCATTTTAATGTCTGGCTGCAGAAGGAACTGAGGGAAGATTTAGAGGAAGAAAAAAAAAACAGGAACATGCAAACAGCAGTGGTTCTCACTAAGGGGGAAAAAATGGTTTAGCTAAATGGACTGCAATGGACCAGATACTACTTACAGCTGAAGGTCCATTTAATGAGCAGGTTCTGGAGTTAACACAGTTTTCTCTAGGCTGCACACTGACACTCAGCTGGCTAAAAGAAAGCAAGAAGACTTTTCCTTGTTTATAGCAATGTCAACTTTGGCTGTTTAGACATTCTTTGGGTCTCAAAAGAAACACAAAGTCATTCTGGGCAACTAAGATTCTCCAACCTTCACTTATATTTTGGAAAAAACTATAGTCTTTGAATGGAACGTCTGTTCAGCGGCGGACTGCAGGCTAGTTTAAACAGTTAGTATGACCTTCTTCCATGGCAAACCCAGACCATCACCGTTACCATGTCTGACTGTACGTATGACAGTCATTTTTTGAAATATGACACGTTTAACAGGGCGCACGTCTGCAAAAAGTTCCCATTTAGTCTAATATATCTTCCCATAAGTTTTGGGGATCATCTGGATGGGATTTTTTGGACAAATTCTGTTCGGTTAGCAGTGGCGTTTGCCTTGCAGCTCGCTTATTGACTTGTCATCCTATCAAATCATTCAAACCAGCCTTAAATGAGGTATGGCCTTCAGGTGTGTCCTGTGACCTCTTGCATGAATCATCAATGCACTGTTGGAGTAACTTTGACAGGCAGACCCATCCTGAGAAAGAGTGGATAGCTTTGGTCCTTAGTAAATCAGCATCTTTTATCAAAAAGATTGTAAGATGTTGTATGTTAAGCTATTCAACACGAATTAGAAACTGCAGTGTTTTCACTCAAACTTATTAGCAGCAAGAATCTCCACTTTCTGAGGCCACCGCAATGCTGAGGAATGCAGACCCAGATTAAAAAACACGCGGCTGTGTCTTCACAATCTGCACGCGCCTCACAGGAGTCTCTCCTGTCCCTATGGTGGGTAAATCAGTCGTGTCTGGGAAGCTGTATGTCTGATCAAAGCGGTGAACAGAATGCATTCAAAGCAGGTACCCAGGCTGACTGTACAGCTCATTTCAAGTTGTATGAGGGGTACAATGTGGGCCTCCTGATCAGGGGAGGGAGAATTGCCTTCTTTCTCTTCCCTTCTCCACGAGCATCATCTGCAGTGACGACAGCCCAGACTCCTAGGGATCACTTGCTATTTTTGAGTTGCTTGTATTTTTTTTTCTCCCCTGTTCTCTTCTAGGCAAACATCTGTATGATGCCTCCAAACGACCAGCCGAGTGAAAAGAAAGAAAAGGCGATGAGGAACAAAGTCTTTGTATTCCCCGGTCAGCTTCCAGGATTGTGGATGCCTCCGCCTCAGTTAGGTAACAGCAATCAAACAAGAGCAATCAAAGATTCATTTGACAGGAAGCAAGAAGGCACAGGAATGCTGCTTTTCCAGAACATGCCTCTTCATGTCTGGTGACGGCGAGAGTGACAGCAGCTCCTGTATGACCTCATTCGACTGATGGCTGCTGGAGAAGACGTCTCCTTTCTGTTTCTGACAGTCTCTTGTCTCCACTGTCACTTCTCAATTCCTGACCATCTGGGATAATTAGGAGATCTTCTGACAAAGCAGGCCCTGACTCTCTATTTACCTCCAGGACGAGCATGTCGGGCCCGAGCACTTACACTTTGTCAGATAAACAGTCATCTTTTGTGGGGGTTTTTTACAGATAATTGCTGCCTTGCATTGCGGCGGCTCACGTTTCAATTCGAGCAGCTCGGGCCGTCGAAAGATGCAATTTGTCTCTGATAATTACAAGAATTGTGAGGAACTTGTCAGAAATGAAATCTCCCAATTATGGTGTCCATTTAACATCTTACCTGAGACTCCAAAATTGATCCTTTAGGCGTCGCCAAAGCCTTTATTTGCAAAGCTGATGCGGCGCGTAAGCCGTGAGCTGAACTTTAAGAGGCAGAACAACCCTGGGCTTACCTTCCATCCTGCGTGATGACTTCTGCTTGCAGGGAGGCTGCCGCAGCCTAACAGGTGCTGCTGAGTGAACTTCTGATGCCACACTGCCACCTATTGATGACATTTTTGAAAAATGCTGCAACGACACACGTGCCTGGTCATTTTAGCCCAATACTCCCTCTCCCATCCTGCTTATGCACAACGTAGTTTGATTTTAGGTTTGTTCCTGCACCAGAATAAGAGGATTCAGACACAAAATGATAAATATGAGAATTTCCCTTTTCTGTTCTGCAGTGAAACAGCCTGTTTGCTTGGCAGAACCTGTCGATTTGTCTCTGGTAAGATAGTTTAAGCGTTGCCCAGGTCCTGGTACAAAGGGAGAAAATAAAGCAGAGCAAATCTCTCATCCCTTGCAACTGTGTCCCCCTAATCTTGTTGCCCGGGCAGAGACGAGGTCTAGACATGTCGCAAAGGCACCGATCATCCATCATGTCTGATTATGCCGTTTAGATGTAATTGCAAACCCTAGAGGATCGCTCCATGCACTATAAAAATGCACATGCAAGTGCACCACAAGCACCTGCAACGTTGGAGAGAGAGCAAAAGAGAGGCAGAGAGGAAGGGTTGAATATCAGTTTTTTGCTGGGCAGACAGAGAGATAGAGAGCAGGCAGCACCTCCATGCACATTTCACGGACAATCAAATTAGAGCTGGCGTTCGATACATCACTGACAAATTGTTTATTAAACAAACGGCTTGAATTGTAGCCTGGCTGAGGGAGATTCGGAGAGTTCTGCACCCTTGTAAGGAAGGCAGCCCGTTCTGCTGGAAACGTGCCTTTTATGTCCGTTCTCTTCAAGCAGAAGCGATTGTCTGAGACCTTTGGAGACGTAAACACTGGAATGCAGCCGTGTGAATTAGATCATGAGTGTTTTGAGTTCCTGAGGGGCCCACCGACGGCCCCAAGAGTCTGTGGTCAAAAGCATCAGGCGTAATGTTAAAATAATGTACTCATACCATTTGTTTCTTGTCATCTGGTGTATTTAAGAGTCAGGAAAGCATAATACTTACATATTTTCCAGTAAATGGACCCAGTGATTTAGCAGGATTCAGATGCACTTATTGTCATAACTCAAGTATTGCATTGTAACAAAGCCAATGCTTGAAGAAGAAATATAAATAAAAAATGACGTTTTTAGGAGGGCATTGCACGTTTCATTTTCGCTCATGTGTTTCAAAGTTACATTAGATAACAGTTCAACAAAAAAGGAGGACATTTGAAAGAGTTGTGTTAAATATTCCAGATGCTAAGCTTACAAACGGTGACCGATTCCCTGGTTGGAATAAAGAAAGTGACGGGCTGCAGGCGTGGCTGGAGGAGCTCGAATGGATGTTTTGACGTGTTTTGACGCCTGCGTCCCCCACGCCACGGCGTCTGCCTCTCTGCTCGCTCAGTAAAGTCACACAGATGTGAGTGTTAGCAGCTTTATTTGAAGGAAACAACAAAAAATAACAAATCGCCCAACCGGCTCTTGAACCTGTCTGTTACCGGCTGCGGTAAATCACAGCGCCGGTGGTCCATGAGATGTTTACTGTACGCTGACAAGCGCAGTCAGGCAAGTGAGGAGGAATTCTAAACAACAGTGAGGCAACATCGTCGCCAACAGAGGATGAATGTGTCAAACTTAGCAAATATAATTGTCCACTGTGGGAAATTGTGTATTTTTGTTTTGTTTTTACTTTGTTGGAGTGGAACTTCACCTGAAAGCTATCTTTGGCAGGAAGCAGTGAAATATCATCAGATTAGGTTTGCTGAAGCGGCGGGGAGAAATGAAAAGTTTCTGTCCCCTGAGGGGGAAACCGTGGACTCCATGATGTCGGGGTTCGGTCGGGGCTGAAAGGTCAACTCCTCGTTTCCCCCGTTGATGCATTGTTCCTCCCAAGAGGTGACGCCGTCTGTCAATCAGGACCTTTGAGGTGGGACACAGGCCATCCAGAGGCCACCATGAGAAATGTCATGGATGCTGAGATTAAAAAATTAAAAATCAAATTCAAAAATGATGTCTGGCCTTAGGTGGAGTTTGGGCAGCTTCATGCAGACATTTTCCAGCTTCATGCAGACATTTTCCAGCTCATGTGTGGTCGGTGGTGACGCGGCGTGATGCATGTCTATAATAACAGTCCATTAGCTCCCTGTGTGTCTTTAAAGCAGAAGGTTGTGCAGAGGCATGTTGGCGACTGATGGGCTGTGCTGGTCCCACTGGGACCAGACTGGACTGCTGTCTGTTAACCCCTGACCCCTAAACATATTTTTCTTTTTCCACAGCTCTCTTTTCCCCCCACAACTCCCACACACATCGTGGTTATAGTTCCTTCCAAAGAAACTAACAAAAGGTTTTACATTTGGTTTTCAGCTCTGGTACAGTTACATGGATTGTTCCTGCAATCACTGGATTATTTACCATCATTAATTGGAGTTTATTGTGACAACCAAAAATCTAAATTCTTAGTAGTTAGCCAGTTAGTTCAAGTGGAGGATTTGAAGCTGATTTATACTGTTGGTGCAGAAAAAGAAAAAAAAAACTTCCAAGTTCAACTTTTTTGCAAAAAAGCCCTGCTTTTTAAACTTCTCCACAACAACAAACACTTCCATTTCTTGGCTCTCTTGCCGCGTCTCATTTCTATAAAACTTGACTCCGTAGGCTGCTATTTGAAGTAGTAGCACCGGAACCAACGCCAGCTTCTAAAAACACATGTTGGAAAGCAAAGCAGTCGCTCCCGCCCCACACAGACCCATTCAGCACCGCACACGCGCTGACAGAATGCACTGAAATCCACTGATCTCGCCCACCACAACAGCAGGCCATAACTAATCCATCTCCCACTACATGTTTTTAATGAGCCTCCATAACTATAATCCGTATGGTGCAGCGCGGCTCGGGCCCGATCGAGCTGCTTTTTTTGTTTTTTTCTGACTTTGTGCTGTCAGCAAAATGTGACAAGGGACACGTGTGTGTGTTTTAACGTCCTTGTGCGTGTGTGTGTGTGTGTTGCTGTCAAAGAACATCTGCGTTGTTGGTGTGCCATAGCGGCTGACGATTTCCCATCTGGTAAGGGAGGGAGGAGTGTGTGTGTTTGTCGACCAAAGCGGAGGCTCGGCCTGTTTACCTGCCCTCGTCTGAAAACGCAGCAGGATTATCAAGGGCAGGAAGTGATGGAGTGGCGGCGTGCGAGCATGGGTCTGTGTGTGAAAAAAAAAAATGGCTGCCAGGCTTTTTGCAGAAATCCCCAAAGGGCAGCAAATTAAAGCCCCGCGGGGCCAAATTAGTGGAAGCTAACCAAGTTAGAGATCAGCAGGGAGAGGGGTCTGACTGGCAGGACTGGACTCGTTTCAACACACACACACACACGCACACACCCCCACTACATCCACACACCTGTCTTTGTTTTGCCAATGATCAGGATCAGATAAAAGCCAGTTCCTGACAACAGCAGCCTCTCTTTTGCGGAGCCTGTAGGGAGATCCTGGAACGGCACTAACGTATTCCTGTAGGTCGGCCTGTGTTAGTGCAATACATTTAAACTGATTTAAACCTCAGAGGAGAGGCTAATTTCTAGGAAATCACGTTAGGTTTTTATTTGTCCATGCCTTTTGTTCTTACTGTAAAAAGTTCCTCAACGAGAAACAAAAATAGCGCCTTTGTAAATGTAGGTGAGGCTAAACAAAGCAGTAGATTAATACCAAAAACAAAAAGGTGCTTTAAATGAAATTAAAGCACCTTTTCTCTTACACTTTAGGAGTGTAAGAGAAAAAGGCCAAGATCTAACTGATTAATTGGAGATTAATTTGAGTGCACAGTAGCTGTTGTTATCTAGATTTTAGACTAAATGTTTACCAAAATGTTTAACATCTTGGTGATCATATTTTCCTTGTTATTTGTCATCTTTCTACTGCTTCCTGTCTTTACTTCACATAAATTCCACTTTGTCTCCCTTGACATGGATTAAAAGTGCTCCGTTGATAAAGACTGATTATTTAGGGCATCAGAGTAAAAAAGCTGTGGTGGCGCAGAGACAAAGCACAACCCACATATGGAGGCCTTAGTCCTCATGCCAGCAGTCGCAGGTTCGATTCTCAGCCTGGTGACATTTGCTGCATGTCTTACCCCTCTCATTTCACGATTTCCTGCCAAGCTACTTTCAAATAAAGGCCACTAGAGCCAAAAAATCCTAAAGAAAAAAAAAAAAACATGCCACACTTTTCAGACAGTTCTAAAACACTTCAGACCTTCCTTTCACTTCCAAATTATGCTTAACTTTGCAGTGATTTCTCACATGTAGTCCCAATGAGTTAAATAGTTGTTGCATTGTTAGAAAAGCACCACTTTTGTTAATTCACCTGCAGTCTGACTGGGTTGAGATGAGGTGGAGCTTCAGCACAGACTGCCATGGCCACCATCAGGGTGAGGTTGAAACAACAGGATCATCCGAAAGTTAATTTATCATTCATGCATTCAAACAAAAAAAAGAGAGAGATTTTGACTTTTGGCAAAGAAAACATACAATGTTCGCAATTCGACCGTCAAGCCTTGTAACTAATGAATTTGTTGATATGTTGAGAAGCTGAATAACTTGTTAAACCATGGAGCATTTTTAAGTTTTTTTCTTTTTGTGGGGTTTGGAAATCAAACTGCGTCCTCATGATGCCGCTTTGAAATATCATCCCCATCAAATGATTGATAACGGGCAAAACAGAGATGGACGTGAGTGATGGACGTGCCAGTTGGCTCGGGCTCAAAACACGGCTGTCAGCTTCCTGTGACATGGCACGCCCACACACACAAACACACACACACACACATATATATATATATAAACATATCTGGTGGTGGTGACATTTGTGAAGGTGGACCATCGTAAATCTCCGTTTTATGAGCAGCTCCTGCTGAACCCAGCAGACTGCTGACCACGTTGCCTTGACATTCAAGACCATAATGTGTAAAAAAAGAAAAAAAAATGCAGACCTGGAGGTTTAAACTCCTTGAGAGATCTGATTGATTTGCCTCATGAGGGCAGTAAGAGGCACTCGCTGTTGGAGGTTAGACCTGTTTCTGTTTGTGAGATGAATTTGCTTGTTACAATCATTGTAAGCGGAGGCAGAGATGTCCTAGTCCTCATCACATCCTGATCTACGAGAGAGCTGCAGATGATAAAAAAAAAAGAATAAAACTGAGACATTTCTTCATTCTAAATAGAATTTTATAATTGTTTTAATATTTCTGCTCTCGGCGTTCCACAGGGATCATTCCTGGGTCCACTCCTTTTGATTGAATATCTCCGTTATGCTAATCTTCAGGCGTCAAACATTAACTTCAGTTTTTATGTTTGTGATGCTTCTATGTACTTTTACTGACAATCAAAACCTGCCCTCCTCTGGTCTGGTGAGGAGCAGCCGTCACAAAGCCTGCAGGTGTCTGAGGCCAGGCTTTCGTCAGAGCTGCCAGAACAACAGAGAACAGACCAGGCTGCAGAGGTGTTGTTAGTCCAAGGCCCGAAGCTCAACCTGTCCAGTCCTGACCCGGGCAGAAAAAGGTAGTTTAGGCGTGCTTTATCTTTCTGACAAGTCGCCAGCATCTCAGTCTGCACATCATCCATCAATCTGAGTGATCTTCCAGATTGTGAAGCCCGAGCGGCCTGCGCCAGCGGAGACCGTGTCGGTGCGCTGCGGTGAAGGAAAGGTCACAGTGGAGGTCAAAAAGAACTTTCTAAGTAATGGCTACTGGATTCGATGAGTTGTGTTTATTTGGAAGTCGAGTTTCTTCCTGCTCTATGTGAAAACAGCAGGTCTGAGACTGAATTGAAGATCCATGATTTCTCTTTTCCTTCGCTGTTTTCCTGCTGGACTTTAGAGCCACACATTATGCGTTCTGCCCCTGAACCTCAGCTCGTTAATTTGATTTCTTTTCTTTGCTTCCAGGTGATGGTCAGCTGATCCAACCTAATGATCTGCACGGCGGTTTTTAAAAAGACTTAAATTGGGGGGGGAAAAGTAAAAAGTCAACTTTACAGCAGCTGTTGTTTTGTCGTGTATATTTCAGCCCGCATACATTCTACAAGGCTGACAAGTTTAACGAGATGTGGAACAATGCTGATGTATAAAAGCTCCACAGCAGTTTGTGGGATTAACTCTCTTTGCATCTCTTGGCGGGTGGATGCAGGTTTAAAAAACATAAGTACATAAATAAATAAAAAAAATAAATATTTAAATAAATAAAATACTGATTTATATCCAGACACTTGAAAGATTAAGACTTTCCTGCAAACTCTTGAAAATGCTAAACAGGATGAGGTGAGATTGCCCGTCTTGTAGGCGGGAGCTGACCCCGCGGGGTCACCCTCACGGCGAGGCGATCAATATCTTCCTGATTATGGTTTCTAATTAATTCCAAACAGACAGCAAATAAGCTGAACTGTTCTCCTTAAAAGTTGGTCTTCCAGTGCTCTGATTACTTTAGAGAAGTTTTTTAAACTGCATTTCACAGAAACAGAGCCTCATTTATGTTTCTTATCCAGGTTCAATTTCTTTAACTCCTCTTTTCTGTTTAGTGATATTGCCGTATCTACGTCAGCACAGACCAATCATCTTCCCCTGGGCATCGTTTCAGCTTCAACTAATCGGGTTGATGGTCCCGACATTGCTTTTCCACTTACTGTGCATGTTTTGTCGTGTGGATTTGATTAGAGGACTGGCGGTGGCTCATGGCGTCCAACGTCTGCTTGGTGAGAGAGATGATGCACGTGGAGGCGGCGGCGGTGATGCAGGGCTACCACGTCCCTCTGAGGGTCTTTGTGGACAGCTGAGTGGTCACTGTGAGCCCTGATCCAAGTTCTCATCCCAGATACTCCATCTGCAACCACGGCTGTGGATTAACTGTGGTTTGCTTTAAAAAAATAAAAAATCTGCAGATAAATTAAGGTTTAGGGAAGGTTTGTGTGTGTGAATGTGGTTTCTCGCACTGTGTGTGTGTGTGTCATTTCAAGGTGTTTGACTGACTCTAAGCTGACAGGAGCCCAGTCTCACTTCATGCTGAGGAGCCAAGAGGATAAACTTCATTTCCAGCTGAAAGCCTTCAAGTTCAAACATGAAGACAGGAGCGAAGTAAGAGGAGTTACTCTGTGATTTGTTTATGCACTTTGAAAAATACCTTATATATATTTATGCAGAAGCACATTTTTGTCAGTATGTCCTCTTTCCCCTTGGTTTTCCTTTTATCCTGTTTACATTTAACTGTAGCACTGTCTCACCATAGTCCTCTAAGACAGGACAGGTATGCCCCAAAGGTAGAATATTATCAACATTTTTTAATTTTCCATAAAAAAAAAAAAAAGAAGAAATGCAGAGCTTGGTTACTCAGTTGTGCATCTCAAACATTTATTTTTCTCATTTTTGGAGGGGCGGCTACAAAGTCAAAGCTGGCAACTCACAGAGAATTGTAGCCAACCATGTCAATGGAAAGTTGAGTGGAAGAAAAAGCTGCACAACTGTGACTTGCATCTGAACTTCAAGAGCAACTAAAACCAAACTTACCCAAAGCAGCAGATGAAGCTGTCAGATTTGTTGCTTCAGCAGCTCCTCAAATCAAGACAACAACTTGATTTCCATTGAGTATAAAATTGCGCAAAATGCAATTTTTTTTAACTAAATGTAATTATTTTGCATTTATTTGTAACTTAAAGTCTGAAAAATATTTTCAAGAAGTTAAACATTTAACTCTGTGAAAATGGTGATTCCTATGTCCTATATTCAAGTTCTACATAACATCCACTAGAAAGCGACAGCAGTCAGTGTTCCCATCGACTCTCACAAAGCCGGCTCCTTCCTGACTGAAGGCAACACAATAATGCACCATAAATGAATTTTCAGCAACTTCAGCTGATATACATTTTTTTAACACCTTTACCACCATGACATGTTTTTGACTGCTGACAGATGGGTGGCATCAGGTGTAGACAACAAGGTGTGTAGCTGCTGTGAGACCAGCTGCGCTGGGCAGATGCAGAGAAGACGCCCCGCAGCAGACGCTGGTACGGTTTACACGGCGCTCCGGGATGGTTAATGAGCGTCTGGCACGCGTCCAGGAGACAAATTTTTGACACGTTCTCTAGTGCCATTGTGAAAAGGCAACAGCAGAAATGTGAGACAAACGTGTTTTAGATGCACTGACTTTCTTTCATTTGCCTAAATTGCTTTTTAATTGGACAACTTTTTAAAATCAAACCCTCGGACCAATCGGTCGTCGCCCTGAAGCTAAAGCGTGTTTTTTGGGTGGGAGGGGATGGCAGCTCTGGTCCCATGCTGCTGGAGGACGGTGCTTCTTCCTGAAGCAGTTCATCAGACGCAGAACAAAACTGAAACTGGTAACCCCTGGCAACGTCTTCCTGGCTAATTCTGACTGCTGTAGCTAACAGAGCCAATAATCGCAGCCTTTTCCTTCTCATGCTCCCTCCCTCGGCCTCTTATCCATCTGTGGGCTCTCTGTGTGGAGCAGGTGTTGCTCTGGCTGTGGCGATGGTCTCTGTGAGCACTTTAGTCTGCAGCAGGCTCCAGAAACCCGCTGGGTATTCTGTTTGTACCTGAGTTAAGCCAGTAAAACATTTATTACCCTGCTTCTTTCCTTTCCTTTCTTTCTCTCTTTTGAGCAGAGCTGAAAGGTTTGCTTTTCTCAAGTTGATGCAAGACAAAGACAAAAAATATATAAAAAATGTGTAGAAATTTAACATCACAGGGAGTTTTTGTGATGTTTTTGTTACTTCATGCCAAGAGTACCAACATCCATGCACTCAACCTTAATATTGAACACATGAATTATGTTTTGTGGGTCATTTTCTTTCAGGTAACCTGCGTGAATATTCCCAGTGCCCCAATCAGTGGGGGACATTTCAATCCATCCCATAAGCACAAAGTAATCAAATGTCGTTGCTGGAGCACACAGCTCCCAGTCACAATGGTCGCATGTTTAAAATTCGTCCATTTTCCAAGACTCCCCTTCCTGCCTGCAGAGGGGTATTTATGAAATGGGCCTCCTCATGCCACTGTAGCTCACAAAGCCCGGGAAGATGAATAGACATAATTAAAAAGCCCATAAAGGCAAGAGCAGGGCTTTTATTACAGTAATATGTGGAGGTCTTGTTTTAATGGGGTGTTTGTTCCCGTGCGTAAAGCTGACAGCAGCGCTGGCTTACTGCCGGATCGACGCTGAGCTCCCCCACCTCCTCCCACCGCCATTACACCAGAGGCTAATAAAAAGCAATACCTAATGATTCACCAGCAGGAAGCATGACAGCGACCGGCAAACAGAGGCAGCATGATGGACGAAACCCATAAGCTTCTCCTCACAAAAAGCAGAGGGGGGAAAGAAAGGGATACGGGGAAAAGATGTGGCTTTCAGATAAAGGCGAAACGGGGAAAAGAAGAAATTATGAACCAATCAGTGCTGTCCAAATGCAAGCCGGGACAATTTTCAAGGGTCGTCTCATGTAAGGAACACTATGTTTGTGGAGTTTATTTTTTTTGTTAAACCATCTTAGAAACAGTATCTATTTTTTCAGGCCAACTCTGAAATGTTTTATTACTTCCAGCAGCTGTATGAATGAGCAGATGTCTCAATTTAAACTCTGGACCTGCAAACATATTTTATTTCATCTTAGAGGGGGCATGCAACTGCAAACATCTAATACTGAGTAGGACAATGTCATAATAAAAACCATGCCGGTTCATCAGTGGGCTGGTAATTATGAGTCACGTCCATCATTCTGGTAGCTGCAGTGGACATTAGGGGATTTTCTGAGGTCACCAGAATGACTGTGCTTTTTTTTTTTGTTTTTATGAAAAATAAGAACTTGCCTTCAGCTTTAAGACAAGTCAGCCAAGTGTAAAAGCTGCTAATGTCTTGTTTGAGCCACCGAGGGTCATCATCATTTCCATCGTACTTGAGATAGTCTACTGCGCGCAGACGTCCGGCCGCTATGGAGCCGAGATGACAAGCGAAATGGCTGGGAGTCCTGAATCAGCCATTTTCACAGACGGGATGTGTGACCCTGAGGGCACGAGCACACGCACACACACACACACATCCAGGGCATACGTGCACTTCTGTACGTTACATGCACGCAAACCAACCATCAAAGGTAATGGCGTGTGACCAGAGGCAAACTGGGCGAGATCTCTCATGTCTTGCAGCCATAATGAGATCATTGCTGTAGAGTGTAGATGAAGCATGCTGGGGAATATGGCTCCACATCATTGGTGCACCGCAGATGTTTTCCCGTACCACACACTGGTGGTGATGACAGAAGTGGGTAATAACGCCAGATCTGTTGGCATCAGCTTTTGACAAGAGAGAGCAATGCGTGGATTTCTTTGAGACAAGAAAGAGGCTGCATTTTCAGCTTTAGATCTGAATAATAATCATCTCAAAATGATCCTGGACAGCCATAAACATCCTGCTCACCTTGATCTCAGTGCTGCTTTTGATGCAGCTGATGGTTCTTCATTGTCTTAGAAGGAGCTGCTCTCGATCGGTTGACTTTAAACCCAACATTTTCAGTGTCTAGGAGTCATTTTGAATCAGTAAAAATTGTCGTTCATGCATGGGGTTCGATCAATTCTCAGTCCTTTTCCTGTTATTACACAACTCACCTATAAATGATTTAAGAAAGGCAGGATAGACTGCCTAAATATTCAGGATATGCTTGATATTCTTCAGGGTTTTTTTTTTTCAAGGTTGCTCTATTTCTATTCTCCAGACTTTATGTTCTCACATGTGTTTTAATTTCAACACACTTCTTCTTATTTGCTTTTGTTTTGATGACTGTACTTTTAAAATATACACGGTTTACATTTGCCATAGGAAATGTAACTTGAGTCATTGACGAAGTAATTACTCACAGGGTTTCTCTGAGGCTCACAGTTCACTTCATCCGGGCTCTGCTCTGTAAAACCCTCATGAACACACGAACACGCACGTTTCCTCTGCCCAGGCCCATAATTAACCCTCTTAATTAAGAAAGAAAAAAGTTACTAACTAAGGAAATGGATTTAATTAGCCTGATCTTAGCCCAGGAACAAATACACGCCATAAAACACACACACACACACACACACACACCATCCACACTGAAAATAATTAAGCCTCTTTTATCCTTGCTAATGGCTTCAGTGACTCAGAGCTTTTCTCATTAAGACTATCAATAATATGCTGATTACATGCATCCACCAGTCTCCTTTATCAGGGCACAAAGGGACAAGTGTGTGTCTCTGGAGCTCCAGGGGTGGGGCTGTCTACCAGCATGACCTTATCTGCTAAAATAGACATTCAGATAGTTTTAACTGGGAAAGCACAAGAAGCCTCACTTTGCCATGTCTTCAATTTTTTTTTCTTAAAAAAAAATTTATCTTATCAAAGAGGCCACACACGTTTCACAGGGAGGAATTACCTGTTGAAGGGTTTACAGAGCGAAGAAAACAGACCGTTGAGTGATGGCGGACATATTTGAAGTTACATAACATGGATTAGTCTGTCTGCGCTTTGAGGCTTTAAATCTATCCTGAAATAATGCAAAAAATGCTGTCTAAATTCTGGTCTTCTGTAAAGTAAAATATTCTCTCTTTCACTTCAGCTGACTATTAATGTGACAAGCATAAAAGCAATTTTGCAACAGATAAGATTTTGTTTTTTTAGTTTGGTGCTTCCCCCTTTTCTAATGCCACCCTGGGCAAATGCCATTGATTTGTTTGAGCTAATGCAGATTCAATGTGCTGTTAATAGGAGTTTTATTGATATTGGCACCGGAATACAAATATTTTTTTTTCATTCTGTTTTCCTTTTCATATTTATCCAGATGAAATATAAATATTGTAAATATTGACATGGCGGACAAGCTGCATTATATTTACATTCCATGCACCAATGGTGCAAAAGGCAAGCGGGACAGAGCCTTACTGTCATTGTGCCAGCAGTTAAAATCAATGAAACACCAAAAAGCAGAGAGATTTGGACAAATTAAGAACAAAAAGGAGAAACTAAAAAAAGAGGATAAATTTGCTAAAGTCTCAAAATCTTCACGTGTCAGATGTAAGCCGCCTCTACTTCACTGATGCTTTGTGAGTTCACATATTCTCAGTTTCTATAACATCACCATGTTTTCCCCTTTTCCACCGTAAAGAGTTGCTGATTGTTGTGTGCTCAGCAAAGAGATAATAAAGCAAGACAGACAGGCGTCTGTCACACAGGCAGGAAGACAACAGGTCTGCGCTTTGACCTTCAGTCTCTTCCTGTTGTCACAGACACTGTGGTCCCTCCCAGAGGAGGACAGAGGAAAGCAGAGGCCTGACCTGCACAGCCACACCTTCACCCTCTTCCTATAAAGCATCCCAAACATCCCTCACGGGGGTTGCCATGCTCGCTCTGATCTCCTCTGCCTATTGTAAGATTTTGTTTTTCATATATGTTCTAAGGGCAGGCAGGGCTTTGGGTGGTTCCCTGACTTCCTTTTTTTTCTTTTTTTTTTTGTCATATAGCTTGATTCAGCACGAGATATTAGAATTTTATGAGATTTGGTGCAACTGAAAGTAGAAGAAATGCCTATGGAAGTCAGTGCATGTTGATTTAGTGCCATAGAAGCTAAAATGTGCTGAAAGCGGCAGCTTAATAGAGAAGAAAACAATAAGAACTGTATCAATTTCTTTTATGATGTCTCATTTCCACAAAAAGAGTGAGAAAGAGATGCTAATAAAGTTTTCAGTTGTACGGTATGATGCATAACCATGGTTACGGGTTACATGTTAGCCCTATGTGACTAATGTCTCTGCTGCTCAGCTTCCATTCCTCGATATCTAATATTAGTCCACATAAGTGATAAGTGAAAGATGAGATATATAATATCATATATTATATTAATTTGTAAAAAATGAATCACTGTACTGATAAGATCTTAATTTATAACAGGAATGCTAAGATTACTAGAACTTTATTTTGAAAGATGGGTAACAAGCATCTCTATGACATCACATGGTATAACTCTTTGTTGCCTCAACTTCCGTTCATTCTCGAATGCAACCTGCAGCTGCAGTGAGTGAGAAAACTGCCTTAATATTGACAAAGGCGACATTTAAACCAGAGCGGATACTTTATTTCCAATTGTGAAAGAGCAAAATGGAACCTCTGTATAACTTTGTCGGAGCGGTGAGAACCAGGCCCGTTATGGAGGATTATTGCGCAATTCCTGAAGTAAAACCAAAAAAACAAAAGGTTTCCTTTAGTATGAGCAACAGTGACCTTAAAAGTGACATCTATTACACTAACGGACCCAAGGACAGGCCAGAAGAAGTGGCTCAAGGAAAAATGGCCGACCTTCGGGAGCAAGACTGCTATATTGAAGGGCCCAAAAGACCCAAGGTAAAAGCAGTTCTGTATGACCCGTATGAGGATTATGAACATGTGAGAGAATTTATGGACTCTACTCTGAGCTACAGGGCTGATAATGAAGACGTGAAAGTCAAGAGTCCGGAGGAAATCTCAAAATTTGGAGATAACAGTAAAAAATACTACCATTCGTTAGAGCTAGATAGACCTAAGAAGCAAGGAGTTCTTTTTAACCCATATGAAGATGATGATCGTGGACGAGGAAAACAATTCATGAATCTGCAGCCAAAGAACATCAAGCAAAACTTCTCAACTATTGCGGGGAGAAACGATTTCCCTAAATACCTCTACTGCAGACCGAAGCAACAGGAAACTGGGTTTGAGCAGAAAGGCAACTTTGCTTTTAGGGATCAGACGGACCGAAGACAAAATGTGGAGAAACAAGCTCATTCTCTGGGCGAAACTGAACTGGAGTTCAAGGGAAAGCGAGTCGGCGAGCAGAGATTTCCACCAGAGAATGAGAAATTCATCAAGCAGCTGCAGCAACAGGTCAAAGAACTGCGCTTAGAAAAAGAAGAGACAGTGAGAACCGTCGTTATTCTCCAAAATGAAATTGAGAGGATTAATAGCAAACTGAATGTCCACGTTTCTGAGAGCCTAAAGAAACAGGAGAAGATTAACCAACTTCAAGAAGAGCTTAAATGGGTTCAAGGGCGTCTTAAGGAGCAGAACGCCACACACAAGGCCCAAAACGATGCTCTCAGAAAGGAACTCTCTGAGTTGAAGACGAAACTCAGAAAAACAGAAGAACGTCAAGTAAAAGCAGAGCAGAATTCCCAGAGCTTGGAGCAGAAACTCCTGAGAGAGAGAGAGGCGTCCACCGCGCTCATGGAGCAGCATTTGAGAGCTGCAGGCGACCGTCGCATTGAGCTTCAAACCGCGCTTCAAAATCTACGAGACCAGGACGCAAAACACAAAGAAACCAAAAAGCTCCTGCATCTTGAAATCCGCCAGCTGAAGAGCAAACTCAGCAAAAGTGAAGAACTGAAAGCCAAAGTGGAGCTCAGTGTCCAGGACACGAAGGATGAACTGCTGAGGCAGAAAGAGTTGTCCTCCAACCTGCTGGTGCAGCGTTCACAGGAGGTCATATGCGTGCGACGGGACCTTCACATCACACTCCACCATCTAGACCAACAGGAGGCAAAACACAAGGAACACAAACAGGCCTTGCAGAGCGAAATCCAAGAGCTGAAAGTCAAACTGAACAAAAGCGAAGACCTCAAGATGGCGACGGAGGTCTCCTTGCAGAAACTCAAGAGGGAGCTGCAGAGAGTCAAAGAGTCTTTCGCTAACAGAATGAAACAACAAAACGCAAACATGACCAACAAGAGGAATGCTCAGCAGAAATATAAAAAAGAGGAAACATTAGCAGCAGAGAAACAGGAGAAGGCTGAAGGTGTCCAAAGAGCAGGAGAAGAGAAAGAGAGGGAAGTGAAAAACGTCGCTAACAATCCACTGCTGGAAACGGAGCAGAAAGCAAAATGCCCTGTGGTGAAAAGAAACAAAAAAAGGAGAAGGAAAGGTGGTTTCTAAATGATCGACATAGATTTTTCTTTTTAAAGGGGGGTGAGGTAGACCTGGTATGCAAAGTGGTTAGAATTTGTCACAATTACTAACAAAAAAAACAAAACAAAACACCAAAATCACAATTTAAGAAAAGAACACACAATTCACATTGATTGTAAAGTTCCATCATTCCTGGATGCATGACAAATACAATAAATCACAGCATGTTTGGGTTTTTCTCCGGGTACTCCGGTTTACACACACCAAAGAAAACACCCAAAACTGAAGCCATTTCAGCCTAAATTAAATAAATAAACAAAGAAGTAATTGGCATCCTTATTTCCATTTATATTTATTCATTTATACATTTACTTATTTATTCTCAGATTTATTTTCACCTGTCCTTTTTTCATTTCCTTATTTTCTTTACACATTTATCCTTTTTCAATTTTCCATTATCATTTATCCTTTTCCAAATTTCCTTTTCATTTATTCTTTTCTGGAAAATTGGAAAAGGATGAATGAAAATGGAAAATTAGAAAAGGATAAATGAATGAGGAAAATAAGGAAATGAAAAAAAAAACATTTCAGAAATAAATCCAAGAATAAATGAATAAATGTAAATGGCAATAAAGATGCTTTATTTGTTTAATTTTGGCTTTCCATACGCCATATTTCTATACTAGGGATATACACAAAACTTTGTATTGTGCCCAGTGGCTTCAGGTTTATTATGTGGATTCTACTTAAGACCTCCAAACATTGTCAATTTTTCTTTTTATGTCATTGTTTTCCTGTTGCAGTTTCCAAAAATCATAAATTTTGTCTTGCTATCATCACCTTTTCTAAAAGTTGGTGGATGTTTTCTCCAGGACAGATGATAGTAGTTTCAACTGAAAATCTGATGTAGGTAAAAGTCTTTATAGTTTGTATCCAGCATGTGTGGGGTCTGCAGCAGCTGCCCTTGTACCTCACCTGATGATCTTCTTAGAGTGGGAAATTGACAATGAATTTTTGAAAAGTTTTTTTTTGAATCATGTTAGACATTTTCATTTCCCAGCTTTTTTTTTTATAATTCAGAAACATATCCGGCACTGGCCACTGAGAGCTAAATCTGTTTACAGAAACGTTGTCTCCTCTATCACCTTTCTCAAACTTCAGGTCGTGTTGCCTGAAGACATGTCTCCTCTGAGATACAGCAATCTAAAAGCAACAGGTCACAAAATGAACACCAAGTGTTTCTTGGAAGTGATCGCCTCCTTCAAACGTGCCAGCATCACGATCCGGAACCTCTCTGACCCAAACGCCCACCAGTTAAAAAAAGGAAACAAAACACAAAAGCATTAAAAAAATGTCAAAAAAAGCACCATTCCGGGAAGTATTTGCATCAGGGAAGTTAACACAGATGTGAGGTATGGAGAAACAGATGTCTTTTCTGACTGAAATAGCATCAAACTCATGCGGTAGTGAACCCAACACCTTCCTTTGAAGCACCAGGAGGACGACCACAACAAAAGGTTCCTTTTCCGCCAATTTCCAACTTTACATGTGGGTTTCTTTCTTTCCTTCTTTTTTAAATCAGACAATGGATCAAAATATTCATGCCTTCTTGTTAGATGTGGGCTTATTTTGTTGTGCGTTAATGACGGTGCGCTCAACAGTGTTTGATGGTGGTGCAAAAAACAGGAACACACGCCACACAAAAGAGACGGGAAACCTGAGAAACTCACATCTCTCAGTTATAGATTCTAATGCTCCCTCATTTGTCCTGCAGACCGTGACCTTTAATCCTGATTGGCACACCCAAAGTGGCAAAACACACAGCATCCAAAACACACCTCCTTTATCATTCAAAGTATGCCTGCAGCTATCAACCTGAATAAATAAATCCCCCTCTTATCTCGCAGAGCAAAACGGGATAAGCGCTCCCAACGGTGTGGGATGGAGGAAGCTGTCAGCACCTCTATTTTGGTTTGCTTTAGCCTCATATGGAGACAGATTCCTGTTTTTTTCCTCTCTGATCCATCCTTCCCCAGAGAGTCATTTCCTTCCATATGCGTGAGACTCGTGTGTCCCGCCTTCATCGTCCATACATGATCCGTCCTTCCTGCTTATCCACGGTGCCTATATCTTTTCACGCTGCAGAGTTTTCCAGGTTAGGAAACAGAAAAAACAGGATATTTTAGCTTTTTAATCACTCTTTGAGACAGTTTCTCACTCGATATTATGGAAGTCCATTTCTGCCACTCTGATAAAAAAAATATGTATATAATGTGTATATATCATTATGAGACAGTATTTCCTTATATTCAGATAATATCTTAATATTATGAGATTTTACATTTTTCTTCATAAGAGTGGTGGAAATGGGCTTCCATACTAAATCATACCTACATCAGCAATTTTTTTTTTTTTACTTTGACACTTGTTAACACTTTTAGCCACTTTTATCACTGGTCCAGTTTAAAAACCCACACGATTCAGAGATTTATCCTTCTGAAGAACCTCGATGCACAACTTTTATAAGACTTCAAATGCATCACACTGCACATCTCAGTTGACTTCTATTGTGTTAATGTGATTTGCTTCATGCGCAGGGCGACACCAATTTGTGGAGAATAATAAAACCTGTCTTCGACAGCGTGTTCTTCAATGAACTTTCTTTTCTGGTGCTTCTTCTTCCTGTTCATCGAAAGAACAAAGGAAGAGAGAGGGGATCTCTAAAAGAGGCTTTCAGGAGAAGAACAACATTGCCACCTGCAGCTAAAGAAAATCTCAACAACAGGCTTGTTAATTTTTTATTTATTTTTTTTTGTTGTTACATTTAAACCTGAAGCTCTGTTGTATTTCACTGAAATTTTATGCGACAGCTCATCCCAGAGGAGAGTGAAGTCAACAAGTCGAAAAAAATGATGCAGTTTTGTTTTTTTGTTAATTTTATTGAAGCAAATAAAGCCCAAAAAGCTTATAAAAATAGGAGGAACACTGTGATGAAGCAGTAGAAAGAAAAAGTGAGAAATTCAAACTACTGGTTAGAGAAAGCTAGTGCAAGAGAGGTTTCTGTTATGCTCTAGACCAGAATGACTCATCTTAGTGTCTGAAAATGTAAAAGAATAAATACAAATGATTCAGTTTCTTAGATGTCTGCAGGAAATTTGATTTGAAAATAGTTTTAGAATGCAATTCAAAGTACATTTTCCCTCTTAAATATTCAAAAACTTAAGATGAAGGAATGCATTCCACAAGACATTCACTAGATGGTGCAATCCAACTATTATTCAGCTTCAGCGTACCGTCGCTTTTGCACTGCCACTCAAGATGCTCGCGGTTGGTTTTTAATATCTGTCTGTTTGTTTTAATAAAAGATAATACATTCATTATTGACAGAACCAACATTCCCTCCAGCTTTATATCACGTAATTAGAAATAGCAGCCATATTTGTACCTGAGAGCATATTCAATATTGAGTGTGGGCATATGTTGTGTAACCGGATTGAAGCTGAGCTTGAACTGTGCCTTCAGCTCAGGGGTCAGGCCAAGTGTCTGTGAGCAAACATGTGTTGGGAACGTATAACTGATCCAGCCCCCTGGCACTGTATTTGTGAACAAACACTCACACCAAGACACACACACACACTCACTGAACCGCTGCCCACTCTCACCCATAAATACATTTCCACTGCAAATCACACAGCAAATAAATCGCCATGGTTACAGTAATGTAATAATTGGCACACTTGAAGTAGGCTTTGACTGATGCTGGACGCAGAGCCACTCGGAAATTAGTGATTACAAGGGAAACAGTTCAATACTTGACTCATTTAGTGCAGAACTCAACGTTTAAAGTGTCTGTTTGACTCTGGGCCAGTGCAAAAAAAAAAAGTAAATATGAAAAATGTCTTGCTCTGATAACTTTTATCTAAGTTATTTTAAATGTAATTGTGGTGCACTTTCTACTATTATTAAAACATTAAGAAATCTATGCAACCAGCATGGGAGAGAACATTGGAATATCTGCACCAGGAGAACTTTCTATGTATGTACATTACACAGAGTTAATAAATGCAAATGCCAGGTCAATGGCATAGAAAGCACTATTTTCTATGGGAAAGAAAATCAACTGCAGTGTCTTTGTCAGCCAACTAGTGCCAAGGAAAATGAATGGCATTTCTGGATTGAATGCTTTGAAAACACCAACAAATAGCAAGTCGAGTAACATTGTCATCAAGTATTTCTGCAGCCCACACTGCATTTTCTTTCAAATAGTTTAGATTTTAAAATTTGGGAGTTACATATTAGAAAAAATTGAGAACTCAAACACTAGTTGATGGCCCACTGGTCCCTACGTCTAAAGACATAGCTAAATTCAGCCAGGAGTACTTTCTATAGAAAATAAATTTGAAAATGGCGTGGGAAACTGATGGGTTAGTGTGAGATTGGTTGTAACCATTTTACATTTGGCAGAACAACTTGAACCTATGGTGGTCCAGTTTTGATCTAATCACATACAGACTAAGCATCTCTCTGTCCAAGACGACTTCCAACGTTATTTGTGGCTTTTCCGAGAGAAGAAAACCTAATTACTTCCCCCAACTCCACTTTGTTTTTACGAGAGTTCAGAGAAAAGACAGAGCATGTGCAAGCGTGTGTGTGAGTGTGCGTAATTAGCTAACTACTCTGTGATCTTTAATGCATTATTGAGTATTTCAAAGGAGTCTCAATCCTTTGAGCTAAGTGGCTGCCAAGTAGGAGTGACGGGGCCAGTTTGGCTGCGATGAAGGGCGGATCGGCCATTAAGGAGTCTGGGTCGACTTGATGGCCTTGTGTGAACCTAAAGCTCATGAATAATATAAATTCCTTCACTGTATTTGGAAGCACTTTGGGAGTTTTTGGAGTGGGAGGAGGACTGTAATGCCTTACCATTGATTTCTTTTTCGTTTTCTTTTTGGTTGGGCAATTTCAGGGAACAGGTCAATTCAATTTCAGCGGCGAGCAAACAGCTGGAGGAAAATAGACAATTTATTGCAATCACCCCTGATGGGGAGAAACAGTCGGGGTCTCTTTCCGTCATCGCGTTCCACGCACTTCAACCTTGACAGGACAATTGCTGGGTTGTCATGGTAATATGGGATTTCTCCTGACATTTTCGAGATTTTCATCTCTCACAATTACTGCCAGTATGTTTTCTTCTCGGAAATGCCACAGCCGGTCATTGAATTTGCTTGGTTGTGGGGTGGCAACTTAAATTTGTAAAATATCAAAACACAAGGTGGTACAGTTAAAAAAGGAGCATCTTAACCTGGATGCTCTGGGTTGAATTCACTCAAACCCAGACATGGCAGCATGTTATAAAGGTCACTGAGTTTTACCTGAGCCAAAATGATTGACTTTGTATCTTGTAAGCTTAATTTGCAACAATTCTACCTTTGCACATTATGTAAAAGATGAAAGCAACACATAATGAAGTTGATTTAGAGTCAAATATTTTGCTCACTAAACCCAACAGAATTGTTCTTTGCATTATTAGCAGATGATACAAAAGTTAATCACATTGTAAATATATATTGGGGTCATTTTTCAATGATTTGGATAAACCAGTATGAGCTTGGTGGGGGATGACAGTGTTTTCACAAAATAAGACCTAAAAGTTGAGCACATCCCAGCTCAAAGCAGCCCCTTCCTGCTTCAGCCGCTTCTTTAATCCAGAGTTTAACCCATTTTGTCATCGTTTTGATTGACAGCTCTGTTGCGGATGTCAGAGGTGATGGGCTCTTTCTGCTGTTCTGGCCCTTAAATCACAAATTACAAGAAGGGAAACGGGAAGGCTGCCTCCTGAAGAAGCTGAGGTCCTGCTGTGCGAGCAGCAATATGCTGCACATCGTCCGTCCGTTTGTGGATGAGAGGATTGTTTTCTCTGCAGCCATCTGGTGTGGCCCTGGCGTCAAAGTAAATGTCTGAACAAACTCAAACAAATTTGTAAAGAGGGATGTGTCTATGCTGGCAGAAGCCACACCAGATTTTTATTTAAGATGCTCTGAGTAGTAGGTAAAATTCCCAAGTCAATTTAGAAGAGTAAAATATTACACTAGCATTTGTAAGCATTTGATAGGAATTTATAGGGAAGACAATAACTGGTTTTAAAAAAAAAACTATTACTCTTCACACTGACAGCACATTTTCAGTGTGAGGCCATGCTTCTGCAACAAAGTCTGGATTTATTTAAGGGTTTCTACACATTTTGGCAGCAGGTGCCAATATGTGGTGTACAGAATGCCATATTTTATAGATTAAGTTCACCTAACTACAATAATGAAGCAATGAGACACATTAAGCATTTAGAATGGACCTCTAATAGGCATCTTTTTGCAATCTCCACTTCCGCTTTTGTGAAACATCCAAGATAATAATTTAACTTGCAGCATTTTAAACCGCCTGACTTGCTGTTTACTCTCCTACATTCTGCAGCAGCACATGATTTATGCTGATGCGCACGCCGTCCGCCCTCGAAGTGGGTTCTTCTTGGTGTTTCACTCCTGCCGTGTGTGAAAGCATTTAGGAATAATTTCGTTTAATGATAGTGGAGGCACCTTCAATCAGTCATTACTCAGTACCTGTGATTAGTGAAATGTCCATCAAAAGTGCGCAGTGGGGGCAGTAAAAATGCCCAGGTGATCTCCCAACAATCAGTCAAATGGACTAAACCTGGGTAGAGAGTTTTGCACACACACCCACACACACACACACCCTCCTTTTTTTAATGGAGCTTTATGTCAGCCATAAGCTCTTTCCATTAAAACTCTGCTGTATTAAGCATTTGGGTTAAAAGCTTTCATAATCAGGTGTGCTCCGATTAAGTGTTCAGGGATTTTAAAATCAATACTGCCCTTGGGGAGAGAGAGCATTTTCCATCTTTATATGTTAGTGAGCATTCATGGGGCCCAAAAAAAAAGGGGCCCCGGAATCAGAACTTTGGTCCTTTGATTGCACTCACGGGGCCACACATTTGCCTGTCTTGAGTATCTGTTTACTGTTTTCTGCCAGCGGGGCTAAACTCTTCCTTACTGCGCTGCTTTTTTATTCTCCATTTGAGAGAAACTAGCACCCAGAGTCCTCTCGACTCCGCGGCTGTTTTTCCGCCTGACGCCTCCTCATCTGATCCCGAGGTCCGCGGCATGGACCGTTACTGCAACTGAGCTAGAGTCCAAAACCCATTAATGAGCGCCACGCAAACAGAAATGCCTGCTTTGCTTCTTCCTCTTCCTTTTTTTTTTGCACGTTGTGCTTAAATAGATATTCTGTTTTGTTTTTATTGAGACTGAAACTGTATTTTGCAGTAATTAATGTTTTTTTTTCCTATTTCACACGTGCTTATGCATGATAGCTTTGTGCATGCTGTGCATTTGTTTGCAAGTGAGTGGGCGGTCAGGGACTTATTTTTTAAAGTATGCCAGCAGCAGCATTTTTATTATTTTTATTTTTTTATTTTTTTGCAAATGTCTCCTCTGCAACTAGATCAATACATTAGGTCTTGGGGGGTTGGAGCTGAGCTTGACCTATGTTAGCAGTTTTTCATAATCACTGATGTCTTGGAAAATACTGTTTTTCCTCCACAGCAGTGCTGTAGAGACACAACATGATATTTTTCAAACGAAACTAACAAGCTGTAAGTCCAGATGCTTTCAGATATTTGCATCCTGACAGGCTGTAATTCCCGGTAGCATTCCTGTGAAGCTGGCCTTGGCCCTGACAGAGCGGTCCACCATGGCTGCGCTCATTGTTTCTGTGCTCAATAGGCAGCACATGGCGTGGGCAGCCGTCAGTGGGGCTAAATTTGTGCCTCTCCGCTCATTCCGGGGATATTTGTGACTTGCGCCTCGCTGACTTGTCGTCCTCCTTTGGCAACAACGGTCTCTGTGTGTCACGATGCGACGAGACCACTCTGGCTGCACACAATTAGGCTGCGAAATGCCACGCTCCTCTGTGAAACATCAAGTGGTGCTGACAAAGCAGGGAGATTTCAAAGTTTTTTTGTTCATTGTTGGCTTAAGTTGTAGTGAAGAAAGAGTTGTGCCGAAAGGTTGAACTAAGTACTCTCTTAGGTGGCCAAGATGCTACCTACTTCTCTGCATCAAAAGGTAGTCGGAGCAACTGAGGATGTCTCCTAGACAATTGTCACATCTTTTGTTTTGGCCTGGAAATACTAAAGAAGGTTCCAGTGAGACGTCCAGCCTTCTTCTGGTACCAAACAAAACTCACTCATTCGTTGTCAGTGAGTCCTGGAGAGACTCCTATTGACCCACTTGAGAAAGCAAGGTGGTCAGGAGCACCACAAGGAACTGTACTTCCCCCACTCCTTTTCGCCCTGTTCACTTCAGACTTCCAACACAAATTCAGACTCTTGTCATCTACAGAAATACTTAGATCATTTTGCAGTTGTCAGGTGTATCAGGGACGGACAAGAATCTGTGTACAAAGGGCGTAGGTCTTTTGAGATTTGCAGCAAGATGCTGCATATTTATAAGGATGCTGCGAAAATTGTACTCTCTTCTGTCATTATCTTTTGGTAGCAGGATCAGAACTAGAGATGTAAGAAGGACAAACAATCTGATGAAGAGGGCTGGTTGTTTTTTGGAGTCTACTGTGGAACCTCTGGAGATAATGGTGAAAAGAAGGATTCTTCATAAAATCAAGGGCTTTCCATCAACTGTGAGCATCCTCATTATGAGAATGTTATACAACAACAGAGTGTCTTCAAAAGTAGTCCCCAAAAATGTACTCAGATAAGACTAGGACTACCTCAACTCATTTTTACTTAATTGAAGGTAAAAAATAGCAGTCTTATGATTTTACGGTAAAAAAGTATTTCGTAAAAGAGCTACGTACGTTCAGAGTAGCTGTAATAGATAATATATTTGCAAAATAACAAGTTCAATTCGTAGAAAACTTTTTTCAAATATAAAACTAATACTTGCAGTAGATAGGTATTTACTCGAGAAAGAGTAGCGATGCCTCATATTAAGATTACTCAAGTAAAAGTAAAAAGTAACTACTCTTAGTATGTTTTTTCCTAAAACTTAGTAAAGTAAATGTAACTGAGCAAATCTAACTAGTCTCTGCACACCACTGGTCAGTCAGAGAATTAATCAGAATTGCTGTAATACTGACTTCTACAGGAGATCCGTGTTGCCTGCAGCAATCAGCATCTACAACAATTCACTTTGCGCCTAAGCTACAACAATGTTTTTTTCTCTCTCTGGGATTAGTGAAGTATTTTACCAGGTGTTTTCACTTTACGATAACAGGCTATTTTGACAGGCACACCGACGCTGGTTCATAAATCACTGGGTCCATCTTTCCCTCAGAACTATTCACTGCCGTCTCCTAGTAACAGGAGCCTCTTCCCTTCCTCTCACTTCCCTTGATTTCTTTGGACTGTACCATGTTCACTTTGCTGGGGGGGATTTCTTCTTCAAAACTAATTATATTTCTGTACAGTTGCTGCAAATATGGAATATGTGATTTGCATTAAAAGTGTTATTCTTCTTAAAGCTTGGATAATTTAAATAACTGATAAATTCACTTATTATGTTTGTATATTCGCAGTTACCTCTCCACAGAGACGCAGAAGTCGATTTTACCTCGAACTGTCAAAATCGCTTGTTGCTTTCAACCTTTAAAAGTAGTTAGCGAGTTAGCATGTAGCGGGTCAAAAGCACCGCTGGGTTATATTTGTTTTTTTTAAGAAGAGGAGGAAAAAAGTTTGCAAGGGGGAAAAGAGCCGGTGAAAAGTGTCAGCTGAAGACCGTGACTGCCCTGTCGTGCCGTGCTGCGGGTTTCCAGGCATTGACCAGCCGTTGGCGGCGGCTGAAGAGCAGCTGGATGTGACAGGTCCCGACATCAGGTAGGCTGCAGGTAGCTAGCCTAGCAGGTAGCGTTAGCATCCTTTAGGTATTCGTTTTATGCACACATAATGGCGTGTTAGTGAATGTAATACGTCTCAGGACTTTAGGGGAGGGTGAAACATTAGTAATAATTCAGGTTTTAGATCCTGCTTGTGGTTCAAAGTTCCAGGAGTCACTACAGAAGCAGAGAGCTGCTGAAAATTGAAAAAAAATTGGCCCTTTGTAAACAGACATGATATTGCGTCGTCGTTGTTGTTGCTCTGTTACTTTGTAACTATCATTTTAAATTAACTGTCGCATGTTTGTACGTTCATTCTTTTACTTTTTATATTCAAATATCTGCAATAAGTATCCAAGGATTTATTCAGTTCAATTTGACTGAAAATACCTTTTTTTTTATTCCAGCGGGAAATGAATATTGTTCTAACTCAAAGTTCAGAGTTGAAAATGCTGATGGCTATCGGACCAAATTATCTCCTGTAGCAGCTCGTATTACAGCCGTGTTGAAGCCTCTGACTGTAGACTGAAGTATTGAAGGTGATGCTTAGGTTTTTGCACAACAATGTGCAGATTTTCCATTGACATTAGGTTAAAAAAATGGGACACTTACAAAATATACAAATACAAGGCTTTATGTGGTGTAAAATATCCTGTTTTTATGTTTGCTAAGTAAAAATACAATAAATCTATCCGAGAGGTAAAAGAAATGAATGTTTTAAAATTGTATACTAAGATTTTTTTAAATGTATTACTAATATATGTAGATAGTTGTTTCAAATATATAAAAAACAACCTCCATGTTTTTAATTATTCCTTTTCACAAACACAAATTTCACTGAGGTCTGAAATCTTTTCCTGGTTGGTATCTTGTACAATTGGACCAAAACGCAGTGAGCTTTCCGCTTTAAGCCAATAAATACCAATTATTAAAATTTGACCTTGCTATGTTTGAGAAGGACATAACCTTCCATTGTTAAAAAGCGAAACTAGAAATCGGATATAAACAGCAGCACCCTCAGGTACGCGCGTCTTTTTAAGACGGTCTGATCAGTGTTAGCTTCAAGCGGGAGGAAGCACACTCCCTTACTGCTTGATATTTGATTATGGCTAATAATAGAAAAAGACAGCTGCCTTTTCATTGATCTGTCTTCGCCGCCCTATTTCTGAGCCCTGTTTTTTTTTTCTTTTTTTTCTTTTCCCTCTTGTGTCATGTTGAACTATCGGCACACAGTTTTTACCCGTTAGTCATTTTTTAATGTAAACAATTCTTTTTTTTTTTTCTAGGAACGCAGTTCGGTGTGAGTGTGCCGAGCTGTTTGGGGTCAAAAAGGACAGGGATAATAGGAGGGGAGAGGACACCACGAGGGAAGGAAGTAGCTGAGCTTGTTTGTCTGCCAGGCTTTTGTTTGTTTTCCTGTTGGACAAATCCGAGATCTGCAGTTGGAAAACTGACCTGTTTTGCTTCTAGATAAGTTGCAGTAGATTTTTAAAATTTCTTTCCTTCTAGCATCCTAATTCCTCCTCTTTTAAATCTCGCAACTGTGCACGACTCTCGCTGTCGTTGTAAACTGACACTTTGCTCTTGACCAAAGGCGGCGCTCCCCGCCCTCGTCTTCATGCTCCGTGTAATAGCACAGCATGACTCCCTACAGGTGCGCTGACGTTTATGGCGTCACCACCAGACCGACAATTTTTCTATTCCAATGACCTTTCAAACTTTTTTCCACATTTATGTCGTCACAGGCTTAAAAATAAAATGTCTGATATAGATGACGGTTCTACAAACCATTAATTTGTTGAAAACAATTGTCCTTTCAATGTTTTGTGCTTGCAAGATATAAAAACATGTAAAAGTTTATTATAAAAAAAAAAAAATCAGAGTAAATACTTTTATTGGTTGCCCGGCTGTGACTGATGCCGCGTCACCAACAACCTTTGTGTGAGCCAGAGAGACGGACATAAAGAGAGAACGAGAGAGACAGACGGTACAGCTGTTCTATTGAATCTGGATCGAAAAGTCATGAAGCAGGATCTCCGACTCATCAGTTCTGTGACGCTCTGGTTTCACGGCCCATGTGATCGCCGGGCAGCATGTCATCAGCCCAGCTTGGAAGGGGAGAGGGAAAGAAAAACAAAAAAACGCACAGCAATTCATTATTATTATTACTTCTATTATTATTTTTATGTTTCCCAAGCAATAACAGTAGTAATTTTCCAGTCCAGTAAACTAAAGAATTGGACTGAAATAGAGAACTGCGGGGAAACGTGCAAGGCGAGGGATGGAGAGAAGCCACGGGGAGGGCGAGAGAAAGGTGCTTAAGTGGAGGAGGAAGCGAGGGATGCTGGGATGGAGGATGAGTTTAGAGGACGGATGCTGAGAGGAGGTGGAGGAGGGAAGAGGGAGGGGGGGTGCAGGTGTAGTGCTCCGGTTTCCTGGGGGGATGGTGTTAAATGCGGCGATAGAACGCAGACAAGGACACTGCTGATCTCCACTATGCGGCTGCGCAACACTTTGATTACTGCTTGTTTTCCTCTCTACTCCCCCTCACCCACCCAACCACAGCCCGCTCCTCTAATCAGATCGCGCGTTGAATTTAAACAACGCCGCGCTCTCCGGGATCTGAATTTGTGACGTTAAGCGGCGCGTGAAATTGGGGAAATACCTTGTGAGAAATCAGTATTCAGGGGTTTTGACTGTAAGCGCAGCATTTGCCCCATCAATCGGATTGCTCTCCTCCAATCAAGAGGCGACGAAAGCTCGGATTCAGAGCAGGCTGTGCGTTATTGGCTGGAGCTGTTCAGGGGCAGGACCCAGCTACAGGCTGGTGGGCAGGAAGGGGCTGGCTTTAGGGGTGTGTGTCTGGATGGGGAGGAGGTGGGTTGTTGGCTGGAAGTGTTACAGCCAAATAGTTTGAGTAGACACTCTTTTGCTTCCTGCCCGCCCGCCTGCCTCGCTCGCTTTGCTCTGCGGCTGAAAGAGAGACGCTGAGAGAGAAAATCCCTGTCTAGGCATGGACCTCTGGCTGCGGTGCTCGGCGGCTCGCGAGGAATGACAACAGCTCACATGGTCATTAACTCTTCTCGCCGGGGCTGAAGGGAGAACTGCACCGGAGCCAACGGGTGCCTCCTGTGTTTGGGACTAAGACAGAAGCACACAGCGGCGCTCCGGGAACGGATAAACCGAGGTGGGAACGACTTGTCATATAGTCTGGGCTTTTTTTTTTTTTAAATAGATTTTTTTTTTTAGGAGTTTTGCTGCAGTGTGCTGCATACCAGTCTGGGTGGGGAGGGACTTGAGGGAATGTTTTATCTGCGTGAGAGAGAGGGTGTGAGACGGAAAACAAGGAAAGAAAAATATAAGAAGAGAGGGAGAAATCCAGAGGAGCTCTGAGGCTTTTCCTGTTTCCCAACATAGACTTTCTCTTTCAACTCCTGGGGAGAACAGGCATTATCACAGCAGTTGACTTGCCCCTTCCTCAGTCCAAATGTCAGGAACTCCACTTTTCCAAGTGTGGCACAGAAAAGCTAGTCAAATCTAGAGTTTTTACAAAGTTCTTCCGGGCTAAGTTCTTCAGACAGATCTGGAATTGAGTCCGTCCAAATTTCGCTTTCTCGACCCAAAGCCGAGCGTGGTGAGGTCAAAGAACTGGACATCACCACCCTGGGTGGAAAAGGCCAGAGTGGTGTCATGCGCCTGGCTGCAGATCAAGGGGAAGTGGGTGTTTTCTAAAATAGAACAACGGTCCCGGCCCTTCCTGTTGAAAATAGACTTGGCTAAATCACAAACGTGCCCCACCTCGAGATTAAATCTCAAGTGAATTTTATCTTCAGATGACTTGTGCATGAGCAAAAACGGGGATTTCAAGTGGTTTAATTTCAAGTATTTGTTGTTTTTAAGCAAACACATCAGCTGGGCTTAAAACTGTGAAGCTAAGTGTGGTATTTATCCAGTTTTTACCATTAATGACCTTGGAAGCCCTGTTAATCATCATATTTATCTGAGAAGCACAATTCATCTCAGACAGACGACTGCTCTATAATTAGATGATGACTTGCCTGAGTCCCTTCGACTTAACAGAGAACAGACAAGAATGCTTAGGGAAAGCAAATCTATTAACAGGGTTCAGGCAATCAAATAAGCAAAAATTCTCTCACCTTTTCTCAATTGAAGTGCATTTTGCAGCAAATCCAAACAGGTCGTCCTATATCAGAGGTAAAGACTATCTGGGTCATCCTTGTTTAGCTAAGGCTATTATGATATGGGGCTCACCTTCCTGCTGACTCTGGAAAATGCTCATAGCTTAGTCCTGGTATAGACTGTGCTGATCTCCCTCACCCATCATTATACCTAATGGTACTTGATAGAATTGAACTCAATGGTTCTTAGCTTAGACCAAAGGCATTTCATAAGCTTTGGGAAACGAACAATTTTCACATTTCCTTTCTGCATTTAGGACCCCTCTCTATGGAAAACATTGTCCACTCGTTCCTCTTGGCCATGCAAATAACTGAACATCTACTGTTTGCCAGCATAAAATGGTAATAAATGGAAATGCAGTTGCTCAGTAACTTTGCTCATAATCTTTTCTCTCACAATCATTTGAATTATTATTTTTTTATTTTGTTTTCAAGTTCATATGGCTGTTAAAAACAGGTAGCTTATCATCCCTGCTGAACAAACACAAGCTACAAAGATAAACCGCCCAGCACAGATAGCAGACTAATGGGTTACATGCTCGCTTTTCAGAGGTCAAGCCAATGACTTTCACTAGAGACACCCCAGTCTCGCTGACTCTCATTCAATTAAGCAGACTGACCAAGATAATGCCCCTGGCAGCTGGTCTTAGTAAGCATCAGTAATCCACAAAGTCTAGTACTGCGGTGCTTTTCTTCACATCTCCGTCCGAGTTCGTCGGGTCATCCTGTCTGGTCACTTTGGTACAGGATGCACAGACTCTACTTCTATCTCCAGCTCTTTAGGTTTCACTTTCTGTTACTTATTTCTGTTAACACTACTCACACTGTTCCATGCTGAAACATTCGGGGCTTATTATTATATCTCACAGGGTTTATATCCGTAAAATGCAAACACAACTTTGCAATTTCCTTTTCTGTAACAGCTCAGAGTCTGTCACTGATTCTCTGATGGATGAAGTGTCATACAGAAATATTACATACTCTTAATAATAGGTGCAGTTTTACCCCATCATCTGACCATTTATTTGTCTTTTTATGCATTAGCTTTGTCCTGACAAGAAGTCAGCTTTAGTGTCCTCCATCCAAAGAATTATCTCCTTCTGGCCTCAAACTCGGTTCAAGTCAAGTGAATTCTGGCAAAATGTCTGATGGCCAAAGAGAAATCCTACAACTGCAAAACATCTGACAGCATTCCAATTTTGTTTTGCATTCATGTCGTCTTTAGACGTTTTCATGTCATTCCTCACACATGAGGAGTTGAACAGGTTTTTCAAAGTGTCTGGTTCCTTTGACGTAGTGCAGTGTGAAACCAAACTGCACTGGCTGAAAACGTAACAAATGTTGCAATTTCGGTCCCCAATCGAACCAAGTCTACCGGATTATCAGGTGTGAAAACACCCAATGATTCTGAGAGGTCGATTGTTCAGGACTTTTGCCCCCGGTGGTATCTTCTGCGATAATTTCATCTCAGTCATGAAACAGCAGTTATTGAGAGTGGGTTGCTCTCATTGGAGGCAGTTCCATCAGTGGGAAACTTGTCGTAGAGCACCTAGTGGCTTGGCTTCCGGGATTTGGGCAGTAGTGGATTGGTGGTGGGTGGCCACCACGTCCCAACATGGCTGTAACATCAGCAAGGAGGTGGTGGAGTCATGCTGTGGGCTGAAACCATGGTGAGAGAGCTGGTCAGCTCCTTTAGGTGTGAAAATGACCTCAGCAACGTTTCTGACTGATCATTTTCTGTCATGGTTCATAAAGAAGACCCGGACCTCCCATAGCAAAATCATCTTCATGCATGACAATTCCAAAACTAAAACTAAATGTAACTTTTCATCAAACAAAAACTTCCTTTTTGTGCTGCAAAAACATACAGAAAATGTCACCAGTATGCCCACAAATATGTGGTCATGTTCCTGCATGCGTTCTTTATCTTTTCCACCCGTATAAGGGACCTTTTCATCTTCAGCCAACCTCATTTGTTTTGAACATCTTTCATTGTTGCTCGCTGACTCCCTTCAGGTGACCCCGGCAGACCCTTACTGACACTAAACCCCGCTTTTCTTTCTGTCTGAATCAAATGTGTAAAAGCAACATACTGGTGTTTTATGCACCATCATTTCAGGCAAGTCACTTAACAGACAACGGGCGCCATCGCTTCCTCACATGGTGACAAATTAGGTTAGCGTCATGGCCGACATCTTATGACTTCTAAAAATAAGAAGGGATTAATTGCTAAAGGTCAGATCTGACATGATTCTTACCTGACTGTCTCTTTCTGCAGCAATTGGTTGGCTCCCTGGGGGGCTGATGTGAAATTAAATCCCGCCTTAGAGAGCAGAACCCGGCGTCAGTACGATCAGGCAAAGGAAGCTTCTGATCTAATTTCACATCATCAGCACTAAAGTGGGACAATATGATTAGCTAAGACGATGGTTTTGGATTTATCGGCTTGTGGCTGCATTTGGTTTGTGATTTGAAGGAGGAAGTTGCTCTTTATCCCCCCAAAGCGATTTTATTTCTGCCCCTTCTGCTTCTATAATGTTTAAGGGCATATTTCTGAAGAAATGTAAAGTCTTTGAAAACTCTATGACAAGTCTTTGCTTGTTGCTTTCAATAATTTAAGATGTTGGCCTACATGCCAGATGTTTTGGCCAAACCTCCGTTTTCCATTCATTTTTTTTATACACATGGAATAGTAAAATAATAATCTTTTAACCAGAGCTCTAGGTTTGTTTTTTTTTTACAACCCTCCTCCAGTGTGGAGCATCCTCCCCCCTCTTCCAGCCCACAGTCACCAAGCAAAACATTTCCAGATGTGCACAGAAACGAGCTCCCTGCTCAGTAGCCTAGCAAGGGATTTCATTCTCCCGAGCGAAAGGTCACTTCCTCAGATTGTTGCTTTATCAATCGGCCCCTTGCTCTCACTACACGACATTGAGACACACAGAGCGGTGCCTTAAGAAAGACAAGGCAGGAAGCTCGTACCGACATACCAAGAATGAATGTGAACCGACAGGCTGATGTCAGCGAGGCAGTCCCTAATATGGAGGAGAGAGAGAAGAGGCTAGTGAATGTTGTGTGACACTGGGCAGCGTCATAATCATGTCTGGCAGTGGCATATGCATCTGTCTCAGTCTCTCTGTGGCTGCTGGATGGCCGCCCGGAATAGTGCAGTGCTGCACTTTTCTATTGGTCGCACCATGTGTGGCTCTACAGGCCAGGCTGGAGCCCACAGCTCCGTTTCCATCTCCACTTGGACTGTTTGCTCTCGTCTTACGACACAAAGGGCTTTTCTCTGTTTTCTGTTTTGGTAGGGACCATGTTGGAAAGACTTTGGACTTCCAGTCTCTACATACTCGGCCAAATAGCGCAGCTGCCCTTTTTATCGCCTTGAACCATTTGAACCTTTGTAGATTTTCTCACAACCACAAACTTTAGTGTATTTTATTGGAATTTGATGCAAAAAAAAAAGTTATTCTCTCTTTTTTTATTCTGTTTCAGATCAGACAGAAAGTGCCTTTGGAGTTAACATCCCTACTTGAAGACTTTGTCCGAAGAGCTCCAGATATTCCTCTGCGGTCTCTGCCGTCATTGGTTCAAATCCTACCTGGTTTCTGCGCTTTTTGTGCTAATAAACCCAGAGTTAAAGCCGACGGCGAACCTCTCCGCTGCTGGCCAGGGTGCCAAAGCTGAAAGGCGCTTCGAAGGAAAGAGCTGCACACCTTTGTGCTGTCCTAAAATGTGCCATTGTACCTGAAAATAGGGCCACCTTTGCTCCCCGACACCCACCCACTTCGAAAGACATAATTAGTCATAAAAAGGACATTTTGGGGACAGTGGTGTGATCAAGGCAAGCATGACCTCTCTGCCTCGCCAGAGGCCTGCTCTTGAGATTTACTGATTGATGAACAATCTGCTTGACTGACAAATTTCCACAACACAGTTACACGGTTGTTCATCCCATGCTCAGGTTTTACACCAGATTTCCTGTTTTTTTTTTGTTTTTTTGTCCACAAGGACAAAGCACCTCCGCAGAGCTGAGGCAGAGTATTTTTAGCTGCATGTTCCATCGGTTTTACTTTTGATTTCATGTGTTTTTAAGCCGGAGCTCTTTGTCCAAGCGCCTCCTCCCAGAACCGAGCGGCTCCCTCTCCTTCCTCCAGCTCCGCAGCCGCCAGAGCCCCTTCGACATGGCTCTAAACATAGCCTCGATACGGGACACAAAATGGCTGACCCTGGAAGTGTGCCGGCAGTTTCAGCGAGGGACGTGTTCGCGCAGTGACGAGGAATGCAAATTCGCCCACCCACCCAAAAGCTGCCAGGTGGAGAACGGGAGAGTGATTGCCTGCTTTGACTCGCTAAAGGTACGCATTCACACGCACATCCAATTCACAGACACAAACTTGTAAATAACCAGATGTTATGTGTTGTGGATAATAGTTTGAGGCCCGGTGACCTAAAAAAAAAAACTACACATAAACCATTAGAGGTTACGGTTTCCCCTGGTTGGTGAGTATAGGATGTCTGCTCAAATTAGCATGTGTGTCGGGTCTCCCTGCTGTACTCAGTTAGCAGACTGCGCTGACCTATAAAGCAAAAGGCCACAGAGGCCTGTTGACACGTTCAATGCCACCAGCGATGGCTGTGTCTTTATTTTCTTTTTTAATACAAAAAGTTCTTCTAATGCCACCATGGCTTGTCCATCATCCGCGCTCCCAGGCCAACATCTGATTGCCTTGAGCCGTTCCGCGGCGTCTACTCTCTGTGTCAGCTGTCACGATGTTTACAACCGGCAGGAAAACATGAATGCACCAGAGGCTGCTGGGAAACGGTGTTTAGCGATTAAAGTGGCATATTCCAGATGCAGTCTTTATTTATCTTGATTTTTCCACTATTTATACTTCTCTTGCTGGTAGAATATCTAAAATTTAACACCAAATACTTGAATGTCTCTTCAATCGTAGCCATGCTTCTTCACAGTAGGCGCGACATGCTGTATATAAGAGCAGCCTGTTATGTTTTTCTTTCTCTCTGCTGCAGATGTGACAGTGATAAATAGCAGAAGAAACTAGAGCAGCACACTAGACCAGTGAGGAGTTTTTATCGTGTCTTCTGAAGCTGCAGCTTACACATTAAAAAAGCAGACAGTGGAATTTCTGTCACAGATGCTGTCGACCAAAATGTATAAAAACCCTTTAAATGTTCCTTACAATCAGTTAAAGCAGATGTGTGTAAGTTATACCTTTGCTTTTTGCTTTGTATCTGCAGATAGAGCAAAGGGGGATGCTGGGAAAATGCCTTCTTTTCTTTCCTACCATCATAAATGTAAACATGCAGAGTGCTTAGTTCAGAGTAGATGAAAATGTAGCTTTTTAACAGCAAACCTGTGAACAAAGGATAAAAATCTAGGAAAAGCCTCTTATGTCCACTGGTAAAAGATCTTTGATGGTTCATTACATTTTTCCCCTATAAAAACAGTGTTTGGGTTTAATATTATGTAATACTTTTAGTAAAGTATTAGAGAGTCTTTAAGCCTATTATTATACTCCTTTACCAGGGATGCCGTTAAGTTCACAGAGGCCCGTATTTTCATAAATCTTCGAACTTTGACGCGTTTGTAACTCATTTAAAAACTCTCGTCATGGTCAGTCCTTTTTTTTGTTGTTTTTTTTTTATAACACATTTAAAAAAGGTGCTTTTATTGGTGCAACCAGCTGCCTTCTTGGCTGCGACTTTAACAGAGCGAGGGTCATTGAAGGTGTCGCTCGCGGCATTCGTAAAGCGACATTCCTTTTCATGCAAGCGGTTGCACTGTTGTAGCTTAACGAGCCCTCATCTGACTCGGATCAGGACTGATTTGTCATCGCATCAGGCAGATCTTACGCCCACCCTGTGGAAGGAAAGAAGTTATTGGAGATGATAGTTAGGATCCAACTTAGAAATTGTGACTGCCTGAAGAAGTCCCTTTTTTTATGTTTTCTTGCTCCCCATCATTAAAAAAACAGCCTCCTGTTTTTTGGAGGTTTTTTTGTACAGCAGGATTTTACCCCCAGCTTGTCCCTTCACTCACAAAGAGTCTCCCCATGACAGCTGAGAGAGTGAAATCTTTATTGTGCATTAGGAAATGTTTCTCTCAACGCTGGTGTGATTTTCACCCCATTACGCCCATATCATCTTCCCGGGTATTCTCATCCGATCGTGTTATCGTGGCGAGGTTGTGTGCCGCCAGCCGTAACTTGGCCACAGATTACAGGGCCCCTCAAAAGAAGAAGGAGTGAAAGGTAACTCAAGAAAGTAGTCGACTAAAAGGTGTTACTCTTGTCTCGCGACGACAGCAAAGCACGCCAAGTGAATGAGGCGCTTGTTGTTTTCAGGCTAATTTGCTAAAAAGTCTCTTGTGACCACAATGGGACTTTGTCCAACACTCCTACTGCTCTTTCTCAACCCGAACATTGCCAAAACACAACAATTATCTTCTCACATAGGTATGCTTTGATGAAAAAAATCTTTACTTTTATGACTTGAATGTGTATGTAAACAATAGATTTTACGTAAACTAGACGTCTTCTGGAAACTGAGGAGAACGTTGCTGTGGTTTAGACTTGGTGTGGTACTTTTGAGACTGTAACTCAATCATATATAAGAGTTTATGGCAGGTGAGAGAGAGAGAGAAGGAGGGTTTGAGGAGATAAACGGTTGTTTGGAAAATTTCATAGCTCTGCTTTGCATTTTCAGTTTGGTTGCTTTGCATGGAGAGTGATGCTGTCGCACAGTCCTCAGCATTTCTGCACTATATGTTTGGAGGTTTTAGAAAAAGCAAATATTGTGCTGCTTTTGTGAGTTTAAAAAAAATAGATTCAAGTAGCCGTGTTAAGCTAGGCAAAGTCTCTTAGATTTCCCACTTGGGAATCACCATTTTTGTCCAGTATATTTAGTTGTGTGAGTATTTTGGGACACTTGAAACACATTTGAGCCATTTATATTAGCAGACTGATAAAAATGCCCTTTAATGGAGCATATTGTTGTTGTTGTACCTTCAATCGCAACCTTCTGTGCCTCCTGTGGGAGTTTATGTGACAAGCCAATATAAAGTAGGGCTTTAGTGTGAAGTAGAAGGGAAAGGGTAGACTGTTTGAAAAGTGTCAGTCCCCTTTAATTAAACAACCCTGAAAAAACAAGGAAATCCAGTTTCACCTTACTTGAAAACAGAACGAGAGCTGCGGTTAGTAATATTTCAACAGTGAAAGGTATTTAATACAAAAACACACCACACTTTTCAGATTTTTGTTTGGAAAATGTAATATTGACCTTACACTTCACACATATGTTCCCTTCTCTTGGTGTATCATATAAAATGGGATTAATTACAATAAGATTTATGGCTATGGCATGAAAAAAAGAAATGGAAAAATGAATTGTTTTGCCCTCAAACAACTTGATATGTTTTGCCCTTTGCTCCTTCAGAAAAACCTGCGTGGATATTTCCTGACAGCTCTGTCCCCCTAAGCTCTTCTGTACTTGTTGCGCGGTGGCCATAGCAACCGTGACAGAGTGGTCGCTGAGGGCAGAGTGGCAGTGGGGGCTGCAGGAAATGAGCGAGAATGCCTACCTTAATGGAGTAAATGCAATCATGCCGGTCATGTGGTGATGTCACATCGACTGTGCTGCAGACATTAGCCTTTTGTTGATGCTTATCTCCTCTCTCCTCCAATTCACCCGTTTTAGCAGCGAGACTGGAACAATTCATCTGTCCTTTTTTATATGCATACATATTTTTGACAGCTTCTAATTAAAGCGGCTATTTAGATTAAAAATAACATTTGGAAATTATTTGTAATAGCTTGAAAGTGTGCCTATTTTTTTTAAAACAAAAGAAAACAAAACAGACGGTTAATGGAAGATTAGGTGGTTGATTTAGATCCAGGAAACACAGAGGGCTTTTCTGGTGGTTTGATATTTCTAAGCTACTTGTCACAAATTGTTTACTCAAGCCGTACCTACACAAACTGCAAATGCTAATCCAGATAAACTTGTTCAGACAGAAGTCGTATTGGAAACCCTGACGCTAATTGCTGCCAAATTTGCTCAGTGAATCCTCCGGCGTGAACTGTAGGAACCGCTCCCATCTGCGCGCACTGGCGTCGTTTGGAACCTCGGAGACGCTCTGTTGGACATGAACTTTACGCCCGTGGCCTCTTGTTTTAAAAAGATGGGCTCGCCTGCATTCCTCTGTGTAATCCTCTCAAACGGGGCCACACCCTAGGCAGAGCAAACATGTGGAGGGAAATGCATGCGGCGCGGCGATCGCTGGCGTTCCCTCCGACTTGATCCTAATGTGAGGCTGCAGTGGACCTCCGGTATTCATGAGGGTTAGCGACCAAAACCAAACTGAAATTGGAAATAAAATCGAACTTTTACTTATTTATTTTAATTCATTTACAGTTTAGTGTGAATATGTCAAAAAAGTTTTGAATGAAAAAAACCCTTCTCTCAAAAGTCAGTTCAATATATCATAAGCAACTAAGCATGAATCAACCATTCATACAGATACACCTGTAAATACAAAACAAGCAAAAATAATAATAAAGAAAAACAGATACATTATCTTTGCAATAATATAGTACTCTGCTGAGTCAATGTACCTCAATAAATATTGAGAGAACATTATATTTTATTATTTTTCTTAAAAGTAAAAATTAATCTTTATTTAACAAAAGTGAGATAAACATTATTTATCTCTACAGTCTGTTTTCTAATTACTAAGTAGCTGGAGATCCATTTATATGCAACATTTACTTAACTTTTAAGAATCTGGAATTTCATTTAAACATATTCCAAGTCTGAAAATAATCACTCAAGATGGAACAGTTCAAGTTAGCAGATGTTATTTCTGTAAGATGAACTTATTTTTTGGTCATCTTGTTTTTTGCTTGTTTTATTACCTCATTACAGTTATGAAATTTTCTAATTTCATGGTGGCAAGTAAAAAAAAAAAAAAAAGAAGACCTCCGTATTTTTTTCCCCACCATGACTTTCTTCCATAATAGGATCAGTTTTCACTGCTCTTCACCCTATGAGTCGCCTGAAACACAATGCAAAGCCCGAGAACTGAAGAACTGCCCATCTGCTGTACCAATGTCTCACCTGGCCTAAGTCCACCCACTAGCTCTGAGTCATCCTCGTTTTCCATCACTCTCTCTGCTGCCCACAGTGCTGATAAAGTGCTCGATTCTCCGCCGCCCGTCCCTCCCCTCCGTGTAGAAAACGGCAGCCTAAATCAGTGCTGCAGAATCAATTCGTTCCTCACATTTGATTTCAAAGCCAGCTGGACTCAAACTGCCTTAGCACTGCAGTAGTTGCTGCCGTTGCGAGCGCCTCTGCAGCAAAGCTGAAGGCAGATCCATCGCGGGTCGGGCAGGAGACTCGCTGTGCTCTTGACCTTTCAGTGGTGGTCTCATTAATTATTGATGCATCTTTTTGATCATCACTTAGAGACAGACTCAGGTTTTCGGAGAGAGGCATTTATTTGCTTGCCTATGCGGTCTTGTCTCATCTTACATCCTTTCGAATGCATACATTGCTCAGAAAGTCAGTAGTGGCATCTAAAAAGGTCACTGAAGCTCGCCACAATATGTTAGCTACATTGCTAATGTATTAATAGATATGGTGTTTAGCCTGAGCTAAATTAAACATTTGGGTGCAAAGACATGTATTGATTGCATCCTCCGGGCTTTCTTAATGACTTTCTTATTAGAAAAATGATGGAACTCGCTCCTAAACATGCTAGCCGGTTTCTGTGCAGTCCCTGTCAAGTTGAAACGGATGCACACTCACCCTGGGAGCTACCAACAGCTAGACAGACAGGCCTGGCTGTCTCCCAGGGGCCAACCTTTTTAATGAGACAGAGATCTTCCTAATTGGCCTCATCTAATGAGGCAACAAAAATGCAGAAATCTTTAGGGGACCCGCAGAACAATGGATTTCTGGCACTTTCTTTGTCTAAACGACTGCTGGTCTGTGTCACAATCCAGGCCTGGTGTGACTTCCTGGTCCCCTGTGAGGACACGCATTTTCTGAGGTTAAAAAAAACCCTGTTGCATCGTCTGCACAATAAATTCCCCTCTTAACCCGTCTTGACTTGATGAGACATTGACATTATTATATTAGCAGCTGAAAACACACACAAACAGGATAATAAACCAAGATCAAGGTCACTTCTAAAAGTCACAGGACATCGGCCCTTAACGACAGGACTTCTTTAGCCATCGTATTCAGCTGACTAGCAGCTGATGTTGTACGGTAGAGCACCATAACATATTGCAATCAAGCCAATTTCTAAAGAACTGCAAACTCAAAAGATTTGCTTGTATGCAGTGTTTGGAGGGGTGTTCTAACCATCATCGTCATTCAGCAGTGGTTAGACAGTTTTGCACTGTCTGAGCTAGCAACCCTCTCCTCCCTCTTTCCGACCACTTGACATGGTGACCATATCAAGGTCAACTTCAGGCTAGTACAGCAAGAGGGTAGCAGTGTCTAAAGTTCAGTGATGAAAGTGAGACGGCCGGTTTCACACCCAACAGATGCCTGCACTGGTGACCCACAGTGACAGGTGGAGGACACTAATTGGCAGCGGGCACCACCACAGCGCAAGCTGGAGTCACAGCAAGTGAGATAATGAACGTGCGACGTGAGAAAATGGGGGGGAAAAACGAGGCATAGTGGTTGTAAAAACTGAACCAGTATGCCGTCGTTTATTGATCTGAACTGTACTTTATCAAGCGGAAGCACTTGTGCAGCTTCCTCGATTTTTCTCAGTCATATTAAGCTTGTTTTCATCGTTTTCATTTGGGATTAGAGTCTCTTCAGCCCAGATGAGTTAGCAGACGTCTCAGAGGCCTCATCACCGCCACCGACAAACAACACGCCCGTCCAGGCAGCGCTGAGGCGTATTCCCCTCTGGTTTTCCAGATGAAAATCAAGTTGGTATAGTCATAGCTCTGTGAAAAATGTATATTTCTTCTATTTGGTTCTTTTCTTGATTTGTCAAACACAGTTTAATATCAAAGATAATCAAAGCAAATAGAAATTACAGTTCCCATGTGATGATTTTATTCAACAAAGAAGAAAAGCTACTCAAACCAACCTGGCCTTATGTGAAATGCAGATTCGCCCTTGAATATTACACCTGTTCATTTAAGCATTTGTGATTTTTTTTTTTCAATGCAGGAGTGTTTGCTCACTTGTTTAGGGTCATGATTAAGCAGAGTTAAATCTTGGCCACTCCAAACTGTCATTTGGTTTTTGTTTTTTGGAGCTATCCTGATGTGGACTTTATGGTTTGCTTTGAATTATTGTCCTGTTGCATAACCCAAGTAGACTTTGTGTACTTTAATTGAGATGATTATAACAAATGGAAAAAATAAAATGAACATTGATGTTGTTCATTACTCAAGAGAGCCCAAGGTTTTACTACTTGTAGGCTTCATGTTGGTTCAAGTCTTAAAAATATTTTTACAAGGAAGATTTTCTTTTTAAATGTGAAGAGATTCTTGGATTCGCCCATATGTTTCTTTTCTGCTTACGCAGATTATTTTCGATTCCTTGTTAATGATCAAATAGATGCAGAGAGCATCAAGTCCAACATGATCAAACACTTCTAACACAAATATTAGTGTGATTTAAAATTCTTGCTCTAGTAACCGTACTCTTCAAGACTGTAAAAAAGACAAAAACTGTACATCTCAACTTTTTTTTCTTCTTCCAGCAACCAAGGCTTTAATCTCAAAACTGGAGAGTAAGCAGCCATGCAACATTTCTGCTCCTATCTGCTGAGTGTGTTAGAAAGAGGCTTTGATGAATAGATCTGCTCTCTCCCTTCCATCTCATTATCCTCTTTTATCTGTTGTATGGATTTACACAACACTTCAACACGCTCAGACATGCTGTCGATAACGTCGAGGTGTAGCCCGGACCTCTCCATTTACGTATTATCCCAAATTGTTCGCTCGCTAGTCACTCGAGTAGTTTTGTTTAGTTTCAGCTTTGCTCATTAAGGAGTGTTTGAAATCTGTTTGTAAATGTAAAACTGAGTGAATTGAAGTGAAACCTTTCTGCCGCGTCCCTCTTGGGGGATGCGACACAGTTCTTTCCGAACTGGGCCATCAACACCAGCTAACCTACTTCTGTGGACTCTTTCACCAGTTTGACTTTGCCTGTAAGCTGCGGGATTCGCAGAGAGATCCGAAGGTGTGGGAAAGTAAGGCAATCACTTCATTTTAACCATTCAGATGCAGGCAAATTTGTTGGCACCCCAAGTAAAGACGCGTAAAAGATAAACAGGTTTGCTGCAGCATCGTAATCTAACCCTGAAAATTCTAGATGGAGGGTGACCCTCTATGCTTGTATGCAGAGATTAAATAAGCTCCAGAGGGTGGGTTTCATGTCTCAGCAGGTCACAGATGATCAGATTAACGGAAGCAGGGCTCCGGCGTCCGGCTGGATTAGCAGGTGCCTCACAATGGGGCCTTTGCCGCCGCAGCTCTCAAAAACAACGCAGAGATTCAGAGCTGCCGATTTTATGGAAAAAATTAATTGCCACTAGGTGAAAATCACTAACAAGGTGTCTGCACATTCCTTAAAAAGTTTAACTTTATAAACCAAAAATGAAGGCTTTTAATTGTCTTAAGTTAATTTTAAAAAAATCTAAGTTGGTCTTTAATATGCTAATTACAGGTCTGATGTGGCAGGAAAATTCAAGCTTGTATGTAGTTTTGTTTCTTCTCTTCTCTTTTAAAAGTGACTGAAGGCGATCAGGAAGTAGCTGCTGGTTAGCCATCTAGCTACCTTATTTTGTGTCTGTCATTGGTGCATATATCCAGTTGGCTGGACGATATTTGTTTTTGCAATTGGCTCACTTCTGTTGCCAGCCCCAATCAGCCCCTATATTTATAAGTTTTTCAGCCTCAAATTTTATTCAAAAAGACCTTAAAGTCTTACATTTGACTTGCTGAAACCCTGCAGTACCTCAACTAGAAGCTTAATGATGTTTTTCCCTCTATTTTGCAGTAAAATAAAAACTCCTTTGATGGACAAAACTCTAAGCCTTGGCGCTTGGCGTAAGCGTTAAACCTGGAATGATTGTTTAATCATCTGACATTCAGCAGAAATATTAGTCTCATGCCTGTTTTCATCCCGTCCTTTGAAGTATCACTTGGAATTCAATAAGTGCCTGACCTGAGTTAGCTGATCACAAACTCCCAAGAGCTGGTGCTGCATGATGATAACACAGACATGTGATCTTCAGCTGATGCTCAGCCCTCTCTGCTGCTATTCTGAGACATTACCGCACAGACTTACTGGGGGAAAAAAACAATGCGATCAAAGAAACATCTGGTGAAACGTTAAAGATGGCGGCGATTCTGCTGCTTCAGATACTTCGTACACACCTCAGCTTGTGAGATGTTTGCTTTTAGTGAGGAAAGATGCGGTGACATCCAGGACAAACAAGAAGAACATTGCAATATAGTTTATCACGCCTCAATCTCACCCTTCTGTCTCTGTCTCCGTTTCTTTTTAATCCTCGGTTAATTTCAGGCATGTCAGCAGCAGTGCCACTCCTTCTTCTGAGGGATTACAACTGGTGAAACAAAGACATTTAATTACCGCTGATTCAACGTCTTATGTGTCTGCTTTAACTGTGTGTGAAAGAAAATATAGTTTCAATCGTACCGGGTCTGCTGTGTGACATTATGCTTATGTCCTGGCTTATTAGTTTTAATAGCAGTGCAGTCTCTTCGGCAGGCAGATATACCTGTGTATATTAAAGCTGAAATGAGCCTGGTGCTGGGCTTTTACAGCAGCTTTGTTTTTACATTTAAATGACTAGCGCTTACCCAGTGCTCAACATTGATCTTTGATCTCCATTACCAGTCGAAATGTAAGCAAAAAGCTTTCGGCTATCATTTCAAAATGGATTTTCAGTGTTTCCTGCAGTCCTGGGGCAGCAGCGCTTCGAACGGACCCATTAGTTCAAACCAATCCATTAGAGGCAGGCAAAAACAAAACAAGATCCTCAAGAGGAGGCTTTCTCTGTCTTGGAGGATGAAGGAGATCCCTGTCCTTGTGCACCCTCGGCCACACTCCTCAACCGGGACCTTTTTCGGTCTTCTGAGCACAGAAGTGCAGGCGTCCCATGGATGGGAGGTTTGCTTCAAAGTGGTTTCCAGGTGAGCAGCTACAGGGCATCCCATAAGCACCGGTTGGTGTCCATGGAGAGCCTTTGAATAAATTGAGCCGGGACAGGAGGAGGGTCTGGTCATCAGTGACCAGTGACGGTCAGGGACAAACATCCGTCCGTCCATTTAATAGGCGTCCGTTCGTGCGCGTGTCCTTTCATTTAATTAGCTTCTTCATTCCTTTCTTCCTTTGTTACTTCCTCCCATTTGTTGTGTGAGACATATAAATGTAAGTCACCAACACTTGGAACCTGGATCTCCTTAGTGTCTGTATAGCTAGAAGAGCTTCTTTGTGGATATTTATAGCCACTCATACAAACATCTGTAAGCAAAACATCAAGTGCAAAATAGAACAGCGTGAAGCAAGTTTTTGTGCTATTTTTTAACATGGCAACTGACCTGCAGGGTAGACATAAATGGCACACTACAGAGACAGGCACTGAAGTACACAGAGACGACCGAGATATGAGAAGATTCAGAAGGAAGGAATACAGGAGGTTCTTCGGCTATGCTGGAAGGAGATTACACATTTCAAAGGTTTCATGTCAGAATGATTTGTGTCGGCTCCTCACAGAGGCCTTCCGTTTGCACATAAAGGTATCGCAGCCTTGTTGTCTACGGCGGCGTCACAGTGCCACCTGAAAACCAGTCACTTTGGGTGATTTCAGTGTGTTTTTGTCTGCAGGTGCTGCTCCCTTAGAGGAAACGTTACTCTGTCGTCTTTAACTAGGAAAAGGCTCGCTTTTTAGTGCTGATCCTGCTTCTTTCTTTGGGATCGTCCGTTCTGGATAGCATCTTGCCAATAATGCCAGACAGACTCTCATTGATCAAGTCATCACTGTTAAGACACGAGGACTAAGATATGCAAAGCTACAGGAATAAACCGAAGGAATTAAATGGAATTAAATGCACTCACACACACACACTTTGCAGGTTCCCTAGGTGTTTCGTAATGCGTCAATATTGTTTCTGAGGTTGAAGTGTTGATGAGGGAAAGAAAGCAATTGCTCCTTTTATGCATATCCATCTTGGAAACACACCAGGACACCAGTCTTCTTATTAAGTCCTACTAGAAGCAGAGCGGTGCAATACGAAGGCGTTCCCAGTCATGTTTACGAGGACTTTTACAGCTCCTCAGTCGGCGGCGGCCTATAGGCGCCCTCTCTTTCTGTCTTGGGCAGACCTTAAAATAAAGCACCCATTGAGGGAGGAAAATGCAAATGTTACAGTGGTGAAGGGAGAGGCCCACAACTGAAGCGCTATTCTTCGGAGCAGGGGGGAAGACTGGACCTCTGTGTCTGCGCCACCCACAGACACACAACGGCCATCGCTCTGACCATTCACTGATGAAGGAGATGGCGGGGGGTCGCGGAAAGGCCTTCTGGCCAGAGATATGGCTATGTTCCACCTCTCCAACGAGCTGCCCTGAATGCAGCTGGGTAGTTGTTGAGGAATCCCACTGAAAGACAAGCAGATGGACATGGAATCAGCCTAAAAACATTTTTCAGCTTCTTTTAGTCCAGCAGAGTTCAGGGTGTCCGCACATCCTTAAAGTTTTAAATTCCTGTGTCTAAAATTAAGGCCTTAAAATGCAGGTCTCAGCAGTTTTGCCTTCCTGAAACCTGCTGATACCTTGAAAATGGCTGTCTGAACATGTCTACTTTGAGCTAAACATTTTTTGACTCTGGGAAGACAAAACTGACCAGGAGCGCTGGTCAGAGGAGACGTTTTATTAGCCTTTTGTGTTGAGGAAAACTAACACTCTGAACAAGGCACCTCCACCGTGAAACATGGCAGTGGCGCCATCATTCATTCCCTTCAGGTTTTCTCCCAGCTGGAGCTCAAATAAATCCAAACATCGCAGTCCGTTCACCTAATAACTGATCTCTATGTCATGTTTGAGGAGATATGATGTCCGTCTCTTCTCTCATCACGGTTTTTTTGTTTTGCCTCCCCACGGCAGCGTGTTTGCTGTGATAAATGTTTGCCTTGTTTGTTTTCGTTTCTGTGCCCCCATCTGCGCATCGGTGAAATCTAAATCGCTGCAGTAGTCGACAACAACAATTTGTCATTGTATATTAAAGTGAATTCTGGTTATTGAGAAATTCAGGGTTTGAACACACCAGTGAAGTACGAGGCAGTAGCAGAAACATTGTCCAGATTTTATTCCTCCTCCTCAAGTCACTTTCTTAAGTTCTAAAAATGAGCTAAATTATATATGAGTTGATTTTCCTAATGATAACTGAGCTAGATGTTGTGAGCAGCTTTCCCTATCAGGAAGCACCTGATCGTTTATCTCTGATCACTCCCTCTTTGACGTTTGTTTCTCCCCGCCATGCAAAGGGGTGATTATCCAATCTAAATCACAGCAGTTATTAACCCATCCCAAAACATGGATCATTGCATCCGTACACGTGGGAGACACCGTGATGCCAACGATAATAAGCAGCCGCGTGAGCAGACCCTCGGTGAAAGGTGTAATTTCACCTTGTAGCTATGACTACACCTGAGGCGGCTGCGTGAACCGCCGAGGTGTTCTCAGCCGTTCTTTTCATAAACAGCTGCTGGAAGCCAGAGCGCACCGTGAATGGATTTATGGTGGTTTCTGATTTAGCTTTCTAGTTTGTTTGTAGTTTCGTAGATTATAATTTGAGTTTCCACTTTTATCTGTGCCTGCATAACTTGGATTGTCTTCACTGTGTTCATTTATGCTGTAAGAAATGGCAGCAGTTCATCATAAAATGCCTCCTACCATTTTAAATGTCAATAAAAAGGTCTAAATTACCGTCTGATTCAGGAAATTAGAATATACGCCCGATTAAAAATACCTTTAAGCAGGTATTAGACTTAGGATTATCATTAAGCCCACATTTTTATTTTTAAAAACACAATTCTCTTATTTTAAATGTGATGTTTTCAGTAATGTAATTGGAAAATCACTATATTTAACAGAAATAAAGGCTTTTAATTATTCATTTATTTAAAATCAGTAATCCATGACTTCCTGTTCACCTGGGGAGTGAATATAACGTAACACTCTTCAAAACTAACTAACTAACTCACGTCTACAGCGAGGTTTAAGACGATTTGAAGTGTTACAGCCAGCCTGCACAGTGAAGATGATGCTAATAGACATTTAATAAAATCTCCACTATGTTGCATCTTGTGATCATAAATCTCCATGGCAACAACTCATTTTTTGGGCTTATCATATGAACGTAGTTACGCCCTGTAGCAACCAATAATGTAATAACAGCCAATGGCTTAATAATTTGAGCCATTTTAGACGTATTAAGGCCAATAACATAATAACTAGCCAAAAAATGTAATGAGGTGTTTGTGCCAATAATATAATCGCTTTCTGGCAATACATTATTATAGTAATAGGTTATTTGGGCAGTATCCTAAAATCCTTTGAAAACAAAATAACTGCAGGAGACGGTGTAATAATACATAAATAGAACTTCATTTCCTGAAAATAGAAGGTTTTAGGGCAATTTGCTCATTTCAAACAGGCGCACTTGCTCCCTAATAATGGCTTAATTAGCCAATTTATGAATTAATTTGATATGCAAATTCCTTATTTAGAGTTTTGTTTCTTTTCTTACACATTTGACTTAATTACATCAAAAGAGGATTTTGTTTGATGTATGTAGATGATAGTTAGACCAGTGTGTTCAAGTGTTATTATTAAATGATGCATAATATCACAATAGGTATTAACTAAGAAAAACTTGAACACTTTCTCTATACAGTATTTTACTGGCTAACACATCCGGGGCCTGAAGATTGTCCTTATATGGGTATGTCTTTTTTTTTTTTTTTCATCTTAACCTTTGACTTGACAACAACCAAATAAAACAGAGTGAAGATCAACACTTTTTTCCATTCATTGATTTTCATAATATAACATTAGGATTATTAGTACAGTGGCAGCCCCTTCGCCTTGAGATGAGACAAAGGAAGAGAGGAACAATAGAAATTTCTGCAAAGACCAGAGCAGTTTGAGACGCCTGTCAAACCACACGCTTGAAGTCGAGGTGGTTTTCCGGTAAAAAGCCTGCACTTAGTGAGATTTGAAGCACTCTCCCAAGTCTCTTCACCACAGTTTTACTTCGTCGCTTCAATCTGGGAATAATGATGAGCAATTCCATGACGCATCTCTCTATCTTTCTCCGGCTACAAACGCACAGAGTATGGGCCAAAGAGAAGGGCAGCTGCCTTCCTTCTGAGTCTACCTAAGTTCATCAGGAGGGTCTTGGGTTTGTTTTGATCTCTGCAGGGCGCTATGGCGACGGCGTGCTTCCCCGCAGCCTCGATATGGGATGATGTCCAGAGCGCAGCTTCAGCACCGGCACCAGCTCCCCTTTCTCACACCCTCCCACGCGGTTTCCCCACCGCTCGCTCGCACCAGCCCACGCTTTCTTTCTGGTGCCCGCTGATGCGCGAGGCCGGCGTTTCATTTTATGGTGCAAAACACGAGGCTCCAATTATTATGACTTTTTTTTTCTTCTTTTTTTTTGCTTTCAGTCGCTGGGTAAAACAAGGGACTTTATATATTTTGAAGAAGTCTGAGCAGATGCTCTGGATTTCTGTGCACACACAAGCCTATGATGGCGTGTGTGAGACTTGTTAGTGATTTAGTATGCATGTGTGTGGGAAGGTGTGATAGTGTGTGTGTGCGTGTGGGGGGGTGTGTGAGTGTGTGTGAAGCACCAAGGAGGAGTGCGGGCGTATTGGTGGCTCACTGCAGCTCTTACATCGGGTCGCTGAGGCTACCTCACCATCATTACAGCAGAGGTCAGAGGTCAGACAGGTGCAGAAACATTCAGAACTTTTAAGTGCAAAGCTATTGTAATGTCGCTGACGGTGTTTGAGGCTCTGCGGGCTGCTTTTAATATCGCTCCTGCAGCAAAAGAAAGGCCATTTTTATTACTTCTCCCCTCAATGAGACTTGGAGAGCATCGGCTGTTTGCACTGCGAAACAGGATTATACCTAGAGTCGTGCTTGATTAAAATTATTTTTCTGTTTGTCTGCCCACGTATCATAGAGGAAGAACAAAGCTGTGGAGCAGGTTGAGCATCAGCACCAAATCCCTGTCGCAGCATTACTGAGCTGCCGAATGTGAACAGAAATAATCCATATTATTCTTCTGTTCATTTGCGTCCAACTCCCATGGGATGCACCCAACTCCAGTGGGATGCATCCATAACGCTAGTTGGAATTGTCCCACAGAACTGTGATTTGCATTTTGACATAACCCTAATTACTAGACTAGACTGGAGCGGTCTCTCTACTTTGATTTGGACTCTATTGGTTAAACGGAAAATGAATTTGCCAACAGTGTCATCCTGAAGGAAAACCCCTGAAAGGCTTCAAAAGTCAGTCAGAGGCTTCTTCAGATTAACTGGAAGACTGACTGCTACTGGAGTACTTCCTGCCTTCGTGTATGTATTTCCCTCTGGGGTGGATAAAGTATTTTTAAACAAAAACATTCAATTTCGCTGGAACAAGCGCCAAGATGGATTGGAAAGGTAGCTGACGAATGTTTGTATCATAGTTTATCTATGGCCTAGTCAAAGCCCAGACCTAAATCTAAACGTGGCATGAATCACAAAAAGTCCCCTTTTGTTATTATCAGATAAAATAAATAAATTGTGAGAACTTCTGTTGTGTCCTGTTGTTCAGTGTGACGCCTTCAGGACTTGAAACACACACACACGCGTAATTACACTCAGTCATTACCGATCAGAGCGTTGACACTGGGCAGGCCTGTCATATTTCCTCGTAAGAGGAAATTAGCGGGACTGCGATGAGAGGGGATGTTGCTAATTGGGACACGGTGCTGAGACTGCTCTGTGTCACGGAGTTAAGAGGTATTTAGACAGAGCGGCAGACCTCCTCACGCTACACTGATTCTAATTTATCTCCGCTTCCCTTTTCCCTCTTTCACATTAGCCAAGACCCGGCGTGTCATGCCTGCCATGTCGCGTCCTCTCCCTCTCTGTCTCGTGTCTAATCCATATCGGTCCACTCTGCAGGCCTGCTTTCCTTCCTGTCTTCCCTCAGGTCAGCCTCTCTCATGGTGGAGGATCGCTGTGTGTTAGCTGCCGGCCTCTGCTTTGCTTTGACAGATTAATTGTGTTCGTCCGCTGGGATTGCGGTGAGGCCGACCCTTAGTACAACTAGATCTGTCTGACTTTCAGATGCGTTTCCAAGATCGACAAGAACAAGAGCTCCAACCTTTGTCCTTCTTTGCCGTCCTCGTTTTTCCCCTGACGACTTGGTGGGCGGCGTGTTTGTGATGAAAGCGTGACCAACACCAAGCAGAAATAACAAGCTGGCAAATCAAATGCTCTTTTTTTTTATCTTTTAAAATGAGGAAAAAAATGCTTCTTTACAGGGAGACCAGAAGCTTCTGTTCCACAGGATTGACACAAAGTTGCTCTTGTGATCTTTTCACGTTCGGTATAAATACTTACGCTACCAGCTTTTGCGCAACACGTTGGGTTCTGTCCTGAAATTTTTCCAACTTTTCTTTTTTTTTTTTCTTTTGTGCATGTTTGTCGTTCTCAGGGACGCTGCACGCGAGAGAACTGCAAATACCTCCACCCGCCGGCTCACCTGAAGACCCAGCTGGAGATTAACGGCCGGAACAACCTGATCCAGCAGAAGACGGCGGCCGCCATGTTGGCTCAGCAGATGCAGTTCATGATCCCCGGAACAACCATGCAGCCCGTGGTCAGTGCAGGGGGGGAAATGAAAAAGAAAGAATGACACACAGACTCTGCAGTCGGGCTCAAAGCCATTAGAAATATTGTTGCTTTAACTCTGGGAGCTGCTCTGCCAGGTGTGCATCTGTGTACAGCCAGGCATGACTAAAACAGAACATGCCTGCTCAGCGAAATCTTTCCAGGATGCACAGAGGTTGAATAAAAAAACAACCTTTTTTCTCACTTTCCACTCTTTGAAACATTCCCCTCTCCTTTACCCCCGCTGTCTTCCTACCCATCATCGATCCCCCTCACCTTTCCTCTCATGTGCCTCAACCACAGCTCTGTACAGCTGCACCGAAGGACATTAAATCAGAATAAACTTTTCATAACATTTTGACTGATTTATTGCTATTGGCCTTTCAGACTCCTGTGATTTTAAGCAAGAAAGAAGTTCTTATCTAAAATCATGGCTGTGAATTACCCTATGAGACGCTTGAAAAACCACGACATCAATATAAATAATTAGCAAAATCTTGCTCATTATTCTGACATTTAGCAAACAGAAATCATTTTTGACCTGCTTAATGTCAGACAGTTTAAAAAAACAACAAACAAAAGGTTTCGATCTACTTTTCTGTAGAGTAAATATCAGGTTCCAGCTTTCTCCTCGTGTCTTTTTCCGTCTTTCTTCTCATCATTTCACATCTCGTCATTTTTCATTGTCTTGCACTCTTTGCAACTCGAGAACGTTGCAAAGAGAAGCCTCTGATCTCGTCTCCGTCTTCAGCAGACGTTTCCGGTCAGCCAGAGCCTTGGATCCAGCGCGGGCTTGAGCTACACGCCGTACCTGACCCCGATGTCCCACAGCATGGGCCTGGTCCCCACAGACATCCTGCCCAGCACTCCCGTCATCGTCCCCGGCAGCCCGCCTGTGTCAGTGACAGCCGGTTCCTCCTCCAGCCAGAAACTCCTGCGTGCCGACAAACTGGAGGTGACCCGTACAAATGTTTTCTGTTGTGTTTTTGTTGTTGTTGCTAAACAAGTCAGCGCTTAAGTTAGTCCAAATTCCAGTGATCCAAACTTTAATTAACTCAAGTCAAAGTGGTAGTTGCTAGACGGCCGCAGCCGAACTGCTGAAACCAACTCCGAATGTCTCCATCTGCCCTCTTGGCAAACAACTCTGGAGAATAACTGGGCTTGTGAAACAGTTCCACGAGGAAGACTTTTTTTTTTTTCTTTTTCTGTAGCATATTTATCAAGATAAACAGTAATCTACCTAAGACCTGAAGGTGACGCGTGGGCGTGTGCCTGTATGTGTTTTTCAGCAGGAGTGCCATCACTTAGCAACTGAACGGAGCTGGCTTTAATTAAGCCGTATCCCTGGGAGACACGTGTGCACTCCTACACACAAGCCGACGACGCACGTTCATGTGTGTGCAACTTTTTGCGCTGAAAACACGTAGGCGTACTTTGTTATGTGTAAATATGAGTGTGTTTAAGGAAGAACTTTCATATATGTTGACACATATATAGAGCAGGTTTAGCAGCTCTGCTTGAAGCATCTCTGACACTTGATTTAAGGAACATGTCTGACATGTTTGATCTTGTGTTTTTATGTATTTTGTCACTGCAGAAGAAAAAAAATATATAATTCCAGTTGGATTGCAAACTGCACTTTCAGCTGTTGATGCTTGACTCGTTAAAACTTTTGATTCTTAGTTGCTCCGGTTTTAGATGTTTTCTGTTGCTTTTGATTGTTTCATTCTAAGCTTTATTTTAATGTGTAAAAAGAAGGTGTTTTGCACAAGATGTCTCTTAGCAACCTGGCGTCAGTTCGTAAGCTGCCGACTGGAATCATGTTATTTAAAGCACAAAACTCTGATCTTTTACTGGTCAGTAAACGCACCCTACTTAAGCGCTAACAGACAAACCTGAAAAAGTGGAATTGGTTACAGAAGCAAAAAAAGTCCATAGGAGAAATTGGTTTGAAAATGCCTCAGTTTAAAATTGATTGCAATAAAAGTTAAAAATCATAGTAACTTTTAATCGTCTCATTTTTGTTTCCGTGTGCCAGGTCTGCCGCGAGTTCCAGCGGGGCAACTGCGCCCGCGGCGAGACGGACTGCCGCTTCGCCCACCCGAGCGACAGCCCGATGATAGACACCAGCGACAACACGGTCACCGTGTGCATGGACTACATCAAGAGCCGCTGCTCCCGCGAGAAGTGCAAGTACTTCCACCCCCCGGCCCATCTGCAGGCCAAGATCAAGGCGGCCCAGCACCAGGCCAACCAGACGGCCGTGGCCGCACAAGCTGCAGCCACGGCTGCAGCCATGGTGAGAGCGCCGCTTTGCTGGCCACCTAATTTTATCTCAGGCAGAGTAGGAAACACACTCTTTACTTTTTGAGTGATGCTTTTCTAGCTTTCTAACTTTTTGTGATGCACTGTAAAAAAAAATGTTTTATCTTAAAGTTTTCACCATTTTGTATTAATCTTAGAAAGATTCCAAACACCTCTCAATTACCATAACGGATCCCCCTCAACATGCAATGTGGAGCCCTGCTTTATTACTGTCCTCTGCTGATTGACTCCAGTGGAGTCTAGAGAGCAATTCACCAACAATAGTCATCGCGAAGAGGGACAGCTGGATGCGACAAACAGGGTTTAGCGAGACCTAAACAGATCAGCGTTGACGCCGCAAGAACAATCTGTTATCATTTCACTGCAGCCTCCTTTTATTTCCCAATGCCCTTGGTTCACACGGAGACAATGCGTCGGCTCAACCCCCTCCATCCCACTTTACTGTTCTCAGTGATAAGTGCAGCTCTCTGCAGATCGGTTGCAAATTGAATCAGGGGTGGATGTAGCATGACGTGGTGGGAGTTTTACCCTCCGTTAGGTTGAGTCATCCTCCGCCTATCGGGGGAGAAGGGAGATGAGGATGTTGCAACTCCTGAGCGCGGCATACAGTTTGGTCCGTTCCCCGCCTTCCCCCAAGGCATTGAGTGGCTTCTTTCGATTGGTCCTCTGGCTGCTGCACCTGCACACCTTGCACTGCGCCAGTGTGCTGACTGACTAATTTTCTTTTCCTCCATGGCATGGGCATGCTTTACACACACTGTAGCTCTCATTGGCTGACTCCATCGCTGCTTGCTGTCCTCCTCTTTCCTTTACAAGCCGGTAGAAGACAGAAACCCATATTTAAACACGTTCGTGGGCCCTTACAGCTTTACATTAACTTACTCGTTTTAAAGTGGAAGAAAAGTGATACATTATTAGCGTACTAGGGCCATAGTACGTGGACAAAATGAAGGAGTAAATTTCAGAAATCTCAATGCAAATTAAAATCTGGAATGATTCCCAGATGGATTGGAGGTTCCACAAAGTGTTGATTCAGTAAGGCAGAATATCGTTGAAATCCTCAGTTTTTGGATTTTTTTCTTTTGTGGAAACCGTCATTTTTCTTCCACTTAGTGTCAATCACATAAAGTTCCTCTAAAATACGCTGAAGTTTGTGGCTGTAGCAATAAAATAAAAGCGTGTTTCTGTTCCCCCTGCGCCACAGTTACAACGTGCAGTTTATCATCTTTAGGACCCAATTCCCAAACCACCTTCGGCTGTTCCGAACTGTGCTAGAGGTGAAGAGGGTCAACCTCGGGACAAGAAGTTGTCGAGTCAGCATCTTTAATCCAATTGTCTTTGAGCCCTGAGCTGCGGCGCTTTTATCGAATCAGATCCATAAAATCTGCACAGATGCACCGCTAAAAATAGGGAACAATCAGCACCTGTAACTCCCAAACATGTCCAGTAGATTATATTGCACTACGACCGACGCATTTGCAGCGAGTCATTTTTTGTTGTTTTGTTTTGGGGTTTTTTTGCTGTGCCACGTTGTCTTGTTCGCCATGCTGTGATCTCCTTCCTCATTGCAAGTCAAGCGCAGCCATCTTTGCTTTTCATGTCACTTTTTGATTAATCGACCATCTTTCATTCGAACTAACCAGTGTTTTTAAGTCTGTTAACGCCGCAGCGCATCAGCAACGCATTGTTTAACAAGAAGCCGCTGCACAAGTGAGGGGAAAAAATCCACATACATCAAGCAAGAGGCTTGTGCATGGACCGTCATATTGATGTGTTTTGTTTGGGGGGTTTTGCGCAGCATTCAGGTAAATTAGTCGGCATTTATTCACATTAATGTCTAAATTTTGACCCCACATAAGCATTTGGAATAAACAGAGCTCCACATTCTATTATTAAACTCCAACTTGTTTCACTTTTTTCCAAACATTGAGATGTTTTCTTTTGTTTTGGTTAAAACTGCTACAGTTGTGCTAATCTCTTATTTACAATTTTCCCATGCGTCGATATCAAATAGATAAACAGCCGTCTTAGTATCTAATATTATAGCTGCCTTTTTTTTTGCCTTTTTTGTTTTTTTGCTTTTGTACTAATGAATATAGTAGCTATGTTTCTTTCCAGTTAAATGAAAGCAATCTTTTTGTTTATGTGCATGCCTATTGTTTTGTATGTGGTATACTGGCATTCAGATTATTTTTGTTTTTGTTTTTTTTCCTTCTCACCTATCCACAATGCAATGCTGTCCCCCATGATGCACCTCTGCTTGCTGTTACCTGTATGTTAATACGCTTGAATCCCATTGGCCCACTGCCATCATGTGCTCGCTGCCTGCTAATTAAAGACTCAGTCGACTGCCAAAGCAATGAAGCGACCCCTCGAGGCAACTGTAGACCTGGTACTTGGACCTTTCACCTTTTGCTTTGCATGTAGCTTCTTTAATTGTACTTGTAGCCACTCACAGAATTTAATTTGGCTCTTTTTGTTGTTGTGAAACCCAGTAAGACACTTTTTTAATGTGTAGACCTTACCTGTGGTATTTCTAGATTGTGTTTTTGTAGTAATGAACGTAAAGCTAAAATAATTCCGGCTTTCTTTAATGTGTTTCCATTTCTTGCCGTTCTTTTCTTCTTTTTTTTTTTTTTGTGCCGTGCATAGAGAAAATAACACTTTGCAACAATTCTAGTGTTGATTTGAGTGAGTATGGAGCTCAAATCTGTGCTTCTGTTTGTGTGTGTGTGTGTGTGTGTGTGTGTGTGTCAAGGCGTTCCCCCACGGCGTCCTCCAGCCGCTACCAAAGAGATCAGCACTCGAGAAGAGCAACGGAGCCAGCTCTCTGTTCAACCCCAGTGTTTTGCACTACCAGCAGGCGCTGGCCAACGCACAGCTCCAGCAGACTGCTTTCTTTCCCACAGGTAAGATGGTCCACTTAATGCACGTGCAGACAGATCTTTGGAGCAGCCTTATTCACTTCCTGTCTATAAAACGGAATAAGTGCCATATTTTAGGCTCCATTTCGGTCATTTACATTAATTCCCATATAAGACATGTTGAAGTATGGAGCTGCAACATCACAGAATGTAAAAAAATAATTAAAAAGTTTTTTTTGCAAAGCACTACACATAAGCTAACTCCGAGGGATCTTATATTTCTAAGCTTTAATTAATTGCAACTATAAATCTTTAAACTTTCGTACAGTTTGGGTTTGTCCAATATGCAGAAAATAAGAATCCTCAGATGATCTGAAAAGTTCTGATAAAAACTCAGTTTAATCAGATTAAGCTGAGTTCCTCTGCATGATGCTGCCGTTCTGCTCACCCCTTTAGTTTTACTTTTCCTTCCCCTCGTTTGACCTGAAATTTCCATCTCCGCATTCCACTGAGATAACCCGCCCCTCGGTTGAGCAAGCCGACTCAGTCGCAGTGTTCAGTTGCCATGGGGATCCTGCAACGTTTACCTTTAATTAGTGCAGAAACAGAAAAAGCAGAACAAGCTGAACCCAAGCGAACTTTGCACACTTTCGTAGCACCTTGCCAGATGTTAAACTCCGCGCCGCTGCTGTTGTCCTCCAGCCGGGGTTCAGCTGCAGCTCCGCCCACTGATGCAGAGCTCCGAGTGAAGAATGCCGCTGCTTGCTTTTGTTGACTGCTTCCATTATTAGCTGGCATCATGGCTGTAACGGTAGCATCTGAGCTGACTGATGCTTTTTGTTTTTGTCTTGTCTAACTTTGTTGTTCTCCTCCTCCTCAATTAACCCATTTCTTCTCTCTCCCTCTCTCTCTTTCTCTCTCTCTCTCTGTCGTTCTCTGCATAAACACAACAGGGTCAGTGTTGTGCATGACCCCTGCTAGCAGTCTTGGTAGGTCCTGACACTGCTCTTTCTCTCTCTCTCACACACATACGCACACATTCAGGCTGATTTAGGGGGGAATGTCTGCAGCCCTTACAGGAGAGACGAAAAATCTCTTAAGACATTTTCTGAAACACTTATGGATATTTATCGAAGCTACGTTTGCATCACCTGAAGGAGCTGCAGCTCTGAGCTCGTATTTCCCTACCGACTGACTCCGTTGCTAACGACTGTTTTTTGTTTTCGATTAAAGTGCTGACTCCTGAGCTCTAATATTGCCTCCGTTTTGCCATGCCGTGTTAACCAGGAAATTTAAATCAGTTTCCCAGAGAAATCCCACAGAGCTGGGAACGCAGTCATCACAGTGGAGTTACAGCGCCTTGCTAAAGTATTCACACCTCCAGAGCTTCGCGGTTAAGCTCTGCTGTGGGATGGTCTAGCATTAAATCCCAATTTGGTGTCGCAATGTGATGAAATGTGAAGACGTTGAAGGGGCGCGAGTATTAATTGCAAGGCACTGACTATAAATAAGAACTTTTACCTTGTTTTGACAGAATTGCATATTCTTGGCAGTAGCCATGTGGCCTCTTCCTGCTGTTCACTTAGTCAGGCCAACTGGTTTTAATTTGCATCAAAATGTTATTAACTTCTCTGGGAAAGACATAAAACTGATTTTTCCATATAAATTTCCTTACTTGTGATTGTAATCAGCTTCTCTCCTCTTGTTTTTGTTTTTGTTTTTTATCCTCCCATGCTGTCCTTTCCTTCCTCTCTTTCTTTCTGGCTTTGCATTGTGATTGGTTGCATGCCATCTGCTGGTGTAACCCTAACGATGGCTCGCTGGTTCTCTCTCTCTCTCCCTCTCTCTGTCTGTCTCTCTCACCACATCCGCCACCGCCATCGACAAAACCTTGCCGTCGACACACGCACCACGACTGTTGCCATGGTTGCCATAATGCTCCACCCACCTGTTCATTGCTACCCCTGCCTTCCCCTCCTTCCTCCCCCTTCCTCCTCAAAAACAAAGTCCCAATGATGTACAGTGCTACGCCTGCTACTGTCTCTGCAGCAACAACTCCTGCCACAAGTGTCCCCTACGCAGCAACAGCACCAGCCAATCAGGTTTGCTCCTTTTAAAGCTTTCTTTCATCAGTCCCCGGAGCTCTGAATAAGTACTGCCTCCTGATAGTGAGCTGCAGCAAAACCTGCAGCTTTAGCTGTACTCCAGTCATCCCTGTGGCTGCGCAGGCTGAAAGCCGGTGAGTGGGTGTTTTCCACTCAGTTTAAAGCAGAGGGACGCTACCTGAGTAGCGCCTCTTTTTTCCCCGGTAAAATCCACAGTGCGCGCCTCATGAAAAGCACTTCTTCAGAGCTCCCACATTTGCAAGTAGTACTTGTGTTATGTTGCGCCTCTTCCTGGTTTTCTTTTGCACGTTTCATTTTCTAATTTTCTTGTTGTCCGAAACGACGAGGCCTTTGCATCCGCAGCTGGGACGTCAGACATTCCTGCAGCTCGCTTTTAGAAGGAGCCACAGTTTGTTATCCATCATCATACTTAAAATATCTGGTTCCACTTCTGATTCAGATGAATTGTCAGATTAAAATGGGTTCTAATCGATTAACTAATAATCAGCCTTCTTCCGCTGGTCATCTTTAAGCAGAGGCAGAAATATAAACACTTATTTATGACAGAAAAGTGGCGGACAAAATGGAAAAATTGTAACATGATGGAAAAAAATATGACGCTAATATTCCTTTAATCTTTTATTTTTTAGATGTCATCAATATGTCTATAAACAATGTGTGAACCACAATGTTTCTGTTTATTCAGTCAGTACAATGTAGCACAAAATAAAGGTAAAATTTTGCGACTTTTTTATTCAACATACTATGAACATATTATCCTGGTCATTCTTGTCTTTCTTTTTAGCTTCTCAATTAATTGTCAGTCGATAGATGAGCTCAAGCAACTTTACAGCTTTAGATGAACTCGTTAAGCGAGAGGTAAATCATGAGAAAACCGTTCCAGGGAAAATATAATCAGAGAAGCTGTCTAAAAAAAAAAAGAAAGGCCTCTGATCAAATGTCGGCTCTCCTGAAAGATGAACAGTTCCGACCGCCGGGGTGTGAAACGTGTGCAGCCCCATTTTTAAACCTGGAGATTTGAGGAGCGGTGGCAGCGCCCCGGCCTCGCTCACACAGCTGGCAGTCATTTACTGCTGGATCCGAGCAGAGGTGCTTTGAGGACACGCAGCAATGCGCTCCACATGTTAAAAAGCAACACCCAGGTGCTTCTTTTTTTTTTTTCTTTAAGAAGGTTTTCTTTGAGTTCCCTAAGTTTCAGGAATCCATCTTTGGCAATCAAATAAGTAACAGCGGTGCATTTATCCCCTCTGATGAGAGCAGAGAAAACCAACATTTTGCTTTCAAAAACACAAACAGAAATGTGTTGTCCATTCCTCCATCTTCATTAATCACAGACCCCATTACCCAGCGTCGTATTGCTCCTCATAGGCCGGCCGCGCGCGCACTTCCTGTGAGTCACCGTCTCTTCCTGTAATTGGCATGCAGCAGCAGTAGCAGCAGGAAGCAGAGCCACTCTTTAAAGATGCATGTGGGACAAGGAGCTTGGAAAAAAAGGGTGACGTCAGCCCTCCGCTGTCTGCCTCCGTTTGCCTCCCACCCAGCAGTTAGGGCGCTCATCATCATCCTCATCATCTGCTGCACTGCATGCAGTCCACACCTTGTTTACTCCACTCCCAGTCATGTGCTTTTATCAAATCCAGAACCGGACTGGGGTTTTACTTGTTTTCACTGCCCTGACAGCCGTAACGCAGCTGGGTTGAATCTCATTTTAATATATGGGTAGTCTCTCTCTTCCTCTGCTCATTCAGGCCAGAAAAAGATAGTTAATTGCTTTGAAAAATGAACATTTGAGGCCGAATGTAACTACTGCAAACACGTCAGACAGCTGCAGACAGCGCGACAGGTTCAGCGTCTGGTCAACTTACGACCGGCGAAGCGTTAATGTGACACGACATAAAGGAGCCAATCACGTCCCTCCATGTCTGAGCATAATATTAACCATGTGCTTCCACTGCTGTGTGCCTGGTAACATCACTGCTGCTGCTGCAGGAGCTTTCTGGAGGTGCAGCACCCTCGAGTGGCCGACTATTTTCACTACAGCTAGAGATTTAACGATCAACTAAACCATCATCTGTGTTACTGCTTTTACTTTATTTATTAATTTTTTTATGGCTTTATGTGGAGTGTTCACGTCACACACACACTGCCGTCCGTATGTTGTTTGTGATGGGATCAGTGGCTTCCATCCTGCTGGCTGAATGCTGTCTACTAACAGGAACCATGCAGGGCTTTGTTCTGCACTGGCTTTCTGCCTGGGACACCAACATGGCTGCAGCCTGAAGCTCCGCCACCTTTACCCTCTTCAAAGATTCTCTCATCTTTGTCTGTCTTCCCTTGTTTCTTTATTTCTTTCTTCCCTCCCTCCCAAGTGTTGCAGGTCGGTTATTGTAGCTTTTCAAAATGTATTCACACCCCATTTTGTATTAATTTCAATATATTTTATTATTCATTCTAACTAAGTTGTAGTTGAGGATACCTCAGCTACTCTTATGTTGAGGCATAAGAGCAGGACTGCCTGCTATCTATCAAAATTTACCAACTCCACCGTAGGAGTCGTGATATGGAAGCAATTAAAACAAAAGAAGAATATTTAAAGTGGAAAAAAGCTTCAGGTAGCTTAAGATTACACTAAATTTGTCCAGATATGATTTTTTTTTGCAGCTTGTGAAGTTCTCGATGTAAACTAAAGCAGTCTCTTCCTTTGTTGTTTCTGTGTCTCTGGCTTGCAGATCATCCTGAAGTGAGCGTCACCAGGGAAACGGAGTGTCATGAAGCTGCACTAGGAAGCCCAAAACAGCCCCTCTGTAAATACTACCTTGCCTCTCCTATAGAGGTGCAGCAACCTGCATGCTAAGAGTGTAACACTTCAATTTAACCACCAGAACTGCAGAGCCGGTGTGACACACACACACATTCACATAGAAAAGATATACACACATATATATTATATATATATATATATGCATATATATATAAAATACTGTATGTATTGCTAGAAAACAGAATATGAACATGAAAAAGTCACAAATATTCTTATGTATAGTGCAGTTACACTATAGATACAGTGAAATATCAACTCTTGGATATTTATTTTAGAACTTCAGAGCAGCGTTCACCCCAACAGCCACGCCTTCACGTCCCATCGCCGTTTCAAACGATAGCCTGCCCCAGACGCCAACATTTTCTCGCCACGAGAATGCTCGCGCTCTTCCATTTTTATTTCCGCCATTGCCCCCGTCGCTGCAGAGTCGACCCGCTCGCCCTTTATTTGCCGCGAGTTCAGCTTGTTCGCATGCAGCCCGCACTGGAGAAGCTTGAAAAGACTCGGGCCTGCGCCAAGGGCTCGTCAGAAGCTGGAGGGCTTGGCTTCAGTCATACCAAGCCTTTTGTGTGTGTACGTGCGGCTGTGTGTGTTGTTGTCAGGAAACTGATGGTCTGCCGGCAGACTGCGACTTGAAGCAAGGACTTGCAACTCCAGGCCTGGTAAATGAGATTTTTCTTTTTCTTTTTTTTTTTAGAACCGGGGGACATGTGAGGGACTTAAGTGCTAAATCTAAACATGAAAACAAAAACAAAGAAAATGTTTTTAAAAAAAAACAAAAACAAAGAAAATGGTGCATTTGACGACACTTGTCAAGCAAAAAGATGACTTGAACTTTGAACTGGAGGGCTATCTGTGACCGTCGGTTGTCCTGTCCAACCCTACTATCACCGATAATCCTGTTTCCATTTTAGAAAACTGTAGAAGTGCCTCAAAACAATTTTAAAAGAAGCTCATCGACGACACATAAAGCATCCAGGGTGTGGATCACTAAGAGTCACAAAAAACCCACCGGCTGTTAAATCCATATGGACTCTTTTCGGGGAAAGACATTACACTTCGCGTTGCCGGGCGGGGCAGAGGGGACAACTTCCCTGGCAACTGCTCATTTTACATCACAAGTGACTTTACTGCAAGGAGAGAATTTAAAGGATCGACAAATCAAAACTAGCTTTGTAGAATGTTTGGTGACGTTTCACGGTGTATCCGTCGTTTCTTACATCGGTTCCAGTAGTTTACATGAGGAAAGTGAGTGAGAAAACAGCGTATTGTTAACTGTGTAATGTATGTAAAGTGTCTGTTATTTTGACAGTTTCTATTCACGGTTCTAGAAAATGTATTCAGACTTATTTAAAGAAGTTGTGTTGTGTCTACTATCAAGGTGTGTTTGAACCTCCGCCTCCCGTAACAAGTGTTCGTTTTTCAAGGCCAAGACCAGAAAAATCTCATTTGATTAATTTTTTTTTTTTTTTTGAAGTTTTTCTCCATTTGATCAAAAATTCTGATGTAATCTCATGGTGCTTGACTGACAATCCACAATTTGTCTTCATGCACATTGTGACCTGTATGTACACCGTGGTAACAATGATGTAATAATGGCCAATAACAGCACACAGGTCATTTTAAATATAATATTGTTGTGAAGCTTTTGAGCCAATAATCTAACATGACACCTTATGTCATCCAGCATAAATCTTTATAAGCAGATGATATCTATCAGTGTGGGATTCTTGACAGCGAAAAGGTTTCCTACAGAAAAAAAAACTTTAAAAATTATATAAGTGCTATGTTTTCTTTTATCAGACTTTCAAAGTGTTCTTACATTTTTCTCATTAGATTAAAAAAAAAATCATTATCTAATTATAAATTGTGTAGTGCAGAGTGGAATGATTTGAAGGATGTGAAGGTTTTAACTAGACTATTTTGTGTTGCAATAATTTATTTCTATGCAATAGCACAACAAAATACAACAAAGGGTTCCATTGTGACCCCTTTATCTGTTGTGCTGCCAACTAGTGGTTGAATATATAATTCCATGAAAAAAAATACTTTAATTTTTAAAATGTGGACAAGGGATTAATTTTTTGTGTCAGAAAATTCTAAATAAAGTAGATTGCTATTTAAAGAAGAATATAAGATGAAATAAGGTATTTTTATGTGTTGGCCAACACAAATATCAGCAATTAATAAATGAAAAGTGGCTAAAAGGAAACAGTTGGGTCTACAGAAATTAATGCTATGCTAATAGCTTGAGAACTAATTATGCTATTTGCAAAATGTCATTTTAATGGCCCACAAACTTAATATTATTGGTTCCATTACTCTTCATAACATTTAAAATGGCCGTCATTGGTATTTGTTGCTCTACTGGTCATTATTACCATATCGGTTACTACGCACCCTTTTGTGAAAGGCGGTAAATTGTCCTATTTTGTTGTAATTTATCTTGCGTCACTCTAGGTGAGATTTTACTCAAAAATGATGTTGTAAACTATCCTTTTTTGAGATGAATGTAATTTATTGAGCTGTGCAACGATTCTGCACGGGTCGGTTGTTTTTTTTTTCTTTTTTTTTTTTTTAAAGGCCAAGCCCTCTGTTGAGTCGGCATTGACGCGTGGCGGCGGGGAGGCTTGAAAAGCTCTCCCCGGCGATGGAGCTGGAAACATTTCTGGATCTTTCTCGCCTTCTCATCGAGGTTAAAAAGAAGAAAAAAAATTGGAAAAAGATCACAGCGTAGTACTAGAGTTGCTTGTGTTAAAGGGGCAGGGGGAAAGTTTATTGTATAGACGACATATTACCAATGAAAAAAAAGTGGGAAAAAAAATGCAAAGAAAATTTTGAAAAAGATGTACTTTTCACTCTAGTATGATAGTATTTCATAACAATATTGAGTTGTTGCGGTGGCAACCAAATGTTGCAGTTACTAAAGTTTGGTATTTTTGTAAATGACATTAAGTTGATTTTTGTTTTTTCTTTTTTTTCTTTTGCTAGAACACTGTACACAAGGTAGATTGTAAAGAAAATATGAACATTTCTTATTCAACGAGAATATGACAGTCACCTGATATTTTCACTAGCAAATAACAGCCTCTATATGGACTGTAACACTTCTAGATTTAAAATCATCAATGTTATATAGATTACATATAAATATAAATATATATATATATATGTAAGAACTAAATATTATATAAATTATTAAGTTCGGATGTAAAACTCCTCCCCTGACAAAGGACCTTTAAGTTCCACACTGAGACGTTTTATTTGAAGCGTATTTATCCGTAGTTTTTAGGATTGCACTTTTCTTTTTGTTTTTCCACTTCCTTTAGACTTCAAAGGCATCAGTAATTAATTCAACATATTGTTGCATGGGAAAATATTTTTTCTTTACTTACTAAACGATAAAATACTGAATGTTTTTAAAGAGAAACAAAAAAAAACATGTCTGTACGGTCTGCAGCAACCTTGACCTTTTGAGGCGTAAGGTTTCTCGACGTGTTTGCTGTCGTTGATAAGATGGTTTAAAAGAGAGAATGGAGAAGAAGAAAAAAAAAGAAATGTAAGCACTTTCTGAGCAGTTGGTCAACTGAGCAGACTGAGCTTATCCAAACACTTTGCCTTATCTTGAGTCCATCGTGCTTGAGGTTTTATGTTTTTAAGAGCTCTTATGGAATTTATTAAAAACGACTTGAACAGTCTCACTTCTCAAATCCCTTTCGGAGTTTCATTTCAAATGTGATTCTTTATATCCGAGGACACTTTTAATTTTCCTTGAAGGTTTTAATGTGTGCGTCATGAAGCCAACAGGAAGCGCTGCAAACCGAACTGGTCTCCCGGATACGTAGTAGCCATGATGGGTCCCATTGCCTTGCAATGGAACAGCTTGAACATGTAATTCACCGCTTATGACAGCAGAGGGCACTACATTAGAGACCGCAGGGTTGCAGTCTCTTTTACAAAGTTAAACTGACAATAAGATGCTCATTGGATTCATAGTTTTAATGTAATCCTTTTCAATGTATTCTTTTGCATATATTTTGTGCTATTTTATGTTTATATAGTCAGTTGTTTCTTTGGTTCCAGCGAGATAGTGTAAAATCTATTGAGAGAAAGAAATAAAGAAAATGAAATTACCTTTGTTTTGGCCTGTGTGTGTGTGTGTGTGTTGTTTTTATGCATTTAATAAAAATTTGTTTTTAAAGAAAACTAGAAACATATTGAACCAGCAGGGTTCAGATGTTTCTCTGGAATCTATTTGTTCTGCCATTCTCCCTGAAGCTCCGCAGTTGGACCCAAACTCTCACTGCCATAAAAAATAAACGTCGGGCATTGAGTGGAGTCAGAACTGCATGGATTTCGGGGTAGCTGTGAGTTAATCAGTTTCGTTTTTATGACGTATTTTAAAACACAAAGAAGCCAAAAACTGGTACAAGTAATATTTTTGCATTGTTTTTTTATTTTGGCATCGTTTCCTGTTACTTTAGTAGAACAAAATTAAAACAAAGAGATTTTATATGAGGAGTTACTAATGAACTTAAATTGTGTTTTATACACTTGCAGCACTTTTTGTTTACCTTAGCAATAGCTTGAATAAACTCCAACATTTAAATAAATTTCAAGTTGCAAGTAAAATAAAGGAATGTAACAATAAGACTAATTGTCACTTTCACTCTGTTGTTAAAGGCAATGAAATTTGCTGAGATTCTACAGAAGTTTCCCTTGAGCTACTCTTTCTAGATATTTCTTGGCCCAGTCACAACATTTCCACTCATGTGCTCTGTATCTAATGTTCTGTTGCAAAGAGTCAACAGGGTTCCAAGAGATGTGTCGAGGACTTGAGAGTAATCGAAAGTGAAGACACCAGGAACCTGTTCTCCTCCAATGCTGCAACCTGCCTGGAGCGCCAAGAAGTACAAGACATTCAGCACTCGGAGACAAGGTTAAGCTAATGAAGACCGAAACCGGTACCGTATATTGGTATGTTATGAGACAAATAATAAGGAGGAAAACCAACCTTCATCTACTGCCTGAGATATTATTACAATCTGATGAAATCTGACCAGAAATGATCAATCAGAGCCAGGAGGCGGGTCTTAGCGCTGTCAGTAAGCCTCGTGTAGCTGCTAAATGGTGGCTATGCTAGCTAGGCTGAGCATTCACAACAGAATCTGCAGAGGGCTGAGCAGCACCACAAAAGATTGTGATTGAGAGCACAAAGGCCTGATTGGTTGTTTTTCATTAGTACTGGGAGAAGACAAAGGAGATACGTTTTTTCACAGATTATCACATAGCAACAGCTTAAAAAAATATGCTCAGTAATCAAATTAAAAAGATTGCTGTTGTTAATGTATAATTTTAAGGTATAAATCAAATATGTGGCGTTAATTCAGAATTGCTCCTCCTACGTCCCTGTTACAGTGGCACTAATCGCCCTCCATATCTTCCAGGAAATGGTCGCATCCAGAGGATGCGCCGACTCCAGAGGCGTGGATTCCAGCTCCAGTGTCTTCTTAAGGTTACAGCTGCTCGTTGCCTTTAACTCCGCCGAACCCCGCGGTGCAGGGAAATGTAGCACTGGCTCTCTGTTTTGTCGGCGCATTAAAAAAATGAGCCGTCTCGATGTTTCTAATAATAGCCGCTCTTATTTTTACCCCACCGCCGCCTTATTGCATTATGGATGCCTCTGGAATGGTGTCCCTTCGAGGTAGCGTGGGAACATCTCAGTAGAGAGGCTCCAGCATCCATTCCTGTGTGGCTGTGGGAGCATCTCGTCTTCCGGAGGCTGGCTGCAGGCTCCTGTGCGTGGGGATGCGTTTCTTCTTTTTCCTCTGCACGCCGGGTTTCACTCCAGAGGAGCGGTAGGCGATGCGGGAGTACAAGGTGGTGGTGCTGGGCAGCGGCGGGGTGGGCAAGTCCGCGCTGACAGTCCAGTTCGTCACCGGGACGTTCATAGAGAAGTACGACCCGACCATTGAAGATTTCTACAGGAAGGAGATCGAGGTGGACTCTTCTCCGTCGGTGCTGGAGATCCTGGACACGGCGGGCACCGAGCAGTTCGCCTCCATGAGGGACCTTTACATCAGGAACGGCCAGGGCTTCATCCTGGTCTACAGTCTGGTGAACCAGCAAAGTTTTCAGGACATCAAGCCCATGAGGGACCAGATCATCAGGGTCAAGAGGTGAGACCCTGTCCGGCTGCATGCATTGCAAATATACATAAAGTTGATGTGAAATATGTGCTTGATGATGGATAAAGGCGAAATGGCTGACTGCCCAGGGCGGCACGGCCTCGGGGACGCCACAAGGAGGATGGGGTAAAAATTAAATTCAGTTTATTTATGTATAAAACATTATCAGTTGCACTTCAATGACATATAATATAATTTGTATCTAAACAAATGCACGGTTTTGTTTTGAACTGTTTTAAATTTTAGATGTCAACTGAATTATTCATAAATGAAATAATCCAGTGATGGATTTATAACATTTGTTTTCTGGAAAACAAAAAGATAGCAAGTGAAAATGTTCTCTTTAAGTCAATCAATGTGGGGTCAGTACTGTTTTTAGTTTAATGGGTGTGTTTTTGGTTGTGTGAGGCAGCACAAGGTATTTATACAAAAACCTACCACTGATGTGTGTAGGGAAATTCTTACACTTGGTTTATGTGCTCTAAATGCACCAGCTAAGAATCCTTAGCTGGTGCTAAGGGTCTTGGTTCCCGAATAAAACCAAGACCCATCCTTTCATCTTCCCTCTCTTCTTCCCCGGAGTCGTCCGTGGAAAGACTTCAACTGGTTTCCCCCTTAAGAGTCCAGCTGCAGCTCACCTGTCTCACAACAACCATCTGAAGTGTCCCAGATTTTTCCCCTGCGTCTTGCACACTTGATTTAACGCCGAACAGCTTTGATCAGCTCGGACAATGACTCAGTCTGTCCACTGAGGTCATTTCTGAGAAGAAGAAAAATCCACAATCCATTCCCTTTTTCAGCAGTGATCTAGTTGTAAATTCTTGGCCTTGAGCTGCTTTTAATTTATGGCTGCTCTCTCAAAATGTGTTGAACAGATGATTTCGTTTGAAGGGGTTTGGTTTGACATCAAGACCCAACGCTGTTAGAATTGGACTAAAAACGTTGTGGCGTAACGTTCCGTTTCCAGAGGTTCAGCCCGGCTCCTGGAGTGAACCGCATGACCTGAGTGGAAGCAGGATGACGATGCACAGCAGAGGCGAATGCATGAGGGAACTCCACAAACATGAATAATATAACGATGGAGCACAGCAGCCTCCAGTCACCTGCCATCCTAAACTGAGCCACCAGGTTTCTTTCTACCTGTGTTTCACTCTGCAGAATCTGGGACAAGGAAAAGGCCTCAGGCATAATCAGACTCGGGAAAACTACTCATATCTCGAACATTTTCACATCTAAACACAGCTAGAACAATTAATCATGATTAATCGAGTAATTGAAATGATTGTCAATTAATTTAGTAATTCAGGTCTGACTTTTAGGATTTTACTGGTAAAAGCTTCACAATTATTCACAGTAAAGAGTTATTTTGTGTCTATAGCAATTCATGGCACATGCATCGTTCCACTGTCTCATCTGTGTTTTATGATCGCCACATGCACAACTATGTTCACACAACAATGTTAGCTCCTGGTCTCCATTAGCTATCTTCCCTCCCTCCAAACTTGTTGCTGAGCCAGCAGCAGTAACAACAAACACCACACAGAGATGCGTGCCCACTCGCTAGAACTTAATGGGATTGTGTTGTGTGAAAGCCAAGAAGACTCCATTAGGGAAACATGGGCAAGGAAAGGTTGGATCCTGCAGACTCCTGCAGAGCACAAGCAGAGCATCTGATCTAAACACTTTATGGAAGACGTTTGGTGGGAAAACAACAACCGGGTGCTGCCTTCCCAGCAAGCCAATCACTTCCTTGGCATGTTGAGGTTTACTGTCCCTCGCCCCACAAGGAGAGAGCATGTTCAAAGCACTAGAGCCACGTTGTCACGCTGCACTGATGCTGTGTCTAATAGCAGGAGGTGAGCCTCACGCTATGCTGAGTGGGAATAGGGTGGAGAGGCTAAAACTATGGTCCCGGAGGGCACTTTGGTGTAGGTACGAAGCAATTTTCTTGACCAGAGGCTTTTAGTGTTTGCAATCAGGGCAGAGAGAGAGTTGTTTAACCAGCCGCCGCTTAACACTCATTGGATTTAATACATTTACTGCAGCATGTTTGCTGAAGTCTTTTAACTTAGCTCGTCATTTCACACGTCTTTGGAAGCTGAACGTTCTCTTTGTGTTGTTCTAATCCAGGGTAGAAAAAACAAGGACCCAAAATGCCTTTGGCGGTCTAACGCTCGTGACTAAATAACAAAAACAAAGCCCCCTCCTTGTTAATTATATTGCAACCTCTTCAACTTATCTTGTAACCCCTCAGGGCCACAAACATGCTTTGATGTCTATCTCCAATTTCCTAAATTTAGATGACTATCACCACTAGTCGCCACCAGAGAGCTGGAGAACAGAGACTGTACTCCCAGATGCCAAATGAGTGGAAACAGAGAGAGTCTGTAGCGCCTGGGACTTCTTGGTTGGAGAAAATGGGGTACAGTTTAGGTAAACCCAATGTATTAGTGGATTTTCATTCACTTATTAGCAATGTTTTAAAGATCAGTTCAAAGAAAATCATTTGACATTGGTTAGGGTGAGAGAAAAGGGATATTCATGGGTCTCTGGGTGATTACAGAGTTACATTTTAAAGAAATGCTTGGATTTTATCTGGATTCAGAGGAAGAAAATGACATTTTGTAGTTTTTCTTTCAGCCTAAAGCTATTGAAGAAAACAACACTAAATCTTCTGAAGAAGACTGAGTGCAACTTTCAAAAATGATTTTAGTGGTTGTAGGACCTCGAGATGTTTTTCCGGCTAGCTCCATTAATTGTTTTTACCCAGAATGCCTTGCACTACAGTCTGCTTCCTGAAGAGCAGAAAGCTGAAAATATCGCCTTAATAAAGATCAAAGATCACTTTATTAGTTTATCTTTAGTTTTTTAATTATTTATAAATGAGCATTTTAAGGTTATCGTGTTTAATGTTTTCCTTTAATTTAATTCTTTCAGTATATTTTCTTTATCTGTTTTCTCCAGAGCATTTTGAATTGACTGCTGCAATACAGATAAAGTTGCCTCACCAGTTCAAAAAACTTAAACTAACCTTTTAAGCTTCTGTCTGTGAACTCCCGTACAATGTTTAGTGTCTCTGCTGCGAATGTCCAGATGACCTGGATTGACTCGCGAGTCGAAACGCTCCAAAGTGAGTTATCCTGGTTTGATGCGGGAATATTCACAGTCTGTTATTTATTCTCCCTGATTCCTCCTTCATGCCTCTCGCGCGCTGCAGCCTGGGTGCTACAGAAGCTTTGTTCTCCGGCAGTAACACCCATTGGGAGTTGACGCCGAGTTGGTGCTACAGAGGCTGCGATTGTTCAGATACAAGGCGGCGTTGTTGCACACCATAACTCGGCTGACAATGAATTAAGAACAGATGCGGCGAGAGCGGAGATGGCTGCAGGGCCTCACGTTGAAGATGTCTGACTGTTTATTTGCTGTTTGCTTGTGTTTTCGCCCCCCTTCTGTGGGGCCTTGTGAAAACGAGTTAGTGAAGTCACTGCAGATATTTAGCACAGCAGGTAGCCCAATAAATGTGATGCAGCCAGGGGGGATAAATGGAAAAACTAGAGCCAACGTTTTTTTTGTTTTTTTTTAATTAGTTATAAAGATGCATTTGGTGTGTGTTGGAGTGTTGCATGTTTGTATTTTTCCATCTAGCAGCTGAAATGACACCCTGCAGAGTACATGGCAGTAAGCTGTTTCCGTGTAGCTTGTTAAAGTTGTTTCACATTCCTCGTGCATTGGTGAGGATGCAGCTTCTTAAACCCAAGACTGCTCTGAGTCTGAGCTACACAGGAGGAGGGCTGCAGGAAACTAAGCTGAAAACATTTAGCTTTATTCTGAAAATGTTTTATCACAACAGATATCTGATTCTGCAGCCCTCCTCCTGCTGTCTGTTTTTCTTTTAATCTAATTATCTTCTCTCCCTCCCGTATTCATACCTCCAGGAGTTTCAGCCAAGCATATGCTAATCGAGCTGTTTTGCTCCCCAACATTTAAATGCCTTTTTGTGGGCACTTGAGGGCAGCAATTTCACTGTCAATTTCAATTTTGTTAGCAAGCAATTTTAAATAAAGCTTCACGTTTTTTTTTCTAGATTTTTTTGCAATAAAAATGTTATCAGATTTAATTTGTTTAGCAGGAAAATGTTAAGAAAAATAACATTTTCTTAACACTGTTAATGAAATCTTTTCTGTCCTACCGTTAGAAACATAAACATGGAGTTTATCAAATGCTCAGGAGACTTCAACTGGAGCTGTGCATTCATTATTGTTAGGAAGGTGTCAGACTCATTCCTTTTGTGGTTTATTGTTCTGTTTTGTTGTTTGTGCACATGGACTTCGTTTTCTCCCAGGTTTGTAGTTTCTTTGACTTTGAGTTCAGCTCTCTTGTGTTAGTCTTTGTGTTAGAACCTCCAAGAGTAAAGGAACTCTTCGCTCTTGGATGAAGAGTTCCTTTGGATGAACTGTTCATCCAAAGGAACCGGATGAAGAGTTCATCTGGTTCCTTTTTGTCGTTTTCTCTAAACTCAAGGGATTGTATTTGAAATAAGCATCTCTTCTTCCAATCTCCTCTTCTGTTTTCGTTTCAGATATTCATATCTTAGAGCTCAGCTGTGCTCCAGATCGACATATTGACCAGTGTAATTTTGGAACCGGTGATGGACTCTGGTGCTTAATCCCAAGAACCGACTGATGTATTATTCAATGATACATGACACAGAGCAGTAGAGCGCCGATTCCTGTGGTACGGCGATTCTTCATGCTGCGTTAGGCAGCTCCGCATCATCTGGTGAGGAAGAAGCAGGAGCTAGGATGCTACAACAAACAATCCCAGTACAACCCCCTCCTAATTTGCCCCCCGCCCCACCCGGGCCAGGAGAAACCGGCTCTCCCTGTGTCTTTGTAGTTATATATAGAGTTTCTCCTGCAAGCCTGTCAGATCAGATTTGTCTGAACGTTGCTCTCTATGTTCACACCTCACGCCCTCTAGACTTGGGCTTTCCAAGCAAACAGGCCGACGGGAGATGCTTGCCCTGCTGAGGTCAGCTTCTGCCTGTGTGTGCTGGACAGTGGGGGTAAATGTCAAGCTCCAGGGAAGTCTTTAGTGTTCAAGCCTCGACTGATGCACCTTTTCCGGCTGGTTGCTTTTTTTTCACGTGGAATTCTTGTGGAAAGCGGTCGGCGTCGCCTGCAGCTTTAACATTTGTGTGTCCCACAAACTCATTTCCTCTGGCTCGCCGCCCCCTGTTTGGGCTGGTGAGATGTTTTCCAGCTCTTTTCCACCCCTCAGCTCTTTTCCCAGCAGAGCGCCGTGGCAACAGGCCACCAATTTGTAGATAAGAGCCGAATTTCTCAATAGCGCCAGCGGATCAATAAGCCAGGCTTGAAAGCACTTAGAAGTGATTGATGGTGGAAGCTTTTAGCTGGTGTGTGGCATTACTTGTTGTGAGAAAATATACCTACTGTAATTGACATTCTGCTGTTATTTGAGAAGATAAACCTGAAGGGGGTTTGCTTGAAATTAAATTCTATGAATAGAATTTATTGTAGTGTAATAAACAAGCATATTAGTATATAGGGACTCAGACCCTCTAGAGATGCAAAAATCTCCAGAATTTATTTAAATCATAATTCAACTATAATTTATGAGCTTCCTCAGTTTTGAAACACATTATTTGAATTTATTAAAGAAATGAAAATGAATTTATGAGCCTGATGAACATGGATAATGACATGGAGGCTCAACTTTAGGATTGAGCTTAAAGTTCTTTCTTAACTTCCTTATTTTCTTCCTTCCTTCCTGCTATGCTTTTTCTTTTGTTTCCTCCTCTTTCCTTCCCTGTGTCCCTCTTTTCTTTCTTGTATCCTTACATCCTTGGGTAATTTTCTTCCTTCCTTCTCTCCTTTCTTTCTTCCCACTGTTTATCCTGCCTCTCTTCTGACCTTGTGTCCTTCTCTCCTTCATTCCTTGTTTTTTTTAATTGTTTATTTTCTTGCTTATGTCCTTTCTTCTTTTCCTCTTGTTTCTATTGTTCCTACCTCACTTTTGTTCTGCCTCCATTCCTTCCTGGTGTCCTTCCTTCATTCCTTTCTTCCTTTTTCCATATAGTCTGTCATTTCTTTCTTCCTTGTTTCCTTCCTTCCTTCCTGTTTCAGTGTTTTGCTGGAACCAAATCAAAACCTGAAGTCAAATATTTAAGATACCGCTAACATGTTGGTGCAAAATCGGGGTGACGGTGGTATCTTCAGTTGGATGACTTTGTTAAAGCATGGAGGCGGGTGTGTAATGATGTGACTGGATAACTTCCAAACATTAAATTAAAGAAAAACCGACCTGATTCACCTTTTTTTTTTTACCAGACTTTAATCCCTGCCCAGCGGCGTTTGGAGACAAACAAAACCACAGAACTCGATCTTCATATTATGTTGCTTCTCCTCCTTCCTCTTGTGAAACGAACTGCTTATGTAGATCAGAACACAGAACAGAAAATGGTTTCTTCGAAAGCTAATGTGCATGTCACCCCATTTTAGAGCAGTACATTAACTTTATTCAATTATTCAGCAACTTATTCCATTATTCTGCTCAGCTTGTATTGATAGCTCACAGCCCCACAATCACTGAAGCTTTTTGATCCTCTGAAACTTTCCTGGCGCAGTTTGGAGAGTTTTTTCTTTTTGTATTTTAAACAGGAAGTGGACGCAGGTTATGTAATGCATGCAGAAATAAATAAAGCAGCAGTGTTTTCCACCCGAAACAGCCGTTATTTATTCTGACAGATATTCATTTGCAACCTCCTACTGTTATTAGACGGCAGGGGAGCCGACTGGGGACCGAAGCTGCATGGAGTCTGGTGTTCATTATTCAACAGGCTTGCTGTTTCAGCGTCATGCAGAAGCAGCATGTAGGCCAACAAAGCTGCAGATATGTTAAACTATATTGATATATGTAGATTATCTGTCTCATTCAGTCTAATAATCTATGAAAATTGCGACTGAAGGATGAATCGATTCCAATTATCTACTCTGGGAAAGATTTAATCATTTAGCAAATTAAAGATATTCGACTCATTATTTATTTAATCAGTAGAAATATTTAAACATAATCAAAGCTTTTTGACTACAGTAAAGAAAGTTGCAGCCCCACAACCTTCTGTTTTGATTCAGCTTCAACAGCCAATGGAATGGAAGAATTGTGTAATTTTACAACACTCCGCTACAGCTTTGTAAAGCCTCTTCTTCCCAGCTTTTTCTTCATAAAGTGTCACAAGGTTAAACAAATCGCCACCTTTGTCTCCTCTGCAGGTACCAGCAGGTGCCAGTGGTGCTGGTGGGTAACAAGGTGGACCTGGAGGACGAGAGGGAAGTGTCCCCCAGCGAGGGCCAGGCGCTGGCCGAGGACTGGGGCTGCCCCTTCATGGAGACATCGGCCAAAAGCAAGACGATGGTGGACGAGCTGTTCGCCGAGATCGTCAGGCAGATGGACTTCTGCCCTCTGCCCGACCGGAGGGAGACCTGCTGCCCAGCCTGTAGCATTCAGTAGCAGCCTGAAGGAGGGGTGGAGGACGGGGAGGACTGGAGTAGTCATTAGCGTGCAAATGTATTCATGTTAGATGGAGAGCTGGAGGAAATATCCAATATTTCTTCAAGTTTCAGTTTTCAAGAGAAAAGCATTGTAGGACAATGTAGGAAAATGCTCTCTGAAGCAGTTTGGGGCGAGTTCGATTCAAGCATTCATTGCCTCTCAGACAAAAACTGGATTTTCACTTGAACAACAAAGCAACACTCAACCTCCAGCATCCATCAGCGTCTGGTTGATTCATTTGGAGTGAAATTCTGGGGTTTCCCTAAAGCACCGCGGTGCCAAAGCCATCAACAAAGAGGATCGTAGCACTAAATGCTATTTGGGAAAGCAGCCATAGGTTCAAGCAATTATGGCAGTGTGCTCAGTGGTTTCTACTGACCTCTCTTCCTCCTTTTGCGTTTGTCTTTTTTGCACTTTCAGGACATATCAGGCAGTGCAAGACCTTTCACCAATTTAAAAGATAAGTAACACCACTGTGATGAGTTCATTTCACAGCAGGACCCGCCTAACCTAACTGAGAATGAATGAAAAGATGCAAGAATGTCTTTAAAAAGAGAACCGCAGCTTTGGGGGAAGCTCATGCAGAAGATCCTAAATGCTGACATACTGTGGATGACGTGTGCATGAAGCTGTGCTGTCACACTGACACTGAGTACAATCAGTCTCGTCCAAAGAGGCAGTATCAGTCAGTCAAACGTGTCGTTGAGTCGTTCGGGTTCTCGTCTTTTCACACTACGGATGATGCAGATGTTACGTGTATAAGGGAAGCAGAAGTGTCGGCGTGTAGCTCGTCTGTCTAGATAACATCAGATATGTTAGTGGTTTGATGTCAGAAACACTTATTTTCAACAAAAATAAAACTTTATGCACAAGCGTCTCCTGTGTATTCATTGATGAATGATTGTTTTACGTCATCTGGAGAAAACACCAAGGAGGTAAGAAGGTTTGTAGTTTTCTGTTGCCCTTTTAGTCTGAAACAATATATTTTTTGCTTTATTACGCCTTTCCTTCTCTGTCTGCCATTAATCTAACACCTAATGCTGATTCTGGCTGTAAAACCTCCAATAAAACTATGGAATGCATCTGAATCCCTTTAGAGACTATTACAGGGTTCCAGATCAAAGCTGGGCAACATCCAATCAGATGAAAGTATCTTAAAAATGAAACTTGAGACTCAACTGAAAAAATTACAGCGATCAATAAAAGCAAATGTGCAGAATTAAAGATAAATTAATAATGAGTGAGTACAGAAAAAATGTGAAACCAGAAACAACATCAATGCTTCAAATGTTGTGATCTGTATTAAAATCATAACATCTGAATAAGTTTTTATTTATGCTGAAGTTCTCCAAATTCAGATGTTTATGCAAATGAAATTCTAAAAATTACATTTAATTGCAAGTTAAATATCCACGTGCATTGTTGACATCTCTATAAATCCACACTAAAACTGAAACATGACTTACTACTAATCCTTAGTTATCTATTCAACTTGTATGCGTTGTCATTTTATTAATCTATTCATTAAGACGTTATTGTTTTGGCGCCAACAGTGACACCTGGTGTTAGTAAGTAGAATTGCAGTCTATTTCCTCTTTCACACACGGAACGTTCTGTTTCCAGTACACAGCGGACATCAATACGTGGTGCACACGACTTATGCATGGCGTCCTTCAACTATATGTTCTTCTAGCTAGAAATTTCCTTTTTTTTTCTTTACTGTTTAGTTTTGTCTATTAATTGTATTAATACTCGGAACAATGACGACAAGGACCGCGTGCCAAGTTTTCAGGAGACGTAAGTTGCTGTTAGCATGGTAGCATGTTGCACACTCGCTTTAAAGGTTTGATGACGATAATTAGCAAATACGAAAGAATTGTATACATTTTTGCCTAATGCAGAACACAAAAAACATTGTTGACAAACAGTACTTTCTTTACTTCACTATTTCTTGTGGAATAACACATGATGTCTCATTAAAGTCCTCAGTTCTGTGGAGGACAAAGTTGGTATTAAATGTAGAAATAACAAAGGCATGATAAGGTAATTAATGTGCTAAAAAATTATAAATAAGAATTATCCCTACTTACTGGATTTTACAGTGCGACAAAAATTAAAATTGCTCTATTTCAACAGTATTATCACTATTATTTAAGTTTTCGTGTCCTTTCTAATCTCATTGTTTTAATAATTAGGTTCCTTTATTTCATTTTTTTAGTTATTACTGGACTGTATTTATTTGTATACATTTTTTTTATTTACTGTCAATTTATTACATGCATTTTGCCTATTTTCTTATAAAACATGCACATATATTTTTAAATGTTTTGCATATATTGCACATAAATATTACAGAATATTTAGTATTCTGCAATATTAAATATTGCATATTTAATATTCTAGGTATTCTAGAGCCAATTGTGAAGACACTGAACAGGTGAATGACAATGATTCCAAACATGACAGCAAATTCAGGAGGGAAGAAAAATCTCCTGAAGTGTTGCAACAGCCTAGTTAAAGTCCAGATTAAAAAAAAAAATTGTATTGCATTTCATATGTGTAATTGAAACTTCATCATCTCCCGTCTTTCAGTTTAAATCCTCTCGTCCATCTCGTTCCACTCTCAGGGTTTTCATCCGCTGCAGCGGCTCGGCGTCCGTCACAGTCGGAGATACGCGGCCACCGTAATGCCGTGTTCTCCAGAGAGCAGGAAAGGCAGAGAGCTCTGTACCCCCGCATCGAGAAGATCGAGGTGGCCCTGAGGGGGCCGGGCCTGGACGGCACACTCCTGATCATGAACAAAGGCATGTCCACTCCGCTGAGCTGCGCCAGACGTACGTATAATATTAGACATCAGACTCTGGAGCTAAAGTGGAAACAACCTGGGCTTACATATTCATGCGGTTCCCTCAGATCTGACTGAGAATCATGTGAACAACTCGGCGCTGGCGCTTGTGGACGGAGAGCTGTGGCCCCTCCACCAGCCGCTCACCGGTTCCTGCACCCTCACTCTGCTCACATTCAACGACAGCGACCCGACTCCCGTCAACCAGGTGCATCAAAAGCAGCAAAAACCTCAGTTTTCAGGGTCGGAAGTTGGTTTGGGAAAGTCATTAATGCGTCTCTACACTTTCCAGGCTTACTGGCGTTCCTGTTCCGCCCTGCTTGGGCAGGTTCTGGAGACGGCGTTTAAGGATGACTTCACTGTGGAGCTGCTCAGCACACCGGAGATCCCAGGTAGAGGAAGACCCACAGACAACAATTGACACTTTTCATAAGGAGGATATGTAACAAATGGTCATTATTAAAGAAGCTGCTTGTTCAGATGTTTCTGCAGGAACATTCATGGAAAATTTAGTGGAAGGAAAAAAATTATGGAGAAGAAAAAGGTGCTGCCTTGAAAGAGTTGCACACACAAAACCCAACAAGGCAAAATCCTGCCAAATGTTTTGGTCTATTTTCTGGAGTAAATATTTTAAGACACTAGGAAGAAGACAAAACTATCACAGAGTTAGGAATTATTGATGTAAAACATGATCTTATATCTTACTAAAAAGGTACTTCTGAGTTAGTATTGTTTTATTTCAAGTGTGCTCATATTTTTGCGTTGCAAACTATTCCAAAAATACTTAGTGAGTTTTTGTGTTTTTTGCAGTGAACGGTCTCATCGTTTTCATTAAAAATAATAAAGACCTTTCTGTAATAAAATGTATTTTTTATGGGTCTGTTTTTTTTTAATGCAAGTTATTCACATTTGGTTCTTTTCGTAACTCCCTGCAGTGACTTCAGGGGCGTTCTGCTGTGACGTCGTCCTCGACCCTCAGCTGGACTCCTGGACTCCATCGGCGGTAACTGAGATCAAAACTGAACTATTTTCAATCAGAAACAAGTTTCCTGTCTGTTTCTGTGAAAGTTGGTGCAGTTTAAGTTCACAGTGCAGAAAAGCCAGGCGTTTGTGGCTTAAATGTGGTCTTCTGCTTGCAGGAGTCTCTGCGTTCTCTGACCCGCGGGGCCCAGCAGCTGATCCACCAGAACCTGGCCTGGGAGCCTCTGGAGGTGGCGCCCTCTGTGGCGCTGGAGGCTTTCTCATATAGCAGGTCCAGATTGACTCGAACATGTCGAACTCGCAACAAAAAAAAGTGTGTTTTCTTACTTTCTGTCCTTCTGTGTCTCAGGTGCAAACAGGAGGAAGTAGAACAGAAAGCATCAGACAGTCCTAAAGGCACAGTCACACTCTACAGGTGATTATTATTATTTATTTACTTGGTTATTTATTTTTCCTCAATTTGACCATCTGTCTCTGTGTATTTTCTTTAGATGTGGCGATCATGTGCTGCTGAGTGGGGGCCCTCTAGTGGCCAGAACAGGCCTGTGCTCCCAGTATGAGGTGACGGCTCTGCACAGCCTGGGTCAGGGTCCCTGGGGCCACCACCGCAGAACGCAGGGCCTCTCTCTGCCTCTGCAGCTACAGGTATGGGTGGATCTAAGCCCAGTACATTTCTGGCCCTTTTAAGCTTTTAATTACAATCAACTGCACCTAATTTTTAAGTTTTTTAAATAGTTATGATATTTGTTGGACGTGATTATGAATTATTTACTATCCCACTAATTTAAATTAATATAATCCCCTTAGTTTTTATATGGAATTGAAACAAAATTAATTTTAGTTCACTCTTTATTTATTTATTTTTACTTTTTTTATTATTATTATTTTTGATTGAATTTATTTTAATTTATTTTGGCCATTAAAAAATTGCTTTTGCTGCAGTTTATCTTGATGTTTAAAAGCTTGTTCCCTTTTTAGCCAGGAGGGGGTGCTGTTTGCATGCTGTATTTAATGCTTTGTGTCCCATATTAAACACATGCATTCAACATAAGATCAAGGAAAAGCTCCACATCTCTAAACTGGATTAGATCTTCTCTATTTTATTGGTGTAAACGCAGCTCAGTGTTGTGGGGGATAAAAACTAAACATTAACCATTTTATCAGTTGTGTGGAAATGTTCTCCTCTGCACTGCTCTGTTGAACTGAACTGGTTCAGCAGTTTTTCCCCCAGTAGCCTGCTCAGCATCAGCAGCTTCAGCTGCAGTCACATTCTTCCTCAGCAGTCTGGAAACATGTGCAGGTTCAGTGTTTTCCTGGTTCTGGAGAAGCATGGAGAAACAAACAGCAGCAGAGATCTTTGCCTGGAGGAAACAGCTAAAGTTTCCTCCTTTGTGTTTGCCTCTTATCCTCCATCCTCTGGAGGTGCTTGCGTTGGCTAGTGCTGTTGCCATGCTTGTTTCATTGGCTGCCTGCTTGGGTAGATGATCTGAAATCCACCTCATGTCATGGGGTCTGTCCCGGGACCTTCACCTCCTCCTCCCGAAAACCTCCACTCAGTTCCTCTTTTGCAGCGTTGTATCACTTTACATGCAGTTAATCACTACTGAAGCAGTAAAAAGCTTTAATAAGCTTCTTTTTATGATTCTTCCTCAAGAAAACGAAACTTGTCATTATTATATGGTTCAGTTTGTGAAATAAAATGTTTGTTTTTTGTTGTCTTCAACGGTAAAAAAGTAAAAAGTATGAGTCCTAGTTCTGTGTTGCGCCACATTTTATTCATTGTACTTTATTTGTTTCCTTGTTTCAATTACTTAAAATCTATTTTTGTACATTTCCTTTCATAATGAGTGTTTTACGAGAACGTGCTTCTATTCATGATGTGTGTCGCGTTTGTTTGCAAATATAAACATATATGTTTGCATAAAATAAGTATATAAAGAAATATGATGAAATATTTTGTCACGGACATTTAAAAACAAAAAAAACCTTGCAATTAAGTTGCAATGAATCGCAAGTTAACAACGGACACCAAGCCATCAGCCGTTTCCACAGCGATGCGTCTCGGCTGCAGACGCAGGGATATGTGCTCCGTGTTTGTGCACATGTGCCTGCATCATGTCACGTTTCCTCTTCCTTTCTGCAGGCTCATCACACGATCTGGAGGAGACTCAGGCAGCGGGCAGAGAGGCTGGTAAGGACAGTAAACATTTCGGTTCTCTACCTCGCGCAGCCAGCTGACAGGAGCCTCTCAGCGTTTCAGGGCTTATTGGACGGGCGTCCAAACAACTGCCTGCTGCAGCCAGAGGTTAGGATTTACCACTGCTATTTTTATTGCCTTCATTCTAATGCTGGCAACACACAAAAAAAAAGGCAGAGGAGATGCATGGTGGGCTGTAATCTTTCGGAAACAGCAGGTCCCATCCTGCTGCTGCGAGCGCAGCATCAAAAACACAGGCGCTAACTGGAGATCCAAGGGAAGAAGTATTTTTAAAACTCTCCAAGTTCAGAGCTGCAAATGGGCGGAGATTTGGAGCGACGCAGAGGACAATCTGCTCTGTTTCCTACACAGCCGGGAAAAGGATCAAACATTATGTCATTAGATTGAATTGTTTTCCAGGTCTGGATAAGAATTAAAAAAATAAGAGCCTATAAAAACATTTATTCCCTGCTGCTCTGTCTAAATTTCTTTCTTGTATCCTTGCATCCTGAGGTCAATTCCTTCCTCACTTCTAGACTTGTCTCCTTCTTTAGGTCTTTCCTTCCTTTCTATCCTTCCTTTATTCCTTTAAACTCTTCCTTCCTTTCATCTTCCTTGAGTTCTACGTTTCTTCTTCATGTTCTTCCTTCTTTCCTCACACTTTGTTTTTTTCAGGTTTTGTACTTAAAGCTTTCTTACTGTAGGAATTTCCACCCTAAACTTCTGGCCTGGTTTAGTATTCTATATTTCAAAATCGAGTGTGAATCATTAATTCAGGTCTGGAAGAAGTCTAATTTGTACATGATGAATGCCTCGGCCGCCTGCAGCACAAGATTCTGCAAATGTAAAGTAGGCTGAGTTAATTTAGGATCCATGTTGGCAAAATATACTTTTTGCCGCAGCCTTTCTGGCACCAGCGATTGCGTAATTTAAAGGGGTGAAAAAATAAAAAGGTGTTCGTTTATAGAAACTCTTAACTTGGCAGCCGATGACATTGTGTGCTGTGTGGCCTACATTTTCCTCAAATAAGACTTTTATCAGCGCAGAGCGGCTGCAGGACGGTTTGCTCTTCCTTTTTGTAGGCTGCTGTGTTTTAACACCTGAGTCTAATAGATGCAGCTCTCAGTGGGGGTGGGTGTGTGTGTGTGTGTGTGTGTGTGTGGGCAGCGTCCTGACGCTGCCCTCTGCCACCCTGCTTTGCCACCCCATATGGTGGCAAAGCAGATACACCACCACCAGTTTCAGTGTCCTTGAAACTTCTGTCAAGGACATTTATCCCAGTATCTGAAGAGACAAATGATGTGAATTCTAGTTTATTAATGATTACGGTGGCAAATCATACTTCAATTTAGACCTCAATATCAAATAAGTAGTGATATCATTTAAAGACTGATGGATAAAAAAGGCTTGATTGCTGTAATAATGAAGAAATAACAAGTGCAACACTGATTGTTAAATAATTTCTAAAGCAGAAATAAATATTTACAGATATTTTGGTTGAATAAATGGATTTTAGATATAAATTTAAGAGGAGTACGAATAATTTTGGCTCATTTTGAAACAGAAGAAACAACAGGTCGACTACTTTGGTTAAATGTGCAAAAACAAAAAAACTGCAATAAACTTTTTCTAAATTGTTCAGAAAATGCAATTAGGAATGTTAATATAATGTAAAATAGATATTAATTCATGACGTTGCTCTGAGCACAAAGTGTAGAATTAGACAGAATACGTCTGACTTCATGGATTTGGCACATTTGTCATTCAGACTCAATCTATCATTTTTTTTCACTGTTGGAACCGATAGGCATGTTCTCTTCTCTTTACCGTTTTTCTAATTCTTTTTGGAAAGAAACAGACACACTACAGTGAGTCAGGAAGACAAATCATCTTCTGCTGCACACATCGTTTTGTGCTTCTCTCAGGCTGTGCAGTTGTTGTTGTTGTTGTTGTTGTTATATTTTGGAGGTTTGAAGCCCGGACATGTCGTCCACCGGCTCACAGAACAAGGCAGGGAAAGCAGCAGAAGGCGTGGGCGGATGCGCTGCGTCAGCCGGCTGCAGGCAGCAGGGAGGCGCGTCTCCCGTCTGCCTCCAGCTGGCGCTCCAAACGCCGCCACCCACGCCGCAAACCAGCGTCACGACCCCCGCGCCCAGACGTTTTGCCGTTTCTACACCTTCGTGAATAAATGATGCACCCTTGTTCTTTTTTGTTTTTTTTCCACTTCTGCAGGTAGAAGCAGGAGCGAAACTACAATCGACTCCACCCCCCTCTCCTGACTCGGCTCAGCCTCCAACAAGCCAGTGATCACCTTCCACCCGATACAGATCCTCAGCCATGTATCACATTTGTTCAATAAATGCTCAACATTAGCGACAAATCTGCTTCATTTTTCTGATCCTTGCAGCTGTAAGCAAATGAGCCAAAATAGATAAAGTGACATGTGTCTGCTTTGCAACAAAGGCTGTGTGTGTGTGTGTGGGGGGGGGGGGTGTCCACCCGCAGCTGCTGTGTGTATCAGTGGTCAAACAGGTGGCTCCTGCTGACCCTCTGGGTTTAATTGGAGCTCCTCAGTTTAAACTTGACTTGTTTTCCCCAGAAGCGCCGTGATGAATTCCACCCAAGAGCTGCGTCATCTTTGTTGGGGAAATTCCACTTCTGATAAATCTGTGTGAAAAGTATTCATCTGACTGTATTCCACAGAACTCCCATCAGAAACACACGCCGCAGCTGTCGGCGCCGATCAGGCGTCCCGATCCAGAGGCTCACACCCCACCGAGAGGCTCACACCCCGGGACATCTGCTGCACACTTCAAGTCCAGCACCAGCTGAGCAGCTTGAATGTGTGGCCTGAATGAATGCCTCCACAACTTGGAGCAAAATATGCAATAATTCACTCATCCAGATATTAAATCATAAAGTCCTTTGAGAGCGAGTTTAGCAGAAGCAGGTTTTGTTTTCTTCTGGTTACACAGTGTGTGTGTAGGAGGTTTTACGAGTTTGGACGGTGGCGTCTGCGTCCAGATGTGGGCTTTGGAGCGACAAAGCAATCCACGTGAGTGAAAGGGAGAAACATTGAACATTCAGGAGAAGATACAAAGTCAGCTGCAGTTTTTGTTGCGGCAGAGAGGAGACATTTTCTAACTGGCCTTGATTGTTTACTCCCTCTGTTCATATTCTGTTCATTAATCGTAACGTTTCCCTGCTTTACTGCATCATAAAAAGGGGAAACTGTTTTCAAATTTTATTTGAACAGTATTAAGACGTAACTTTTACGCTGAATATAAAGTGAGAAACATTCCTAAAATTGAATTTAATTCAGAGATACTTTGTTTATCCCAAAAGGCAAATAAATGTTGCAGTAACTCTTATCATTAAAGTATCTTCTAAGAATCCTTGTGGGTCGTTACGCTGTGAGGAGCAAGAATCTCCAGTAACAGTCAGTCTTGCAGCAAATCTGATTGCATCTCTGATTTAAGACTCACTTTCCTGGCAACATTATTCCACAACAGCTCGTCCTGGTTGACGCCATCAGGCCTCGGTGTCAAACGTTTGTGCCGGTGTCACCTGTAAGATGCTCACAAAGCTTCCAGATGAACCTGCATTCCCCCCCAACAACAACAAAGTCAAGCTAATTGAATGTAAATGAATTGTGCTACACTGGAGTTGGCTTTTGCAGCTAGAATTTTTGTAGCTGCAAATTTTGGACACCAAATTTGTTTGATTCTTGTAAATGTGGACTGGCTGGTTGACCGTTGATGACCTCTGGAATGTGGGGGTCAACTTTACTCACCATCAGTGCTAATCCACCTCATTTGCTTTTGCCGCTCCTCTTTAAATCCTTGCCGGTTGTGAGATATTTAGAATCGACTTTAAGGCCGACATATTTATGGATCTTTCCGATTTTAAGTCAGATATCTTAAAATCTGTTATCTGTGTATTTGAGAATGCAGCTGGCCAACACAAAGCGATGAGGAAGAAAAAGCATGATTTTTGTTTTCAAGCGGCATTTTTAATAAATGCTACTTGAAAAGTGTTTTTAGCTGCAGGCATTTTGGGTTTGTTTACCTGCTTTGCACAAGCAGAAACTGGATTTCTGACAGAGTAAGGAATTTCCCTGGCCCTGTTGAAGAAAAGCCTTCCCAGAGCATGGTGTCAGGATGCGCCACTGTTAGGAATGTTTTTAGTTTTTCTGATAATCCCGATCAGTAACATTAAGGTTTGCGGCTTTAACGTGGTGACAAACGTCAAAGGATCGTTTTGGGGTTTTTTTTGTCGATTCCTTTTTGTTTTTTTAACTGATCAAAAATACGACAGTTGTGCAAATTAGAGTTGAATGAGTAGACTATTTTTATCCAACATTTACCCACATCCAGTTGATGCGTGAGGATGGGTCAGCCGACGGTGCAGTGCGCGTGTTTGGACACGGCGCTGCGCTCTTAAGCGCTGCGCCGCTCTACCCGCCTCCCTCTTTCTCTCTCTCTGTTTCTCTCTCCCTCCTCCCTTCTCTCTCATCTCCACCTCAATCTCAATCAGCGTCGAAACAGCGCGGCACGAGAAAGAAAAAAAAACGGGACATTCATTCGCGTCCGAGACAGTGACCGATGCTCGCCATTCCCTGGCCGACGTCTCCGCCGCCGGCACGCTGCGCCCCGCTCTTCCCGCTGTAACAGCAGCTCCCCGCCGGGGCAGTCCGGTCGCCTTTTCCTTCCCCTTCGTCCCGCCCCCCTGCCAGGTCTGGACGGCAGTTTATTCCCTGGATGCTGGATGAACCATCGGAGAGTTCTGAACAAGTGTGAGAAGATCGCCGAGGCTCCGCGTCCTGCGTCCCCCGCGCCGTCCAGGAAGACCAAACTCAGCCAGAGTTGTGGACGACAATGGAGGGGACGTCCCTGTGTCTTCCTATTGTTATTTTACTCATGCAATGTAAGTGGAAACCCAAAGTATGCATCTAAAAGGAGCGCTTTCTTCCTCGCAGCCAACTGATCCTGTTATCTATGATGGTTTCATTGGCTGGATTAAGATGAACATTTAGCCAATTAGTTTAACGCTTTGGGGGTTAGGATCCTATTTTTAAAGCTACCAGCCAGACCTTTTCTGGAAAATCAAACTCACTTTTAGATACAGTTTTTCATCTTTCTAACATGCCATGGTCGGATTTTTTTATTTGTTATGCTGCAAATGTATTTAAAATACTTTCCTTTCAAAAACGAAGCTTTCAGGCATACATGCATCTGGTGACATCACAAAAGGCACATTTGACCATCAGACTTCTTTTCAGTATGTTTACTTGTTTTGTTCTTTGTCTTAATTGTTTTTTTTATTTGTTGAAATCTCCCTAAAAGGCGGTTGTGTTTATTCTGTTCGGTTTGCACATTTACAGCTGTAAAAATAATCAGTAAGATGAGCCCAATCCTGCCAGTTACCCCTGCCATGCAGCCATTCACTCAATCGTCGCCAGTTGTTGAGTTGACTTGGAGTGCAGTAAGACGAGACTTTAAAGTCACACTGCTTCTGAGTGGAGATGGAGAATATCCATGGAAACCAGCCAGATGGAAACAGAGTTTTCTTTTTCTGCTTTAAGCTCGTTATCCACGACAGCAAACATAACGGAGTCAGACTCCAACTCAGACAGGCGACATGGAACCCTTTCTTGAGTCAGTCTTAACTCTAGTACTTTATTTATGTGTTTATTTTAAAGCTGCCTGTTTGCTTTAACTGAATCCAGCTGATTGGCTTGATTCTTGTCCCTCGTGTGATGTCATCAATCCTAGCTAAATTAGCAGTTTGTTCTTCAACGTGCCTTTTAAAAATCCTCAAGTAAAAATCTATATTTTATTGCCCGACCGTGTTTTTATCGTCAGTGTAATCCACTTAGTGAGTCAAGCAAAAATACACAACTCTATATTTAAAATCTAGGCAGATATTTTAATTATAATTTAAATGCTTGTTGCTGGGTGGAAGTGTGTGTTGTTTTATCAGAGCGCCTGGGCTGGGCTCCTAAAGATTTGGCCCTGAACTTGTACTGGCGTCTCGCCACCTAGAGGTGTTGGCAAGAGAAGGGGCAGATGTTTGCATGAGGTCAGTGAAAAGCTACCTCAAACTACTGGCTTTCCTCAGACACTTCCTGGAGACAGGAAGCTTTGCAACAAGGCAAGCGGAGATAAAAAAGTAATTTTAAACAGAGGATAATCAGAATCCCTCCTGATTATCCTGTTTGAGAAGCCGGGGCGACGTCCACGGAGGAGGAAATGCTCTGACTGATGCGAGGAGACAAGCGCGAGTGAGTGATGCACACTTTACTCTGCGTCGGTGACATTTTGCCACCTGTCAGGCCACAGAGATCAGAGCTGTAGGTTTTCGAAACCAAGAGAAAACTGGGCGTGTCCCTGTAGCAAGAGAGCCACCATCCCAAATATCAATCTCTGTCTCCCACACATGGTGTGCCTGCCTGAGACAGCTGTTGCTCGCTGCGTTCAGCTCACACAGTCGGGCTTTGTCCAGGAGCATACACACTCACACACACACACACACACCCCCACACATGCGTGAATGTGTAGAGTTCACGTCCTGTTTTTCTCTGCAGCCTTAAAACGCGTGCCATCCACTTTATCTCCATCGCGCAGCCCGACAGGGTGCTTCCTTTGGGTCTGTCTCCCTCCCTCTCTCATCTGTTCCCTGTTAATTTGAATGAGTGCCTTAATTATTATCGCGCCATACTTCTGACCCTGGCTCAGGCCTGCCAGCGTCCAGCCTGGTCTTCGTAACACCCTGTACGGACCTCGTAGCGAGAGTCGAAGAGCCAAGCCAGGTCCGGAGTGTGCCGTCCTTCTATTTTCTGCTTGGCCAAGACGCGGCTGTCCCTCTGAGCTCATAAGCCGTCGCCGTGTTTGGTTCACGCTAATGCCACGCACTCACAGTGCAGGAGCATTTTTAATTACCACAGAGGCCCCTGTCTGATGCTATATCAGTAAACCACCAGGGACCTCCCGCTGCGACGCACATGCATAACTTATCAAGATCCATCAAAACAACTTTCTGACTCATTCTCAGTGGAAGAATTTGTTTGATCCAAGGTGACAAAAGACACTTGGCTTAGCGGGTATCTGTCTCGTTTCTCGTTTCCTGAACTACCTCAGTTTGTCATGGGTTGTTTAGGATGCAAACAGTGGCCCCACCCTGACAGGATGCTTCCGATTGGATCTGATTCTCTACTGATATTTATAAAGGTCAGATTACATCTGACCTGTGATCGCTTGACGTCAAGTTCACTGACCAAGACCAAATAACGTCTTGCAGTCAAGAGAAGTAGTCTGTCAACATCTTTACGGTTAAATTGAGGTTGTAAAGGTCGTCAGCATTCGAAACAGGGCCTCTTTTCTCCTTGTTCTCCAACTGTGTCTGTGCAGGCATTTTGTCATCCCTACTATGTTTCCGTTTTTTCAGACGCGCACCTCAAAGGCGGCACCAGACCTGCTCTCACATTGTACAAAAAGAGTTTCTCCCATTTCTCCTTCCTCCTGTCAGAGACCATTTCTTTCCCCTTCAGTCCCACTCGCTCTTTTATTCATGCTCCTGCAGGTCTTAAGTCCCCTGTCCCCCCTCCGCCATCCTCCACTCAGTGCGACTCGCTCTCCTTCACTCCATTTGTATTCTATTCTTAGGGACGCTCATCTCTCCTTGATCGTTCATTCTTGTCCCCTTTTAATCTGATTGCATCTTTCCTCCTCGTCTCGCCCCTCCTGTGGCGAGATCGCACTTCCCCGAGGGTGTCGAGGTACGCGGGCCAAAGTTACAATAATCCCGTTAAGCTGCCTCAAGTTAAAGCATGTCGGACCGAGGGGGAAAGAGACCAACTAGAGGGAACGATGCACAAAATTAGGAGCCAGGCCGATGAGCTGCTCCACATTTATGAAAGGCTTTAAGATCCAACTGGCAGATAAGGTTTTTGACTGTGTACATTTGGAACGGCAGCTGTTATCTGCTGTTTTATTACACTCTTCTTACCTTTTTGCTCAGTTTTCCCTGCTTTCTTTAGCATCGCCTCTCTGTTTGCAAGCAGCCTGTTGTTCTGTAGCTTTGGCACAGAACACAAAGAAAGGGGTTGAGATTTTGCAGGTTCAAGTCCTGGGAGAAGGCTGGTATAGGAAAAAGAAGCTAGTTCTCTTCACAACTTTACCTATATGAAGCAACAAGGTTAATCAATTTTAAAGCTTCCCTTCAGCCTTCTGATAGTCTTAATAAACAAAGTAGACAGTTGTCAGTTTGGTTGGCCAAACCAACCAGTTTGTCTAAACCAAACTGTTTGCTATAGACAGTTTGGGTCAGTCTATACCAAAAGACTGGCCCAGTCAGTTTGGGCCAGTCTTTTGGTATAGTATACCAAAATCCATCATACTATACTCTGACTGATTTTTTTCACATTTTCGACATAATACTATATAAAATGTAACAAAATTAGTCATAGTATAGTATGAAGTCAAAAAACACAAATATTTGTCATAGTATATAGTATTATGTCGAAAATGTGAAAAAAAACTTCATAGTATAGCATGACGTCAAAATTCTAACAAAATCCCTCATATGATGTCAAAAATGAGAAAATAGTAGTCAAGGTTCTTGGCTGCTTGATTGGTGCAATGGATTGGAGATTTTTCTTTTGTCCCAATGAGACTGAGTTCAAGACCTGCTTAAGGCAATGTTTTTCAAATTTCACATGACAAACCTGCATTGTGGTATTCGTAGAAGTTCGAGCACCAAGATTGTCAGGTGCTTGTTTGGCAGAGTGGATTAGTGACTGTGCTTTGGTCCCAATTGGAGAGATAATTGCGTTCTCTGTTGGCAGAGTGGGTGAGACGTCGAGCTTTGGTTCCAGTGATTCTGGGTTCAAGACCCGCTTGTGGCTCGGCTTTTAAAATTGCACATCGGAAACTCAGGTACTTGTATTAGTTCCGAAAAAGATATTGGTGTGCGCCTCTGTGGCTTCGTGTGTTGCACACTGCGCTTTGGTTCCAGTGATTCTGGGTTCAAGACCTGCTCAAGGCAGGGATGTTGAAATGGTTGGGTTCAAGTTGGGTAGAAGCCCTGAAACCAATAAGTTCCAACATCCCTTCCTTGAGTAGGACTTCAACCCAGGATCACTGTAACTGAAGCGCAGTGTCTAACCCACCAGGGTGCCAGACAACCTCTGCCGGGTGGGCCGGCAGGGGTTGTCCTTGCCCACCTACAGCAGAGTGCAGAGGGTCTTGCTGGTTTGGACAATGTCATCAACCAACTCCTTCACAGAGTAGGTTGGATGTTCCAGTGATCATGAGACAATGACAGGACCTCAAGACAAGCAGAAATAATGTCATTTTTGTAAAAAAAATGAACTCAAATGAACTCAAATGAACTCAAATGAACTCAAATGAACTCAAATGAACTCAAATGAACTCAAATGAACTCAAATGAACTCAAATGAACTCAAATGAACTCAAATGAACTCAAATGAACTCAAATGAACTCTTTGTTTTTGCAGTCCATCCATCCTTAGTGTGAGGAGTTGATCCTGTGCGTTGTAGGTTGTCTGCTTCCATTGGGTGTTGTAGGCTGTGCACTTCCATTGGTTGTTGTAGGTTGTCTGCTTCCATTGGGTTTTGAACCCAGTCCCTCCAGAGCCGGAGCGCAGTCTCTAATCCACCGTGCCAATTTCAAGCAACTGACAATCTTGGCGCTCGAACTTCTACAAATACTGCATAGTAGGTTTTTCAAATGAAATTTTAAAAACATGCCATAAGCAAGACTTGAACTCTGGAACATCAGGGCCAAAAGCACAGACTCAAACCATTGACTACCTCTCACTTCTGCAAATACCACAACATAGGTTTTGATTGTGAAATTGTAAAACCATGCCCTCAGCTGAACTTGAACCCAGGATCAATGTGGCCATAATACATTCTCTAATCTATTGCGCCAAGCAGGCACCCGAACTTCAACAGATACCACAAGGTTGGTTTGTCATGTGAAATTTGAAAAACCGTGCCATAAACAGGTCTTGAACTCGATCTCATTGGGACCAGAGCACAGTATCTAATCTACTGCGCCAACCAAACACCTGACAACCTCCACTACCTTTTTCTCATTTTTGACATATTATACTGACTCATTTTCTCACATTTTAACGTCATACTACAAACTATCATATTAAGACAGATTTTGTCACATCTTTGACATCATATTATACTTTGACTAATTTTTGCACTTTTTTGGAAGAGTGTAATAAAACAGCAGATAAGATCTGCCGTTTCAAGTTTACACAGCCAAAATTCTTAAAGCCTTTGAACGCCTTTCATAAACGTGGAGCAGCTCATCGGCCTGGCTCCTAATTTTGCCTCAAATAAATGCATCGTTCCCTCGGCTTTATCCTGACACGTCTTAACAGGACTACTAAGTAACGAACTTAGTGGGAAGCCCTCTGCGACTCCACGTATAGCAGTGCAACAGTGGAGCTGCCTCAGGAAGTCATAGACTAGCAGGAAACTGGCCCACTGAATACAGGCCTCTTGCTTATTTATAAATTTAGATTTGTCATTTGAAAGAACAATGGTCGGAAAAGGCCTCCCTTACTCACCAGGGTGAAATTGCCCTTTGGTCTTATATCGTTCTGCGGAGATCATATTGCACTGCAGTAAAATCACAGTTGAACCACTTCTTAAGAATCAGCAGGGTTCCTGCCTTTCGCCTGTAATCAAATACACATGACTTACTGGTTTGGTCAACCCTTTAACAGCCAGTGGAAAACATTAAACACCACTGACAGTCACTCCATCGAGTTCAATCTGATGTTAAAAACAGTCACAGTTCAGTTTTTTTGGCCACTTTAGTGTTTCAGAGTTTAGTTCAGGTGCTCTGAAAATACCTCTACCAATGTGTCAAAGAAGGCCTTCAGTGACAATGGAACGAACAAAAAAAAATGTCACAATCCTTCTCATAATGAACCTTATGACCCCAAGGGTTAATTTGATGACCTTTGCAGCAGCTTCCTTAAGTTGCCACTTTGTTTCCTTTGCTTTTAGTTTCATCAAACATATGATCCAGTGCTTCACTTAGTGTAAATGTTCTTTTTATTGTTGAAAGGAGATGGGAATTGTGCAAGTGGCCCAGCACTAAACTGAACTTTGCATCCATGTCAAACATGTCTGGTTATGTGCTTTAGTAAACCAACAGATGAAAAAAGACGCCTGGTTTGGGAGAAGATGTGACTATCGGTTAGCTTTTTGTACTCATATTAGTTTGTAGCCTCCTGGTTTGTTTACCATTGGGTCGTTGGTCAGGTTTTGGTAAGAGCTTTGGGTTAAAGCTCTGATTTGTGGATGTTTGTCTTTTGTATTTTGTTTTCTAAGATTGTCTGAATTTTGATTATTCATTTCTTACTCCTGAATTTTGGTACAATAAACAGTTAACTGTTAAACCTTTAGGTTTGAACGGTACCAGATGTTTTAAGTGGGCCACTGTGTGTTCTTCGCCCAGGTGCCCCTTCAGTTCCTGTAACCGTGTCAACCAACAGACCTAAGGTGGAAGTGGAGGAGTTCTCAGGTGAGGACAGGGGAAAAACAGGCAAAGGAAACGCCTCCGTCCGCTTTCTTCAGGCAGTAAACCGGGTGGCTATAAATAGATCAGGCCGTTAACATGCTACTGATCCTTTGCCTCCGTGGAGGAGGCCCCTGATTGGTCACACTCTCCCGCCTTTCAGATGCAGAGCTGTCGTGCCTGTTCCACACGGAGAGAGACCCGAACCCGCGCATCGAGTGGAAGAAGAAGGCAAAAGAAGTCTCCTTCGTCTACTTCGACGGACGTTTCAGAGGTTTGTTTGGATCCCAGGTGGATCCCATCTTTGCACCAGATAAGCCAATTTAATCAACAGTTTCTAAGATCTCTCATCTTTGAGGCTGAATTGTAACAAACACAAGCTTTCACCAGGCAGACCCTGCTAATGATTGTCTTTGACCTGCTGCCACCTCCCCCGGTTCATTAGCCAGTTGTGACTCTTGCTTCATTAAGGACGCAGTTTTTCTCTGGGACGATAAAAATACGCAAGGAGCAGCATTGCTTTTTGTGGTGTCGTCTGCTTGATGGCAGCTGTGACAATTTCTTCCCCGACAAAGAACCAGCTGACATCAGCTTGTGTGTTTTAAAGAGCAGAACAAGCATGTTTAATTGAGCTTCAGCTCTGAATGCTGAAGCCATGAGGAGGCAGATGGAAGATCTTTCCTCCAAGACGAGGCGTCACAACAACTAACAAATTAAGTTGGCATCATTAATGCAAATCCCTCTCATCATTCCCAACTTTTCTGCAAATTTGACCATTTTGATTTTTTGAACAAATTATATTTTTGTAGCTGTGGACTGGCCGCTTGATCTCTAATGACATCTGTAAACATGTATTACATTTTTTAAAATGATAGCAGCACAAATGTTTGACACTAATATCATTATTTTAATTTTCAGTCGCTTTACCTGACTCCTCTCCCACTGTGACCAAATCCTCCGATCTGTTCTCAGTTTCATAACCTCTATAACTGCAGCCTTGTCACTTTAGGTTTCTATTTTAGTTGGACGATTACGCTTTAGTTGGGATTCACTGAGAAAACATCCCTTCAGTTTAATTTCACTTCACTTGTTTTTAGTTTATAACCAGCTCTGAATAAGTTGACTGCAGCTGAATTTGCCACTGTGGCGCCTGCAACGCTCCCAGCCATTCAAGACCTTCCCACGTTCCTCCCAGGTCCCTTCGAAGGCCGAGCAACCATCGACGGGGCGACGGTGACCCTGCACAGAGTGACCCAGGAGGACGCCGGAGAGTACCGCTGCGAGATCAGCGCGTCCCTGGACACGGTCAGCCTGGGCGAGACCAATGTGACCCTCAACGTCTTGGGTGAGGAAGAAAGATAAACCGTTTTGTTTTTTTGGACAAACCAAAGTTCTGACTCACTCTTTCTGACTTTGTCACCCAGTGCCCCCGCACACGCCCACATGCGAAGTCCCCGCCTCGGCCGTGACTGGCTCGGCGGTCCAGCTGCGCTGTCGGGACCAACAGAGCGTCCCGCCCGCCACGTACTCCTGGTTCAAGGACAACAAGCCAATCAGCAAGCCCCGTCACGCCAACGCGACCTATCTAATCAACTCCCACACGGGAATACTGGTGAGGCAGCATGCAGATTAGAGGAAAAACAGAAGGCAGCTCGAGCATTTATGACCGTCTCCTTCAAAGCCGTATCTTATTAAACGGAGGTCAAAGACAGTTTATCGTATGCATGATTTGAAATGTTTTCGAATTCAGCCCATCTAAGTCAGTATTTTATAGAACCTCTTTTTGCTTTATCATTTCAAACCTAGTCAAAGTTTATTTGTGCAGCACATTTCGGCAAAAAGGCAGTTCAAAGCGTCATTAAAACCACACTAAACGATTGAGTTTCCTGTAATCAGTAGTTTTGTCATTTTCTAGATTCCTAGTTGAAGTTTTACTTTCCTGCAGGAGTTCAAAGCGGTCACCAAAGAGGACAGCGGTCGCTACAGCTGCCTGGCGTCCAACGGGGTGGGGTCGCCCAAAATGTGTGAGGCCAAGCACATGACCATAGGTAAGTTTGTTCTGCAACGGCCTCCGGCTGTTTCCCGATTGAAAAGTCGTCTCTCTGGTTCTGTAGAGGACGTGAACATCACCGTCATCCTGGGGGCCGTGGTGGTGGTCTTCCTGCTGCTGGTGGTGCTTGGCTGCGGCTGGATGCTGCTACATCGTAACGGCTTGTTGACTCGTAGGCGTCTTCAGAAAACAGCAGATAAAGTTTTGGATTTATTAACACGATGGTGATTGGTAATTTTGTTTGTTTTTCTTACCACGGCTACAACCCGTCAGAAGGACACAGAGGGAGGTAAGAACTTTTCTCATGCATCACCTCAAAGTCTGGCATATAAAAAAATAAAATACATTTTTACTTTTTACTTCTTGTATGTCAAGAAAATGTCAAACTGACAACTACTTACCAATTAGTTTCCATGGGAAACCTGCAGAGATAATTTCCCTGCAAAACTGTTCGGCCTTCCTGTTCTAAACACAACAAAAAGCTTCGTTTTGGTCACTGGACCCAAACAAAACCCCTCAGACGTTTCACCTGCACAAATAAACACATTTTCTAGAGTATAAAGAAAAGGATCAAATATTACAAATTATACAGACTAACATTCATCGAATGGATCACAATATCTTCTTGTCATTCTGTGCGCAAACAGAAAGGAACAAAAAGGAAAGAAATCGTATATCCATAATACTTCAATGCTGTTTTACCGTTTTTAATACTCTTTTGAAAAACAAATCTAAAAGTTCAGAACATATGTTTCAGTACAGAAATGGGGATAATCTCCCTTCAGTTTCTGCAGGATTAAAAACATCTCTATAAAACAATCTACAGGACACTCGACTCCCTTTCCTCTTCTGATTAAATATGTTTACAGAAACATAATCCTTCAAACAACAACAAAAAAGGCAGGATGTGACATTTTTATTACCATGGTGCTACGTGATCCCACTTCAATTTCTTAAAGCTAGACAATAATGTCTAAATACTGTCAACTAGAACCTAAAACATTTTTATTTATTTGCAAATTGTGATAAAACTGAGTAAAACCAAAAAAATGTAATATACACATTTTTTCTTTTGTTCAATTTGTTCCGATGTTTTCGGATCTGGCTCTATGGCCTTTTTGTGGTTGGTCAGTAACAATTTTGGCCTTCATGTGCTTTTAAATTATTGATAATTGTCCTGCCAAATTAGTAAATCCTGCATGTGGAAGATGGAGATAGACATACGCTTATAAATTATTCACTTTTAGTCTGAGTTGCTCGTCATTGTAGCGCCGCAGAAACCGTTTTGTAGAAAATGTCCACGCGTAGATTAAAATACTAATGCTCACCAAAGCCTAATAATTATATTGAAAACATCTTCAAAGAAAAATCTCATTTAACTTTGAGACTTTGTACTTGATCTCCAAAATCTCTTCGAGATTGCATGATATGTCGCGTTTAAAACAACTTACAGCTCACAACATCAATGCACTTCCTGTGTGGAAAACCTGAGGAGAACAGAAACAAAGCCCAGTTAAATCAACTTTTTTTCCATTAAAGATAAAAAAAACTATTACAAAACAGACTGGAGAAGTAAAATATCCAGCTCACCCGTCGTCTTAGACACCTAAAAGCTTTGGGAGTGTTCTCGTCGTGGCTTTGCGGTGTCAAAGTATTATACCGCTAAGTCCAGCGGGAGCTATCTGCACAGGAAAACCGATGTCATTATCTGTCTACGAAAAGGTCAAACTGTATTCATCTGTGTTTGATTTAATCCGTCTCTATTGTTATCTTGGGATTACATCGGTGGAATATCGCACTGAGCAGCCGACGCGCACGCAATTACTCACAGCAACTTGAACATCAAAAAGGCAGAAAGAACAGCGGTGCAAAAGTAAAAAAAATAAAAAAAAAGTGCCACATCCAAACAGTTGCTGCAAAAACTCCCCGAGATTCCTGAGGTCCAGACTTTGACTCTCCATTAACTCAATAGGATTAAGAGCGGTTTCGTGGAGTAGTTATAAACGGTAAATGTCTTACCTCTGAGCAGTCAGAGCAATGTAGATACAGAGAATTACTCACAGCTAACTATCACTAATCTGAATGAATTTACGTCTCGTAACAACATTAACTGATTCTTCTTTTTCTGATTTAACTATTTGCTTCTTAATATGCTCTCATCATACCTACCCCTAACTATTTAAATGATCTTACTAATAAATTATCTTCAGCAACTGAAAACTTCAAGTTCACTTTCTCAGATTTAACAAGAAAGAGATTCAACTGGCTGATCACAAACTACAATAGGGAAAGGGATTAATGGAAAGTCTAGTGAAAGGAAAACATTTTTTGGTTAAAAGGCAAAGAGAGGCAAAAAGGCTTTTTGCACAAATATATGCAAAATAACCATGTTTTCCATTTGATGCAGTATTATAGCTGTCAGAGAAACTGAATTTTGGGTTTTCATCACCTGTGAGCTGCAATCTTTAGTTTAGATGTAAAAATGCTAAAGATCGTAGTCGTTTGAACCCGGCGGGTGCGTGAATCCGCATCCCAGCACCTTTCTATGAGCGACTCGCCTCCAAACTCCCGCATGGTGTGCAGTGCAACATGAGCCCGCTCTGGTTAAAGCCGCCAACCTGATACCCTGCAGGTCGTTCTGGATCTCCCAGTGTCACGGCGCGGCCCACATCAGCAGCCAAACCCTGCACAGAGCGGACGACACGTGAGTGAAACACGAGGACAAATTTACAGACAGAAGACTTTAAATCTCATTACCGGCACCGACTCCAGGAAAACGGCTGAACGCCGTCGAGAAACGTCCTCCCCCTCTCCGTCTCTCCGCTGGGGAAATAAATCGTGGCCACGGCCGTTTTGTTTGGATTAAACTAACGAGATAAGGTGTTAATTACTTGCCGCTAAGCTGATTTCTTTTGCTGTTGGAGTCTTTTCTTTGTTTCCTCTGGTCCTGGAAGCTTGCTGCATGTTGAACACACGGAACAGGAACATCCCGTAATGAAAGAAAAGTAACCTCCGTTCTCATCTCAGTCCAATGTTCACGATGGAAATGTCCAATTATTTTTCCTGAAGTTCAGGAGAAACCTTAGCTTTGGGTCAAAATGTAGAACCAGACTCCCTCACGTCTAAACAATCACCAAATCTGAATAATTCATCACATCAACTTTGGCATCTGTACATTATTAAATAACAAATGTAATATTTATGAAGCCAGGTAGAAATGTTAATGAGTCTAATAAAAAATGGACCTGCTTCATTAAAGTTAAAGTGTGCAGTGAATGTGACAGATTGACAAGATAATAGACATCTTTGTTTAAACGGGGCAGTGTGTGATAGGTGTAAGGAGTCAGTATCTTACCTGGAGCCGAATTTAAAACAATATTTGTCAGTAATTTCCTGATTATGTTTTATGCTGCTTTTGCTCAGGCGCTCAAACACAATAAATGATAAACTTTCACCTCTGTGGTTACTTACAACTGGAATCATTCAGAAGCTGAAAACAGGTGGTTTATTGTAAATACCAACAGATTTAACTTGTATGTAAAGTTGGAACATTTTTATGATTACCTCAATTAAATAAAACTAGTCAATTTTAAAAGATGCATTAAAAACAGAAGGGTTTGTTTGGAGGTACAAACTGGCAGCTCTCCTTTGTGCTCCATTAAATCTTGACTCAGAGGTGCCTTTCGCTCAGTACAACGATGTACGTATAGCATGAGTCAGAACGCAGCTGTCTGCTGTCCTCACGTTGGCTTTGTCTTTCAGGTCCAACGTCAACTACGTCCCCCCACCCCAAGAAGTAAGTGTCCTCCCCATCTACTGCTCCTCTTCTTTCCATTTTCATCACTCAGACATCAATTATTTTGCTTCTATCCCTCGTCAGCCCCAGGATTTCAAACACACTCAATCGTTCATGCTTTGAGAAGATGGTTCTCCTTCGACGGACAATAAAACCCCCCTCCTGTGACGAGGTGCCAACAATGGATTCAGATCTCTTTCCCTGCTTTTGATCTTCCAGAATACACCAAACTCGATTCTAGCTTTTTGATTTTAATCTTTGATTACGTCTTGCTTTTTGTGTTGTTCACTTTTGCCCATCACAATCCTCTGCTCTTATGGAACTCAAAGCAGCGCTGTGGTACTCTGCTGCCCCCTGCTGCTTACATCTCGAAAGTCATCCTCTGACTTGATTTTTTTTTTTTTAAACCAAATACTGATATTTAATTCAAGTGACTTTTACTTCTGATTTAGAAACTGAATCTAGGGGGAATCTTCTGAAGCCATACTGAATTATTTCAGTTGTTTCCAGACAACTCAGACGTAAATACAACTTACCTCTCCAGTCAGTATTTTGTCTTCTGTCTCAGGCCCAAACATCGTTATAATCCCCATATCATGATCTTAGTAAAACAAGGTGGAATAAGTTTGAGACCAACCCCCTTCCATCCTGATGTGCCTGCATGGTCTTCTTTGATAAATGTATACATAAATTATCTACAGTAAACCTTGTGCCTTTTTAATTTCACAGTCATATCGATCTCGGGATCACGCTTTTTGTAAACAAACTTGCCTTACTTTTCTGTCTTTATATATATTCTCGTGCCACTGTTGGTCGAATGACGTGTGTATGACTATACAGAGTTTTATTTGAATGAATCAATAAAAGTTTTTTTTCTTTTCTATTAAATATGCTTTTCTATCATCTCTTCATTTTCCTGTACTTTCCCAGAGGTGTAAATAATAAAGAGCACCAGCAGCTCGGAGAGCAAAACTATACATGAATGTTTCAAGTGATTCTAGATGAGCGCTGGACCTGCGCATGCTTTTTATCTGGAGCCTCCTGAGATCGATCTCAAAGCGTGGCAGCGCCAGCCTAAAATTTTAAGCAGCGGGTCGAATAAAAACAGCATTTCCGCTGCTATTTTAGGCTTCAGTCATCCTGGAGAGACTTTAAATGCATCCCTGACCTTGTCATAATGTGGCACTCTCAAGACTAATTCAGAGTGACAGCCAATTTCTATCTAGGTCACTAGACATTTGGCTCACTGTAATTCAGCCAGTTTCAGATAATAAGAGCAACATTTCACTAAAAATCAAGACTGAGACGTAATCCATACACCGAGAGGGAAATTAGAAGTAAATACCTAGGATCAACTCGTGAAATAAAACCGGAATCTGACACAAAACATCTATAATGTTTTCCCCAAGACTTTGCATTAACATTTCTGGGTTTTATTCAAGGAACTTACTTTTTTTCCCTCTTTGTCACATTAAAAAACAACCAATGTCTTTTTGAGATTTACCAACACAAAGCAATGGGTAATCATGAAGTCGAAGGGAAGTAGGTGGTTTCAAATCTGAAATGTTGCATCTTTACACTTCGGGAAATCAAAAGATAAATTATTACATAAAGCACCTGTGTGTGATTTAATGTCAACATGAATCCAGCTGTTCTGTAAACCAAAACCAAGACGTGGAGATGTCAAAAACACGTTGCCATGGAAGCGGCAGCATTATGCTTTGGTTTAATATTTAAACACAGAGTGTGTAAATCCTGAGCAGGGCAACCATAAACGTACATCCAAAGTTATATTGAGATAATTCAGATCACAAGAAATTTTAAAACTAGAATGGCCTTGTCAAAGTCCAGATGTAAATCCAAAGGATAATCAGTGAAATCTAAATTCAGACACTTTCCAAGGTGGTTTTAGCAAAGAAAAAAAAAAAAGGCGTAATTCAGAGAATAAACTACTGATTAAGGGGGAACATCACACCTTTTACATTTTTATTTGCAACATAAAACCAGCAAACACCAAACTGTGTGGCTAAACATTTCAAAATAACATTTATTTCTAATTTGAAAAAAATCGGCAGGTTTTTGATGGGTCCCAAAATTATCAACCATTTGCAACTTATGGAAAATAAAATCCAGATCCTCATTTTTCGCTCCACTCTCTTTTATTAAATACGACATATTTGAGACACGTAGGAGATTCACAACATGGATGTCCTTCACTTGGGGGTTTCGTCAAGTTTCACCTCTGTAGGGTAAAAAAAAAAGAAAAAAAAAAGCCATTACACACCAGCTACAGCAGAAACTGTCAAAACTGATTCTAAAAAGCAACAATGTAAGCCTGAAGCTAAGAGAGAGAGAGAGAAAAAAGCCTCCTGGATCTGAATCCAACACAAGTCATCTTCCTCTCTGTCACCATCTTTGCTATTTTTAGACGCGGACAAAGAAGAAAAATGACAGCGCGTCTCTTCAGAGGAATAAATATTCATGAAAGGGAAAGTGTGAAACAGCGTCTAAGCAAAGAAAAAAAAAAGCCACGTCATAAAGAACTCACTCTCCCATCTCACCAAGACTGCAGCTATTTTTATTAGCTGAAATTAATTGTGGGGACAAACTGCTGGCTGCTCCATATTTGCCCTCTAGGGACACAATAAAGCACTTTACTTAATCAGAGAAATAAATCAAGGCTTCTTGGAGAAGGAACTTTGACTTAAACTTCCATACTTTAACCATTTCATAAATAACTATGAGCTCCGCCGCTCTGTCTGGGTTGGTCTGTCCTTCAGGAAGAGACGCAGACATCCTAGATTCTGGGATTGATTTATAAACTCTTCATTTGCCGATCTGGGCGGAAAAAAAAAGAATAAAAGGAGCACCAACCAGGGAATTTTAAGTCTGGAAACTTGTTGAGATCTCCTCCTCCGTATAGCCTCTCCAGTTTGGCTACTTCCTGGGCCATGTTCTTCTGGTACTCGGGCCCCGCGTCCACGATGCCGCCGGAGGTCCTGGGGGAGCCGACGCAATGGGACGGCGTTACACAAGCTCAACCTCCAGCTCCTCATGCTACCACCAAGTATTTGGGGTGAACAAGAACAAAAGAAAAACTGAAATCGACTAACTGGCTCTTGCTGCTGTAGTCCCGGATCTTGTCCAGGAAGAGCTTCTGGATGGGGTCGAGCTCCTTGGCCTTGTTGAAGACCACCGCAGAGATGCCGATGTTCCTGCGCAGGGTGAGGCTCACGGGGGAGCGCAGCAGAGAGGACAGCTGGAACAGCCGATGCAGCGACATCTGGAGGAAACAGACAACTCAAATCACACCGCTGAAGCAATATGTGGAGAACGAAACCTGAATTCTTGCCTTTAAGAACTTGGAAATCAAATAAACCAGCTAACACACTGTAAATCTAAGGGTAATAGTGTAAGTTAAAACTAATAGCAGCACTTAATAAAAAAATGACATAAAACTATGCAGAATAAGCATTAATTACATATATATGCTTTTAAATATTCAAAATAAACAATGTAAATGTGTCACCTTTTCTTGAAAACAGACAAATTGAAGACTTAGCAGGTACCAATTTACACATCATCACCGCCCATGTTCAAACATGAACAATTTCTAGTGCTTGTAGGTTAAATAAAAGTGCCTTCTTAAGCCAGGTTTTAATAATAACTGAGAAAACTTAACATGTAAAGCAGTAATCTGAAATTGACGACTTCGAGGGTCAGAGTCCTAAACACCAACATTAAATGGCTAAACTGCTTTCCTGCAATGTAGTCCAGCTCTGCTAATGAGTTCATATTGGAGCCAGGGGTGCTGAAGCAACAAGACACCTAAAAGTTGCGTTAGGCCGCCCTTCGACGACTGCAGTTTTCTTTTATATAAATAGTAAATTGCATAAAACAGCAGCAAAGGGACTAACTTTAGAGCGCAGGGTGACCTTACAATGCCTGCTACTGCTTCACAATTAAAAACATCTCCATCAAACCTGCAGACATTTTTCATCACCTTTAAACAATGCAATACAAAATACAATGAAAAGGATTTATATCTGACCAGTGAAACAGAGATAAAGGGTAAATAGCGACCGGAAGAGTTTAATTCAGGCAGTGATTTAAACTAGTAGCCGTTAGCTGCAGCTATCGGCAGTGTTAGCAACAGCTAGCTACGACAGATTCAAGCCTAAAAACGTGGTGACCTGCATTATCTTAAACACCTCTAACCAAAAAACACATATCAATAAGTTAGAATGTTCCTCTTCAAGTAACAAACGTTCGTTTAATTAAAAAAATGCGTTGCAGTTAAAGCTAAACCTGCTAAACATGCTAACGCGAACGCCTTCTGAATACTTATTTAAAGTGCACTTTCAGACGTACAGCTGTTAATTGTACCGCTACAACCCTTAGTTGAGTGGACACAGAACGCAAACAAATCATATACAAGATGAAATCATGCATATTTTAATAGTAGTTTGAGCTTCCAAACAAAAACTCACCTTGGGCTTGACACTCAGAGCACAAATGTGGAGTACCGCGGTGGATTGTGGGAAGAAAATTAACTAAGTGTCAATACTGCCCCCTATTGGCAGCGTTGCGCATCTTCAGATAACATATTGATAAAGAGTAAGTTGGGAAGTGATTAAAATGAAATGGCCTTATTAAAGACGACTTATATGTCAAAATAAATAGCCATACATATATTTTGTATTAGAACGTACGTAGATTTCTACATTGACTTTGTTGTAAAGCCGAATTCATAAGTACATTTTAATAAAAATAGCTGAAAAACAATTCAAACCTCTTGAACTTCAGCGCATTTACTAGAGTTTGTGACAGACCGACGCAAAATAGTGCGTAATACTAAAGTATTTGTTTACGATTTTGAAAATTGTGTATTTACAAATTAGCCCTATCTCAGTAAAAGTGGTTTGTGAACATCAATTTAAAAGTGCACAAGTTATATGGACGTAGCTGCAGCGTTAGGCAAATTCAAACCTAAAAAGTTGGTGGGCTTTGATTGGGCCGCTCTGCCTGTATTTCTTTAAAGTCCATCCTAATTTTACAATTGGAATATGATGATGCATATTCCACCTTCTTTTAAACCATGTTAACAGCAGATATAGACATTTAGAGAAATAAAATGCGAGACGCCATTTTGATTTAATTTTTTATGTACATTCAAAACTTTATTATGGAATACAGTGTAGAAAGCATTTTCCCAGTCGATGCAAATGGCCTGCACAATATTACACAGTGGAAAAAAACAAAAAACATATACCCCACAGAAAAAAAAAAGAAAAAGAAAATCCTGCTTCCTCTACTCTACGGCGCACCCTCTGAAACAACAAACTCACCCAGCAGCATCCCTAAAATATACATTTCACTCAGTTGCCTCATTCGTCATGGGATCTATGAACAAGTGTGAGAGGTTCCATGTACTTTACGCTCTCCTCCAACTTGGCCGTTGGTTCTCTTCGTTGAAAACATCTATACCTGTGTGTCAGCGTCTGAGCTGATGGCAGAGAGGTGAGCAGCAACGCCGGGAGGAAAAAGAAAAGGCGAGGAAGGGAGGGGAGGTGCAGCGGGAAGTGAAAAATCCATTATATACACAGACTGCCTGACTGGTTGGTTATCCATCCGAAACTGCAAGTCATTTCCTCTCCTCCTTTTCTTACTCTCAGCACTCCTGAAGCAAAACTAAAGGAATAATGAGACGACATTGGCTTACAAATGAAGGAAAACGCAACTGAAAGGGTTCCTACAACAATTTCATAGTAACTTCCAGACTCCCCAGTATTTTGTTTCCACTTTAAAAATATAAAATACTCAAGTTCACCAGAACTCTATGATAAATATCCAACAGTGGGTGAGTGGAAAATATTGCATCTGCAAAAAAAGAAAAAAAAGAGAAACTGGGAAGATGGCAGAAAGGGTTAAGGTGTGGAAATAAAGATACTTTTTCCTGGAACCTGCTTCTCTCAACCGTCGCACACAGAACTTTTAACTTAAAAAAATCAAATAAAGAGGAAAATAAAATCACATGATATGAAAAAGCAGAGCCCATCCCTCTAGGTTTCTAGATATTTTTTGTTCTCGTTTGGATGTCACTTGATCACGATTGGATACTAAATGTACAATCTTGCTAGAATGACAATCTATGAGTGAGGAAGGATCTCCAGAAAGCAGCGTCAAGATCCAGTTTTGTTTTTTTGTCTTTTTTCTTACTCCAAATCCTGTTGTCATGCACACTACATAAACAGCTAAGACTTCAGCATTATTACTTCAGCAACATTACACGCAATTTTAAAAAATGACTTTACATCAGTTGACTTTTTTTTCTCCTTTTTTTTTTTTGTTTTTTACCGTTTTCAATCTTTTTTGAAAAAAGAAAAGTGGAAACGACAAAGTAATAACAGCTCCAACATTTACTATAGCCGTCATCAACGTGGTCACCGTGTTGTCCCTTCGGAGCCCGGGGCGGCTTCACACAGCCCAGCTGTTGCGTGGAAGGAGAGGAGGATGGAGGGAGGGATGGAAGGGAGGAGAAAGGAAAGAGAGGGGGACACTCGCTTGCTCTCCAGGAGGATGAAATGATTTTGTTTTCAGAGACGTGCCACCCCGAAACTAAAAGGAGAAAGTGTGCTTTTTTTTTTTCCTTTTTTATTGCTCCCCCCGCTTACAGCAACTCCTACAATTTAATTTAATTGAACAAAAAAGAAAAAGAAAAAGGCGTCTTGCTGCAATAAAGTGAAGGAAGTGGTTTGAAACAGGAGGAGAGGCGGGGGGGAGGTGATGGTGTGTTTATGAGTGTGTGTGAGTTTTTATTTTTTTATCTGTCGCCTCAGTTCTGCATCTGCTCAAAGAACTTGTAGGTGGGATTCTCGTAGCCGTTCTGCTGCATCTTGGACAGGTGGCGCTCCTCGGGGGTGACTGCAGCATCCACCTGGAGGGCAGCCAAGAGGGGTGGGGGAGGGGGCGGAGGTTACACACGTCATGTGGTGGAGGTCCATATGGGAACTGAAACGTTCTATCATTTCAGAGCCATTTGTTCATTTGTTCGCAGACAAATGAACAAAAACAAATCGGTGATTTGTGTTTTAAATCAAAGCGCTAATGAAATTTCAGGAAAGACGAATGTGGCCAATTAGAAACATGAAACCAGAAAATTAACGTAGCAGAGGCGTTAATCCGTTTGTTTTCAAAGTTTTCCATTTAAAAAAAAAAAGGTTTCTAAAGTGATAAAGGGCTGTTTAAAAGTGTTTTTTTTTATATGCTAAGTCAGATTTAGATTCATGAAAATACTTGGGAAAATCTGGACAGGATTATCCAAATCCAGACGGTTTGATGACTGCTTGGAATCAGTGATTTCACAGTTTTGGTATTGAAACCAATGTAAAACCCGCTGGTAAAAGAAGCAAACAGGCCAAATGAGCAAAGAAACATTAAGTTCAAGTGTTATGTTTTGAGATGTTAAATAATAAAAAAATGCCTTGTATTTTTCTGGAGTAATACCGAATTTGCACTTTTTCAGGCTTTTCCAGTCTTTGTTTACTAAACCGATTCTATATTTTCCATCATTATCATCATCAGATGAAAACTACACGACTCCAACCTGCCTTATGTTGTGTTATTGGACAAAAATACACTGTAATGCTACTCACACACAGTCATTTCTCACCTCAATGACTCCGTGGTGGATGGACGTGTACTGTTTCTTCCTCAGCATCACCAGGGTGATGACGATCACCGTTGCTATGACCACGCCTCCCACCATCAGCCCGATTATGGCGCCCTTGTTGGAGCTGACGTCCTCGGCGAAGAAGACCTGCGGGAGGTCAAGGACAAACAGTGGTCAGGTTACAAACACAAGAGTGGAGTTAAATGAGCCGAGCGGGTTATTTGCGGCACGTCTGATGTTTGTTATTACATCCCCGGACATTAGGGTGAAATTGTGCTGCAGAGTTGGACAACTTGGGATGGAAAATTCACTTCCTTCCTGCAGCGGCCGGATGACTCCCACACTATGCACTACATGCATTCGGCAACAACAAAGCAGGATTACAAAGCTCTGTTATTTTCAGTATGTCTTCAGGAAGAAAGGGAATTGTTCTTGTTTTCTTTAAAGACAGCTTTATGAGAAAAATCTAACAGAAACCAATAAATGACAGATAATCTAATAAAAAGTGACTTTGCTCGGGCTGCTCCTGGTGCATGCATGAAATGCAGCGCTGATAACATGCAGGGATTATGGGATTACAGCCTCTAGGTGAGAGGAGTGAGGTGCGTGGATTTGGGCAGAGAATGGATTGAGGAGATTAAAGATGGAGAGCAGAAACGCTTCTATAATCTTTAGTGGAGCGGCTTCGGGGCGGAGCGGGAAAAACGCCGCCGCAGACGGCGGCAGGCCTCCCGCCGGTCAGAGGCCGGTGGAGAAAGTGTGACGCATGCATTATTACGGTCGCCTACTCGTCTCCATAGTGACGACCTTGAGAGTTTACCAGGCGGACAAGGTGGAGATGTGCTTTACCAGTTTCTGGTGGTGGACTTCGTATTCAGTGCTCTGTCTGTCCTCGGTCTCCATCCGCATCTCGGGGACGGCGTCCATCTTGAGTCCGGGCACTAACAGGAAGAAAGGGTACGATCTATTACATTTTTAATTTACCATTACTGACGCTATTTTCCCAACTATGAACACAGTAGCATTTCCACATAAAAGACTGCTGGCAAGCTAATTAACCTTTTCAAAGGTCTCTTATTAAGAAGTGGTGCTGCTCTTTGTCCTGGTGGAGCAGAGAAACTAGACCCCATTAGACTACATCTATAATTAAATCAGTTTTTTGATTCGAGTTCCATTTTATAAATAGCAACTGTGTAGATATAAAAAGGCTCTTATTACCACCAGAGGGTGTAGGAACACACAATAAATCCTATCTGTGTCTGGACAAAGGACTGGTGCCAACATTATTGGTCTCACTGGTAAAAATGTGTAAAAAAAAACCTAGAAGTTTCTCCCACAAACAGCCACGCCCCCTTTTGGGGGAAAGAAGATACTACAGTTACAAGGTGTTGAAGCAACTTTTAGGGTGTTTGGGACAATTAATGCATAAAATATATGACTATAAGGAGGAAACGATATAAGATCACTTCTGTTTGGTGGCGGCAAAGTTAATTAGAAAATGTTTTTTTAATAAGCACCCTGGTTCTCTGTTTTCTGCTGGTTGAAGCTCTCGGGGTGGATGAAGCCGACTCCTCCCAGTACATCCTCCTGAGGCAGCGGGTCAGTTTGGCCGTCTCCGAATTCCTGGTCGGGCATCAGAGCGTCGTTCCCGTAGCTCACCCTGGAGTCGGTCTGCAGGTTGGCCAGCTGCTGGGCCATCTCAGCCTGCTCCCTCTGCAGGAGCTCTGCAAAAATAAATACGTCTAGCTGATGCTCTATTTGTCATTTACCCAAAAACAGGCAGGCAGACTTTTGAATGGTATTCGTTTCATCTTTGGTGAGCTCTGTTGGGCAGCGCAGACTGTGACAGACACGCAGATGGTCGCATGACGCCCATAGAAACCTTGCGACTGCAGCGGCGAGAGGGAGAGGATTTATCTTCCCAGCGAACAGTTTCATTTGAGTCTGAACAGAAGAATTAGGCCAAACGGCTCCAATGTCCTTATCGGTAGGGGGAGGAGAAAAAGAAAAAGAAAAAAAAACAAAACACATTTCTGCGGACTGGAATTCAGAGCATTTAATCTGTTACCCGAAACACAATCAAGACATTGAGCTTCTCACAGTGTCCGCCTCCCATTTAGGTCAGCAGCCACAAAGAGTATGAGAGATTTATATCCAGAGCTGCAAGAAATAGTTTGGAATGACTAAAATGTTCCTGTTTATTTCTGCTGAAGCAGCCAAATCCAAAAATTTCTGTGGCTATGAAACTTTTTCTAGATTTACGACGCCTTAAAAAAAAGTTTATTTGCTGCTAAATGTTTATTTCGCCTGGATGTTGTGACAGAACAACCTCAAGGAAACCAAAAAGCTACAATATGGTTCGTGTAGAAGAACTCACAATCCCCCTGCTGATGCAAGGTGGTGGCAGGAGGATGCTGTGGGAGTAAAAACTTACCAACTTGGTCTTGGATGTCGTCGGCAACACCAGGGACTTTGTAGAGAAGGCCCAGAGACTGGTTCATACGTTCCTCAATAACACGCAGGTGAGTAAGCACCTGTAGCACAAAAGTACAGACAGACTGTGAGAAACAAGAGGATTCCTATTTAAAGATAAATAAACAAAAACACAACAGAGTTTCTGCAGGTTTAACCAACTCAATTTTAAGACTTGAAGTCTATGATGACTTAAGACCAGCGTAGGACCAGTATCTCCAAAGAAATGTACAAACTTCATCCAGTTAAATAGCGATACATTTGCACTTACCCATTAATTAATTAGCTAGCCAGCACTTAAGCAGCTGAATAGCTAAGTATTTTAGCTAGCTAAATAACTATTAGGTATTTCAGTTAGTTTATTTTAGTATTTAGACATGAATTTCAGACTTTTTAAGGCAGAAGGAAGCAGTGTGTCTGTACCTGAGGTCTGATCTGTGCAGCCTTTTTGGGGTCCACCATGCGGACGTGTTCAAAGTGTTTGAGGGTGTGCTGTCTGTCCTTCTGCTCGGCGCGGACGTACTTCTTCAGCAGGCTGAAGACGTGACGGGGCTGTAAAAGACAAGAGAATTATTCATGCGGCGGGGAATCTTCAAAAGAAAACATCAGTGGGGAGGTTTTGATGTGAAATCCTCTGAAACGGAGAGCAGATGATGCCGCTCACCCTGGGTGGGTCCTGCTGCAGAGCCGTCAGGTAGCTCTCCAGAGCCAGGCGGCGCCGGTCGTTGAGCAGAGCCTCAACCCGGGCCATGTGGGTCTCCACCAGCTGCTGGCGCTCGCTGGCCGCTTCCTGCTCCAGAGCCTCCACCTTCTCCTGGAAACGCTGCAGCGACACAAAATCACATCAGTACTGAAAAACGACAAAAAACACGGGTGGTGCTCCGATGTCTGCTTCCACGCTGGACTTACATGAATCACAGCCTTCTTGTCGGCACGTGGAAGACTCTTGGCTTCCCTCTCGGCTTCCTCCCACTCCCTCATCACCTGAGCGCAAACGCAGAAAGAAAAACATTTAAGTCTGGCGAGCTGATTTTTATCTTTGTCCGGTCCCGGCAGAACATCGCTTCACATATTGCTGCTTTTCAAAGATGAAGTGCAGAGTTCTCTGTCCTTTTCAACCCATTATTTAAAGTGGGTTGAAAACATCACAGTGGATTCATGGAAGTTAAAAAGTCGAATAAAACTCACTTAGAGCCGCTAATGATACATTGCATTTGGAAAAGACAACTTGTATTTTTTGACAAATTAATTTCAGTTGTTGGGGTTTAAAAAGAAAACATATGGTTTCCAATCTAATTACAAGAAAATAGATCCAAAAGAAGATTATTAGTACTTTTAGTGTCATTCTGTTCAGTTCAATGCAATTACTCCATGAAAAAAACCCAGTGAAAAACACATATTTGTTTCTATTACTACATTAAAAAAAAAAACCCCGTCAGCTTCTCTACAGAATTCTGTTTTACAAACTGGAGCCGTCTCCAGGTGAGGGAAGGAGATTGAAGCAGAAATGCGCTGGTTTCTTTCTTGCCTGGGACATTCTCTCGCGGTGCTTTGCTTCCAGACTCTCCTTTGCTTTCTGGAAGTGGGCGTGCTCGTTGTCGTCGGCGGGCGTCTCCAGGTAGTGGTCCACCGCATCGGGGGAGCTGGGCTTTGCCGTGGGAACTGCGACAGGATTTAAAAAAAAAAAAAAAAAAAAAAGGAGAAGAAACCCGGGTGGTGAGGAGACGTTTCAGAGAGCGGCAGGAATGGGATCACAACGTCCAGAAAAGGGTTAATGAGGTTAGCAGGAAAGCAGAAAAAGGAAGAAAACAGCTCCTAGCTGGAAGCCAGGACCTTCAAACAGTGAGTAAATGCATTAGATGACCCATAATGCATTGCAGAAAAGAGACAAAACCTCTTATAATTGCATAACTTCATCCAGAGCATGTTGAAGCTTTCCTGTCGAAACTCCTGTCAGGAATTCATTCGGGAGTAAATCGGACAGCGTTACGGCGTTAAAGTTTAATCAGAGGAAAGTTGATTATTCATTAAGTGCGCTTTCGAAGCGGTGCGCGAGCGCAGGCGTGAAGGTCACACATCACGTGAAATCAGTCACGTCTGACGAGCGCGTGACTCCAAAAATACACCAGAGAGACGCGACTCGCTGCGCCAAACTTTCTCAGCTTGAAACGTTTTACAGAAACTTAAATATGAATATGTTGATGCGTTGCATTGGGACAGAGTGGAGCTAACTGTAGACTTGAAAGTTTACCAAGTTAATTGTTTAGATTTTTGTGAAAAAAAAAAAAAAATCTTACAAAAATAATGCATCAATTATGCATCACACAAAATCTCAATGAAACACTTTGAAGTTTATAGTTTGAGTGCTTTTAAAACATTACCCAGATAAACACACAAGACAACTGCAAACAAACACTGACATGGCTTTTCCTTTGTCTGATTTATGTACGTTAGAGAATAAAACTTGTTGATTTATCGCACATGCTAATTCGGCATTAGCAAGTGGAACGCAGGTTCGGATTCTGACTCTTTTTACACAAACAAAATCGAATTGTGAAGTGAATGAATAAACCCGAGGAACCAGCAGCCCAGTCTGCGACATGTCACACACATAAAGGACGATGGGCGCTGAAGCGTGGCTTATTGCGAAAATGATGTCTGCCCGGCTTATTTCACAGCTCATATTGACGCAGAGCTAATATACAGGACAAGGGCGCATTGTAAAAGCCGCCGTTATGAGAAAAATGGAGGTTAAACGGCGACAGCTGGAGGTTTTAAATTATTCAACCGTTGCATTGTGAAGACTTATTTTAGAATAAGCTTTTTGTATTTGACTGGTTTTCTTTGTATTGACCATTTTTTCAAATTAAACCAGACGAAATTCTAATAAAAAAATCAATTATAATGTCATCTATTAGAGTTTATTTTTTAATAACGGCATGATATTAAGAAATTAGGCACTAATTTTAATCAGAGTTGTGACAAAATCCATGTATTTTCTAAATAACTTTTGCCTCTGGAACGACATTGTTCCAGAGCATATTAAATTTCTACCTTCAATGTAATTATGATGTTTTTGTTAATATGGAACAGAATGTTTCACTCGGGAGTCTGCAAGAAAAGCTGAGAAGATTTTGAGAGATGTCTGCATCATCTAGTGGATTTGGAAAACTCCTATAAAGTAGAAAGTTTGGCATTTCAACAGAAGTGTGAGGAGTTTTCATCTCCACTGCAAATTTATTTTCATCCCTCCGTAGTCTGGACTTGGTGGTCACTTCTAAACTAAGTGGAAATGTTCAAACACTCTGATCCGCTTGTAAAGAATTGCCCATATACCAACATTCACTCTGGTGTCAGAAAGCAAAAAGAGGAGGAAAAGTAGATGGGGAAAAAAGCTTAGAATACAGAGGAATAATTACATGTTGGACAGGAATATACGTCTGGAGGCAAAAAACACCAAGGAGGAAACCGGGGAGTGAGAGAGAGATCTGATTGGCTGGTTAAGGCTGGCCCGCTGCCGTGGGCAGGACTTACTGACGCTGCTGCAGACAGCCAGGCAGTACTCCTCTGAATCAAAGTTATTCCTGTTGCCTCCGCAGCCGCCGTAGATAAACTGAACACAGCGGCCCTCCTGGCGGTCAAAGTACCAGCGGGGCAGCATGGCCCGGCATGGGCCAGTCTCAGCATTGGCCCAGCACACATCTTGGAGGACACACACACACACACACACACCCATCATTTAGGAAAAATACGCCAATAGAAAATATGATGGAAAAAAAACATGGACCTGCACAAGACGGCTGAATTTATGATTTTGAAAGTTTGCACCCCCTCTTACCTTTGACAACTTCCTCCACAGACTCTGTGGTGGTGGTGGTGGTCGTCGTCATGGCGACGTTAGTGGTGGGCTCGTCAGCATCATCGGCATCGTCAAGCGCATCGATGATGTCGTCGTCGTCGTCATCATCGTCCTCGTCCACTGCCTCCTCATCCTCCTCTCCGTCTCCATCCTGGTCATTGTCCAACTGATCATCCTCTTCCTCTTCCTCCTCCTCCTCCTCTTCGTCATCGTCACCCTCCTCCTCCGGCTCGTCCTCATCCTCCTCCACCACAGATGGTTTGGTTTCCTCTTGCTGCTCTGCTGGCTCTGGCTCCCGCACCATGCTGAGAGACACGAGAGCATGAAGGAGGAATGCAAAGGACAGAGAGACGACCCGGTTCACACACACACTGATCCAAAAAATCTACACACTTCTACCAAGTCCACTTCCCAGAAATCTCTGCTCCCTGCTGCTGTATTCTAATACTCAACTTCATCATCAGTATGTGGTGGATATTGAACAAGGAATCTGGAAAAAAGGAAATGGGAAAGAAGGAAGCAAAGAAAGGAGGTAGAAGGGAATGAATGAAAGAAGCATGGGAGGAACGAACAAAGGGAGGGAGGAAAAAGGAAGGAAAAAAGGGAGGAAAGAAGGTGGAGAAGAGGAAAGAAGAAAGGAAGGAAAGAAGGTAGGAAAGAAGGAAGAAATTTTGAAGGAAAGAACTAAAGAAGGAAGGAAAGAGGACAGGAACGAGGAAAGAAGAAAAGAAGGAATGAAGGAAAGAAAAAGAAAGAAATGAAGAAGAAAAACAAGAATAAATGACATTTGTCAAATGATTTGAGGAAGAACAAGTGAGGAGGTGAGGGAAGGTCATGGCAGCCGCTTCCTTACAAGGATATAATATCCATCCTTGTGGAAATAACACAACTGAATGGGTCAGTTTCTGACGCATCACTTCACTCTTCTACCCCTGATCTCTGCCCACCTGTTGTCGGTGTAGTCCGTCTCCATGCCGCCCCACCAGACGTCAGAGTCGTCGGCGTCCTGCTCTACGCTGTCCGCGCCCCGCTCCGCCTCGCTGGGGCAGCAGACAAACTCCACTCCTCTGAAGCGGTCGATCCCGCAGGGCAGCAGCATCCCGTAGTCATGGAGATTCATGGTGCGGTCTCCACAGTTCTACATGATCATGGAGGCGGAGCGATTAATAAATGGAGATAAATATGTCAAAGAAAAAAAAAGAAACACGTCCTCACCTCCTTGGCGACAGTGTGCCAGTGCAAGTGGCTCTCGCATTTATCCATCCGCTCCTGGTGGAGGAATTTGCACTTGTCAGGAACCAGCAGGGCGTCGCTCACAAATTCTCCCACTGCAAATGGAACAGGCTCAGAAACCATACGGAAACTTTTTTTTGCTTTAATAGAAACCCAAAACAGCCAGAAAACATGGTGGATTTACCGAGGCAGCGGTAGGGCACCACTATGTGCGTATGGCTGCGGCACTGGTTGCGTCCCTTCTTGCACCAGTTCTGGATGCTGACGGGCTGGTTGGCTTCCACCACGTTGGTGATCTGGAGTTCTGGATACACCTGTAAACAACATTACACCTGTAAGCACCTCTGTGATGATGGAAAGATGGGGTCATTTTCCCATCTGTCATATTTTCTCCAGAGCAACATAACGTAGTAGATCTGTGGCTTGTAGTGTAAACTTTAAGGTACGCTGCATTACGTTGAGCATCTTTGTTTGGTTTTCCTTCCTTTGCAACTTCATTTTCCCAGTAACAGTCAGCTTGTAATTAGAGTATTTTGGCAACGATGTCATCCAGAGAAATGTGGGATTTTGTGGGCAAGAAAAACAAACACCGAAAAATATAATAATGATGAGCTTCCAGAAGGTGTAATCTTTCTAAAGAGCAGGGTTCGTTCATTTTGCCAAAGTACAATTCGAGCATTTTCAATGTAAGTTTTCAAACTGTTCCACAATTTTGAGATAAAAACAATACAAATGGACTAACAAAAACAGTTTCAATACATTACTATATGATATAAATTATCACCGTTATAAAATATGTCTGGTGATGTATTCTATGTTCTACAGCAGAGACAAAAAAAAAACCTAAAATATAACAAATGCTTTGTTTTTGACATGTCTCTTTCACACACACCCTATACAGCTGATTGGTCCAAGATCAAGCACTTTCCAAACCTAAAAAAATACCTCGCTAAAATTCAAGCCTTTCAGGATTTCATCAGCTGTACGAACCCCGAAGAAAAACCTTTTGAGCCTTTTACACCAACAGAAGTAGATAACTTTCCTCACTTGATGCCCACACTAGTTTTGATTTTCTTTCAGTTTGGTAAAGTTGCTTTAAAATCACTAAATAAATAAAGCAAACTTGTATCTAAAATGGCTGAGTGATTTTGTGTTGTGCTAGAACTTTCTTGTGGATGGAATCATCAACAGAGCTGCAGCCACTGACTCTCTCTCCTCAACAGAAACGTCTCTTGCCTCGGTGTTTCCGTCTGTAGCAGCATCAACAGAGTCCAGTTTGTTTTTCTGTCTATTAAAAGAACTCGTGGTAAACAGTTTGTGTTTAGTCTAGTCTCTTTCTCAGACAAAGCCATTGATGTCATCAACTATTACAGTTTTCATTCACAGAGGAACATCGGCCAGCTCGGAGCTTCCGTCTTTAGCGATGTCTTTTTCCAAGAAGACGTTTTCCTGTTAATAAGTAATCTTAAAGGTCAGGGTTGTGTTCAGCTGCGTCCCGTTCCTAGGTTCTCTGGATATTTCTTCAATAAAGCAACGGTTGAGGCCATTGTTGCCATTAGCAATGGGGACACTGCTTTCCAGTCTAACAGAAAGTTCTCTGGTCTTTAGTTGTGTTTCTTTCTTCCACAAAACCATTGACGGCTACGTTGCTGTATTATTCTCATTTCCATAGAGCAGGGGTGGGCAACTCCAGGCCTCGAGAGCCGGTGTCCTGCAACTTTTAGATGCGTCTCTACTTCAACACACCTGAATCAAATAATGAGGTCTTTAGCAGGACTCTGGTGAACCTGACTGCACTTAGGAGGTGATTCAGCTGTTTGATTGAAGCGCGTTGGACCAGGGAGACATCTAAGAGTTGCAGGACACCGGCTCTCGAGGCCTGGAGTTGCCCACCCCTGCCATAGAGAGTAATTCAGTGTTTCTGAGGTTAGCTGTGTCTTTCTTGGACACAGCCATTGATGAATATACATTGCTGTGCTCAACTCACTGTGGTCTCCATTTTACGTCTGTTTTACTCTCTTTCCTCGACGACGCCACTGCCAATGTTGCTGTGGCCACAAACTTCGTGAACAAAAGCTAATTGTTGCCTCGTGTTTGTTTTTTCTTTTTTATTTAAATCAAACTCCATCCTGCCCAATCACCTTCGGCTTCTTAAAACACTATTTACCAATTTGGATTTAATGACTGAAACTGACATCACTGTCGTATAAAATACCATGTCGGAACTGACCTACTATGACCCAACCTGTAACTTATGACTAAATTAGATTATTTCTGACTGAACCATTTGCAAGATACGTTGAGACATAATTTGCTAAGAATAGATGAAATGAAATCACAAAAAAAAATCGCACCCATAGGTCGTAAAAAATTATTTTTACTCACCGAAAAGAAAAACAAAACCTCTTACCTCCTGGCAGTACTCCAAGATGCCCTCTTTGGTACCGATGCAGCTCTTCCTGCCAGAGGGGTCGGGCTCCCACTTGCCACTCTGCACGTTGATGTGCATGTTCAGTTTACCGCAAAACATGGCCACCTGAGGCTCGGCCAGCAGACCCATGGAAACGTCTGAGGGAACCTGAGGAAGAGCGTACAGAGAAAATGTTGTGAGATCTAAAATCATGTGAGAAACTGAATGAGTGTTGGTGTCTAAAACGCAACTGTAATGGGATTAAAATCTTCATATGGGGGAAGAAATGGAATTATGATGCGAGGAATGGAAGACGAAGGATCATCATGGAGCTTCTTGTGTTTTTTGTTGTCTTCGCAGCGTTTTCAGATTGGCAATGAAGTTTGAAAATGAAAAACAAAGACAGCTTGTGAAAATATGACCTTTTTTTGGTCTGAGGAATCCTCCGTGGAGGACAAAAAGCCCACCTTTGACACGCCTGCAGTCGTTTCTCTGTTGGTTTACATCCCTGTGTTATGATTTGTACCTCTGCTTGTTCGAGCTACAACAGCCTCCCTAGAAGAAAAAGGGTTTTGTGCAGATTCTCCTCAGAGAGGAGGTGCAGACAAACTGCTGAATGTCTGCATTGTACTATCAAATGAGCTAGAACAAAATGGGAGGGAATATGAGAGGGGGGGAGACAGAGACAGAGGGAGGAAGGAGAGGGACTGTTGCCATTGTATGCTCCCTAATCTTGTTAATGGTTTGAAGGCCCTGGCAGGCAAACAAATGTTTTGTGAGATGGATAGCATATTTTCCCCTGCAGACTTGATTCTCTCCCAGCAGCCATGAGCATAGAGTCCCCTTCACCGAGAGAATAGCTGGTCGATTTGGATTCAATTTAAAAAAAGACAAACTCAAACGCCTGAATCGATCCAGCAGCAATGTACCTGGTGTTTCAGTGTGAAGATTAACTTCATTGTACCACTTTTGCGCACGTCGTATTTACACAGCTGGGATCATGCGAGGGTGACGGCGCTTTCGAGAGACGTTCTCTGTTCGCCAGATTGCAACCAAAGAAAACGAGCAAAGCAGAACAGGGAGCTGGTCAGGTACACAAACACGGGATGAATGCTAAAGAAAACAGCAACTGCGTCGTACGGCAAGACAATGAGCGGAGAGCTGGGATGGTCAATATAAATTTTATTGCTCAGAAACAACAAATTGATCAGACCTGAACTGTTTTGAAGCTATTTTCCAGAATAATTTTTTTCTTTGGCCCCGTCTTCCAAAGAGTGAGAACGGCTAATGAATATATCGACACTGCGCCACAACGCAAGACAGTCAGCATAACAAGAATTTTTGCTTTTCTTAGATAGAAAGCAGAAAGAACAGGCTACTGCGACTTACATCCGTCACAGAAATGCTGGCTTTTGAAATGTTGGCCACCTTCTAGAAAGCACAGATTTAGACTGTGCACTTAGAATACACAGTCTAAATGCCAACTTCCATAATCGTGCAAATCTGGCAAACAAACGTTGCTTGGAGCATCTTAAAATCTAACCTTTTTTTTTGTGTGTGTGTACTGGTGATATACTGTACCAAGCACTAATAATAATATGAAAACCAGACACTGAGTGCAACTTAAAAGGGAGGGTCATTTGTCTCTTCACGAGAAAATTGAAGAGAAAAGGAGTGGCAAGAGACACATGCGTTTGTTTTGGTTACATTTACTTAGACTGCCTTGCGTTACCGTCCATTTCCTGTTTATGGAGCGGTCTTCGGTCCACATGGCAATCAGACCGCACCAGAGTTAACTTCCCCTGAACAGAGACAAAGGTTTGTAGTTTGCCTCTTTTTTCTGCATCAGAGTTCGATTGTCCAAACAAACAAAACTAGGGTTGGATTAAAGGGGATTAACCTGACCTGAAATGCATTGAGTGCAACAAGGTTGACTAAATATACAATAAATCTGTGGACATTAAGAACAGCCAGGTACATTTATGGCCGACCTGAATCGATATGATCCCGTCATTACACACAATTCATTCATTGAGAGCAGTTAGATGCAGATATACCATCATACTGTAGGTCAAGGTCATATTTCAGGTGCAGGTCAACATAAGCTGCATGCTGAAGAAAATCCCTCACAAACAGACACGAGAGTGTAAAATCCCCCATTGGCCACAACCCTCCTCTGTTCACACAAACGATAATTTAACACTGGCGGCCATTACTCTTGACACGGCGCCATCTGCACCACCACAGGATTATTTGGAAGTCTGTCGCTATGTTTCCACATCACCATCTGTGAGGTTGTGACGCTAACAGATACACACCACATTTTACTCATTGATAAGAAAAGCCAAACTGGTGGCTTAAAAAGATAACCTAAAAATAGAGAGCAGTTAATTAAGACAGTCCGAAGAGTCTACGGTTTTATTTTGACCTCATTACGAGTGCTTGACACACCTGGCCAAGTAGATAAAACTTTGTCTCTGTTCTGAGGTACATGTAGGTAAATCAGTACACGACAAGTTGCTTGCCGACATTAAAATTCTTGGTCATCCTCATTTGGCTGGCAAATCGAATCCTCACCGATCAGTGTGTTCTGGCCCTTTGCCTCTTGACCTCTCTTCTGTCAAAGGAGGCGAGGAGAAGCAAGGAGATGGTAAAGCGGTCAAGCCTCGGCTGCAAGCCTATAAATCACAGGCCAGGTACGATGGGGAAAAAGACAAGAGTAGCGCGCAAGAGAGAGAACAATAGCTACAATAGCAAGAGACAGGGAGAGATTGGAGAACAGATGAGGTGGACAATAAGCCTTTGGGGTCAGTAAGGAGGTCGGCAACTTTTCAAAGCAGAGATTTCTGTCATCAGAATATAAAAACATGTCTGCATAAAAAAATAACTACTTTGATCCACTTATTTGAAGGTTCTGGTAGCATTTTGAAAAACTCAAAGATAATAACAGGGTGAGAACTTGATTGTTTGGATCTTGAGGCAAATCAATGAAGAACAGATGGACTCCGATGACAGGCAGACAAATGCCAAACCACATCAGCAGCAAAGCTTTGTGTGTCATAAACCAAGACACCAGCCACATCCCACCCCCCTTCTGTCATTATCTTATCTCAGCTCTGGCTCAAAGTCTGCCAGCCTGACAGTCGACCATCCTGCAAAGAAGGGAGCAGTAATCTGGGCACTGTGGATTAAGACAGCAGTCAGCTCAGTAGAAATATCCCAGTTCAGTCCCAGTCTGGCATGATATCCATCCCATTATCTGACTCTGAATGAATCAAGGCGGAGAAGGTCAATTTTGCGAGATAATGACCTCATGAAGATGGTGTTAATAAACCTCAGAAAAATAATACGGAGCATACAAAAATAATACATTCCAGCTTGTTGACCTTTCCATTATTCTTATCAGGGGATGGCTTGGATACTGGTAAAACATTTTTGATCAAAATAGCTCAATGAACAAGCATTTACTGGGTTTGGTGCAGACTTAGTTGGATTTGGGTCACTTAATATGCTTTCTAATGTAGCTCTGATTTTAGATTTAGGGTTAAAGGAAAACATCCCCAATTATGATCCTATCATCTTGCATGTAGATGTTGTGATCAAGGCAAGGTGTGGCGTTACTTCTTCATAAGATCTCCATAATATTCACACACAAACGTGTGAAAATTTTTTCAAGGCGCTGTACAGCTGATAGCCTCATTAAACTACACAGCAACACAAAACTGCAGCTAAATCTCATTTTGCAAGATTTATTGATGCACCATAAATAAAAGAAACCCCAAAACAACAATCAAATCATGTAAAACAACAACAATCAAGTTTAGCTTAATAAACTGATTAAAGTGAGATCTACTAGTGCAATTTACTGGAGTGGTTTCGTCCACACAGCTTTATAATGAGAACGCAGAGCTCGGTGCATGAAATATCTCTACAATTTCATTAGAAAAAGTGATTTCAATCACATTGTGGATCGCTGTCAGGATTCATGACCCAAATCCCACTCAAATGAGTCTTAAATACATGGAACATGATGTCATGCAGCAGCTGGAACACCAAGTCTTTATTGTTGTTTTTAGTTGCCCTGCGAGCTTATGACCTCAACACTGACCACAGGACATTCTGCTCATTGACTAATAAGAAGAACAATTTAATGTGATGAATGCAACTCCCTGCCTCGTCATTCCTCCTCCTCCTTCTCAGCTTCATGCTAATTGTCCAAATATTCCCATCTGAAAGTCATTGCCTGAAGCCTTGCATAACATGCACTGCCTTGTGCAAGTGAAAACGTTTATGACTGCAGTCAGTGTTGCGATCAGCACCTCGAAAAAGCAGAGACTGGTTTATTGGCCGTTACGTCTAAATGGGAGTGTCAGAAATAAAGAAATATTACAGCACAAGCAAGCCAAAGGCAAATAAATCTATTTTTAACACACCCCTTCGCAGCCACGCAGACTGGCATAACTGTGTAATGTATTCTTGTGCAATCTTTGAAGTGTCCCCGATGGGCGCTGGTCCTGCAGCGCTATTAATTGCATAGTCTTATCTCAGTGGCCCAGGACTGCTGTGGGGAGCTGGGTAAGGGTGATGGCGGCTGGAGGGAGGGATAAACAGAGAGTGTGTGTGGGCGGGGTGTCTTTAAGCAGCGCTCATTCCACTGGGGAGACACCCCAGAGAGCCAAAACCTGACACACAAATTTCTCTGTGGCCTACACGTCTTTTATAGAAATCAGTGGCCGACGTGTCAGGGCTGACCATTAACAAGACGAGGCGGTATTGTCCAAGCCTGGACGTGACTCTGATGCACAAGCGGTGCAGACAGAAGATGGATCCCTCTGGTATACATTGAGCATTCATGATGGGACAGGGTTGTTATGGGGTGTAGCACGGCTCCTCTGCTTTTTGTTTTAGTTATTAGTCAATCGTTTCCAGCATTGGCAGGACTGATGGTCAGGTGGCTGATGTGTCACTTTGCTAATTTGTTGACTTTCCTTGAGAGAATGCATGACAGCAGAGTTAATTAGGACAAATGGGGTCTAAATGGACAGGACAAAACCACAAAATTCACATAAACACTTGAGGCTGTTGCTCAGAACCCTCCATCCTTGACTGGTCCACCATCAGATGTGTGTGACATACTTGGGGAGCTAATCTTGTTGGTAGATTTTTCAGATGATTTCCCTCATCCTCACTGTTGGCTGGATGTTTTAGTTACAGACTAGATGTTGAGAGAAAAAGATTCACCATAAATATTTGGTGGGAATACGAAAAAACAAAAGGGGACTGTTTTGATTCTGCTTTTACGTACCAAGACGTTTCAGATCAAGACACGCAGATTGCACCATGACCAGCCAGGCGTTTCTTCAAATCAATATTTCTCAAACTGTCTGCGAGACGTATTGATTTCGCCACTTATTCCGTCTTTAGCAGGTCAAACAGACATGATGAAAGGTTTCCTCAACCGCTCCCGATTGCTTCTCTTTGTATTCTGCTCCTCATCTTCAAAAGTTTTCATAAAAAGTTCAATTGAGGAATGATCTCCATTTATATTTAATGCGATTAAGCTTTGTCCTGAGGGATTCCAGTGGAATAAGCGTCTTAGGCCAATCTGTTCAAATCTGATTAGAAGTGAGTAAAGAATCACATTTGGAACTACTGGACATATAAAAACGTCTAGACAAAAAACAAAGAGGGACTCTTTGGTGTCCTTAATTATACTCGGCATGGATACACCTTCGCTTCAGGGACCTGCCCGTTATAACCTCCCACAGTCATCAGTGCAACAACCTGAGGCAACGCCATTATCCAGCTCACCTGGGAGACAATTTCATCATGTGGGTAGTTTGCTTTGGAGACGGATCTGGGTTAGCTGTGTTTGTACATGTCATGCGGGGTTTTACAGGCCTTAAATGAAGGTTAAGTGTAATAGTTGAGTCATTCTGCCAAGTAAATCGGTCCCAATGTCGTTATCGAACGCAAAATTACTTCAAGGATTCCGCAGTTATCACTTTGTCACATCTTGCCATTTGAGGTACCTTTTGGCCCAAAATGTGTTTTGCAAAGTCTCTTCAATTATCAATATGCAGACTTTTTAAAGGCGAACTATGAAACTGGGCCATGATTTGGTTTTTGTTTTCTTTTTACTGTTAATTTTAAAATGCAATGGTTTGCTCTATCTGTATGTGTCGTGAGTAAACAGTCTTCATCCACTTCAAAATAAGAGCATAAAGACCACCAAGTCTTCAACACAGATTAGATAATGGGACAAGTTATCAAAAGCGTGAAATGAAAAATTAGCTCGCCTTTTAGCACATTAGCAGAAGAGTGCCCACCACTGCTCTTTACCTTTCACTTGTATTAAAACCAAATAAATATCATAATTCACAACCATAACAATGTTTTTCCATGTATAGCCAAATCATCTAACTTTAGCTTGGATTGGTTCAATCAAAACCTTTCTATGGGGGATATTCCACACACAGTAACTTCCTCTAACGACACACATGCTTGATTTGTTTTACATCATTTCTATTTGTAGCACAAAGAGCGGATGTCTGCCTCCATCCGGAAAATCAAACAGGAAATGGATGTACAAACTGTAGGACACAGTCAAGATTCCTATTCCACTTTCTTGTGCTAGTCTTAAATAAAGCTCAGATGAATAAAGCCCAACCTTTAAAAACATGCCTCACCTTTTACAATTCAATTATAATTTCCTAAATATTAAATATTTCAGCTGAGGGGATTAATATTCATCTGATCTTAAAATTTAAAGTGACCATCACTTATTTACAAAGATGAGGATTTCTATATAAAAAACATTGCTTTTGAAAGAATATGATGAGGAGGAGAAAAGGTTGAGAGAAGAAACAAGAACGAACACTGAGCGGCCTAATTATAGTCCAGTCACCTGGGGAAGGCCACGGTGCTATAGCAACGCTGAATAACCGGGATGAGTGGAGAAATGGGAGGAGAGACACGCGAAGATTACATCACTTCTGCTAGCAAAGAAATACACACTCAAGTGAATACTTGTCAAGAGAAATAGGAAGTGAGGGTTTAAAAAAGACTATGTAGGCTTATGAAAAAAGATGTCAGAGTGAGAAATTGTTGTTTTCTGTGGAGCAAAAGATTTAAGCTGGAGATGTGAAGGTAGTTTTGATATCAACTGAATTAAAACGATAATTCAAAATCAGGATTTAACAAAGTTACGAATATATATATTTTTATTATGAGTCAAGTTGGAAAAAAAAATCAGTGTGGTTACCCAATTCACTACATACACACTCTAATCATGTCCAACTAATAATAATGACCACATTCCTATAGAATAGCAATGCAGGGAGCTACAATTATTATGAATTAGTCTCATTATAAAATTTACAAACCATCTTCCGTTACACACCAACAGCCTGAAATCAAATCCACGTCTTCAACATGACTTTACCAACCTTGCTTCTGAATAGAAGGTTGGTTACATGAAGAATAACTCATCTGTTACTGCAGCACATGACACAATGGCGCTCTGACGGCGGCGGCTGCGGATTTGATGCCTCGGTGAGCAGAGGGAGGTAAACGCTTTCAGATGAAGGCTTTGTGAGTGAATAACGCATGCGTCCTTGATGATACGCTGAAGACCAGATGTATTCTGCGTCTGCACAGGTCAGGCGGGCTTGGTTCTCTACTTATTACTCTGATTGTGAACTAAGAGCTGCTTGCTCAGCAGCTGTGAAGGGAAAGAGAGACTTCACTGTGAGCTCCTGATATGTACAGATGGAAACAACCACTGCATGACGATGAGCGCTTCTGGCCCGAGGGGATTTCATCAAGCACACAAAGAGGAAGTGGAGAAGACTTCCAAGGAAGAAAGTAGATATTTGACCTTTACAAAGTGGAAGTAAACCTCAACATTGGGAAGTAAAATCAACTCTGCAAACTAAGAGATGTCATTAATAGCTTGAAAAAAACAGCAATTAAAAAATTCCCCCACAATAATAGTCTCGGAAGAACTGCACCTTTTCCATTATCAAATTAACTCCAGTGTTTACTCTCTGTTTCATTCAGAGAGCGTGTGGCAGAGCACAAAACAGGCCTTTGAGTCACCAGCTGGCCTGAAACCAGCAAAATCAGCACTGCTGGATTCCTAGCATGCTTTCAAAGTGGGGAGACCCCAAACACCCCAGAACATGAGATTCACAACCAAGGAACAGACATTACGGATGGACAGATCTACAGGAATGCAGGCTCATCCACCTCGCCCTGGTTACCATGACAACAGAAACAAGGGCTGCATTCGGACCAAGGCTGACTAACGGGTTAGCCAAAATGTGGCACCAGAGGATAGGTTTGGGATGTCTGACCTTTCCGACAATCGTGTGCTTCCTGGAGCAGGAAGCTGAAACACAGTAGAGAGTCGCTGTTTCAAACTGGATTTTAAAAGCTCTCAATGACTAAGTGTCAATTTGCTTTCACCTTCACACATTGCCGTTTCATTTCCAACACCTACCCATCGCACATCAGTTTATTTCTCTAAATAATTCTACATAATTCATCCAAAATGCCTAAACACTCAGATTTAGGCATTTAGGCATATTAATATGTTAGTACAAAGATTTTTGCTCATCAAGGTTTTGATCGCCAATCAGCTCTAATTAAATATGAGACATTGTAATACCTTAACAAACCGGAATTAATCTGAGTGGACAAATGTTCTTACAGAAAACAATGATTAATTACAGAAAAACACTTCAAATCTTTAGTTGTCAAAAAGGGAACAAAATCATTTTACAGGACAGAAAGAAGTTCAGCTCCTTTTTCCTGCATGAACGTGTTCGATATGAAGCGACCAAACCGGTCAAAATAATGAAGATGGGAAAACAACCGCAAGAAATTCACTTTGCTATTGGTTACTGGAGTCATTTTCCACCATATTCTTTTCTTATACAAGTAGAAAGTAATCAAAAGAAAAAAAATAAATACACCGGTTCAAAGAAATAAATCTGCCACCTTCCAACCGCTAAACATTGTGTTCATGCAAGCCAATAGAGCAGAGCACACAGTTTAAAAATGGCACAGATGACAGGCATCCAGCAGGGAGAGCAACATTTGTCCAACCTGACCATATGGCACATACTGACATAACAAAGTTGTTTCAGAGCCAAGATCACAAGATATTCCTATGTTTTCAAATATCATACCTGCTCGGCAACAATTGTTTCATGTTTTTATTTTTCTGTTGCACAAACAACTGAAAATCGGGCACTTTAAAAAAGGTAAATAATTAAACAAACCAACAATGTATGAAGCTCATTTTTTTGTAACCCAGAGAAAAATACTGGCTATTGTTTTCTCAAGTTATTTTCCTAATTCTTTCCCTCATTAGAAATGAATTCAATAACCACGCACAAAAAAAATCTTTACATTTTAAAACATGTTAATCATTTTTTTTCTCCTGCCTGGCTTTCTAACCATAAAAACTGAGAAACCTACAGAGCAGCAGCAAAAGCAAATGAGGTAGATCAGCAATGCTTCTCAGGAACATTGCTGAATATTCTCATCTATAAACCACAGAAACTACAGCGGAATACAGCAATTGTGTCTCGAGTTAGAGGCCTTGTCAGATTTATTGCAAAACTGACTGCTACTGGAAAGTTTCTTCTTAGGCAACAAAAACCCCAAAACATCCACATTTCGGAACTGGAATGGGTTCCATAAAGCCCACAACAAGGATAAAAACAAAGATAAGAAATTGTTGGCACTAACAAATTAATAAATAGTCAAAAGATTTTAGTTCTAGACATTACAGTTTACTCTTTGATAACTAAACCTTGAGAAAAGAAATGGCTTCTCTTTGCTTACCAGGTCATTTTACCCGTTTGTGTGAGATCTCACATTAGCACTAGGTGTTGCATTTCTTTCTAAAAGAGTACTGAACCATAAGCAAAGTTCAAACTCATTCCCTAGAAGCAGCCAAAAGTGTTTCTTTAAAAATATAATTCAAGCAAACACACTGGCAAGCAAATATTTCAGCTGCTATACGAGACACGTTGGTGTCGAGTGGATTCCTCCTTAGACCTAAAACTGCAGCGAGAGCAGCAGAGAAGGTGCCAGAGTGGGAAACCCGGGCAGCGCCAGCAGCCATAATGGCATTAGGGCCTTCTAATAAGAGGAGAAGGCTGGTACGCCCCAGGCTGAAAGACTGCAGTACGCACACAAACAGGCTGTGCACCCATCCAAGAGGCATTTCCCAAACACTTACAAAAACACAAAGGCTGGCATCCAACTCCCACGCTTCGTAGCGCAGCCTCCCTGTGCAGGAAAAGCTGCTTCCTTCAGTTGTGTGTTTAACGGAGGGTGTTGGTGTGTGTTTGGGCGGCCCGATCATGAAGGCAAGAATCAAGCCCCGGCAACTTACAACATGTCCTTTCAACTCAGACTGAATCTTGTTCAAATTAATTCTCAGTATTTGAGCAGCTAATCAGACTGCATGGCTGCTGCCTTTGAAGTTGCGAATGTAAATACTGGATTTCAGAAAGCTCCGTCCATCTGCAATGACCTCGGAAATGGACTAAGAACAAAGCAAAAGATGAATCCCACTCATGCCAAACCCACTGAAGACTGAGAAGAGGAAACAGTAGATTCAGTCTGATCCTATAAACAGATTCAAAGTTAATTCACATTCCTACAAATTTTCTTCAAGCTATAAACTATTACAAACAGACATGACCACAGAGAACGGTGAACTATGGCTGCCGCTGAACCACAACTGCAAATTCATTGTCGTTCTACACACTTACGGTTATTAAAATGTCTTGCAATAAATAAATGACAAAGTGATGCATATTTTAGGTGGAAGTTTGACGAGGCCTTATGATGCCAACTTTCTATGATCAGTAAAGGTCGGCCTAAAGTTTCAGATGACCACTACACATTGGTTATTGTCAAACATAAAAAGTACTTAAGAAATGTGTTCATTTAAGTTCATATTTATAGCTATAATTGATTGTTTATTTTTATTCTTTTTAAAAAATGTGCTGAAAATATGTATAGCCTTTTAAAAATTAAGTGTTTGTTATTCAGAAAAAATAGAAACAGTCTACTCTTTTGATAACTGATTCTGTAACCAGGAGTTTGTAGGTCTATTGAAATCATTTTAACTGTAATAAAATATGCATTCATTGAAGTGTATAAACACAGCGCTACAATTTACCAAAATGTTTTGGTGAAAAATGGATAAGCAGTGATTTATTTAGAAACACGTCTGTGGGGAAAATACGCTACATTGTTAAAGGCAACTTCAAATCTAATATACTTAAAATAATGGGAGAGAAAGGTGTGAATGAAAGGGAACGTGATGTTTAACTCTCCTGTTGGCTTCCCAACTTCCCGACCCTCCATAAATGGTGCAGTGCACCGCCGCCATCTTACCTCTCCATTCTCTAACCGTGGAACTGAAATGTGACGAGGGGCGTCAGTAATGTTTGTTTCCCAAATTAACCGTCCTTTTTACGACCTCGCCTCTTTAAATCAGAACAAAAATTACACGAAAAGGCTTCAAGAAGGGACAACTAGACACATAAACTTGCTTCTGAAACTACAAACACACCCACTCTAAAATATGAGCCCTCGGGATACGAAAAAATGAGACAATACGCGTTTATCCGCTATGGAAATCCAGTCCACTGAGCAGAAAACGGAGATTTTGTGTCCCCAATGTGTATTTTTATGTTCTCTGGGTTAATGATTGTAGCATACAAGACTCGTTTGTATCATTTTAAATCACAGAAATGTAAGGGAACTGCTTAAAGCACAAAAACAACAAAGTGGGGAGCATATTTTCCGCTGTAACACAAACGGAACGGGGGGTTTAAAGTACGACTTTGTCGGGTGAAAACGTCGCAAAACGACAACACAATGCTGATTTATATTTTAGGTTATATAACATTTTTATGAACACCAATTATAGCCACAGATGGTGAAATTCCCGTGAATTTTCCACTTTCGACATCCTTAAAACCCACCAACCAAAAACGCTCCACACTTCCGGTTAAACCTTCACCATAAAGCAATACACGTTGTTTAAGAAAGCCGTACAACACTAGAGTACATAAGGAACAGGCTATATTTAATTCCAGAATCGTACCAAATGTCCTGTTGAATCCGAAATTAAGTGTAATCCACTTTATTTTTTACTTGTAAACACATTCAGTTTTAATTTTAAAAGGCACAACCACTACGCTTCCGGTCTTATCCTTAGCTAACTCGTGTTAGCTTAACTGAGAAGGCAGCAAAACAATATGCTCGGGGGAGGAAAAAAAATACTCCAATGTCGCTTTTTAAGACCAATATTCCTTACCTCCACAGCCGTGGCCGAAGCCACTACAGCGAGCAGAAATAAAGTCACTCGGTCTCCCATGTCGTTTCTTCAAAGCAACGCTCCTGAAGGCAGCGTTTGTCTCGTAACGAGTGTAACGTATCAGTCGGTGTGCTCTCCGCCGGTGACTCCCGCTGTCTGATGGTGAGCAATCCTGAAGCTGCACAGCTGCTCGGAGTCGGATCACCTGACCTCAGCGGGCTGGGATTAACTCAGCCTCCCATGCTCACAATATGATCACTCTAACCCTCCTTTTTTCCTTTAATTCGTGTACATACCCACAGAGAGATTCTCTGATTCAACCTTTTTATTTCCACACGAAAATAAATATTTTATTATTAATGTCTTAAAGGTACTAGTCATCAATCGTGTCAACAGAATTGATTTGAGATTTATCACATACAAAACATATTGTAATGGAGTTTTCCCCTTTTTGCTTTTTGTTGTTTTGCAGTTGTTATACAGTTATGATACACCCTCCAACAAAAAAGGAAAAAATCTTCAGTGTCTCCTGTGACATCATATAAGGCAAATAAAAGAACTCTCCAAAAGTGAGCATTTATTTGAGGTTTAAAATGTATCTAAGAAATTACTCTACAGTCTGTAGACATATCAGCCGATTTGTTTGCCGTCTTTGTACATTTTGGTGATTTTTTTTCTCTTCAATGGATCTAAAACAGAGGAAATGCCTGCATATTTAAAAACTAAACCAGAACTAACAAGCTTCTCAATTGCAGAACTGCTGTTTGAGCTGAAGCAGCCAAGAAAGAGACATTAAGTATTCATTCTTTTCCCATAAGATCAAAAGCCGAGTCTGAATCAAAATGTTTTTCATTCAGATTTTTACTCAAATGCTACCCGTTTATTTAGTAGGTATTAGAACTCTACTGTGGCCCATACTTTACTAATCAACTGTCTTTAATGTCAATCTACATGGGAATAAGGCAAAAACACAACAATGGGTGGAAAATTTAGGTGAATAACTTGAGACTGGATTCCGCATCTATATTCAAAAACATATCTTTAATTTACAACACAGGCACTGACACAGTAGAGAAACAGTTATTGACCTGATATTTATAATGATGAAGTCTCATCAATTCACAGTTCAAGCACAGTGAAGTCACTTTGAGTTTAACACCCCCGACATATTAATACCTCGTTATTTAAAACTCGGCAAAAAAATGTCAGCATATTACAACAGTCCAGTTTTGAGCTGCCTATAGTGTGAAGTCAGCATTTTTATTATAATGGATTAAGTCAAGTCTTTCAGTTTAACAAAGCAGGTCCAGATCTGATATAATAATAATAATAATAATAATAATAATAAAAATATCCATCGTTGGGCAAAATAGCTCCAAGAATGAAAAAACAAGAAGTTGTCTGCAGTTTATCGCTGACAATTCCTTTCCTCTAGTGATGACGCAGAAAAGAGAAAAATAAAAATAACATGGTCTTCACCTCCATCAAAGTGTAGCCAGTACCTTTGATGTGCACAAACAGGGGCAGAGAGTACAGGTCAGAACGGTTAAGCTGCCAGCAAGTTAAGTCTTTCAGACGTGATGAGGCATGTGTGCGTTTCCAATCCTGACCCACATTTTCTCTCAAATGGTTCTCTTCCCACCAGAGGTTCTGCTTCAAAGCAGTGGCAGTGCAGTAAAGCTGAGCGTAGGGGGCAGACTGGGGGATGGGGGAGCGGTGACGGGTATTCTGACAATTTTAGTTTGGTGAACCCGAAGAGCGACCGCAGTGAGTGTCCATTTATGGTCCAGCCAGCGTGCGATCTGCATGGCGAGAACTCATTTACGGGTGAAGCCGGGGTAAGGAGGCGGCGGAGAGTAGTTGGCTTGTTGAGGCTGGGCTGGGGTGTAGGGTGGGGGTCGTAATGATGGTGGGTACATCTCATAGTCATAGCTGTAAGGAGGCGGAGGACCTGGGTTATAGAATAAAAAAAATAAATAAATAAACAAACAAAAAACACTCAACCTTAGAACTACATGATTTAGATTGATATTTCTTCGAGGTTTAATATTATTGAGGCCCACAGCGTTTTAATGAAACTCTTGCACCATCTAACGGTAGAATTACAGAATTGCACTTTGAAATAAGTGGATCAACTGTTAAAAATAGAGAAGTTTTTGCTGAAACTTCTCCAGCAAAAACTGGAGCCTGTCTCCCATCGAAATAAGGGAAAATAATAATAACAAAAAAATCTTCTTGTGAGAAAAATTGTAATTTATAATGGCAATGATAAATCACCAGAAAGTTGTCCTTGGTCACCAAAATGCATTATATATATGAAAAAAAGAGTGTTTAAAAATCAACTAGACTGAAAAGGTCATAGGTCAGATTCCACATCAGGAAACATTTCAATTGGAAAATCATGAAAGCTTGACTTACTACCATAAAAAGTGAAAGATTTAGTTTGTATTTGTTACCATCTAATTTAGAGATGCATTTTAACATTTAGTAAGAAATAAATGTTAAAGATTTTGTTTATGCACTCTTCCTTTACTTTCCTCCAAATCCCTGTGTATAAAAACACTAGAAATAAACTTGCCTTGCCTCTTCTTATACCAAAAACCAGCTTTAAGCCGCTCATGCTGCGATCTTTGAGCGACTGAACGGGGGAGCTAACACCACAATGACTTCCACCACTGTTCCTGCACACGCTGCGTAATCATTCATACTGCATCAGGTCAAACGGTGCCTTCATGAAACACGATCGGCGCTGCAGGGCAGCGTGAAAGCAGCTACTGTTGCATGAAGGGGAAACACAGCCGTGAATGAAACACTCTGAATAAATGATGAGGAGGAGGAGAGAAAATGGCAACACAAAGGCCCAGGAGTATCACAGAACACCAGCTCTGGTGCACAATGGTGTGTATTTATTTAAAAGAAAAGTATATCAGTGGAAGGAAAAAGTATAGTAGCAAAAAGGTTCACAAGCAAAATGTAGTGCCCAGCACAAGAACTAAACACAAAAAGATCATGTGACAAGAATAGGAATTATGCCAGTGTGAAGAAGGTTTGAGTTTTTTTTTTTTTTTTTGGCTTTGAGTTTCAGTCTGAAGCATTTTAAAAGATTTTAAAGCGACATGCTACACTTTGCACAGTGTTTTTTTTATTTTAAACAAAAACATAAATTTTGTTCAATAATAGTAAACATCAAACTCTGGTTTTCATAATTACACACTTTTTCAGATGATAAACTTTTAACTACCTGTTTAGTAATAAACTAACCTTTAAAAGTATTTGAATGTCAGAAAAGTGCCGCTTTTTACAAAAATAGGCTTCAGAAGAGTTTAAAAAGTCAGTAGCTGTTTCCGGTGTGGTGCAGGAGTCTTTCGGTCAAACACCGCGACTCACCTGGGTAACCCTGGGTAACAGTGTTGATGTAGGAGGTGCTGAAAACTCCGACCCGCGCGCCGCGTCCGTTCTTCATGCACATGCACACGCACAGGAACAGGGCCGCCACCGCCCCCATCAGAAACACCACGCCGAACACTATGCCAGAGATGGCAGTGCCTCTGGAACACACACACACGACGCACACAATGAGGCATCCAGACGTGCGAGGGCTTTTCATCAACGCTCCCTCCTCTCTGCCATCACTTCTCCAGCGCTACCATGGCGATGTGGCGCCTCATCTGATCTAACTCAGCCGTGAGGTGTGTGCAAATCGTGCGACGAGAACATGTGTGCTCGCTGCAGAGGAGTTTGTGAATTGGCACTCGGAAAAATAGAAAAGGGCTCATTAACAGGTTTGCAGTTAGTCAGCCGAGTCTGTCCTCTTTTGCTCCAATTGTACAACAGTTGGTCTCCCCTCATTTGAATCATCCAACCACAATCCAAAGTGTATGAAGTAAAATATTCCTTTATTTATTTATTTATTTTTTTTTTTAAAATTTATGAGGAGTTTGCATCAACTCTACATTTTGGAAGAAATGCTAAAAGCACAAATTATTCAATGCACAGCTAGGAGACCATAAGAAGTTAAAACAGCCACTTCAGCTACGTAGGTATCCTTCCTGCAAATTACAAACTACATTTACTTTAGGTCACATTTCATTGAAAGCCTCTAAAGAGGAGCAAGAAAGCAAATGAGTTTACAAAAAGATGAGCCAGACCTTCAGCAATGTCTTCCCAGCGCGTTTACTTACGAGAGGACGTCCCCGACGTAGGCGTAGTAGGAGCAGCAGAAAGGTGGCGAGCCTTCACAGCAGTACTCTATGCAGCCTTCACAGTGCGCCTCGCTACCACCTGCAAACACACGCCCATGTTCTTGTTAGCACTCTCTTCTTGCGTGTAAATTAAAAAAAAAAAAGCAGACCTCGACATAATAGTGACAGGGTGAGGACAGACGGCGGTGGATGGTGGACACCACACAAAGGCCCATCATTGTTGCTGTCCTTTTAAATTCCTCCTAAATCCTCAGTCTGCAAATAAAAATAATTGTGCAAATTTTCCCTAGGACTATTTCCATAGAGTTGGGTCGTGACTTTTGCGTTGCTCGATTCAGCAGGTTGGTTATGCCGAGCAGAACCCATGACATACTCATTAAAGCTGTTCAAATGATGCAAAATTGTCCACGGGAAAAAGAGAAAAATAGCAACAATTACAATCTCCGAATCATGACTGGATATGAATTGCTTTTTTTTTCTTTTCTTCTGGGAACGAGGCGGTGAAAGCGGCCCACGTAGCCCACCTGCTGGATAAAGAGCTGTAGGCTGGCGTGCCGGATGAGGCCGACAGTCTAATCTGTGACACACACATATCTAATGATGACATCAGAAATGGATGTGGAGCGCTGTTGGATGCAAGATTTACCCTTTCCTCTGACATTTCACGAGCTCAAAGCCTGGAGAAAAGTAAAAGAACTATAGGCTAAACTAGACATACTGCGACTTCAAGTGGAGGACGAAGTAGAAAAGCATTAGGAAGAGAAACAATACAGCAGCTGTGTTTGATTTCAAAAGTAAAATAAATAAAAAAAACTGATTTTGGTGAAGACTGATTCATAATTGCAATCCGACGTGATGAGGCATGTGTGCGTTTCCAATCCTGACCCACATTTTCTAGCATCATGCTGTAGGGATGCTTTTCTGCAACAGGAATGCCACCAAAGTTGATCAAATGAATGGATCTATCTGCACATATCTAGCAATCTAAAATGTCAAGAAGTTAAAGGGTTATGAATGCTTCATAATCTGTGTACGGTTTGCTTCATGGAACTTGAAGCTAACCGGTTATGAACGTTCATGAAATGTTCATGAACGCTTCATGAACGTTGATGTGCAGAATGCAAGCTCACACACAAGTGTGTGTGTGTGTGTGTGTACACATCTTTGCTCTGGGATCTGCTTTGTCTCAGCAATCACTCATGCTGGAAGGATGCATGCCTGGAGGCAAACATGCACGTTTCAAAAGAGAAGCGTGCATATTTGCACGTGGGAAATATGCAAACACAGGTGGGAAAAACTAATATAGAAAGGAAGCAGATTTTTTTTCCTATTTATGATGAATCACAGTTTTTAAAAGTTTTTAATCAGAGGAAGGTTGTTCTGATTTCCTCCAAGCTGCTCATGTTGGTGACTCACTCCCTAAACGCTTCCCACTGGCAGACTCCTGGGGACATCTGTCTGGGTGGTCCACTAAAGGTCCTGGCTCCTGTCTCTCCACACGCTGGGAGACAATGGGGGCACCATGTCCTTCATTCCCCTCCTCTCTATCCCCGCCTGCTGTTTTCTCTCCCTCTCTCTCCACACCATCAGCTTGTCCTCTGAACCCACCGGAGCTCAAGTTTCCTGCAGTTTTGAAGGTACCACTCTGTTGAGAATATGCCTCCTTCTTATCCCAGCAGGGATGTTTATGAGTCAGATGATTAATTAAAACACCAAGAAGGACCTAATTAATGACTCAAGTGGCAAAAATCGTCACATTAAACCGACTTAAAAGTTAGACTTACCAGTGAATAAGCCAAACAGGAGAGAGTTCCTCAGAAATTTCAGCGCCTCAGTTCTCCATCTCCTCCTGAGGTTTTCCATGATCTCCCCCGCTGTGAGCAGTCCTGTTTTCTAACTAGCTAACAATAGTTGATAGGGACAAAACCGCTTGTCTTCTCTTAAAGAAGTAACACATTTGGCATGTTTCACTGGAGCAGTTTAGTCAAAGTTTGGATTTTTTTTTCTCCCTGACTTCTCGTCCTCTTTGTGAAGCGAAGCTCCCGGTTTGTTCTCCCCCCACGTGTGGGCGCCTTTCCCGTCCCCACACCTCCGGCAGACTGAAGGGTTTTATCCCTTTCCTTTCCTCCCACCGTTTGCTCACTGTCCCCCTGCTGAGTTTCACCGCCGAGAGGCAGGAGGAAGTCAAACACAAGGTGAGAAACCTCTTCCGGTTACGGCTTTCAAAGTAAAATACAAGAAATCTGCGAGGCAAATGTTTGTGACGTTTTTATTTTTATTAATTCCTACACCTATCATATAACCTGAGTATATCCGGAAAGGGAGAAAAAGCTTTCCAAACCAATCTGGTGCTTACTTGATGACTCTATCTAGATTTGCTACTTTTTGGAAAACTGGAAATTCACTTTATTGAGCCAGATTTTTGGATGAAATTTCACTAACATCATCCAGCCGCTCCACCACAGAATTCAGAATAATAATAATAAACTTTAATAGAACCTATCTGACAACATGGCGTAGGACAAATGATCCCTAAAAAACAGTTGAGAAAAGAAGTCATTAAGTGTTCACATTTGAAAGGGATTCGTTTCTTTTTTATCTGCCGCTAAGATAAATTGAAAAAAGTAATAAAATTACAATTAAATCTGTGCATATTTATGATGCAATTTTATCCTGGCTAGTTCCGATAAATTATTGTATCAAACAAGTACAAACATACGCGTCCCAGGATCTTATTTACGTTTTTGGTGCTTTTATTTTGAAGATATCCGCTTCGTTCCCTCTTTTCCTTGGTGACAAATTACTCCTTGATGCACTAAAAGTGAACCGGTGTGTTTCTTGGTATGTGCACACCTGCGTGCGTGGACGCGCTTCCACATCACGACATCTGGCGAGATAAAAGCAGAATCAAATTGTAACCAACCCAAGGCCGCACAATGGCCCATTTAATCACAACACGACTGCACGACATCCAGCTTTACCCTTCTTGTTAACTTCGCACTTATCTCCTAAAGTGCGGCTCGGGGGCCATTTGCGGCTCTCTGGTTGCTTTTGTGCGGTCCTCTTGAGGGGGCAGAATCAGGCCTCTGGAAGTAGATTTACACACATTTTGGGACAATGCAATAAAAATAAAAATGTTTAATATAATACAGTTTGGTACGGGAAGTTTCTCATTCATTAACCAGGTTTCTGCATTCACCTAAATGCTTTGGTGCAAGGATTATATAGCTTAAATTTCTGGATTTTGGCATTTACAGTTTTGACATAATGCACTGAAAGGATCCCTGCAACATAATGCTGCCAGCACCATTTTTCACAGAAGGCGAATTGAATTCAGAGTCTTTTGTTTGTGGCTGGCTTTTTTTTGCCATCTTTATCTGTGTTAAGATAAAAAAAAAAGACAACTTTAGTAAACTTAAAAAAACTATTGTAAAATGATGAGTTCCTTAAGAGGAGGCCGAGGGGGGGGGGGGGAGCAATTAAAAGCATCCTGCTATATAATTTTACACATCACCTTGCATAAAAAAAGGGAATATTTCACCCTCAAAGCTGGAGGCCACGGTGCATTCACATTTAGGTGGGAAAAGTTCATCACATTTTCTCTAATTTAAACAAAACTTTTACAGGCAAAACCATGGGGTGGCAAAAGGATGAGGGTAATTTAGCTCTCGGAAATGCCACCCACGTGGAGCAGCGATGATTCATAATGCCTTCCAGATGTTGCTTTCAAGTTGTAATAAAGTGCTGCGAGAGACATGTAAAAACAAGCAGGTACAACTCAGCAGGCAGCATTTTCAGTTCAAGCACTAAAAAAGTGACATTTTCTATCATTGCTTAAGAAAAAAGAACAAAAAAGGTTCCTACCATTTTTTCACATTTTGTTACACTGCTATCACAGATTTTGGTATACCTACTTATACTGTAGAAATAAATTAACTGATCTTACTTTTGTAGAAAGAAACATAAAATTACCCATAATTACCAAGCGAAAGTGTGTTTTTCAAACATTTCTGTAGTGAACATTTAAATATCAAGAGGCTTGTTAGCATTCACACCTTTTGAGATGACAATCAAAGTTGAGCTCAGTTGCATTTATTTTCCTGTGATACCTGAGATGCTGATTGGAGTCTACCTGGGGTAAATGTAGAAAATTAAACCTGGTCTGGTCTTTAAGTCCTCCATAATCAGAATGGGGTAATTCTGGGCAGATTGGACCAGATTACCAGCAGTTTAAGAAAGCCTTCAGGAATGTTTTTTTTTGTGAGTTTTCACTAATGTAATTTTCCCAACTTTTTTTTTAAAACAATCTTTGTTCAACATAGAATAATCTAGAAGAAGATCTTAGCAGGCTAAATATTTTGTATATTGAACTATTGATGCTGCTGGAGATTTCCTGTTAAAGGAGATTTGTCAATGATGATGCAAGTGTCGGTCCACTGTCGCTACATGCCAATTCAAGACGATTCAACATGAACTTTGTCCCATTTGTTCATCTTGTCTGGATATTTGAATGAAACCATATGTAACTATTATAAAACATCTCCATAATGTAATGAAATATGGAAAATCTACTTTATAGTGGCAATTAATTTTTCAACATAGAAAAAGCATGTTAAGTCTGACACACTCAGTGACACATTATGCCACATCACAGATTAGGATGATGGGTAATCTTCATAAGCACTGTTAATTAGAGGATAATGATTTCCTTTGTGTGTCAGAGCGGAAGATGGTCTTCCATATAGAGCCACAGGAAGTTCAATGTGGGCTCTGGCTTCTAGTGACTCTGCTGTGACGCTTTCTAATATCCACTAGCAGGAGAGACACAAGTTGCAAGAGGGGAAATTTACCAAACAATTTTTAAGCAAGGTATGGATGCAATCAAAATTAAAGAGCACCATATTGAAATAAATCACAGGGTAGTTTTTTTCCCCCCTTTTCTTTTTATACTGCTTTTGACATGGTTTTGCTTCAGAAAATTGCTGGTGTAGAGCAGCTATGAGACTCGGGGAACGCTTGATTGCTGAATCGAAAATAACTTCTACTTTGATTAAAGCAATTTGGATGCAGAGGGAAGGTAAGTCACTTTCTCAAAAGGTTCAGTTCACTCAGGTTGATGTCGGCTTGTTGAGTTGACGCGTGTCTCGAGGTTTGTTTTACGTCAGGGGGGGTGACGTAATTCAGAGCAATCTCACAATCAGCCCAAGCCTCATTGTGATCCAGCACCGTAGAGATGGAAAAATCCCAGAGCTCTGATATCAGATTAAAGCTGTGAGGTGAGTGATTTCTTTAACAGTCCAGTCAATACGTAATATAAAACATTAAAGCACAATCATCTCAATATGTTAGAATAATAATGAATTTGATCAATCAAGCTTTTGTATGCTAGGCAGTGCTGGACAGGTGCCGAGTCCAGATGGAAAATTAAGTTAACATCTCTATAGGCCAGAAAGCAACATGAAGTGCTCTAAAATTTCCTGGTAAATAGCTGCATTGACTGTGGACTTCAGGAAACACAGTGGACCAACATCAGCAGATGACATGGCAACATGGAGAAACTGGAAACTTCACTTTGTACTTCAAGGAGCCTGGATTCATGTCCAATGACTCTTGAATGAACTCCGATTCAAAGTCATCTCAGGACGGTACAGTTTCACATAACTAGATCTTAACATAACTTTCCAGTTTTTAAAATAACAGTTTGAAAAAAAAATAGCTCAACTGTGTAAAGTGTAAGTTTCAGTATATTTTTTTTTACTGAGACACACTTCATGCTTACCAAAGTGTAGGTCATATAATTCAGGAAGGAATCAGCAGCTTCTTGTTGCCCTCTAGTGGAGTACAGAAAAATGACGTGTAAAAATCAAAATGAAAAATAATAATATTAAAAAAAAAAGATATCCCACTGAAAAATGTGAGGATATTCCTCTGTCATTAAGCTTTGGGAATTTTGCTTCTCAGCATCCTTGTTTGCTATGTTCACAGTTTTCTGACCAACCTTCAGAAAATCTCTTAAAAGATTCAAAGTTCAAAGGAAAAAAAGAAAAAAAAGGACAAAAAGGTTTTGGAGTTGGAGAATATTAAAAGATTATAAAGGAAACTTTCTCACTGGTTTGCAGATTCTTATAAACACTTGGGAGAGGCTCTGGTGGTTTTGGAGTGGTTGGAGATCCATGTGGTAAAGGTAGATTGTGCCACGGGGAGAGGCGGGGCCCTGCTTTGAAACCAACCATTATAGGGAGGACATGTAGGTGGTGGGAAGCTTGACCTAATTAGAGGATCTGCTGGGGCACGGAAGTGACATTGAGTAAATAAACAAGCCATGGACTGTCAAATGTTCTTCTAAGAAGCTTTTAACTACTGCGACACAAGGTCAACACTCAGGAACTGAACGGCCTCTGGCAGTTTCTGGTGTCCAGGCTCTCAAAGAGCTTGATAAGAAGCAGGTGTGTGCCAGCTGCAATCTGCTAACAACTGCTAACTTTGTGCAACAAAAGGACAATTAATCTTAGAAAGAATATGTATGCTCCTTTGCACTCCATGAACTTACTCAAGTCAAGTCAGTACTCAAAATCTTAGCATTTACAAATTCCTCATAATAGAGGAACAGACTGAAGAACTCATCACTACAGTCATTGTTTTTTTAAACAAACTGTAGATTTATTGCCTTGAATTCATTTTGCTATTGAATTGCTGCAGTCTAATTTTATTTCTGGTTTCTGTTTTCATTTTATTTATTTATTAAATTATATTTTTTGATGTATAGGAACTTCTTATCTTTGTTTTATTAATTGTGTAGAGGCTTGTGTGAATGTGTTGGCACTAACACTATTTGGAAATTAATTGCCCTTCGGGAGCCCATAGGGAATTGAATTGAAATTGAAAGACAAACCACTCTTGAACAAGTCAAAGTGATGCTTTATTCATGAATCTAGGACCAAATATATATATTTATAAAACTGTATAAATACTCTATATAGTCTACATCCTTCTGTAATCTTAGTTACAATAAAAAATAGTATTTTTAAAAAAAAAGGCAAATGATTATATTTAACAGGCTGTACAAAAAATAAATAATGTTTGTATAGTCTATACAAAAAAAAGGAACAAATGAAACACAAAGCCTTCGCAGAAGGCAAGAGAGACTTCCTTATGAAGTAGTAGCAGGAGACAAGTCCCTCTTTAAGTCTCCAAACAGACATGCGCGCGCACACACACACACACACACACACACACACACACATTCACGCTCTCCTCTTTGGTCTTTTGAGCTCCCCTCATTAGAGGTTGTGTACATGAAGGCAAGATATGGCTAAAAGACAGTTTTGAGGCATTTTGAGAAACTGGGTAACATGATGTGCCAAACAAAACAACAAAAAAGAAGACAAAATTGAAGTGCTTCAGGTTTTTGATAAATAAATGTGGACATAGGTTTGAACATAAACACTATGAGCTATCTTGTTTTCCATACCTGATGGGGTGAGCAAGTAGATGAACAATTCTTCTTTATATACATAATATAGCACCCCTCTGCATCCCCTACATTAAATCTTATTGGTTTGTCCAGCCCAGCTTAGACAAACATTATATAAATGCATAAAAATATTTTGACACACAAACACTCTCATGCTAACACGCCGAGCTTGGTAGCAGCATGCTCTTTCCTGCTAAATTAAGGTAAGATGTGCCACTGCTGACAGGATAGGAGTAAAGATGTGGTCAGCCTTTGCTGCTGCCACGTTTGTTCAATATTTGGCCCTTGGATGGAGAGAGGGAACGGATAAATATTGGTAGTCACAATCATAACAGTTGCGGTCTTATGTGTAGCTCTGGTTGTAAACATTCATCAACCTCTTTAGATCGTTCAAGGGAAAAGTGATGCAGGGAATATCTGTCTTTTTGTAGTAGAATGGGAAGGAGTTAAGATTGTAGATGCAGTCATTAGCAGGCCTTCTGATTGCACATTTCCAGCAGGGGCCGCGGACGATCTTTGGGGTCACAGTTGTCAAGGGTTAATGTGTGTCCATCATGCCCAATACAGCGCAGTGGACGTTTGCGGAAGCCCCGACCACAGGTCTTGGAACATTCTGACCATTGGCCTGGAAGCCAGGAGGGACATGCCTGGGAGGCGCAGGACCGTGAGACCAAAGGTCGAAGCTCCTCGGGGCAGTCTCTTGATGTACGTCCCTGCGGGTCCAAGCATACAACTTCTCTTTGTTGCAGACCTCCGCCACATGTCTGAGAACATGGACCCCATTCCCTTAGGGTCCACTCGGCTCCACCAAACTCCCGGATGGCATTAATTGACGGGCGGCGGCCTCCGTTGTTGCTAGAGGCGGAGGCAGCATTGTTGGGTCTCGGGGAAAAGTAGCTGTACTTAACTCGTGGCCTTGGGGCTTCACCTACAGACAACACCTGGATGGTGATGGGCTCTGGAAGTGGGGCAAAGCTTCGGAGACGCTCTAGGCTGGCAGAAGAACCACTGTATCTCAACAATGCCCCTTGGAGGGTGAGATCAGTCTCCATGGTCATTAGTTTATAATCGCCGTTTAACAGGTATGTCCCATCCTGTCGGCGCACTGCCAGATAGCTGTTATCTTGACGGCCATTACCTGGAGAACGCTGTTTAACGTCCAGGTGTGTGGCACCAGCAGGAATAGTTACAACATCCTGATAACCAGGCCTGGAACAGAGACAGATAGAGGCAAAACTTAGAGATTAAAAGCAATTTGATAAATTTGTAATACTGGTATAAAGTTAAGATTTAATGCCTTCAAGATCTGGTATATGCTTACCTGGAACGCTCCAAAGAGCCTGACACTTTCTTGCAGGAAGATCCGTCCCCACCACAAACACCACACTTATCAAAGCGCCGGTTAGAGCCAATGATACGATCACAGCCAGCCTTGACACACTGGCCTTGGACGCAAACTGAGGTGGAATCTGGGCTGCAGGGTGTTCCATCAGCCACCTGGGGTCAGCAAAGGGATAAGAAGTTTGCCTTATAATGAAAATCTTACAGAATAAGATACTTTGGACAAATGATAATATAATCTTGTATTATTAGTTTACCTTAGGTTTGAGGACAAAAAAGTAGCCAGTCCCCTTAGCCCGACACACCAGTTTGCAGCGGTCTTTTGGTGAAACTCCAGCATACTTGGGCACCCACTCAACACCCTCGCCTGAACCCAGCGACACTTGAGCTGACATGTCGTTGTGGGCCAGACACTGTTCCTCACGAAAAGACAAGCCTGAGCAGCAGAAGCACAAAGATAAGATTTACATCTTCCCTGACAACTAAGCCACTTCAGTCACTTATGGTGTTAAGGCAGTCCAAATCTCTTACCGTTGGTGTCTGGGCAGACTTCAGTGTTGCAAGAGCGATACTGGATCCTCTTGCCTTCACAGTACTTGCCTCCATTCTTTGGTAAGGGATTGTCACAAGAACGGAAAGAATACTGCACCCCACCTCCACAGGTTCGAGAACAATCACCCCAGGATCCCCACATGCCCCAGCCACCATTCATCGGAGTCTAGAAGCAATATACAGTAGAACATTTAGAGAAGGCTAGACAAATGGAGACATATTCAACAAAGCATAAAGTTATGAGGAGCAGTGCATGGGGACATTTTGTCTTACCTGATGTTCAGCAGCCTGAGTCTTATTGAGACATCGTCCAGCCAGGCAGTAACTCTCGTGCCCACAAGATGTCCCATCAGCCCAAGGGAAGTTCTTGGTCTGGCACACCACCCAACCATTGGATGTGGTCACAGTGCACCACAGAGCTGCGCATGTGGTGCTTAAATCCGGGCAGTGCTGGGAGTCCTCCCCAAAAGTGAGGCGACACTGTTGATCAGCGCTGTACACTGTTCCTGGCAGAGGCTGAGGGAGCGGCTGAGGCTTGACTGGCTTATCCAGCAAGCACTGACCGTGGCCATTGTCCAGAAAGCTGGTGATCATGAGGGCAGAGCAGGGAGACCATGGCTGCCGCTGGTCCAGATTGGACAGGGTAGAAGCCATCATGTGGGAGCTCCAGTGGGCACCATTGACCCCTGAACAAAGCTGGGCATCATCATGAGGCATATTGAAGACATGGCCTAAGAGAAATATATTAATTTTAACTGTTAGCACCTGTATTGTGAATATGAATATCACTATATCATGTTTGAAAGATTTTTTTTTCATTATTCACTCACCCAGTTCATGAGCCACTGTAAACGCTGCCTGCAGCCCGTCATCCTCAATGATGGAGCAGCTTCTCTCAGGGTCACACACTGTGCCAACATCTGCCATCCCCAAAGTATCACAAGAATGGGCACCGCAGAGATCCTAAAGAGGGAGACAAGGGAACATTAATGTTGATGTGAAGATTACAGGTTATTTCTTCTTCCCTTTAACCATCTCTAATCAAACTTACCATTCTAGTGAAGAGTATGGCTGTGTCGTAATGCTCTGGGTGGCGGTCGCTTGGAGGGTTGTGCTGCCGCTGCCACTGACAGAAGTTGCGAAGGGTCATCGCAGCATTGGTTGACACCTGAGGGCCTCTCTCCTCTTCGTACACCACCAGCAGCTTCACCACAGCCAGGCTGATGGAGTTGTGGATGCTGGGATGGTGGTACAGGCGGGACGCCACTGCCATGATGGTAAGAAGGTACGGCTTGAGCCCTGCACCATGGAACTCGGCCATGGACTGGTCAGCTACCAGCATGATCTCCAAGTACCGTGGGGTGGAAACAAAGCGCCTGGTCCTCCGGTTGGCTGAGGGGAGACACAGGAAAGGTCAGACTAAATGGTCATATGATGAAATAAAAATAATTTTCAATGATTGATCGAGTCTGACAGACTCTTGAAAACTGTTGTACAAGTTGAAAAAGTATGTTATGCTTTAGATTTTTTTTCTTTAATAATTAGCCTGGTTTTTGTGACTCACACCTCACACCACTAATGGCTCCTCCTTCTTGGCGGTCTAAAAATGACCTTTTAGTGTGGAAAAATTATGCTAGTGAGAAAGGGGAGAAAATCCTTTCAGGAAAATAAACTCAGATGGTGAGAGTTGTACCAGGGGGTGAGTTCACACGTCTCAGCTCTTTTGGCCCGGCTGCACCCAACTTCCACCTCCCCTCCCCTTTCCTATGCTACTCCTCCTCCTGCCTTCTCTGCCTGCCATGGAGCTCCAAGTCAGACTATAGGACTGAACAGCGGAAGAGGCATTATGTTTTTCCCCACAATCTTTCACAAAATATTTTAATGAATAATGAAAGAATTATAACTTTAAAATTATGGGCTTGGCATTTGTTTTTGAAAAGAAAAATAGATTCACTATATAGAAAGAAAATATACAAAAAATGTATTTCTTTCAACATTTATTATATTTTAAAATGTCTTTTAGTTGATATTTTGACACTTTTGGCATTCCATTCTATCTAGTCGCCTGTAAACTGTCAGATGGATGAGTTTATGCCACATGCTGTGCAATATTGGCAGAGCACATCCTTTATACTTTTATATATATATATATATATATATATATATATATATATATATATATATATATAAAATTTTTGTTTTATGGTATTGCACAATCTGAAGAAAACATTTGTGGTCTTTTCTTCTCTATTGCGGTATTACTTTCACTCCAACAAAAATGAGTAGTAGTGCGTAAAATGCACTCCATATTAGGTTCCAGGTATTACCTGTCTGGTCCGCGTTAGGGGCTCCGTGACTGGCCTCCTGTTCCAGATTCCTTGGCACCCTCTCCTCGTCCTCGCTGACCCCGCACTTGGAGCTGCCTTCCTCAGCCAAAGTTGCGCGGCTTCTCCTGCGGACCATGTGCACACCCTCCTGCTCTCTCCCCGGGAGGAACTCGCTGGAGTTCAGCGGCTGGATGAAGTACTCCTCCCCCTGGAAGTAGAATCCTCCAGTGAGTCCGTGGCACAGGTTGAGCGCGGCGGCGGAGCGCTTCTCTCCGTTCACAGTGCCTGAGAAGAAGCAGCCCGGCTCGGCGGCGCCCTCGGCTTCCTGGACCGGTGCGGACTCGGGGCTCCCCACGACGTGGAAGACGAACCCCGGCGCCAGGAAAGTCTGATCGGACTCCAGCTGCAAAACCAGCTGCTTCCCAAAAACGTCCAAGAGGTACAGCCTGGCCTGCGCCTGCTTCTCCTCCTCCTCTGCAGAGAGAGTCCGCCATGGTTCGCTTGCGCTCTCCGACTGGTCCAATCTGACCGGCACCACGGTGCTCTCCTCCCAGGCGCAGCGGACTGCGCCGACGCACAAAAGGACGACTAAACCAATAGAAGCGCGTGAAAACCACATTATGACGGCGTGAAATCCAACAAGTGGATATTTTAGGATTTATTAAAAAAAGAAATACTAATACAGTCTCTACAGTGAAAATCAGTAAAATCCTTTAAATAGGCTTTATTTCCACTATGAGTTTCCACAAAACAAAACAAAAAAGCCCACGAATTCCAGTGCAATTAAAGTTACGAGCAGGCTTGACTCTTAGAAGAAAAGTCCTGGAGAACAGCAGTAAATTCCAAGAGATCGCTTTCTCTCTCTCTCTCTCGCTACTTTTCCCCCTCCAGATGTTTCTGGTTCTGAGTTCGGGAAAAAGGGTCTGGTCTGTTCTCCTGTCTTGCAGTCAGATGAGGAGCCGGTCCCTCCTATTTATTGAAACCCAGCTGGGTTGAGACCAGCCCCTTTCCTAAGCGCTCTTTGATTTGGGAGAAGGGGCCAAACCCGTGCGCAAGGAAAACGCACCAGCGACCTGGAGCGCTGCCATGACAATCAATCACTGCAGAGGAAGGGGAATCTTTTTTTTTTTTTCTTCAGTCACAAGAGTTACACATAGTACCTATTTCTATCACATTAGAACTTAATTCAACTTCTGAATTTGTTTTAACGGGTTAGAGTTAACTATCCTGACATTTGCATCAGCATTTAAAATTTTTTTTGTAAATTTAAGCTGAAGTGACAGACAGTGTGCGGCTGATGTGCAACCGGAGAGGAAAAAAGGTCGGTCTGGCCGGATCTTCACGAACCATAGTCACCTTCCCCGTGCCAAGCCGGCTGCGGTGCGCCCTGACCCGCAGCCAGCCGCTCCGCTCCGCGGGGAGAGGGAGCGCAACCGGGCCGCTGAGGTCTTAAGGTGGAACGGTTTCTCCACCGCGCTGGATCCGCGCTCCTGGGAAACGAGGCGAACCCCCCGCCGTCCTGGTGTCACCCCCCGCCCGCTCTCCAACTTCTATAACAGACAGGAAGAGTTTAAGCTTGGGCTTTTAATAAAACAAGCGGAAAAGAACAGATGTTCCATAATATATATATATATTTTATTCATGCGTATTTAAAACGTATTTAAACGTATTTAAATAAAATAACTTAAAAAACGAAATCACTAAAAATGTCTTTCTGCGTATCACACAAGCACATATTTAGAAGGTTTAATGAACATGTTGAACTTCGATGCTTATATGAATGTCAGAATTTCTCACAAAGCAGACGTCACTGATAAAGTTTAAGGCAAGATCTCAACAGTCCACCTTAAAGGCCTCTGCTCTAAAAAGAGAAATAGTGTAATTCAGCAATGTTCCACTATATGGCAGAAACCCCATTGGAAAGCCCTCACGACTCTTGTAGATGCTTTTCATGACGTCTTGAAGGTTTGACCAACAGGTGGCGCCTTTGTATCTCTATTGAAACCTTTGACTGACCACAAGGGGGCAGTCTATCCATGTAGTTTCCGTTGCTGTGCTTTTCAAATACCAATTTTCTTTGCACTTGTTTATAGTTTATCAGGTAAAACAAACACATCTTTGATGTATAAAATTTGAATTGTATTTTTTTTTTGCAATTTTTTGGGAAGTTTATGCATGTTAAAGGATTTAAGTAATCTCAGGCCAATTCTGTAGAAAATAGCCACATTTCTGGAGAAGTTTATTGTCCAGTAACAATCAACAATGGCAATTTGAATGATACAGACCTCCCAGAAACCCCCAAACCTCTTTATTTATAATTGTGGCTGACCTTTCCTCAGCTGCAGGTGTTGGAGTCCAGGTATGGAGCTCACCAGCAGCTGCTATCACCAAAAGTCTTGCAGCAGTTCTGCATTCAATTGATTTTTTTTTATTTTTTGGATTTTAGTAGTAGCGCCTGATAGCTTTGCCTAGTTGCCACATTCATTTAACTTTACATGTCTAAATTTAACAACATTGAGGGCCTCTGCTAAAGTACTTTTCCTTTTCCATTCTATGTGCAAAACAATGACCTCCATCCTGGACATTTTTGGAAATCACCTTGACCTAAGCATATATCTTATAAGCTCCTGATTGGCTGCATCAGGTGTGCTGGAGACCACACCTGTTTTCCAAATATGTTTGTTGTGAAGCATTGAACAATTTTGCACACTTATATACTAATGAGGCTAAAGTAGTCATTAAAAATAGGATTAAGGTTTGAATTTGAATAAAATTCTCCCAATGCTGACTTTATTGCCTGTCTAACCTGGCCTTGTTTAATTAGTTTCATGCAAACACTTGAGCAGTTTTGCCAGTCATGCTAATTTTAGACAAATTGAAATAACTGCCACTGTAGGGGAATATTTTCTCTCTTACACTACAGGAGATCCTTTATTTCTACATCTCTTTGAGGAACCTTGAATAGTACAAGTTACAAGCTGTAAGTTAAATTGCTGAAAGGTGGAATTTAAAATTTCCACCTTTATGGGATTGTAACCATAACAACACTTCAGGGTTAGAGAAATGGCAGCAACTCATAAAAACCACATCTACAGTCATTAGCTTGTAAACCAGTGTTAAATGACACGCACACAAAGATGTTTAAATATATAGATTTTATATACATATATTCATGTGGATGGCTAGAAAAGAAAACACTATATTCTTACATAGGATTGTTTCAGCACAGTCATATTCCTAAAGTTAAATAGTAATTTGATACAAAATTACTATAATAAATAAAACTCATCTCATTGTTTCTTTATTCACACATAGCAGTTGTACAAACAATAAATTACAAGTTCAGTGCTGTGTTTCTGGCGGTCTGCAACAGGCGCTCCACCCCCCCGACCGGAGGAGTAGTGTTGTGTTGTCAGTCAAAAATACGAACAAATATGTAACTTTTTTACTGCATTTGTGTGTACATTTCTGCTAAATATATCTATATGCTTTAATACTTAAATGTATGCAATCTATTTATTGTACAAACATGTACTTTGTCAATCGGCAAAGTGTGAGGCCTTTCGGTTGCACGCTGACCCTGGGTCTTGTTTGAAATATTTCACTCCTGTTGGTTGCATGGCTGCTCAATGGATGTAGTGCAATGACAGGAAGGTGTTTAAGTCCAGAATATACTCAATTTACTTTAATCTGCCTTGTTCAACAGGAGAGCTGAGGTAATGTTGTCAGGAATATTGTTTTTCTTTTTCTTTCTTTTTACACAAATGAAAGGTTTCATAATAGTACAGTGCTTTGAAAATGTTTTTGTCACCCTGCAGGTTTCTTCTGCATTTCCTGAAACAAACTAATCTTAATAGATAATCCAAGTAAATTAAAAAAGGGTTTTGTATGCAGAGTTTTTAAGATCTTGACGCCTACTTCGTGTTGCCTGACAGGTGCTGTTAACAATGATTCAGTGTAACTAACCGTAACTCAGACCTGAGGAGTGCAGAATCTGTATAACTGAGACAGCATGAAGTAGGTTAAAAGATCTAAGGAAAAAACAGAACATTATACCAGAGCTTTGTACAAAAATGACTTTTTGGTTTACATTAATATTTGTGCGGCAATAGAACAAAACCAGAGACATCTGTATGGAGACAAATATGTTTTTCTGTTACTTTATATTGTCTTGAAAACAAGCAGATGCATCTTTTTCTGAATTACCAGACTAAAGGTAATGTTACACAGATATGTGGAGGATTGTCAGGCGTTGCTTCACCTAAATTACAGAAGAGGATATTCCTCTTCTTTGATATAGAGCATATTGTCCTACTATCAATATATTTTATTTTCTTAAAGCAACAGTTCAAAAATACACTTTTTAAAGTTTATAATTATTATCATTTTTTCAGAAATAGCTGAGATGAAGTGATACTATAGTCAAATAATGTGTCCCGAGGTCACACCCTGTTAGCTTAATGTAGAATTAAAAAGTGAAATGGGGAAAATTAAACAGGAAAAAAAAGAATTAAGGAAAATAATAAAAGTTTTCAAATTCCACAGTTGTAGATTGTCAGACAAAAAGTTGAGTTTACAATCAAGTTGATGTTTTTTCATTACATAATATGAAAAAACATACGTTGTTTGTAAAAATGATTTGTTAATAAGTGTGGTTTCTGAAATATTTTCTCTTACATGTAATATAAACCATTTCCTTAACTGTCCCATTTTGCTTTTATCCTTTTAGATAATCATTAAATTATAATATATTATTTATTGTTATTGTATGTTGTTTTCTGGGAACCTAATTATTAATTATTGTGTTTATAACAGATTAAATAAAAATAGAAAGATTCTAAGTTAGATACAGGATCCTATAAGTAGTCTTTGGAAAATGACCTTAAATCACTGGTTGTCAAAGCAGGGATCCCTAAGTTGTCATCACAAACTATCCTGAGGGAGTTGCTCCTTCTTCTATCAAAACAAGTTGGCATGTAAAGATGAAAAAATGTAAATGTATGAAATTGCAGAGATTTGAAACAATCTGTGCTGATGAAGCTAGTATAGTTGTAAAAAATATATATAAACTTTTCAAAAAGGCTACATTATCGTCTCTCGTCCTTTGTCTTTGCAAGTTTCCAGGGCACACTTTGTCATATCAGAGTTTTACATTAACCTGATAAACACACACAAATATAACAACAAAATCCGTTTTCCATGAAGGAAAGCTCAGGAAATGATTGAAGGCCGTTCAAAACTATTAAGGTACGACATCAGCGAATGTGCTAGCTCAGGACGTGCACCACGTCGTTTTCAGTGATGATTATCGAAGTTGGTAGGACTGATACTTCTGTCTTTCAAAGAGGAGGGGGGAAACATTTAGGAGATGTACCTGATGGCGTCTGAAAACACTTTCCACCCAGACTGAATGTCACAAGAAAAGTAAATGAGCAATGCTGACATTGGCTTACTGCTGTTATGGAGGTAGTTAGAGCTAAGTTGTTGAGTACGTGTGAAGTGGGGTACTCTAACCACTGATGCTTTTGGACTGTCACCTTAATGTGTGTAAGCAAACACCAGGATTGTGGTGATCTGCCTCCGTTTGGCTTGTGTGTATTCATGAGAATGTCTTTTTCTACCCAGCTAAGACACTTTTGCACTTGTTGGCGTTCTACAGTATTACTGCCAGAACTGTAATTAGGCGATATTACCTATGATCAATCAGAAGGTAGGAAACCCCCATTAATAGCAAGTAATTTATAATTAGTGGCGCAGTTGTTGCTTAGCCACAGCTTGCCACAAAGATGGATGATTATCCAGTGAGAGAGTTTCAATAATTCTTCCAGCAGATTATAAATTAAGAAATGTTCAGTAATTCGGAATCCGAGCAGAGAGGAAAGGAATGTCGAGCGCTTCCCATCGTTGGGGCTATCGTCTCGGACAAACTCAGGACAAGAGACAGACAAAGCAGTGCGAGCTGACTGACAACAGCACTTGGAAGCATAAAAAGACACTCATGCCAAAAGAGGACAAGACTCACTAAACCTCCAGGGTTGGAGGGTAAAGTAAAGACAACCAATTATTGTCCATGTGGAAACTACATGCAGTTCGAGTCCTTAGCTATGCCAGGGCTTTGCTGGGTTGAAACCTCTCTGTTTAGCTCATATTCTGCATAGCTAGAAGGATTCCAGGTCATTCCTACGTCAAATATAGTTCATTTGTACATTTTTCCAGTCTCCTAGTGTTTGATCCCGGCTTTCCCTCCACCAACATTTATAATCCCCTTTAAGACTCCAGATCTTAAATTCAACGTCCAACACTTCAGATCTCTTTAGATCTATAGACTGAAACGTCTCTCTATGTCCGTCGTTTCGGGCTGCTTCAGCATTTCTTCACCAAACAGTGTTTGAAGGCGGAGGGTCTGGTGCTCAGAACGCAGCCCTTGGACAGCTTGCCATCCTGGTCCTTGCACTGTACCGTCCGGCTCTGCCAGCCGGTATCACAAGTCCTGGAGCAAGTCATCCAAGGACCTGTTATCCACTGGGGACCTGGAAGAGGGGTTGAAGAAACAGAAGCTGTAGTTGGCCTTAGCAGTAAAGCAGCAGGCGTAGAGGAGACGGTAGTGGTGCTAACCGTGGTGGACTGGGATGTGGTGGACGTTGCAGTGGTGCTCTGCAAAGGGGTCAACTTTGAGTTCAAATGCTGCTGCGGTGCGGTCCACCTTGGCATGTAGTAACTATAACGGACATCGAGGGGCTTTTTCGAATCTGTGGCTAGAATCTGGACCACCAAAGCTTCTTTGAGAGCCCCAGGGCCCATGCTGTGGAGCCACTCATCGTGATGAGTCCACCCGCTGTAGTTGAGTAAAGAACCGTTGAGCGGGATGATGGTCTCTGAGGTGGAGATCATGAACTTGCCATTTAGCAGGTACTCGCTGCCGGGTCGCCGGAGGGCGAGGTAGGCGGTGAAGCGGGTTTGGTCCTTGGCCATGTGCTGACGGACCTTGATGTGCGTGGACCCTGCAGGGATCTTCACGATATCAGTGTATCCTTTGCTGTTTGCCAGGAGAAAAGTCAGAGGAGAAACATGACTAGCTGTAACCGAAGAGATTGAACAACAAACCCAAATCGCCAGGATTGTCTCTCCAAGCCTCACCTCTTTTTGGTGAAGTTCCCAACGACCCGTATGCATCCCATGTTGTCGCCTCCACATGTACCGCATTTGTCGAACTGGAGCTTAGAGCCGATGATGCCATCGCAGCCCGTGCGAATGCATTTCCCTTTCACACACACCGAACTGCTGTGAGGACGACACTCGGTCCCATCTGCTACCTGAATGCAGAAAGCCACGCCATCAACATCATCGTCCCTTTATTTATGAAACAGCTGGGCACAGGGCTGCAACTAAACGATTAACTGATTATTCTATTGATTATCTGGACTATTACTTGATTAATTGTATGATAAAACATGGCATTTCTGCAGATTTTTCATTAAAAGTATAATATGTAAATAAACAAATGTTTCAGTTCATTGTCTAAATGAGAAAATAAACATTTCATTGCCTAAAATTCAATAACAGCATTCCTTAAGTGAACGGTTGATCATTTGTAGCAAAGATGCTTCTGCAGCTAAAAAAAAACCTAAAAACTTCTTACATCAACATGAAGCTGAAAAGACTTAATTAGGTGATGGTTATTTTAATTGATCACGATTAATCAATATATCTTTTCAGCTCTAGCTGTGCAGCTTACTTACCCGCTGAGAGAACACCACATAGTAGCCTGTCCCTTTTGCTCTGCATGTCAGCTTGCACACATCCTTAGGGAGAACCCCTGCATACTTCGGCACCCACTCGACAAAGGTCTTCACCCCTTTTGGGTCCGTCTGGGGGCCGTTGCGGACTTCACACTGTTCTTGACGGAAACTCTTACCTGCAGAGACAAAACGCTTGTGTTAACCAACTGACCTCTTCCAGTTTCTCAGTCATTCCTGTGCTGTTTCGCTCACTTGAGGGTGGGCACGGCGGGAAGACGTTACACGTCCGATAGATGGCTCTCTTTCCTATGCAGTAGCGGCCGTTGTTTCGTGGCGCCGGGTTGTTGCACAGGCGCTGGGCAAACTGCACTCCACCCCCGCAGGTCCTAGAGCATGCACCCCATGGGCCCCAAGAACTCCAGCTGCCGTGGTTGGATGTCTGGGAAGCCAAACGAGTAGAAGATGAGAAAAAAATGAAGCAGATGAAGGAGAACAACTAGTGCTTCTAAGAGATACTGGATGCTATCAGCCAAGGGAAAGTTGGCGAGAAATCTGTGATAAGTAGAAATGTAGCCTAGGAAGGAATCTGCCATCATGTGATGATAACCGACGTCTGGTGACAGACACATGGTCGGCCAGAATCAAATTCTGCACATATTTCCACTTGTTTCAGAGTCATAAGTGAGGAGCGGATGAGTAATATTTAGCACTTCTGCTCTTTTCTAAATAGGCTTTTCCATATTTTTTTTACATTGCCTTGCAAAAACATGACTATCCCTTTATGCTGGTGGGAGAGATAAATTGGGAAGCGACCAAAAAGAAGCCAGTCACCACTTGGGCTGCATCCACGCATGCAGCCGTCTGCCAAGGATCAAATTACGCTCGTCATACATCATGTGACTGAAAAGCATAAAAGCAACGTTCCTTTCATCCCTTTTCTAAACATCTTAATCCCCTCTGACTTCCACAATCTTTTTCTTTCCCTCCTGAAAACCTGCCAGGAACAGATTTGGTGTCCCTACAGTAAAATTTTATTTTGATGTTTATGAATAAGGCCAGAGCTGAAGTCACATAAATAAGGCAGACCACACAGTGAAGCCAGACAAAGAATCTGTTTCCCTAGCAGAGCCTCTGAGTACCATGTGTTTATCTGTGTTTATTGCTATTCCAGCAGCAATTTGACTCCTACAAACAAATGCGGAAAGTTGAGCTATTAAAAGAAACCTATTTTTGATCGTGTTTTTTTTTTTTTGTTTCCCCTCACCGAATAGTGCTTCTTTCGGGTTTTGTCCACACACTTTCCCTGCAGGCAGATGCGCCCCTTCCCGCACGGCGTTCCCTCCACCGCTGGAAGCTTCTTGGTCAGACACACCATCTGTCCCTGGCGGATCACGGCGCACCACAGGCGGGAGCACACATCCATGCCCGGGCAGACGGTGTACTCCAGGCCGAAGGCCAGGCGGCACTGCCGGACGGCGTCGTAGCTCTGGCCCGGGAGCTCTTCTGGGCCGAGGAGGGGCTGACGGGGCGAGTCCAGGAGACACTCGGCTGTTGAAGCGTAGGAAAAAAAATTGGAATATATGAAGATTCTTGACTGGAAAATTTTATGTAACTTTTTCATTAACATTAATGAATTATCGACTGAGAACAAGCTCCTAGATCTTGCTGAAAAATGACTTTTTTGTTCATCTTTTCCCAAGTGTACTGAGACATTTTCACTAAAAACTCAAAAAATACTTAGTGTGATTTTGTGTTTTTGCTCTGCATTATGGTAATTTACAGATCTCTGCCTGCATAATCCTAATAAAGTTGGCCTGTGATACTTTAGACTCAATAAAAGCCCTGCAGCTGCTGCAACAGATACTGCCAAGCCTGAAATTACAGTGTCGGTGCTTGAATTATGCCAAAAGCCCTGGAACTGCAGTGCAAAGTGTCAGCAGCAATACTTTATGGCTGTCATGAATGAAGCTGCTGGATGAAACTGGAACGCGACGCATGAATCACTTTTCATCTTTGGCTGCACTGCAGCTAAACTCACTAAGAAGGTTAATAGAAATGTAAATAATGTCTGATTGACGTTGCAGCTCTCAGAGATTCTGATCAGAACCTAAATGATTGTGGATTGTGGTGTGTTGTTATTCTCCTGCATGTTCCTCCCGACTCACCGTTCCCGTCGTCGAAGAAGTCGGTGATGGTGGACGAGGTGCAGCGGCTCCAGGGCTTGGAGGCGTCGATAGAGGTGAGAATGGACGACATGAGCTGCTTGTGACTGTTGACCCCGAAGCGCTCCTCGCAGAACTTCGAATCATCGTGGGACAATCCCAGGAGGTGACCTAGAACCCCAGAAAGAGGTGATACATGATGTACAACTTCAGGAGAAACCCAAAATAAAATTCTACTTGCAAACAACAGGATGCTGGAAGTTGGCCAAAAATATCTCTGATCTGAGCAAATAAAAATAAAACTCCTAAAAGTGTTCATGGTAATAATGATAACAATAATAACAATAAACCCCACATTCCGATCTGGGTTGGCAGCGTCACAATGAGATGTTTTTATTCCACATCAAACCGTGCGCCACTTAATTCCAGTAATGTGAGGAATGTCAAGTCCTGTCTTGAATAGGCAAATGCACCGCGCAGAAAGAATCCGAAAAGAAAACATTAGCAAGTGGATGATGTGATTTCAAGCCGCCAGAAGGAAGCGCTGACAGATGCATTCGCGTGCCCTGGCGTGATCCCGCTCGTCCTTCGTGTTTTGTGCTTACCTATCTCGTGAGCAACGGTGAATGCGGCGTGAAGGCCGTCGTCCTCGATGACGGCGCAGCTTCTCTCCGGAGAGCAGATTGTGCCGACGTCCGCCATGCCCAGGGTGTCGCAAGAGTGGTGGCCACACAGGTCCTGGACAGAGGAAGCGATGCACATCTAAATCACTGCTTAAATGAGAAACAGCAGCATAACACCTGGAATTGTTACATGTGAAACAATTGTTGTGTCATCACAATTAGACTTTTAAGAAGCTTTTGGATGAGAGAAAAGCATTGGTGCACTAAAAACAGGAAGTGAACAGCTGGATAATGATGACACAAGAAAAACAGACATTATTTATTGAGAATATGTTAAATAGGAGTGTGTCCGTTGACAGTGATGGACGTAAAGGATGCAGTGGGCATTTTGCTACAAAGATCATCACCACGAAAAGGAAACAACTCAAACCTGAAAGGTGAGGACACAGCAGAATCCGTGCTGTGCCGGTTTGTTAGGTCTCTAATGCCTCCCGACTTCTCTCCCATTTGCTGACTAAATCACCATAGAAATATTCACTTCAAGTGACTTTTCCATCACCACTCTTGTGCTTTGCAGCCACTGTGCAAAACACTGATCCCTTATAAAAAGTAACATCACTTTTAGTAAAGCCTAAACTTCTGTTCTTGGCTTCTTTGCAAAAATCTTGTGATTTTGGCAAAGAAAACAAACGTAGCTATTGTAAACTATGAGGCTGTTTTACGAGTTCTCATAAGTCCCATAACTTTAACGTGTGTTTCCCCTCCAAGGAGTCAACTTTCTCTCACCCCCCTCAATAACCAGCTCCACTAAGTGCTGATGTTGTCGAGGGGACCTAGATGCCAGTTTCCCTCCATGTGCCTTGAAGCGAGAATCGATTCCTGCTTTGATTCCCACACATGTCCACACAGATGAGGCCTCAGGCTGGACAGCCTGGCCTCGCTGAGCAGAGATCAATTTACTAATCGAGTGCCTGCGCACGCTCACACACGCACACACACATAACAGTTCGAAGTGTACATTTAGGCTAGGGACGTGCATGGATGCATGAAGACCAAAGTCTGTATGAGTGAACATTAGAACATAAACGCACACACACGTCCCGGGGTGAAGATGAATCGTCATGTTAAGCGGTGCTGACAGGCCTGCTGGGTCGTGTGTGAGAGGCTCTGTGGGGAGGGTGTTTACCCGTTCCGGTCCGATCCGTTTGGAACAAACTCCCTTGTGTTTTTCACTCTCACACATGACTGACTGGGTGGGACACAGAAACACACACACACACACACACACACACACATGCAAACACACTTGTGATAACTACATTTAAGTGGATGGGCGCATTCTTACAAATAATTCAGAGTATGCAAAATCGCTGGTGCTCACAACCCAAACACACAATAAAACGAACAGGAAGCTTCTGCCGGCTGACTGCTGGATACATGAGGAGCAAACAAAGGCTGATTCTGACTGCATGGACGGCTGCCGAGAGCCGAACAGAGCAGAAGTTTCTCCAAACTTGTCTGTGCGCAGAAGAGCTGCTGCACTCTGATCAGAAAGTCAGTGGACGTCGGGAAAAGTTTCCCTGCCTCTCTTTTCCTGTTGGCCAAATGTCTTCCTCTCCATTTCTTTTTATTCATTCATCCATCCCATCTCTGGATCGGTTTCAAGCACACCTGGATCTGTGCTGGCAAAACGGTGTAAAAGGAAACGTGCGGGCAAAAAATTGGGGATCTCCTGCTAAATAACGACACGTGAATAATACCTGAATTAACCTCAAACCACATGTCAGCTTGTCTAATTCCCTTCTCTGCCAAGACTTGGCAGAGACTTGCTTTTTTATCCTGAGGGCTCTGAAAGAAGGAAAAAAAAAGAGGCAGGGCGCGAGAGAAACAAAAATAAGTTCAGGTATCAGACGCCGGGGGTAGAGGGGAAAAGATGGAGTGGTGCCGGAAATTAAAGCAAAGAACAGAGAGAACAAGGGGTTACAGTAATATTGTCAGAAACAACATGGGAACAGGTGGGACACTGGCTCGCAAAGGTCAGGGCCTCGAGCCCAGCTGTGCTTGTGTGTGTGAGGTATGAGACCATTTGAAATCTAAGCCAGTGCTGGTGTTAAACAAACTGAGCCAGACACACACACACACACACACACACACAGGGCTCCTTTAGGAGAAGGTTTAGCTCACTTTAATATCCACTGCCAAATGATTCCAGCAAACCACATGAAGATACAATCTGCTAGGTGATTCAGTTCATGTTCATGCTCAGGTGCATCGTCTTGTTTGGTCAAATTCACATCAAATTAATCAAATTCTGTTTCACTTTATGCGACACCAGCTTTAAAAGCCAAAGCTGCCTATTAACGAAAACAAAACCTGGCCTAAATAATTTTTTAAGCCAAACAGAAGGATTGATATACTTGGGTTTTATCTAGGACTATTTGTTCCGGGACAAATCAAGATCCCTGGCCAGATGCATATTGTTGACAGCCAGAAAGTCCAGGCTGTGGCTATAGGATCCAGGAGGCGTCTGCAGGACATCAACATGTGCCAGACGAAGTAAAGCATGTGTGAAACCTCAAGAGCATTTAAAACAAACAGAGGGGCTGACTGCAAGGGGCAGAAGGCTGGGAAATGTACAATACAATGTACAGACACACAGGGAGGAGCCTGGAAATGACAACAGCGTGGAAGGGAAAGACGTGCAGAAAGTTACTGTGACATAAACGATCAGTTTTTCTTCATATCGTGTTTGATTAAACTGTGCAGAATAAGGAGAGTTGTAGGTTCGTCTTCCAGGATGGCCAAAATGCCAATCACTAGCTCACAGAAACTAAGTAAATCCCCAAAATCCATACAAACACTTTAGGGTTTGTAGTAGTAACAAGACAAATGTGGGGCTTTGTCTTCATCCAAGCTCAAAGCAGTCCAACCATGCGTAACATTAAATGTTCCCACTTACACACAAACACTCTCTAGCATGTCTCCAGTGTCCTCAATGTGCCCGTTGTCTTGTTTCGCTGCTGGCATGTGTGGAACTGGGTGACGCTGTGGTTCGGGTCGGCTCTCTGGGAGCTCTAGGTTTTGGAGTAATTAGACGACAACCACAAAGAGGCGTGTTCCCTCCAACCCCGTGCCGCTTGTGGCCTGCCATGTGGGAACAAAGGCCTGGTCTGACTCCACAGTCAAGATAGGATCCACTTCAGAGCAGAAAATTAGAGCCTACTTAACAGCTGCTCCAGATTTTGGTATAAAAGAACTTAAGCTTATTTCATACCTTCGACATTCTAAAGTGTTGTTTCCCATTTCCGTTCAGGTTATTTTCCCCTGAAACACCTTAACACACATTTCTATTTTTAAATACATCAAACTTGCCCCATTTTCCAACTCAAATGCTGGAAAACAGGAAGCAAATTATGTATTTTTTTCTTTTTCCTGGCTGGCACTCCGTCAGTGGAAACACTATTGGGTGTAAACGGTTTTCTGTGACTCTTAACATTTTCTGATCTCTTCTACTCTCCGAAAAAAAAGTGAATTGTGGGGTGGCAACCTGTGCAAGTGTGGTTCCTGAGAAGAATGTGGCTAAAACAGACATATTTACAAGTTTCCGTCACAGTTTAATGACAATACAGAAAGATGGGTGGAAACAAATCACTTCAGACAAGTAAATTGCACAGGAATGCAGCTTTTAAATACCGCTTTCACTTATTCCTCAGCAGCTGCGTGGTATGCCTTCCTACTTGCTGAAATGGTTGACAAAGAAACCAGAACTGATCCAGATAATAGCCTTTAATAGCCAAAGAGTTTAAAGGTTAAAGTGAGTTTGCCTCAGAGGCGGATTATTAAGTGTTTCTTCTACAAGATGAAGGGATTTAAAAGCTGTTTTTCTCCCCGCAGGACTTCGAAAGATATAAACAAACTAACTATTGCTAATACTGGGCTGAGCTCAGTATCAGGGTTTTATTGCCCAAAAATTGACATGATGGCATCAAGCAACTTTGCAGGTTCCTCAGTTGCCTACAAACTCCCATTCCACCGAATCGAAAAGGCGATCTGTTGAGTGATCTGGTGACTGTTGAAGCCATTGGCTTACAAGAAACTCATGGCTTTTTCAAGCAAACAGTTTGAGTTTATTTCAGTTGGCAGGTACATTTAGTCATGAGTTTTTCCATAAGATCAAGGCTGCATTAGCATGAAAGTGAAAAATTATAGCTCACTGCTTTTCCTGTCATATTTTATGAGTTTCCTGTCCACTTTGATTACTTTGTGTGGATCGCTGTTTTCATGGACTGCCAAAAACAAATATCTGATTGATTCCACCTTTCTCTCCTTTGGCTCTCTTGTTAACCCTCAGGCAGGTGTATTGGCAACAGGCTTACTGAGGAGCCACGAGGTGCTTGGCTGCAGAAACTGTGCCATGCATGCCAGCCGGCTGACCTCTGGAATGCACTACCAGCTGCCTTGCCAAAGCACGGTTGTGACAGCGAGGCACGAGTTCAGGGGAGCCAAGGCAACACCACGTTATTTTGCTCTATGACAAGACTTTGCATGGCTTGGACACACCACAGTCCAAGGCAAGCATTCTGACAAGTAAACCGGAGTTCACCACCATGAAGCCACACCCGGAGAGATGAAGAATGCCTGCAGATTTGCTGCTGCCCTGCGGCTTTTGGACCTGGCAGTTAAACGAGGGCAGAAGGGAGGAGGGTAGAGAAAAGGATGGTGAAAGAAGGGTTATGCGAGTGTGGTCTCCGTAACTGTACGGCCTCAAGGAGGGAGGATGTGTTTGTTTTTCTGACAGCTCCTCCAGTCTACAACTCCTGGGCTCGGCTGACAGACACTGCAAAAAGCAGCGGGGAAAATATGTCCAAGCTGGAGTGATGAGAGACAGAATTGAGAGGAATGGAGTGGGTGAATAGGAGACTATACAATAACGAGCACATACAACCAAGTTTCAGCGGAAGTGTTGGAAGTATTTCTGCAATGCAACCAGCAGCTGATTGGAAGAATCTATCCAGGGAAGGAAGAATGAACGGCGATGGTGCGCGCGCTTTAGATTACGCATACTCTGAGGCTGTCAAGGGACTGGGAGGGGGAGGATGGAGACAGAGCAGCTTGCCTAGAAAAACACCAGGCGCAGGAAATAATGTTTTCTTTAACGTTTTTTGCATTACATATGCACAATTCAGCAAAAAGACGTGAGGAGGAAACGTATACAAGATCAAGAAGTATCACAAATCATTGAAAAATGATTCATATATATCATAATTTAAACAAAGCTGGACATAGTTGCTTAAATGTGCTAGTAATGCATTAGATACACAATTCAATGGCTGCATTTGAAGTTCTTCAGGTATAGTTTCTTCCATTATATTTTAAAATCATACAGGATCATTTTATGTTTATTTCTTTAAATGTTTTTGTGCTGCAGTGCACATTGAAATATATTTAGCTACTATGATGACTCATGAAATAGGCCCTAATATCTGATTTGTTAACCTGGACTACAACCCCACTTCTGACCAATTACAGTGAACCACCACATATGTGCAGTTCAGTATTCAGCATTTCTCCTATTTGCAGATTTTTCTGTGAAACCTATTCCCAGAAAATTAAGACTATCACAGCTTTCTAAATAAAATGCAGGGTAGGAACCTGAAGTACTTGGGCACTTATAATAAATCAGTCCCACTGACATCAGGCAAACTGTCAAAATGAAAACAAACGATGTCACTTCATGCCATTCTGTTTCACCCAAAGTTTCTTCTTTCTGTGGAGAAATGGTCACAAACATCACAATTTGTCTAACTTACCATCAGCAGCTTGCTTGCCAATTAGGAGAGTAAAATGACAGTGAATCCATGTTCCTCTCCAGCGACATCTACTGTTTAGAATGATAACTGCAGTGAGTGTAAGAAGCCTGCTGCCTGCTTAAGGCTAAGCTTAAACTGACACATATTGTAACACATTTATATGTTTCTGCAAAAAACATTTACTGGCTTTTTCTGTTTCTGCATTTAGTTCAATTCAATTTGTTTTTTTTTTCCTTTTAATGACATTGCAGAACTGTTGGACCTCGATAGTTTTACCTGGTTGGTTCCTTTATTGAGTTATTGCCATTCAGATGCAGCTCTGATGCCATTTCACACACTTGGCATCACACCATGGCGCAAAGCTTCTCCTCCCAAAGAGGAACAAACAGGTGGTCCTGCGTAAAAGGCGCGTGGCGGGCAGAGTTTGTTTACCTGCCTGGTGAAGAGGATGGCTGCGTCGTGGTGATGCAGGTGGTCGTCGTCTAGCGGGTTCTGCTGGTTCTGCCACTTGCAGAAGCTCTTGAGCGTCGCCGCCGCGTTCTTGGTCACCTCCAGCCCCTTCTCCTTCTCCGAGGCCGTGATGACCTTCACCACGGACAGCCGGATGGGGTTCTCGATGCTTGCGTGTCCGTAAAGCTTGGACGCGATGGATGCCAGTGTGAGCAAGTAGTGGTTCAAGTCCCTGCCGTACTTCTTGGTCATGGAGTCGTCCGCCACCAGGAGCAGCTCCACATGCCTGGCGCGGGACACCGACCTTTTGCGTCGCGAGCCGGGTTCTTTGACGAGGCGGCTCCACCATCTCCTCCCTCGCGCGCCGTGCCCCTCTTCTCCGTCCCGTCTCCCCTTCTCCCGACCTCGGTGCCGCCGTCTTTCCGCCGCATCCCTGCGCCCCCTCTTCCCGTCGCGCGTGCCGCAGCTCTCGCGCCCCTCACTCAGAGCCTCGAAGCTGAAGCTTTCGCGCGTGAACACGTGGAGCGCGCTCTCCGCATCCCGGTCGTGCAGGGCGCGCGTGTCGTGCTCGTGTCCCTTCGCCCGGATGATGGGAGTGATGGTGTAGCGCGAGTGGTTGACGGCGAAGAAACCCTCCAGACCTCCGCCGCAGAGGCTGAGGACGGCGAGAGACTCCGGGTTGGAGTTCACCGTGCCGCGGTACGCGCAGTCCCGCTGCAGAGGCGCGGGACTCTGTCCCATCATCGCGAGCGCATACTGAGGGCTGAAGTGATGCGACAGGACCGACTCATCCCGCTCCATGTCCAGCTGAAAGCGCCTCCCATCCAGGTACACCAGGTAGCCCACCTTCCCTCCACCGTTGTAAATCCGATCGATGGTCCGCACCACCCCGTCCGTCCTCCGGGCAGGTGTGTGCAGCGAGCCGCTCGCAGGTGGAAGATAGAACCCCTGGAAGGTGGACACCCCGGCTCCAAACTCCACGACGCACAGCAGTTGCAGCAGCAGCCGAAACCAGAGCATACTCCCGGTCAGAGCGCCAAGGAGCCGCGGCATTGTTCACTCCAACCCGAAAAACATTTAGATCTCCGCTAAAACATTCCCGCCGTGGCTGAAAGGGACAACTTTAGGTGGCTGCTGTTGTCCATGCGTAAAGCGCATCCTCCTCTCTCCGTGTCCGGATCCCCCGTGCACAAGGCGCACAGCAGTGACCAACAGGCGAGAAAACAAAACCATTGAAGAAGAAGTGGGAAAAGGAGAGGAAAACAGAGCGGTGGAGAGGAACTCTGCGCAGCTTGGAAGAAGACTGAGCTGAACTTGGGAGAACAAAAACACAAAGTTTGCTCTTAATAGGACCCAGAGAGGAAAAGTCCTGCCCCCTTTTGCGCTCAATCACCACTCCTCCACCCCCACCGCCTGTTCTCTCTGTCTCCCTCTCTTCTTCAAATCAGAGTAAAATGAAGTGGTGGAGGAGAGAAGCCTGAACAATGCCTACTTTGGAGTGTTGCTAGTGTTTGCAAAAGCACAAAATCCCACATTGTTGCTCTTGCAACTGGGATGTAAACATCAGCACTAACAGGAGCAGCATCAACTTCTGTAATCCCTCCATTAAACACCAGCATGCTACTTTTCCACTTTGAATCCTTTAATAATTGAAGTTGAACTTAGTTTAGCTGGAGAGTTTCAACAATTGACAAGGGAAATAGATAATTTATGATCATTCCAAAGAAGAAAGTCATGGAGTTCACCGCTTCCATAGCAGACCTTTCATTGTGCGGTTGTGTAAAAGCTGTGAGTTTGCAGACACTATGTGCTGCATGTCTCTGGTTGGAGGAGAAAATGACTCTGCAGGTGTGGGTCTGGGTCTGTCGTGATTATTTATTGGAGTTCCCCAGCTGCCCCCCTGGGATGTTGCACAGAAGTTCGTCAAAACTGAAGTCACCGTTGAAGTCATGCACAAACATCCTCCCAGAAGGCTGCTGGCAGGGAAGGAGTGTTTTTAAAGTTTCATGCTCAGCTGCTGAGTCAAAAAAAAAGTTTGTATTTTTCAGTGTTTGCCACGAGGACGGCGAAGAGCTTCTATCCATAGAGGTAACCTGCTGTTATGAGCCCCCAACCAATCACTTGATGCGGAATTTGATATGTAGTCTTATGTTTCAAAGTTGCTACGTCAAGTGGTGGGAGGCCGTGTCGGCTGTCCTTTAAGCTCTTAATCCGAAGCATTCTGGATGACTGATCGGCAGCGTGGGCAGTGTGGATGGAGAAGGGAGAGTGGAGGAAAAGTCTTGCCTCTCATTAATTCACATACTGTAGAACACAGCCCAGTCTCTTTTTTTTTTTTTTCGTTAGGACCCTCCCCTAAGAACTTCATATGGAGATGGGAGGGTCAAGTGATGGAGGCACTTCAATTCATGACCCCATGTTATAAAATCCTTGCTGTTCTTCACCTGACGACAGACACCAAGATGGATCCAATATCAGGTTGAACTTGGTGCCCATATCACCCTCCTGTTATGCAACGTATCTCCCACCCCCCACTGCCCGTCTCCTTTTTCTTTCACCACCCTGACCCTCCCACAGACTGCTTCTCCTTTACACCACACTGCCAAGTGCACTATCTGAAGTGGTGCTAAGCTCACTGGAGGCGTCATACCTCTGGAAGGAGGCAGCTCTGCTTCTCAAGCTGTGATGAAAAATGATGCAGCTGCAAACTAAGTGGCACCAAGCTTGAGCACAAATTAACAATCCCACAGCATCTTTTCAAAGCCCCACTGACACAGCACACAGCTTTGGTTCTCTCTGCCTCTCTCCTCTTTGAATCCCACATGCTAATCCTCCCATCATCTGAAAGGGATATGCATCTATGCCAAGGCATCCATATGGACATAAACCACCCCCGTTTATCCACACACACACAAAAAAAAAAATCGGCAGAGTCACACGTAGGAAGCTGGCTGCACTATGATGTTGCAAACCATAACAAGTTGTGTGTGTGTGTGTGTGTGAACGTGCTGAGCCACGTGCGCGCAGGGACCGGCCCACTTCCGCGGCGACTGAGCTGAGAGGGAATCCAATACGGCTAATTGACAGGCTGAGCCGTTTATGTAACCGCCGGGCTCCATCGGCTTGAAGCTGCCGCCCTCCGCTTCGTCTCTGGTCTCCATGACACCCTCCGCTTCCTCTGCCCACACACGCGACTTCCTCTCCATCCCATCGTGGACGCCCAAATGAACCATTCCCATCAGGATGAGGAGTCTTGGTTTGCAAGATGCGCTCCCAGCATCTTTTACATCTGTCGCCGTGGTGACAGTGTGACTGGACCACAAGTACATCATGCCTCAACACCGGCACGTCCACTTTCACACAGCTTGACTCTCATCTGGAAACAAACAGACACAACGGACCCTTTTCTCCACAATCAGTATATATATTGATTCAGAAGAGAACAAAAGAGGCACAGCCGTAAAAACACAGATGATAACAAGTGGATGAGTTGATGTAAAAGGCTTAAAGCACAAGCTCCTTCTAAGTTTGCTTCCAGGACCTCTTACATGTTTAAATCATCACACACCCGGTCATGAAATGCTTCTACTCCACTTGGTTTCCGAGATGTAAACAAGAGATTCCAGCGTACAGTACATTTTGTCCTGGACTTACAGAACAGGAAGCTCATTTTGAGACCCATAGTGAATTATTAAAGCACGTCTGACTGTGTAAACCTACACACGTTTACATGAGAAATAACAGCAACAAAAAACACAACTAAAAAAACTTGCTGTTTGCATCAGGGCAGATACTAAAGTATAGGACAGAAATATGAAATAGTTTCAATAATTCTCCATGTTTACATTCTCCTTCTGCCACATACGGTGTCTCAAAAGTTTACACAACCCTGTTGAATTTCAAGGTTTCTGTGTATTTCAAACATTTTCCATCTATAACATGTTAGCAGTTAAAGGGGGACAAATTTAAAGAAGGGAAAAATATGAAAAATAAAAAGCTCAAATAGGCTTGGTGGATAGATCTGCACCTTCTTGAAGCAGCTTTTGTGTTCTGGAGTAACTAAAGTTTAGGAGTTGTAGAAAAGATGTTTCTGACATTTTTAAGAGAGAAAGTGGAATATTCTCACAAATGTGTGCAACATAATTTAACAGGAAAACATTATTAACTTCAACAAAGTATAAAAAACTACATTTCTTGAAATTAGCTTGAGATTAGCTCAACTTCGATGATTGTATTGTGTTCTACGCAACATTTGTTTTTTTTTCTTTTTTTTCAAATTTCAATTGAAAATTTTGTAGAAACCATAAAACAGTGAAAATAAAAGAAGAACTAAATGTCTTTGGACATTAGCTCTAGAGAATATCCCATAAAAACAAAAAAAGAAATTTAAAATTTAATTTTGAGTATTGTAAACAGTGCAAATTTCACTCTTGGAAATTTAATGCTATTAATTATAGGTATGTTCAAGCTGTAACTTCACTCCTTCCCTTCCCATCAATGAAACATTGAACAATACAGGCAGACATCTTACAAAAACAATCAGAACAACAAGAAAACTTAAACATTTGGTGCAGACATTAAAAAATATTGTATTGTTCTTTTCTTGTTCTTTGAAGCAGCACTAGTTTAAACAAACTAATTTAAACGAGGGTTGCAGAGACCCTCAAAGAAGATATACTATTACGATATATCCTTCCAGCTGCTTTTCAATTTGAAATGTTGACCTGTTTGACCAATTGTTCATTTTAATCTCACTAATAAGCAGGAAAGCGTTTCAGCAACCCTCGTTTCTTATTTAATCAATATGACTACATTTCCCAGCTTCTGTTCTGTTTATTATTGCTTACAACAGTTGAAACAAATGCACTGAAGTTTTTACTCTGGATTCACCCACTAAAAGATAATCTGTGCTGAATCTAAAGAAATTCTGCAAAACTAATGCAAACTAGTGCATGTCAAATCTGTTAAGGTGTTCACAACAAGCTCTAGCGCTTGGCAGCAAAAGTGGCATTTAGTGGACGCAACTCAAGTATTAACTCCACTTGGTTTGGATGAGAAATTCAAGAAATCTCCAGATAAATCATCTGACATCACATGTCTGACTCATGGAGTCATTTCAGCAGACATGCTAACACTCTCTGAGTCTCTCATAGAGAGTATAGTGTAGCTGAGGACTGGGTGCTGCTGCCAAACAAAGGGAACGTCTGCAGAGGTTGTTCTTGTTACATGGTCCTCAAGTACAGCAACTAAGCTGTAAAATTAGATGAAAAGCTATGATAGCAAGTATGGGGATAAAAACGGTTAAGATTCAGGAGTGTGCGCTGTTTTTGTATGGAAAAGACCAACTCAGGTGGGCAGGAACAGGAACAGCGACTGATCTGATCAAGTTGTATCCCAGTTTAGGGTCGGACGCTCTGATAATTCTTCCAAACTGTTGACTCTGGAGTTTTTTTGGTAAATTATAACATTTCTCCTTTAACGTTTTTCAAAATAAAGTCTTCTGTTGTGATCAGCTGTTCTGTTCGGCACACCTGACTGGCTGAGCAGCATACGGTGCCACAATGCGTCCGTTATCGTCATGTCTTCTTTTCTGGGGGGAGCTCCATGATTTGCTGCTTCGGCTTCCCGTTGAGAGGCAGCACAGGGCTGTAGGTCAGCGCCGAGCCGTTGGTGGAGAGGTGCTGGAAGGCCATAGACGACTTCTCAGCAGGGATGCAAAGGCGATGGAAGCGCTAAGGAGTCGGATGAGTTCCAGTTAGAAAATAAAAAAGCAACATCTTTTCTGTGAAGTTTAAAGTCCTGGTCGAGAAAATCACCTGCGGTAGAGTTCCTGGAGTGGTGAGCAGCGCGTACACGGCCCAGATGGGGAGCAGGGAAACCGAGGAGAGGGTCAGGATCCAGCCGAGCGTGGTGGCCCAGACCGGAGCCACCAGGCCTTTCCCCAGGTTCAGCGGAGACCAACGCACCAGAGAGAAAATAAAAGTGGCCTGAAAGAAGATGGAGCGATACGATTCTTTGATGTCATCACTCTATTCCAAGATTTAAGTCATGAATTGTTGAAGAAAGTGTAGAATGACATCTAACAGGGAAGACATGTAACAACTAAACTCTGTTCATTGTTTATTGTCATAAAACAATTCAATTATGCAGAAGGTAAAGGAGGTTAACTGCATGACTGTCAAAGAAACATTGTGCTCAAAATGGAGTAAAACTTATAGGAGTTGTTCAATAAGGGCTGAAGGACACCGATACCCGTCCTTGGTAACGTGCTGCAGTTGGACAATGAGATCACGCTCATTCTCTAGACGAACCTCCAACAACAACAGATGGATTCCTTCGTTGGAATGCAAAGCAGCGCTACTCCTCAGCCGCTTCCAGAACAACAGACGGCAGCAGTCAGGCGGGATTTTTCCCATTTTTACAAGGCTGGGCCCAACTACCTTGAGTAATGGCTTTTTTCCCCCTGACAGCAACTACTGGAGGAATGTTGTAAACTTGGCACTGATCTGTGATGCAGCAGAGGTTGTTCAGATAACGGAGGACTGGCTTTAAACTTGGTGTTAATGTCAGAATTCAAAAGTTTTCTAGACTTACATTTCAAGAGCTCTCAATTAATTTCCCCATTTTAAGAAGAAATACTAAGAAAACTGAATTTATTGAAGATGCAGTATTTTTGGAGAGGCAATGCTTTAAATACCGAACCTATGACTAGACGAATGTTTGGACACAGAGACGGCGGATGGACTGTTTTGATGGGAGGAATCCCATCAAATCAATGTATGGATAAATGTTTGAATGAATGATTGGACGGATGGACATAAGGACGGGTGGTTAAGAGATGGAATAAAAAATATTTTGCACAGTCAGGTAGGAAATAAGAATCTGGTAATGCAAAAAGCTTTCCATTTCCACAGTTTTCCAGGCTGGAAATCTATAAAATGGAATTGGAAAGACGAGGAATTCTGTTAGAGCCACAAATAAACCACAAATTGTTGCTGTTGCATACCTTATTTTAGCCTCCTCATCATAATTTTCTGCATAAAGAGAGGTTTTCCTTGTTTCTCTACCACATAGAAGTTCAGATATTTTGGTGGACCTTCAAGGTTCTGACTTTGGTCCAGATGTTACTCACAGTGCACACGGCTGGAGTCAGGTACTTCCAGCACAGTTTGAAGACAGGCAGGGGCCTGTAGCCTGTCATATCTCTGATGTTGCCACAGAAACGCTCGGCTCCTGACGAACAAGAACACAGCAACGACAAAATGAGTTTAGATTCTGCTGTCTTTTACTTGGCGGCAGAGAAAGCAAGAAAAAGACATGAGAAAAAAAATTAGCTTATTCTGCTGTTGAACCTTTTTATTCTTGCTACTGTGTCACCTGTGCAAACCACTTCACTCCTTGACTACATGCTAAGCAGAGTCCTTAAAAACAGTAGATTCCCACAGCTGTGACAGAGCTGAGAGTCCTGACCTCTGTGTTACCCAAAAGCCGTCGACTCAACTGCTGGGAGAGCGAAAAAACCCCAAACAAAAACACAACGTGAACGGATTCGGCCTATTTCTGATCCCAGAACAACAATTTATCGCTTTCCTCCAACAGCTGTACAGCTGTATAGTTAAATGCTGAACATTAGCTGGGCTGAGCTAATGGTGAACAAACAACTTTCTCCCTTCTCTCGTTTAAGTCGACAGGGGCTCCCTGGGGCCACTGGTCTGAGACTGAGAGGGGCCCAGGGGCAGATTTAGGGCCCAGAGGAGACAGACAGACGGGAGGATCTGGCCAGGAGCCAGGCTCCTGGCAGCAGAGAAAGACTGCAGCCAGATTAATATAGCAGCTCCTGACTGGAAGTGGAATGTAGGAGGAGAGGAGGTGGAGAGCTTCTATCAGGACCGACTACATTCATCAATGGAAGCATTTTAATCCAACTCTGACAGAAATGTAACTGCGAGTGGAAAAAGGAATAAAAGTTAAATAAGAGTGGAATAGATGCATTAAATACGATAAGAAAAGATGAAGAGGGAAAATAGCTCAGTATGGAAAAAAGTTATTAAATAAATGACTCTTTATTTATAGTGCACTCCAGCTGCATTTACACCCCTGAGATTTGAAGGAACACAAAGTAGCAGATAAAGGAAAATGATACAAAGTTTTCAACATTATGAAAACCTGAAAAGTGTGGTGTGCACATGCAGTCAGTGGATCAATACTTTGGATGCAAGTCTAAACCCATGGAAGTTAAAAAAATGCTAGCTAGCTAGCAAGGGCTTGCTAGCAGGTAGTTAGCGTTAGCCTCAACAGAAACAGAAAGCAATGAAGGTATTTCAAACTTCTCCCTGATATAAAAGTCCCACGAGAAAAATGAACAACACAGAATACAGTTGAAACAGCGCCGACACAGTAAAATTTTACATTACAACATTAAAGGTCAACTCACTTTCTTTTTAATATTTAAGATATTTTGAGGATACTAGCACTTCATTGCATCTCTGGCTGTACGTTTTTTCCTGTCTCTCACTCCATGGTGCTGCCACCACCATGCTTCACCATGAGAATGCTGTGTTCAGGGAGATATGGGGTAATTTTGCACCATATAATGTTGGCCAAACAGATAACAGTGATACCCTCAGCGACTTCTACCCTGACTTCATTTGTTAGAAGTGTAGAAGAGCTGGATTCGTACCGTAGACCCAGCCGATGGCCAGAGACTGGAAGATGGAGAGAAGCAGCAAGCTGGCTCCACTGCAGGAGAAGTGGTCATAGATCTGGAACACATAGAGACCACCCTGTCCAAGGTGGAAACATACGGAGAGGACAGAGTGAAAAACCACAACAAAAATGAAATGACTCCTTAGTTTGACATTATGGAAAAAAGGGCTAACAGAAAGCATGGGTGTCTTGTTTTTGTAGCTCTTATTTTGCAGAAATCAGACTTTTTATAGAAAATGACTTCGCAAAATCATCATTCGAGAATTTCATTAAACTCACTGAGGTCGTGCGACACTGAAGTCACATAAAACTCACCGGTGTGATCATGACCAGACCAATCAGGAAGCAAACGATACACACAAACAGCAGCAGCAGCTCTCTGCGGTACCCGCGCCGGATCACGTGGGGGTACAGGTCAGTCACCGAAGTCATGAGAGCCTCCAGGCTCACAAACTGGATCCCAAAGGAGAGGAATATGTTGGTGTGTGAACTGACAGATACACACTCCGTTGATGTCACATTGCAAAACGAAAGAGAGAGTCTACCTGTGTGTCGAGACCCAGCATGATGATCATGAGGAAGAAGCAGACGGCCCAGAGCTGAGGAACGGGCATCATGGCGACGGCTCTCGGGTAGGCGATGAAGGCAAGACCAGGTCCTGTCAGAAGACACCATGAACAGGCATGAACAGGCTGTTTACATTATTAATGATGCAGTTTTAACCATTAATAGGTTTCTAATACTGTATATATGTATATTTTCTTCTGAAAACAGAAAAAAAAACTTTCTACATATTCATATTTTATTCAATATAAAACAAGTCAGTCCTTTTAAACTATTTCACTTTGAAATATTCAAATATTATTTATATTATTTGAATTAAGTGTGTCAGTTATAGTTATTAAGTGTAAAAAACAGAAGCTTTAGTTTTTAAGAGTTTTGCTAATTCTGCCTATTTGGATTCAAGTAAATAAGATGACTATGCTAAATTTGTTATTAAAAACAAAATAGTGAAAAATGTCTGAAGACTCTGTGGCTCTGAAAACCAGTTTTCACCTGACTGAGCCACGGCGCCTATGTCAACGCCTTGTTCTTCAGCCATGAAGCCCAGAACCGAGAAGATGGCGAAACCGGCCAGGAAGCTGGTGCTGCTGTTCAGGAGGCACAGCATGAAGGAGTCCCTGGGAACAAACGAGGAACATGACGCATCGCCCTATGCTTTAGCACAGAAAAAAATGCAGCTTTGCAAAACAAGAGATGGATCTGGAGACTGAGGCGCTCGGGGCTGAGTGTGTGTGGGAACGTGAGACTGTGGGAAACATGGCAGCGAGGGATTTTCTTTGAGGTGTGGCCGTGTCGGAGTGTTTTCTCTGCCCATTCCTGCCATTCCTTCTGGAAGCCATCTGACCGGTGGGAGTTAGCATCTTACATTTCAGTGTGTGTGGGTGTGTGTGTGTGTGTGTGAGTCTCACTTATAGCAGTCATTGTTGTATTTGTTGTAACTGCCCAGGGCTGTCAGACTTCCCAAGCAGATCCCATAAGAGAAAAATATCTGGGTACCAGCATCCATCCATACCTAGAGAGAGAAGAAGAAGAAGAGCAGGGAATGAATTAAATACAATTTCTGATAAATCTGTACATTATGAGGGGTGTTTGTGCACCTGAGGGTCAGCCAGGCGGGTGATGTTGGGTTTGAGGTAGTAAATGATGCCCTGGGTCGCTCCAGGCAGGGTGGCGCCGCGCACCAGCAGCACAAGCAGCATGATGTATGGGAAGGTGGCTGTCAGGTACACCACCTGGAAGACATGCAAACGCTACATAAACCCAACTTTATTCACTTCTTCAGCTGGAATAGGTAAAGAAAATTAAATAATAGTAATCAAGAGGATAACAACAAAACAGATCTGGACTTTTTGAGAGGACTCCTGAGCAATGCATGCTGAAAATGATGTCCAGTTTTGGAGGTTGGTTCCCAGGCTTAATTGGAGTAGAAGGTGATTGACCCAGTAATTAGAGAGCATTGGGGTACTGGGTGTAATTGTGTCTGACTAAATATGAGCGTCCGGCTTGGAGAGGAAACCAACAGCCTATGAAAAGCAGAAAGACGTCAGAGGTCAGGCTCTTCCTGGAAGATCTGCTCTCATATTTTGAGTTTTTATGTTTCCAGGCTGTCAGGTTTTTTTTCTGATGGTCTCACATTTTCCTCAGGGATGCAACATTTTTGTTATTTGAAAAAGTCTTTACATCGCTGTTCTATGGACTGCACTAATTTCGATAGCGCAAACACTTTCTATTGAAAACTTTATTAAAAAAAAAAATATAGTTTCAGTTAGGTTAGTTTATTTTCCGCACAAATTTATGGTAAATGGAAAAGCAGCTAGTGAGAATAAAAAGCTTGTGTCATTTTATAAAGTACATGTAAATATCTGGTGTCAACTGGATATACTTTGTTTCATAACAGACTGATAAATGAACAGTTTGTACTGGAGTAGTTTCAGTTTTAACTCCGTTATGTTTCGACTTCAGTGCAATAACCTATTGAACGCTCGCCTGTGTTTATGACAGCTGTAAGTGTAAAACAATGTTATCAGGTTGCTCTGACCTTTCCGGTGGACTTCACCCCCTTCCAGACACAAAAGTAGCAGACGAGCCAGACGACGGCCAGACACAGAGCCAGCTTCCAGCTGACTGGACCCAGCTCATCTAAAGTCCCTGACAGGCGGAGCACTTCCCGTCTGGAACACACACACACATACACACACACACACACACACACACACACACGCATGAGGATGACATCAATCCGAGACATTGACTATACCTGTAAACGACATGCTGGCTTTTCTTACTCCCAGAACTCCATGACCGGTGAGGTGGCATTCACAGGCATGCTGCTCACATTTGCAGTCTGGTTGTATTTATCGAACAAGAAGCACGCGTCTGCAAAAGTACCAACACGACCACCTTTAACATTTCTACAAAACTGCTTCACTAGTAGCTTGTAACTCCGTCACTGACCCGTGTTCCACGTGTTGTTGCAGTGCGACCACGGCAGCTCGGCCTGGAAGCTGTAGAACAGGTAGAAAAGGGCCCAGGCCAGGATGACGATGTAGTAGACGCAGCCGTGCAGAATCATCACCTGGCTGGCGTAGCCAAGACCTGCAGGGACACGACAGGAAGCTCACATCACTTCCAAGTCGTTTGGGTTTCAGATGAAAGCGTCCTTTTTTTCTTGTTTTTTAACTGCAACTCTCAAGCTTGCAGCCCACTCCTCGTGTATCTTCATTAGGAATGAAGGATCTTGCGTAGGTTACAGACAGAAGGCTGTTTGTCTGGATAAAGAGCTTGTTTGTTAAGTCTGCTAATGAAATTCAGTCCTTTAATCTGCTACTGAAAAGTGCGGACCAGAGAGAAACAGACAAGAACAAATCTCTTTGTTCTGCGAGTTGACATAAGGCAAGCAAAGTTAGCAATTTTCTCTTTGAGGTGCAAAAAGCACACAAAGGACAGAAAAAAAATACATTTTTAAAGCAATAGCCCAACACAAAATAGCTTGCTTTTCATGTTCTGTACAAATAAAAATCTGAACGATCAGCATGCATTTGTATTTGCGTTCTAAAAGGTTGTGTGTTTGAACTCTTCCAAAACTGTGTCTAAAGTCAAGGTTATCATCCTCTGTTCCCTCCCCTGTGTTTGTGACGTGGAGCTAGACGTTCCCATACAGCTGAGCATTTATTTTTTATCTTCCAATTTCCTGCTCAGATAAGTTTGTTTCATATTGTCTGAGAGGCCGAGAGCCTAAAAGAAGAGAAGCTACAGCGGCAAAGTAAAATGCATGGAACAATTAAATGAGATTTTAGACAGCTGGACGTTTCTGTTTAATAGCTTATAAGGGTTTATCTGACTTCACTCATCGAGGGGCCGATATTTGAATGGCGGGACAGTTGAATATCTAACAAATCCAATAGGAAAGATTTGTGTTTTATGAATATTATTAAGACTGCTGCACAAAAGTTACACAGATTGCTGTGATAGACTGGAAGTCTAGTGGAAGGAAAAAGTGTGGTAGGAAAAGGCACTAAAGCAAAGCAATAAAAGCAGATGAATTGAAGGCTGTTACTGAAGCAACCTGGCTGATCGCCTCCATACCACGTCACAGTAATGCAGTAATTCATGCATTACTGCACTTTTCATTGCAAACACAAACAGTAAATGCAAATAGATTACTGATTACTTAAAAGTAAGATCACCTCCAAATAAGGGGCAAATGGTCCTCCAGGCGCTGACCCCTCCCAAGCTGGTGAACTGCCCCAGAGAGGTTTCCAGGAGGAACAGCGGGACGCCACACAGCACCAGGAACAACAGGTAGGGGACAAAAAACACGCCTGCACACAAACAAGAGGTTACAGAAATCTGCAAAACTCCTCCACACACCCAAAAAAACACGGAAAATGCAAAAAAATTGTTTTCCTCTTCACCTCCTCCGTTTTTATAGCAGAGGTAGGGAAACCTCCAGACGTTGCCCAGCCCGATGATTTGCCCGGCGACCGCCAGGAGGAACTCGGCCTTGCTGGCCCACTGGCCCCGGGCCTGCAGGCCGTCCCCCAGAGGTTCTTTCCTCCTGGGGAGGCCGGCGTGGGGGAACTTGGTCAGCGGCTGGTCGGCCGGCTGCGAGAGAGGCTGGTCGGCCATCACCAGTTCTGGCAGGGACACACACACACCCCTGAGGCGGGAAGAAAACAAGAGAAGTAAGCAGAATTAATGAGGGAGACGAGCACATCTTGCAGCTAAAGCAGTCAGAAGAAACATTTCGACACATAAAGGAACAAGAAGAGCGAGAAAAACTCACATTGTAGCGGCTGAGCAAAAGCTGAGAGGAATTCTGACTGTTGGTTTGGGTGGTTTGCTTATCTGAGCTGTGAGTCCCAAGGACAACTCCTGTGGGTGTGTGTCCTTTATCAGACGTCTGCAGGACATCAAATGCCTAAATTTGTCCCCTTCCATGCGTCGCAATGAATAACTGTTGCTTTTGTAAACGGAAAGGTTTCAAACTTTGCTTAAGAATGCTAATTTTTTTTTATAAAGTCTTGTACTTATACATTTTACCTATATTCTAATCCAAACATGAAGAAAAGCTATTTTTTTAATAATATTTGGGACTTTGTTTACTATTGTGACATGTTAGTATTAATAATGCTTCCATTGTTATATTTTTCCATTTGCAATTTTTAGCTTAAAACATACAGTCTTGCCAAAATAATCATATCTGTTGAACCTTTTCACATTTTATCACAACAAAAAAATTCTACTTTATTTCATTTTGATTTCATGCAGCAGACCAGAGGCAGAGGGGAAAGCGTACATGGTTTACATTTTTAATTTTTTTACATATAAGAATCTGAAAAGTGCTGCGCACTTGTATTCAGTCCCCTGTGAGTCAATACTTTTGTAGAAGCAGTTTAGGATGTTTGGAAACTAACATTTTTGCCAATTCTTCTGGGCGAAAGAGCTCAGTCAAATCAAAGTTCAAGTATTGTCAGATTTTCAGTTGGAATTGCACCTTTAGGACTTTGACTAGGCCATTTTATTAAATGTATATGTCTGGATCTAAACCACACCATCGCAGGTCTGACAGTAGGTTTAAGGTTGTAGTAACTGCTATATTCACTGTACACTATAAAAGACTCCTCACAGATTATTTTTGACATAAAGGTTAATTATAATCGAAGATTTTAGCTTCTTAGTTAATCTTCCAATTAACTTTAACCAGCTTCTCTTTTCCTGCTGAAGAGAATCCCCACAGAATGATGCTACCACCGCGGGTTATGCTTTCACTCACTTTTTTAAGAGTTTAAGCTTTTTTTGCACGTTTTTCTTTCCTTACATCTCTGGTGACAAACTGCAAATGTTACTTATGACTTTCCTTCAACAATAGCTTTCTTTGTAACAGCACTACTGTTTGCTAAGTTTCTAACATAAAATGTGAAGAAGTTGAAGGGCTCTTGATGTTTTTGACACTTTATTTGATGTAAATCCTCTCAAACTGCTTGTGTCACTTCTTATCTGTAAAGTCCAGTGTTTGTTGAAGGTCGTGGAGGATGCTGCACCGAGAATCTGATTTTTGTGTAACTTCCTCATATATTCCGGTGACCTCAGTTCGTTTTTCATCGTCGTCGTCTAACCATGTGATCAAATATCTCTGATGTAACAAGTCCAAACCACCTTTCATAACTCCAATTTAACTATCCACAGTACTGCGCTCACATGCACATCATAACGAGGTTGAGAGGATTATTCGAGCGTCCTGCCGCCGATACAGTATGAAACCATTAGTAACACGCGTCGTGTAACGCTGTCTGTGCAGGAATGAGCAGCAGAGGCGTGTTTAAGGCTCAGGATGCTCCTCCAAATCCCGCCTCACGCTACAGACCGCAGAGCCTCCACGTTAGTTTTCGCTCTGGAAGCGGTATGAAAAGACAAAAAGTAGACAACTGGACATGACAGCGCCTACCTCTGCGTTTCCGGTGGTTCTCCACACCTCGGCCACCCCCCCGCGCGAGCGCTGCTATGGTCTATTCCGGGCATGGGCTTCAGCAGCGACTCGGAACCAAATTTACACTCTTGTCTGTGTTCAAGAGTACATTCGGAAGACCGGCAATATAAACAGGTTACAAAATGAACCGCGCGGCATCATGGGTATTGAGTGCTCTTTTCCCCTACCCTCTAATTGTTTCAAAACTTCAGAGATGCCGCCCTTGATGACGACTTTGTTTCTAGTCTTTGTTACTTCCGCAACTTACCCTAGGGAATATTTTTCCTCAATTCACTTGTTAATATGAGTCCTCCTTCCTGTTATGTATATAATCAAGCAGGAGTGTCGTAACACTGAAGCAAAAACGTAAAAAAGCGTCTTTTGTAGCATAATAAACAAACAGGAGCGAGTAAAGGCTTCTGATTCGCTACAGTTCGTTTGTATGGAAGACCAAACCTGACGTGATTAAAAACAAAAGCAGAAATATATAAAGTGTCCAATAAATTAATCAGTGCACTTAAAATGACCAATTAATAAAAAAAAGAGAGAAATATGCCTCATGTTTTATACTTTAATTTACCACATTTTTTCAGTTTAGTTTTAACAACTTATATATTAAATTACACAATGTGCATTTTACTGTTTTTAAAATGCATGCGTTTTCTCCATTTTAAACTTTCATATATTTTTTTCCACACGTGTTTTTTTATTTCCGTGTGTTCTTTTGACATTTTGTCACCTATTTTTATTTTGCTGTATGAATTTCTGTCTCATTATGCAAATGAGGATACATACAACCAGTTTCAGGGAGATGAAGCTTAGCTAGTTTATTTGAGAAAAACAAAAACAAAAAAAACTATGCTTTTTCATATTTTGGGAGAAAGCAGCCATTGAAGTTGGTTTTGGTCCTCCATACTTTGGGTTCAGCTCTACTTTCAGCAGAAAGTTAATTAAATTTTTGAGCAACACAGACTTGTGTCACAGCAAAATAGGTCAAACTTAAATGGTAAATTATTCAAACTAGTGTATCCTAGGTGTAAAAGCAACCTAACTGGTTGTGCCTCTATTGGTGACAAACACTGCTGTCAAGCTTTTGAAATTATTGGCAATAAGTGTCTCACTGTGGAGAAAGTATTTTTTTGTTTTCTGACACATTTGAAGGTTTTTCCGGCATCTTGGTTGGAACTGAGCCTGTAGAGCTGGTGTACGTCAGCTATACGCACTTTTAATGGGCTGTATCATTACTTGTGCCCAATCAGCAGAGCCTTTATAGCTTCAGTAACACAATGCAGTCTCTTGCTAACATTCTGGTCTATGGACCTCATTCAGAAAATCACATTCCATTGCTTGAACATATTAGGCAATATTATTTGCAGTATAAATCACGGGCAAGAATGAAAGAGCTTGTACTGTAACCTGTGCATACGAGCAATCATGCATGTCAGGGTTCCAGTTTCGAGAATAATACAGTGATCTCAAGAAAAGAGTAACCCATTTGTTTGTGCAATCTGAAATTAATTATGCTCTTCATGCTTTCTGAGAACCGTAACCTTGACAAACTATTCACCCTTACGGCACTGGCGACCAGTAAGTTCTGCTTTTTAAATCACTCTTCATTATTAAAAAGAAACACAAGTTTATTTTTAATAATGAAACATCTGTTTCATTATTAAACATTATTAAACAGGAGTTTAATAATAATGAAATCCAGCCACATCTCAGTCAGGTGGCCGAGATGCTCACTTTATCAATCCATAAACATGGTAAGCATGACGCTGCTTCGATAATCTTGCTCATTTTTATTGCTAAGAGCTGTTGGGTTTTACAGCACTCATAATTTATGTGCATAGCTTGTTTTACAGTACGTTAGAAGATGTTACACTTTCCAAGTCTGTCTCTAACCCAACAAAATCTGTTTGTATCCAAAAGAAATTGCACAAAGGAGAACTCAGCGACACTCACATGGCTTAACAAACACCCTTCAGCTTATTTGTAATAATTAAATGCATTAAATGCAGCATTTGAACAATTTTTACTTTGTTTTTGCTCAGGCAAAATGGGTAAACACCATGTATTACATACTGTACAATGATATTCTGCATTATTTACAAGAGTTCTCTATGAGATTAGCTGTTCCTTTCATTTGATTTATTTAAAACAAGTCACCTAGATAACTTTTCATGACACAATAACTATTCAGCCCAATAGTCTGGCTTTTAACTCAACTTAAACTGTTGTTATTGTGAAATGTGTTTTTATAGGTCACAGGACAGGACATCTATTTCTGTCTGTTTGCAGGTTATCTTTATGGTTTTGGTGATATGTGTTAAAGATATGCTGAATGCTGCTAAAACTGTCATACTGCACAAGCAAAGGTGGTTATTAAAACCTGGACGTCTGATCTTAACCTCGTATCTTGATCCACATTTTAAAGCTAAATATAAAAAACATACATCAAAAACAGACACTTTAGAGGCAGAAGAACAAAAATATAATTTCTTCTACATACAAAACTTTAAGACGTGAAAGAACCTCAAAATAGCCAAATCTGAAGCTGTCTTCCTAAAAAATAAATAAATTAAATAGACTTTTTATATTGATTTACAGCTAACAACTTCAATACTACAGCACTAAACCGAGCTAAAGAAACAGACTTTGGCATTGTGGAAAGAAACTTCCAAGTCTGCAATTGACTAGCAATACACATTTTACATCAGATTATTTCAGGACTGTTCATTAGTTGGAAACTTTGCACAAAGGAAGCCAAGATGTTAAAGGTCAAGAGCTAGGAAGTGGTAAAAAGTCTCAACAATACATTAATTTCTCAACTACAAGTGTGCTCTTCACATGCAGCCTCTCCACATACAAATGCCTGAAACCCCTCGGGTCAAATAATCCCCCGGCACCAGGAGTCCTTTAATACAGCCTCTGTTGTTCTGCCTTGACAAGCCTCTGTAACGGCCCTGCAACGACATGTAACTCAGACAAGGTTCAGCCATGCAGACTTTCTAAGTGCTTTATGGATAGTTTTATAGGGCACTGGGTCACAGAGCCCTTGGTCACTGCATAGAGAAGGTGTTGAGAAACTCTGTTGCTCTTTGCAAAAAAGGAAGACTTGTTACTTCCAAGTTTAGAGAGTGATGCAAAATCAGTCATGATCATTGGGCAGAAGCATGACCACAGCCTAATTTCATCATTGTCAAGATGCAACTTCAATGATTCCTGTTTTGCAAAGACTGTGGTTGTTAATCTCATTTGCTGATTTGATCCTTTCGTCTTTAGTTTGAATTTTCATCTTGCCAAAAAACCCAAGAATAATCACTGAAAACTGAGATATGATGCCTTTGGAAGAGAAAGCGGTCCCACAGAGCCTCCACCATACTTTACAGTGTGTGTGTTGAGCACTGCTGCTTGTTTGTGTGTCACAGGAGGAAACATTGCCATGGCTCCATGTCCACTGCATGTCTGCTGCTGCAACAGAATCGATGCAAGAGAGAATCAAATATTTCAGCAGCGTCCCAATAATAACGCTGTTAATTTCACAATACATTAGAAGACAAAGATTCACTTATCTCAGCAGACTGGATCCTGAAAATGAAACTTACGACTTGACCTACTTTTTGAATGATCTAGCTGACATTTATTTGGCCCTTTTTGCATTAACTTTTAATTCCCAAACAATTAGTTGAGTCCTAAATATTAACAATGACTAAAAGAAGATAGTTACGTAGCAGCAAAATCAAGATACGCCGCCCTAATATGAGGATACTGAATTTCACGCACTTTATCCTAGTAGTGAAGTACTATTCAAATCAGAAGAGGATCCACATGCATAAATGAAATTATAGTGGTACAAAATAATAATAAAAAAAATCGGTATAATGTTTTAGTTGTGATAGAGCAATATAAATGTGTGTGTATGAGGTCAGAGAGTTTGAGAAGCAGGTGTCAGGTTTGCCATGTCTTTTGGTTTAGCAGCTACAGACAAGATACCCAACACCTTCACTGTGACCCGATCCGGCCGCCAGCTGCAAGCTACCAGAACCCAGGCAAACACACTGTATTACAGATTGCTATGGTCAGAGTGAAACATTACAGGGAACAAGAAATTAGGCGGATACGGAGCATGCGAGCATGCAAAGTGAGTTTAGGATCAAATAAGGGTCAGATTATTTCAGAATGGTGCGTATTACTGAGATATAAACGGTGTGCTGGAAAGAAAATCTCTTAGTTTCTGAAAAATAGCATATAGAGATGTAAGTCGGGAAAATGAAGTATGAGCAGATTCGCCTTTTTTTGCAAATTTTTTTTCAAAGAAAATCTTTCAGCACTATTCTTTTAATATTTCACACATGTTAATATTATTTATGCATATTAAGTAAAAGTTGCTGATTCACTATGAAAACACAGCTGACAAAAGCCGTTGGGGGTCTTTGCTCCTAGCTGTTGTTCAGCATGAATATCTGTTTGTTCAGGAATTATATAACTTGGAAAAAAATAATTTAACTCTTACTGGCAGCGGTTGTTCAAATACTCACCTACGTCCTTTCCTGACATTATGCTCTAAATCTATTTGGATGCATGCAAAAGATTTATTGTTGGATAGTTTTTCTAAACTTTAAGATTTAATCATCTGTTTTCGAAATAAAATCCTTACACTGGCATCTTTTAATGATCTGAATTGAGCACAAAGAAGAAAATCCACACCACACTAACGTTAACAAGATTATATAATCAAACTTTTATTTAAAATTCCTGGTGTGGTTAGCTTAAGCGCTCTAATTCCTTGGATTTTCCTGTGTCTGCTTCTCAAATCCTCAATAGGTAAACATTTTAGCAGCTTACACACAAGCCATTTATAGAAATACTCCACAGTATTCCACTTGGCATGTTTTTAGCAGCGAGTTAATTACATTAAAGTTTATTATTTATGCCACCAATAATCTTCCTGTGTGAAACACATAATAGGAACATGTAAAGCATTTCTAATCAGAGTAGAAAAAATACTAGTTACAATAACTAGTATTTTTAGTTATTGTAAATGATAAAATAATAAAAATCTGGCTTAAAGTAAACAGGCAATTAGCCTAGCAACATTTTGCCTTATTGTTTTACATATATATATCTTTTTTTTGTTCACAGAAAAGATACAGAAACTAATCAACTAAACAAGGTGAAGAGGGAAGATGCTAAGCATAGTATGCACATATTTCAGCCAACATCTTTATCCTTATTGCTTAAACTAATCAAATTATGGATTATACTCCATTCTTTCTGGCTCAATGTGCACATGATGGCATTTTAGAAATTCCTAGAGAGTTGAGTCTAAAGTATTTGAGGAAAGAATGTAAAGACAGATGCATAAGTGCTAATCAAACCCTTTTATTAAAATGAGATAAAGCCACTTGGAGACGATAAAATACCAGCTCATAGCTAAAATCTGACAGACTATTTGTTGTCCTCCTGTTGAACTTACCTCTGTTTGTGGACTCTCACTAAACCCTCGAGATGGTGCCTTAATGAGCCGGATTAATTGAGACCCTGCTCATCCTGATCATTTTACAGAGAAGTGGGTCCGACCCTGTCTCTCTCCCGTTGCCCATCCAGCCTCAGCCTGTTATAAACCAGACTCTCAGGCAGACCAGAGTGATCTAAACAAAGCCGGATTCCTGTTGACCACTGAGCCTGAAGACGAGGAGATAAATCCTCACATCATGGGACTGGTGAGAGCCTGGATGGTTGACTCGTGAGGACTCGACCCTGAAGCAACATTAACAGTTTCCTTCCTTTGCAATAGCAGAAAATAAACCTGAACTCCAGTATGCAGCGTAAAAGCTACATATCTTTGATTTGCTGGAGTAGAAGTTGCATCAAACAACGCCTTATTGCATCAACCAGAGTTTGGATGAGAGCGTAGAAGTCATGCCTTTATCCAGGAAGTCAACTGTACAGTAATTAATCCATCTAATCTGCCTGAGGCTCCCAGACCTTCACTCAGGGCTGCAGTCGGCCCCAGGAGGAATGCAGGGAGGGATTATCTGAAAACCTCATCTAATAAGCCCTTCTTCTGCTTTCACTGATAGCAAACTGTTTTTGCTATCAGAAACAGTACGAAAAACAAGGTGATGAATTGTTTTTCCGGTATTAATTTCAATTAATCTCAATGGACTGGACTTCTTCACTTAAATGCGATTCAGAAGGAAAAGATTATACAATTTTCAGATCAGTGAAAGATGACCTGAGTAAATACAAAGTGTATTTTTTTATTCAGTTTTTATTCTTGACAACTGTCAAGAAAGAAAGTAAAAACAATACAGATACTTTGTGGTTTGATGCATTTCATTAAGCCAAGGGCCAAAAACAATCTATGTTTGGTTCAAAACCTCCACAAAGGACTGAGACATACCACACAAAATGTGTTTTTACCATGATGTAATCCCAAAAAGGCTTTAGGTGACTCTTCTACGGTTTAACTTCAGTTCTATTATTGGCACAAAAGAGGCTTCCCTAACTTATGACTACATTGCTGCCACAACAGATGGAGTCCCAGCGATAACATCTTCTGGGGATTTAATGATCTGGTAGTTGCACATATTGACTTAGTAGAATTGTTTTCATTCAGCCTCATTGGACATTGATTTTAGCTGGAGACATTTGATTTGTGGGTTTGCTCTTGGAGTAATTTTTATAGGCTGGACCTCCTGGAAATGTTTCACAACTTTTTTTTGTTTCAGTTTTTTAGTTTTAAGTTGGGTCTTTATCTGATATTTCAAATTTGATTATCTGAGATATTTGAGAAGCAAAAGCAGAAGAAATCACTCTTGCTTGTTCTTCTTTTGTGATTGGTTATCCTCTATGAACATTGCCACTTCCACATAAATGAGCTTGAGTCTGTGATGACTGACCAATGTGTTGACAACACTTCTCATCAGGCAGATAAGCCACATGAATGGCTTGGCTTGAATAATGCTGACAGCTCCTTCCGGAAAATATGACCTTAACCCTTCCAGTAGGTAACTAACCCAACTGTGTTTCAGTAATGAGGAAGTGACACATGCAACTGTCCCCGCCACTGCGCTACAACTATACTAGCACATTATGAGACAAAGCAGTTTCATAAACACAGAACGGCATCAGACCCACATCACCGACTCCGGTGACACTCTCTAATGTTTCTGCCAGCGGCTCATGGAAAACGGGGAGACTGCTTAACGAGAGTCCGTCCCCCCACACGGCGAGGACAGAAAGCGGCACTTCCTGAAGCTAAATCCAAGAAGCTGCCTGTATGTGGTTAAATCGCATGAGAGCGATGGAAACATCCGTGGTCACCTTTGGCAGACGTTACAAAGTCCCTCCGGCTAAACCCAGCCTGAAAATAAAACGCACGCTGCAACTGACATGACATCAGTCTGCATCAGCACAAACAGGGAGAAATATGTCTTTAGGTGAAAGTAGCCGTGTTTCTATCAAAACACAGTGGTTGCCATGTGAGTGGAACTGCCTGCAGATCAATTAAAGGCTGCTTTACCTTTAATTATAGTGTTGGGCAATTATAAGTCATACTGTAGAGCTCAAAAAAACCTTATGTTTCCAAAAGAGTGATTTTATACTGTATGCAAACTCAGATTACTGTATTTTCTCAGTTCTTTTATGGAAACATAAAGCTGCTCGTAATTGTGAAGTGGAATGTAAAGTGAACCTCAATAATTAGGCAAATTCCACAAACTCAATTAGACTCAGGTTTATGCAGTTTTAAAACATGAAAATACTTTGTTCGGATTTATTTCAGACTCTCAAGCCTTAAGAATGAATTGCTTTATCCATCTTTGTACCCAGTCTGCCAAATGTCTGCTGAAAAAAAAATAAAAAAATCCAACAGCATAATGCTGCCACCACTACGTCCATGTAAGTTTTCAATGCTAGTTCTTTAATCACACTGTGCTGCATATATATTTAATTTATACTTAATCTATTTCACATGAAAAAAGTTAAAAAGTAAGTAATCTGAAAGCTTATATTATTTATTTATTCCTGCTGCTAATCTAATCTGCTATGACTGTGGCAATGTAGCCATGGAGAAAAGAAAACCTGCACAACCACAGAAATAACAGTTGATGTGTGAATACCAGAGCAGATAACACAGATTAACACATGTTATCTTTTGATGGTCAAACAAAAGAGAGTGTGAAATGGAGAAATACAGGTTTAGGTACGGCATGGTAAATTTGTTCCTAGCATGACTCAGCATTTTATATAAGCCGGTTGTGATGTAAGTCTTAGGTTACAAACTAATTTGTTTTAGCTTAGAGTTAGATCAGGAACTCTTAATCTGTGCTTTTAATTAAAGCTTTAAACATGACAACATGACTTTGTTGTCATGTTTTTTTTTATATTATGTATCAAAAATTACAGTGTACAAGAATATGTACGCTGTCTCACACATAACCTAGAGCTAAAACAGCATCATTGTCTTGTAATTTAATCCATTATTTAGCATTTTGCATTTAATAAAAAGTCACATTCACACAAACATGTGTGCACACGTGTCTTTCTTCTGCCTGCGGTAACCTGACACTGCTCTCTTTGTACTCTTCCCCCGCCTGGAAACATACAGTTACTCAGCAATAAAATATCCACACAAATCAGATGGGAGGAGTAAATAAGCTCCAAACGTCCAGCTGGGCTCTGTTTTACTCCTTTGCTACACGGTTAAAGTTCACATCTAAGCTGTTTTTGGATAATAAAGAATTGCTTGCTTACCTCGTCCTCAACTCCTGAGAAATGACTGAAATTGGTCTGGGGACATGACAGGTGTAGTCATGGGGGAGGAGCTTTAGACCAGGAAGCTGCTGAGCCAAAGCAGACCATCAATGTGATGACACAACCTTTTCATTTAAATTTGTGATGACGCTGTAGCCTCTCAGCTTTTTTATAATCCATGATGTTGACCAAGAAATTCAACCCTTAAATTGCCTTTTCTTTTATAAATTGGTTATTTAAACATCACTTGAGTGCTTCCGTCTACTGCAATGTGATACCTGCAGTATGGATATTGTGATGTGACAATACCTGGATTATTACTCCCCAAAAACACAGGGAGGAATTGCAAATGGAGGCGAATCTGGCTGGAGCCAACAGGGGAAGATCAGGTCAGAGCCACGCCCCTGAAGAAGGCCTGGAGAGTTACGCAATAGCAAAATAATCCAAAGCACACAAGAAAGTTCACAAAACTGAAAAAAAAAGGATGATCTGAAAAGTGTAACCAAATAAATCGAATGAAAATTATACGTTTTTTAGTTTAGTTTCTTTTTTTTTTTTTAATGGACCCCTCTTTCTGCAGCTACACATGAAGACCAGTTGGATCTAGAGACTGATTTTCTAATTGTTTCCTGATGGCTCACGCTACGTCAAATAGGATGAAGAGCATCTGTGAACCAGTGGATTGCTCTTCAGGATGTTTAATTAATTCACATTTCACATTTAGCATAAAAAAAAAAACAGTTACCATGAAGATCAGGCACAGGTTTATCCATGTATTCTTTATGCAAGGACACACGCGTGGGAACACACCTGGGAACACAAGTTTCCCAGGTGTGTCTACTTTCCCCTACACAATATATCAGGAATGGTGTCATTCAAGTAGAGGCCTCTCAGTAGGAGGCAGTTAAAGCAAATACATTGAGTCATTATTTGACTTAAACTCTATAGGGACCATTCACCATTGACATGAAACAATACCAATCTGCCATATAAACATCCTTAGAGGCATTTGATGAGCTGTTGAAAGTGACACACCTTGTGCAATATTCCACATTAGCCTGCATGGTTGGACGCCTGTTACTTACCAGCCTATAATTTGATGCCACTGTGGCATTTTAATTTGATAACCCCTCCTGCAGCTTTATAATCTGACTGATTGTGATCGTGCCATCACATGCTTGTTACTCGTCTGGAGTATCAGGTGTAAAAAGAAAAGGAACAGAAGAACAGAAAGTACTTGAAAACCGCCATCATTGTTCCCACTGGGAGGACGAGCCGTACTGTTCCTGGACTCATGAGTTAGAATGAAGCAACTGTTAATGAGTGGATGTGACAAATCAGAACTGGGTTGTTTCTTATACCTGAGTGGATTTCCTAGTCAACCAGAAGCAAAACGTAAGCTGAAGTGTTCGCTAACAGCAAACAATCGCTAAAGAAATATCATTTGATAGGGTTTGTTTTTTTTCACTAGAGAAACATTCTTTTCTGTTTTCTGCTTCTTTAACTATGACAGATTTAGTTCCACCCATATTGTTGTGATCCTATGATAATGCTTTGTTTTCTCATCCTCTCTCTCATGCTGACAATCTCGCATAATTAGCAGGGTGGTTCTACTTGTCCACACAAAACACTTGCGACCCAAAACCACAGGACGAGTGGACCAGCAAGACTCGTGAAATGCCGGATAAAATACAAACCATACTTTAGTATCGGTCCTTTCTGCAGCGGTCTCCTCCTGATATCTCAGTCTCATTCCTGCCTGACCACATCATGTGACCTTTTCTCAGAGTTATCTAGTGTAGTCTGGGTATTCTGTCTCGACACCCAGTTAGTTGGGACATTCCTGATCAGCATAGGGGTTTAAGCAATGCAGATTCCTATTTGAGCAACGTTTTTCACATGACGACACTAAATTGCAAAAAGTACTTCTGTAGGAATAACCTGCTGCAGAATGGAACAGATAATTGCTCTAATCTGCTTGTACAGTGATGCTCGTGCTTGCGCTAGACTCCAATATAAAATGTTATTGCTGTGAAGCCAATGGAAAGATTGCATTTTTAACAAGGTTATGGATGGAGAGCTATTCTCGTTTATTAGGAGCTCCCTGCAATTACTTACATGTACATAAAAAACTTGTGGGCCGTTATTATTCAGGGTTTGTGTCGTTCCAGCCTCCAGTCACCTCCTGTGTTGTTTTGGGTCACAGAGCTTTAACAAGGTGGAACAGACAACATATTTGGAACCACGTTTTGGCCACAGAGCCAGACATGAGATGGAAATCAGGAGGAGAATTTGGGTTGGCCAATAAAAAGGCAAATAGAGCAAAACTTGACTGTAGTGGTGATGCATTAGAAAGCTATAAAATCTTTTACTGTCAACAACCGCAGTGCAGCGCGTTCAAAAGATTTCCAAAATAGATTGTGTGGCCTGAATTTACAAATATATATTTTTAAATCTGCTCTGGCTCGACTTTGCTTTAACCGCTTGCAGATGAAGCAGCTTCTTCTGTCATGGAACTGTAAACATGTGGTCTGCTAATAAAGAGCGTAATGGGAACCATCCTGTTTTAATCATATTCAGCACAATGGCTTTAAGAAATCGAATTGGTGTAATCCATATTTGTTTTGACACTAGGATATATTATTAGCAAAGTTCTTTTTTAAAAACCATTGCGTATAGCGATGAAAATGTAATTGGTGCTGATGATGACAGACTGCATGATGGATGGACATGAACTCATAGACGTTCCTCTCCAGTGTGTCACTGGTGACTATAAATCTGTTGTATTTTCAGTTTTTAAACCGACTGCGGATAAAAAAAAGGACAATTAAATTTCCAGCCTTTGGCTGTCAACTTTAATTTTTCTGATATTAAAGTATGATGCGGTCATTTATGGCGTAATTGTACCCACACCCAATCCGACAACAGACAGAACATGCATTCCATGAATCTTTGCTCAAACTCTTTCTACGCCAAAAGCAGGACGAAGACAGATCCAAACAGCTCCACAGTTAAATGAACAAAAACAACAAGTTACACGCCTCTTTACAGCAGAAAGGTATTTTAGATTTCCAATCTAACTGATTTCATTCTGGCTAGGACTGTGAACAAATGAAGATTTGAAAGATTCAGATGTGATTTTTGTTTCTCTTATAACAGTGACACAGTTGACACACTAAATAACTCCCAGCTTATCATTAAAAATTAACTAAGCTTTGTGGCTTTTGGTATTAATCAGCTACTTTTACTAACTTCCTGCAGCAGCTAGTTGTACTGGGGAAGCTCGCCACAGCTTTTTGTGCACATACTGCAGCCTGGTTGAGATTAAAATGATAAACACATGGATCGCCCTCTATGAAACAAGAGTTGATTAATTTATGTTGGAATGAAAATGTTTTTATGACAAGTCAACATCCACATGTAAACGCCCTGTCGTACATTCACAAGCGCAAACTGGCTTAGTAGTGATTTGCTGAACGGTGAAATATTTACAAGCTATTGACGGTTGAAACACACAAACTTCTTCATCACAGCCGCCACCTTTCAACAAGAACTTATTTATTAGAGAGGTTGAAGGACAGGAGTTTGACAAGTCAGGCTCTCTGTGATCTGTCAAGTTATCCTCCTTAAGTGACCCTTCTGGATTTCTGAGCTGTAAACAAAAGAAAGAACAAAAAAACAACAGCAAACTTTGCTGCCAGAACACGACTCCACAGCATCAACATTCCTCTGGAAATATATGAGGATTGTAAGAGGAGCCGTGGAGAGAGGGATGGGTGTCGGTGTCAAAGAGTGCAGCAAGTATTTATGGTTATTTGGCATGAGTAGAGTTGACTCTTCAGATTTTGTGTGTATTTAATCTCTTGCATATTTTATTTGCTTTGCATTGCAAAAGTTTTGAGAAATTGTTATATATTTTTTTGTTACCAGGACCCGGTGAAAACATTTTACAGAAGGGAGGGTTCTCTCCTTTGAGCGTAAACAAGGCACCAAACCTCAAACCCCTCAGCTGGGACTGTAATTACAGGACCTTTGTGTGGGTCCTGCCCTTATACCTTAACCTGAGCCAGAAATAGGATTGTAAAGAGCTACGTAACAGAACAGTCAGCCTCTGCATGCCGACTGCATTAGAAAACAATTTGTTGCAAAAACAGTGTCATGCATCACAAAGGAAAGAGGCATATTCTCCATGGATCGAGTCATGCTAAGAATCACACCATGCAGCCCCAAGAGAACAATAAAAACACCCGGGCAAATACAGCAATTGTTAAAAGATCAAATCCTACAAACCGCGAGATGTAATCATTCAGCATGGCGGTAATGCATCAATAATTGGTTCAAGCTGAGGAAATATTACAAATATCTTTATATGTGTGCTATTACAGGGATTCAGGGGTTGAGATTCAGTGTTTCCACAAAGGTTCAGTTTATAATGGCTTCTGCTGGATGCCAAGCACAAACTTCCATGAAAAAAACAAAAATCTTTCAATAAGGTTTTTTTTTAAGTTCCTATGACTTAGGGGACATACATGCTTGATTTAGACTTGTGTCCTAAAAATTGACTTAGACTCCTGGTCTGAATCTTGAGTCTTATGAACAGTTCTTACTGTTGTTCATTGCGTCATTTCTAATGTACATACTTTGTTATTTAGAAGTGAGAATAAATGTTCTAAATGTAGATTTAGAACATAAATAAAACATGACACTTGTCTTATGGTGTGCCTTTTGTTTTCTTGACTTTGACTGAGAGGCATATCTCTGTGGAGTCCAAGAGGTCATTGCAACAATTGTCCCCGTTGCCCCCGATGCCCCCTCTGCGCTTTCAACCCTTTCAGCCTGTGATGAACGACCTCAAAGACACAACAAAGACCAGCTGTCCTCTGAAGCGTTCCTTCTGCACAAGTGAAGGAACTTCTTCAAGGTCAGGGGAAAAAACAGGAGCGCTTTGGGAATCCAGAGTTCAGTTTATATTTGGCAGCATCTTACTCGGATTCTTATCCTCCCTTTGAGGCTGTGACCCGAAATCTATTAAATGGGACTGAGAGGTTTCCAGAATCAGCAGTTTTTTTTCTTTGATTTTCTGGATGAAGTGCAGCAGCGACTGTTTTTGCTGGAGGGGACGCCACCAAAACAAAGAAATGTGTCTGTGGATTACGGATGGCCTTTAAAATGGATGAGGTTTTAGCTGTAGAATAGCATTATTTATGATTAGCTGGTCGTAAAGTTGTAATTTTCCACTTAAATGGACGATACAGGGAAACAACTGGTCAATCCTTCAATTCCGATTTAACATATTGTAATTATGGGCTACATTTAGTGGCAAAAATCTCTTATGAAGTGTGTGTATGTTGCTGCTTTGGAATGGCAACATTTAATTGGCTGAAAAACTATTTAGCGACTTGTGGACGCATGCAGCTGCTCCGACTGAGAAATTTAAGAGGAGTAGAAGCAGAAAGGAAGAGATGTAAGAAAATCCGTGGAGTTGTGCGAACGAACTAAAACCGCAAAGGCAAACTCTGCCCTGCCTCTCGCATTGCCTGAACCCAGAACGTGAGACGTGGAGACATGAAGCCAGACGATGGCAGGAGGCAGCTGATGCACGCCCCCACAAAAATGCTCCCTAATTGGCTGCAAAGCTGAAAAAGCATTAAGGAACACTGCAGGTTGGGAATAATGTCACATGATGACAGGAGAAACATTGAAAAAAAATGTTGTTTTAAAAATCATAAAGGATTTATGTTTTGTAATTATAAGTAAATAAGTAGTTAGAGGTAAGACAGATCCAGAGCGACATGTCCTCTGAAGTTTCTTGACAAACAGAAGGTTTGCAAACCTTTGATAAGCTTTTACTTTATGGTCAGTGATTCTAGTTGTGACCTGAGTCGCCATGTTTTCCTCTGGAGGATGTGCGACAGGAAACTGTAACTGGTGTGAATTTCTTGCAGGTCTGGGCAGACACTTCCTGGACCAATGCCTGCCAGCTTGCAGCAGAGTCCAGACATCATGGAGAAAATGCCGTGTTAGCCGTCATCCTTTGAGGGATGACGACAATGAAAGATCTATAATCTACAAACAATTTTCCATATATTTACCCAGACTGTCTAAAAAGACAATCTGTGTATTCACCTTCTCATTGTCTTTAATATAAAAAGTAAATATTTGCAAAAAGTCAAGTTAGGCACCACTGAAGGTTGTTTCCAAATGATTTGGTCTGCTTGACATTTCTTGAGTGACGACAGGAGAGCGGATCGGAAACATTAGACAACCAAGATGAAAGCAGCTCGACTAAGAAGCAGAGAAGAAAGAGATTAAGGATCATAAGGGAAAACACAATGTTGAAGGAGGAGAGCTGGAGCCGGGGAGGAAGACGAGAGGTTCCCTGAGAAAGCACAGCTGACGGTGCAAATCTGCAGCACGTTCATGACGGGCCAGACCACATCAACCCGTTGACTTTATTTTTTAGCCGCCAGGAGTTCAGGCCCACACACACGCTCCTGACCCACTGCACTGTAATGTACTTCCTCGGTGTGTGAATCCCTGATTCAAAGGCGTATAACAACATATTCTATGGCTATGTTCTTTGGCTTTTGAGCTGGCTTCTTTCACACTTAAGTCAAGCAAAATGGCTCACATGAAGCGGTGGATAAGCATCCCCAGAGGCTTGCTGCTACAAATTGAACTTGGCATTTTGCTTCAAACAGGAAACTTTGCTAATATCTTGGTTAGTAGATTTAATAAACTTAATTCTTTGGCCAAAACTAGTTCAGAAGACAGCGGGTGAAGGTTTCTTTGGGGTTTAGAGTCTTTCCAGAAAAGACCTCACAGCTGCACAGCCAGCTACATTCCTGTACATATTCTCTCTTTGAAAAGTTATACATTTTTGCGCTGGAACATAAATGCTAACTAAGCACCCTCAAGAAAATTGGACTGATTTATTCAATTGATGCTCCAAGATTTACATTGAGGCATGTTAGAGCAGGAATGCATGTAACAGCTGCAGGACGTGAGTGGGACATCCCGGATTTAGAGGGTTTTTACACACGGAGGCATAAATCTAGTGCATATTTTGAGATTTTATTTTTTAGCCTAAGTTCTTTATATTCTCATCAATGGCATAAAATACATCATAGACCACAAATCTGGAACAAACTTCCAAGAAACTGCAAAACTGCTGAAACACAGAGTTCCTTTAAATCAAAGCTAAAAAAACATTTTCTATTGCGGTGCCTTTAACCAGATTAAAAACAGCTGGAAGAGATCAGAGGCAAAAGTTTGTCTAGTTAATGGTTGCTAAAACAAATAAAGCCAGAATGTCATCTCTACATTATCAGACTAACGCATCGATCTTAGCAACTAAAAAGAGAAGCTAGACATTTTATGAGAAGTGAAGGAGTTTTAATGTTTTTGTAGATTTAGGGGAACATTATGCACCTAGTTATGATGCTAATATTACAGCTATAATTGTGTTTTTGAGGTGTGCAGAGCCACAATGTTCTTAATCATGTGGAGATTTCCATCGGGAAACCTTCAATGTTCATCAGTCCTCTTGTCAAGTGACAAAGCTGGCTAGCAGGATTTGTTTTAAGTCTGTACCACCCACTGTTGTTTTTGTGGCTATGGAAGTTTTTCGTGTGAAACGAGGACTGCGTGTTTAAACTTTGACCTCGGCCTGTCTTTGGGTGTAGATCTCAGCAGATTACTAGACTGGAAACTGATGGAAAAAAGGACGGAGCGGCTGGTTTAATAAAAAACAGACGCAGTTGATTAACTGACGAAGATAGGAAATGAGCTGTGCAGAACGTTTGCCCCAGCTTGGAGGAAATGCATTTGAGGTTTTAAGTTTACACACAGCAACTTGATTGTGTCTCTTTCAATGCTTTGGTCTGACTTTTTTGGTCTCCTGTTGACCCGAAGAAAAATGTAAAATACTTTATAATTAGAGTCGCTCAAATATCCAAGGTTTTCTCTGTTGTATACAAACTTCTTTTCCTCACTGCCACTTTTTCCTGCTGCTTTCCATTAATATATATTTCCAGTTTTCATACCATTAATTTAGTGTTCCCTTCATTTTTCTTTTCATAGAAAGCACACCTGGCCTCAAGCTTCTGCGTTTAGCTTCGTCTCTTTTGTGGATGTAGTTGTTGACGGAGCTATTGCAACCATTAGCATGTATGATTTGTTTTCCTTTTCTATACAGTATGCTTTGGATGGGCAAGCAAACAATCACATATATTATAGAATACATATTAAGGTACATTTCTCTGCTATTATTCAGAAAGGGAAAGACTACTTAGAGATTGGATGTCTGTTCCAAAGTTTCCCAATGTTAGATGATGCTGGTGGAATAACACTATATCTGCTGGTGTGTAAATCTGAACAGTACATTAGGAACAAATGTGCATATTTCATGACAAACATGACTCCTTCCTTTTAGTGTCCCGATAACACACAAACCCCCATGAAGGTCAACATGTGTTCACATACTCAACTCACTCCGACGTTTCTGATACCGTGCTGGCTCTCACAGGAAGAACCCTGAAAGAAAACCACAGGGGAACAGCCAGCAAGCCCTGCCCTGAAAGAGCTGCCCCTCCCAGGGTGGCAGACCTATTGAAGCCTGGGTGGAGGTCCGGCGGGTGGTGTAGGAAGGAAGCGGAAAGCTTGGAAGGGAGGGTCCTTGGCTCTGAAGGGTTCTCTTAGCAGCAAGAGGCGATATCCTTCTGGCGTCTCGCACACATGGAAACGCGCCAACCGTTTGCATCACTCGTCACCCTTGGCGACAGGAGCAGCTTCCTCTTTGAAACACTCGCACACTGAGCCAATATCAACACACCCACATTGTGCTTAATCTGTGTTAAGATGCAGCTCAGGGCAGTAATATTTTATGTAAAATTACTCCCTCTTGTCCCAGATATAGAAATCCTAAGACGACCTTCTTTACTTGAAATGAACACAGATCCTGAGCTGAATACATTGTGTCTTATGTAGTATAGTATCCAAACCCCTTGTACTTTAGGTTGTCACACTACAACCAAAAACATTACATCACATCTAATTGGGATCAGATGTGATGCACAAGCACAAAGAAACAAAATAGTTGTGAAGTGGAAGTAAAATAAATAATCTACTTTTCTTCCCTCAAATAAAAAGTGGAGCTACGTTTGTATTCAACTCCATAAGTCTCTGCAATTAGAGCTCCAAGTATTTTGGGATAGGTCTCTTCTTTTCCACGTTTGTACACCTAAACACTGAAATTTTTAACCTTTTTGGTGCAAAATAGCTCAAGCTCAATCCAGCTAAATGGGAAGCGTCTCAATTTTCTTTTACATTCTTGCATTAGATTCTGAACTGAATCTTGGCAGGAACTTCAACTAGGCCCTTCAACCAGAAGAATACACTTTGTAGTGCTGACCTCTAACAGATTTAGCTCCATCCGTCTTCCCATCAACTCAGACCTCCTTGCCTTTTGGTTGCAACACTTCAAAATGTAGAAAGATTCAAGGTGCAAAATAGTTTTGAAAGGCACTGCAGATATTTTGCAAAAATTGAGAACTCAGATGTCAGAATTTAATACACTTTGTATCAACACGGCATGCATGATGTAGATTACAGTATTCATCATAAAATAGACCCAGAGATCCTCTCAAGCTGACAGTTCAACCAGTTACCAAAGGCATGTCTGTGGTTTCTCCACGACAAAGATGACAGTTAAAAATGAAGGTGTTTTGAGGTTCCCAGAAGAAGAAGAAGGAGAAAAAACACCCATGTGGTTTTGGTTTTGTCTTTTGCTGTCACTGAAAAATAGACTTTGCAGAGCCTTTGGTTTGTTCGGACTGCTGGACGGCTCCTGCATGCCAAGAATGTTTGTTCTGGTTCGAGATGATGGAAGTGATGATGGCCGTGCAGATGGCTTTAGTAGTTACTGCCGAGGAAAATAACCTCCAGCCTTTTCATGGCCATTTTGGGATACAGAGAGAGTGATGCAGAAGGACAGATTCAAGAACAATCACAGCCAAAAACGGTCACGGTTTCTGAAAAGATGTCACAAGTTAGCAGCTGTAACATTAATGGTCATGTTTAACAAAAAGACACGAGGGCACTGTACATCACAACCACTGAATATTTTTAGCAGAACAGATGGAGAAGTGAAATATATGCAGGATTCTGGGAGAAATGTCTCTGCCGACACAGAAGGTAGTAAAAACTGCACTAAAAGAAAGCAATGCATTACTTGACAAACTTTATGCTCACAAACAGCTACCTCTGTGGTCTGGCTGTTGTTTCTCAAGCTATCTGACCAGCCTTAACCCAGTTGTTCCTGATTCTGTTTTCTGTGTCCAAAGATCTGAGTCCAACAACAGTCAGAGACTTTGGGTTCAGTTGATGCACCATCAGTCATCCAGCTTCCTGTTTTCAAAAGAAACGTAGCTTTTAAAATTATTTTTATGCTTAGTAAAACTTTCAATTTGTTTTATGTTGTCAATTTGATGCTGAAAACACTTGACATAAACACCTGTTAGATTACCCAAAAGAATCCAGAGACCAGCCACAATTTGTGCCCAGTGGACATCGACTATGGCTCTCAAAAGGACACTCAAATAAAAACTGCATAATAACTTCCATGTTTCTCTTGTTCTTTTACAGTTACAAATCGATGGTGTAAGAAACACTTTTGGTTTGAAATCACACGGCTCTGGCTGTGGGACAAACATCCAAATGACATGATCTCAAACTGATCGCCTCGAAATGTGTCAAAGTAGCTGCAGAACATGAACGCTCTGACATGAATAAGGTCTTTGGATTTCACACTTTGCTGAAAATCTCCATAACTCCTGCTGGCATCGTAAAACAATGCTGACATACGCAAAAGAACAAAAACAAAAGTGCGTAACTGAGGAATCTCTTGCAAAGAGTCGGTTGAACCTTCACATTTCTAGTGTTCGTCTGAGAAAAGCTTGTTATTAAGATCTATTTTGGACCCAGAGGTAAACAACTGGGCTCCCTCAGGCTTCTTTTACTAAAGAATGCTCACATTTTTGCTATAGTTGTTGATCATTTTTAATTTCAGCCATAAATGAGACTGAACTACATAGAAAAAAACAATATAACGAGCCCATCTCCTCTTATTTTGATCCCTCTTAATTACTGCAAATCGGAGTCAAGAGCTCCTCTGCATCTGTCAAGGAGGGGACGAAATACTTTCCAGATGACTCTCAGCTGGCAGATTGTCCGTCTCCCCATCTCTGTTTGTCTCGCCACGTCAGAGACAAAGGGACGACTTCAGCCTGTTTTGTTCCTCGGCTTCTGTCTTTCCTTTCTCTCTGTCTGCTGTCAGGAAACATCCGGTTCCATTTACCGGGTTCCTGCTCTGGACTTCATCCAGCCGTCGTTTGGAGCAAACGCCATGTGGTTTTCAACTCCCGCGCCTGTTTTTCCAGCAGATTTGCTGACATTTACTGGCTCGATCGCATGTTGCTGACAGCTACGTCAAAGCATATTAGTCAGAGATGGACAATAAATATAGATTCAAGCAATAAACCCGTATGTGTGATTGCTCTGTTTAGCCTGCTGATAACTGCACTCAGCAATTGTCTCTCTCTTGCACAGAGATTTCTGGTTTCCACATTTCAAATTAAATGTTGGCCTCAGCCTCTCCTGTTTCTGCAGGTACCAACTTGAACAGACCTACATCAAATTAATCCTCCTGCCTGATACCTTCTGCAAACAAAAAACCATCTAAGCGTTCGCTTGAATACCTCACGTGCAAATCCTTTGGAAAATATTCCAGGCAGAGGAATGAGAATGTAAGCAACACGGTAACCTGCTGCCAGGATCTGTCATTCTCCAGTTTGACAATACTTAATCCACTAAGAGGGATGAAAATGGTGAAAGGGTGTTTCAGCGTGATAATAGGTGCTATGAGGGTGAAAGGTGGGATATCAGCCAATAGCACTGACTGAAACGTTGCCTGATATGAAGAAATTGGTTGGTTGAACTCATCCACCTTCTCTGGCTGAACTATTTCAAAAGAACTTTAAAAACAGAGACAAAATCTGAAGGTGTGTGTCTTTAAGAATGAGAGAGAAAAAACTATAACTTTTACTAGAAATTAGTATGACCCTGGCAGACAAAGCAGAACAATCCTGGACTCGACTTTGGAGCTTTTGTGGAGTTCATTGTCTCCCGTCGCGATGCAATCTGTCAGAGCCTCCCTGCAATTTTACGTGGCTGGTCCCAGAGATAGCCTGTCACACCGGCCCATTCATTCTGATCTGAACCACAGACCAGAGTTCAGTGTCTGGCTTTAAACTACAGAGCTGCAGAGAAAAAGTAATTGCTGCACCGTCCAGGAACAAAGCCAGTGTGAACTCTGGAGCCACAGAGAAATTACAGACTTCTTGTATGTAATGCCTGTGGAGACAAGTCACAGCTAAAAGAATAGTAGATACTCTGATATACAAAGGCTTAAAATGAAAGACGGCCTAATCGGAAAGTTACAATTATCAGTTTCGAGAACAAATATTTTTCACTACGTTCTTCTTTAATCAGAGCGGCTACAGGTAAAACATAAAAGTCTATTTTAATGACTAGCAAAGACTTAGTTGGAACATGTCTTGCTTCACATTTTGTATACTTACTGTACCCTGCCAGAGTCTGTAATGTGGTGTAAAAACAGATTAAGTGATCACTTGGTTTTCCCTTTTGCAGCTGCAGAAGCTTTGTTTTGCAACTACAACAAGGAATCCCTCTGGACTGTGGCTTTACAGTGTTTGTTGTAAACAAACACCACTTGATGCATATTGTAGTAATAGACAAAATGTGGAAATTATGAATTGCTTCGATACATTTAAGGTTGAATCTTGATTTTAGAGATTTCTGTGACCCTTACACACAGCGGTGAGACAGGAAATGGACAGAGGGGAAAGATGAAGCAAAAATCCCAAAGATGCAAATCATCTTGGTACTGTGAGTGAGTTCAGTGGTACTGAGTTCCTGAGCTGCCAAGTGAGGTAAAGATAGTCAACATATGAAACAACATGACTTGATAGTTTAACTGTTGAAGAGATGGAGAAGTAAGAGTAGTTTGAAGACCAAGTTCATCCAAAAATGAATCCAAACTTTATGCTCACAAACAGCTTAAAATCTATCTATCCTGGTAATGCTTTTATTGCAGGTTAGACCTCACCAGGGCTGCATTTATCTCAGATTCAGTTTGTGAGTCACAGAAAGGAATGGGGGATCTGATTTAGGAGCCTCTTTATTTTTTATGTCTTCACACCATGACCGAGCGCGAAGAGGCCAGGATGAAAGTCAGCTCCTCTGCGCCTGTGGCCGTGCTTCTCAGAAAAGGTCGGATTGCTTCCTCTGTGTCACTCATCTTTGTCAAGTGGAAGAGTATAGAAAATTGTGTAGTAAAGCAATATGTGGTCCTTCCACTGGGCAAAAAGTATATTTGAGTGGGCCTGTGTATATTTCATGGTTTACAGAGAAAGAAACAAGCCACTCACCCAGCTCTGCTTCCCACTATGATTCTCATGTCTGCCATTGTTACCCTATTTATGTCTCTCTTCAGCTGAACATCTGGAGACAATCTGGATGCTCTGCGTTCCTGTGTCTGTTTTTGCATCTCCTAAAATGCTGACTTGGAGGTTTCTACGAGGGCAGATGGGGTTGAAAAGAGGGATGCACAGCGATGTGGGCAAGGATTTTCCACAATGACTAATTGTGGTTAATCTAGTTGGGGGAAGAACAGTTTGGAAGATTTTGGGGTTTTTTTTCCTCCGCAGTAGCTTCTACTACTTGAGTTGTTTGGTGCCTATAACAGATAATCACACTATTGAACTAGAAACCAGAGGCTTCAGTGGCCCAATCAAAGTCGAGGCACAAGCCCAATTGATAATCCAAGGCAAGACTTTAAAAAAAGTCTTGCCAATGCACTTTGTGTTGGCCTCTATCGCAAAATCTCAACATAATACCTTCAACTTTGTGGTTGTAACTTGAAAAACCCAAGGCATATGAATACTTTGGCAAAGCACTATATATGCACAAACACAATAACCCGTTAATAGCACATTTGCTTGTTCTCCAGCCTACAAATACTTTCCCTCTTTCACTGCATTAGCGTGTGGCAATGTCAGCAATAGGTGCCAAGCCAACGTTCTCACGGAGGGATTGGTGTAAGCACAGCCGGAGCCAGGGCCAGAGGACAAGGTCAGCGGCTGCAGCTGTTCACATGTCCTCATCCTTGAAGCAACCATGACCTCACCACGAGTGCTGGTTCTACCTCGCTTCGAGGGTGAACCCTGAACTTCACAGCTTAACACTTAGCCAAGCTCGGAGATCTGCTGAGATCTTTTATATAAAAGCTGTTTCTCATTGAAGGGCATGAATAACTTCTTAATTGTGTGTTAAGTGATATAGAAAGGAGCGTTCACTGTTTCGGCTCCAGCGAATTGTCTTCAGAATGCCACGAAATTCCTTTGTTTTCAATCAGTATCAAAGCCTGCAAAGCTACAAAGTGTGTCCTTCTCTGCGTATCATTAAGTGTGCTGGCTCTTTTACTCTAAGCACGGACCTTTCATTCTTCTATCAATGCGTTCACCCTGAAGTCCATGTGATATTGTCCAGAGGCTCTGTTTTTCATCATCTGTAACTTAATGGCTCCTAATGCAAAGCAGTCTCCTGGATCATGTTCCTGGCCCAGTAATACCCCGAATGCACAGCAGAAACAATCAAACACACCCTGTTTGGGTTTCTTATTGGTAAAAGTTAACACACCATGTAGTAAGACACAAACATCCTAATTCAATCAAGCACTACATTATGTCCTTGTCTCTGAGTTGAAATTCAATATATTTTGAATAACACAGGGGATATTTCCCTGGCCTGAGACTCCTGACCGTTTATTTGGTGTTAAGAGTGAATTTGGCTTCTCCACTTAAAGATTGTTCCGGGACTCGAGGATCAAAAGTCCGTTCTGTGTCTTTGACTTTCGTATTCTGCAGCTGGATGCGTTGAGGGCCCGGTTTGAGCACAATGCTCGTTAAATTTGATTAAATCCTGAACTTTTATGCATTCAGCAAGATTTGAGTTACATTTCTTGGATTGATATGCTAAATTGAGCTAAATTATTGTTTTTAATCCAGTGAATCTAATAATGGAATCAGTGATCTCAATAAAATAAAATAATGTAAAGGTTTCCACACACTTTTCAGGATTAAAATTTATTTAATAAATGCACTTAGCAATAAATACCAATGATTTAATTAAGAAAAGAGTCATGCAAAGGATCTTAAAAACAGAGACGAATGCTAATCCTAAACTACACACCACATCTAGCAGTGGAAATGAATCCATCAATTGAAAGAATAAAGTGGGTTTTGCAGCTTTGACTTAATACCCAACAATTATCTTAAAAGGAGCAAGGATTCAAAGTTTCTGAACCACCAGAGATCAGAAGGCTTAAAACACCAGAAGGACTGAGACGAAGTGGGAAAGAAACAAATATAAAAAAGTTTGGTGTTGCAGTAAATGATTCAAGGGGTCACAGGTCAACATCCCACTGAAACAAAATCTGTCTGAATTATAATAAACTGGAGCGTGAGGGTTGAATGTCTTCTCAATAAGAGAGGTCACTTTGTTTCATCACATTCTCCAACGGAAGGCCGGTTTTGTGTTAGCCATAGATTGATGACAGGAAGCTGCTACCCATCGGCAAATTGTGCCACTCAGCCCTACGGCCTGGCCTCTGACACACTGACACACTGACACACCAAACAAAAAATCTCTGCTCACAGATAAATCATTGTCAGAAGGCTAAATGAGGCAGTCAGTAAACAGAGAAGTGGGTCAGCGCCCTGTGGCAGTCCTCAGTGCGCCAGCATAGCAGCATAATTACCAGAATATCCCGAAAGAACCCTCCAAATTGGTTTATTAAATAAATTTATTAAAGTTTTATTAACTGTTGTCCTTTTAGCCTTATTGCCGAGCATAACAGCAGCTGTTTGAATAAAAACTTGTTCAGAAGCCAGTAAAGTGACCCAGAACTTTAATTGCTCTCTTGTTACATGAAGGTCAAATAGTACATGCGAGCGGCTGCATGGTTCATGTCAAGAAGACAGTTAACATCAACAAGCAGCCTCGCTCTGTCCGTAAAGACCCCGTGCACATGTCTCTATCTGCTCTGACACACCGCAGCACTTCAGCAGAGTGTCTCCTCCACCTTCACACACGTCAGAAGACATTTGTGGACTTTGCTAACAAGAAGCACTTAGAAGCTGCTCCCCCCTGAGAGGAAAGGTCTTAATGTGCAGCAGTTAGAGCTACTAAACGACGGGGAGTTGTTATTCCAACAGTTATTTAATGAAGCAAGACAAGGAAATGTGAGATTTTCTCAGCACCATAATTACCAACAAAGTGGAGATTAGCACAACTATCCTTCAAATAATAAAATAACATGTTTAGCTTTGCCCACCAAACTAAAAAATACATCAAGCAAAATGTTTGGCAGTAATCTGAGCTTCCATGATGTGAAATTCTCACTCCACCAAGTCCCAAAGATATTCGTCTTTTGACTGGGGAGACCACTGGAGTACAGCGAGCTCAAGAAACCAGCATGAGACTATTTGGACACTGTAACATGATGTATTGTCCTTCTGTAAGGAGGCATCAGAAGATAGGAACATTGCAGTCATAATGGGGGAGTTGTGGTAGAGAAAACCCAAATTTGACCCCAAAAGGTCAGTCTCTGTACGGAAATATTGTTTTTCTCTCTTCCAAGTTGGTTCCCATCAGGTGGAAAGACAGAAGAAAACACGATGTTGTGGAATGTGATTCTTCAGGGAGGTATATCCATCACCCTCTGGTGATGGATATAACACTCAGATATAGTTTACCTCCAGATTATAGCATTCCTTGCAGTGGAAACAGCAGCTCAAGCAAACGTTTCAGATAACCTGATTAACAAGTTGCTGTTTCATCCTCGTTCTATTTCACAACTTAATTTTGACCTGCCTGTTCGCCTCTCCTCTTCCTTCCTCCCCTTTTTTTGGACATCCATGCCTGTCTGAATGTTCTGAGGTAGGAATGTGTTTTTGTAACCCACATCCTTTCACAAAGCACATGTGGGTTATTTACAAAACTGGAAAGGCATCTGAAGTGCTCACATACTTGGATTAACTCTGTTCCCTCTTTTTCCCCATCAATAGTCATCCTTCCAGCCTTTATCCTTTTGACCCATTCTTTTCCATCTCAATATTCCCGAGCAGCAGGAAATCTAATCAGCAAGGGAGTGTCCCGACAGATTGTTGAAGGTGAAAGTTTAGTTATGGCTGGCAGTACAATGCTAAACCTCCATCTCATGGAATTTCATGAAAACAGAAGCCCTGCAGCTGGAGAAACCCAACATTTATTTTCCGTATTACAGAGCGTAACACTGAGCATTCACAATGGAGATTCAAAACCATGAAACAAGATGGTTCATGTCGTCTGTTGATGGTATAAAGTGAAACTTTTTCATTCTAAGAGCTAATAGATGTAAAGAAAGTGCTTCCATGTCACTTGTTATGATTTGTGCTTGCATTAATGTAGAATGTACTTCTTAGCTTTGGCTTTTAGAGACCTAAAAGCCAAATTATTTATGAATCTGCATGTACAGGGTGCAAGGAACCATTTTTAGCCAAAGCAGTGTGGAAATGTCAACATTATCAATGTTTTAAAGCAGGGGTATCCACTTCTAAAGGGCTGCTAATCTGCAGCCTTTAAATGCACTCCTTGCACCAACATGTTTATTAGCATGCCATCAAGTTTGGCAAAGGCCTGGTAACTCGCCAGTCATTTGATTCAGTTGTGTAGGTGCAGAGATGCATCTAGTTCAATAGCTTGTGAGATCAGGAGTTGAACTCGGCTGCCAGCGTTGGCCTATCATTAATCATTAATCAGAGATAGCCTTCCACGCCAAGGCAATAAGTACTGTTTAGTGCGCAATGCCAATTTGTCTATCCATCTTCTGCTGCATCCATTGTGAACAAGACACCAGCAAGAGGTGGAATCTGATCCCTGACCTAGAAGGAGCACATTGAATGTTCCAGTTGCCTCAGGCGTAAGAGCTTTAAACCGTTGCAGTATTCACTGAAGGTCATGGTTTGAAGACCTCAACCGAACACTATCATCTGGTAAAAGGCAAAGATGTGACCCTGAGGTTGCAAAACCAGTCGCCCTCCTCCCCAGAAGTGTACCTTAAGATCCTGTCCATTAATCCCTCGGGGTCAGAAACAAGGGCCAGCTCAGGAAAAGTCCAACTGCTCTTGCAACAAGCTTGACATTGCTGGACAACAAGCTTCCTATAAATATAAAAAGAAACATAAAGCCTTTCAAAGTATCCTCCACACTCCAGCAGCTACAAGAAACCTTCACATACAATACATGCAACTCTGCAACAAATAGATATTAAATGCAACATTTCTGCGCATTCATGCAGATTTAGGCTAACATAATTGTACCCACATGTCACCAGGACTTGACTGATTTATGTTGTGCAAATGTGTATTTCTGATTAGTCGTGAGGTGATGAAAGATAATCTCTCTGGAGATTTACAAACAGGATTGCAGGCATGATGCAACATGTTTCTGGTGTCAAGTTATTTTAGGTTTCTTTGACTACCATGTTTGTTAGTTTCCATTTTTTTCTACTCCACCTAAAGGCTTGACATCTCCATCTGCTAACAAAAGATGATTCATTCCTACAAGTTTCTTGATTCATTTTAGCATGTAGACATAAAACTCTGGGCTGCACAGTGGCGCAGCTGGTAGAGCTGCTGCCTTGCAGCAAGAAGGTTCTGGGTTCGATTCCCGGCCCCGGTCTTTCTGCATGGAGTTTGCATGTTCTCCCTGTGCATGTGTGGGTTCTCTCCGGATACTCCGGCTTCCTCCCACAGTCCAAAAACATGACTGTCAGGTTAATTGGCCTCTCTAAATTGTCCCTAGGTGAGTGCATGTGTGTTTGTCCTGTCTGTCTCTGTGTTGCCCTGCGACAGACTGGTGACCTGTCCAGGGTGACCCCACCTCTCGCCCGAAACGTTAGCTGGAGATAGACACCAGCAACCCTCCCGACCCCCACTCAGGGACAAGGGTGTAGGAAAATGGATGGACATAAAACTCTGTCTGCACATCCAATGGAAGCTTCTATGTTTGCTGGCTGGAGATATTCAAAATTCTTAGATTGAAATCCAAGTTAAATGTGAAACTGGCTACGTTTATGATCCCTCTGGCATTTCAGCTACAGAGTACAGATGTGTCTACATTATATATGGTCCATATCTCCTGGTTCTTTATTCAGTCTGTTGCAACTGGCTGGTCCCAAACAAAACAGAGACCTGAGCCGAGCAGACAGTCATGGGGGTTGGCTCACACAAAGAGAGAAGTGGAAGCCAGTAACTATATCTCCCTTCAGCAGGAGTTGGTGATAGCGCTTAGAAATGGAAAATAAAAGACAGATGAGAATAAAAGAAGATCAGAGATGTCAGATTGTTTCTGCTGCCTCAACACTTTCTGTCCCTAATCTGTTCTGCAAGACCAGCAAAGGAAAAGGTAAAAAAATATATAAAGGAAGGAAATGCACGAATCAGTGACTGAAATTCATGCATATCTGATGACACCACTGAACATGTGGTGGATATGGGAGTTACATCTGGGCAGAGATGCATCATGGGATGATCAGACATCGTCTTCCATTTCTCCACGATCTGATGGCAGTGTTGATCACGTAACAAGCGTGATGTGAAAAGAATGTCTACATTGATGTGTTTCCAATAAGCAAATATGTTTTTATAACTCTAATTATATGGTCAATGGAAACACAGCTATTCTCAACTCAGCTTCCCAGATGTGCACAATGGTGTTTGAATATTTAAGAGTGTTTGCTTAAAAGTGGGTTGTGTGACTTGTGGTGTATATCAGTTAGTCTGGTGTGTGACACAAGTTCAGTCCATTTCCCATTTGGTGTGCTTGTTTACGCCTCTCATCCTGTTCAGTTTATGTCTTCTAGTCATGTTTAAGCAGAAGTCCAAACAATTCTCACTCAAAGCGTTGCATAGCAGGCAGAAAATTGACATTATTTCCTTAAAGATCTCTGTGGCATAGTGTGAGACGGACAAATTGGGTTCTTCTGACTAATTCTTGTGTTGCTCAAAGAACCAACAGCCTTTCTACTAACAGGTGGCCTTCCCAACTCTACTTTATGGAAAGCATAAATGGCCCCAAAAAACGTTTGTACTGCACATACAAACAAGACGACAGAAATATTTACACACACACATGCAGTTTATATATTGTGGCTATGGCTGGCACCAGATGATGTGTGTGTGTGGAAACACCAGACTAACCCTGTGGGATGAGCTGTCAGTCTCAATGTGTTACATGAGTGATGTCAGACGGCGGGCATTATTCCCGCGGTGGGCTGGGAAAAGAGTTGGTGTTCAGAGTGCAAAATGGCTGTTTTTCTTGCCTGTGAGGGAGTTCAGACTTGGTGTGTCTGTCCATCTGCTGGCCCCTCAGAGTCAAAGGAGTCTAAGGAAACAAGAAAGGTCTCAATTGAGAGTTTGCTGACACTTATGGTTCAGTCTAGGTTTCGTTAGGTAAAAGGTAAAAGCAAAAGCATCAAAATGTGCTGTTTGGCTGTTTTTATGCATTAAAGTTCTTTTGATGAGTCACTAGAGTCACTAGAAGGGCAAAATTGTCTGTTTTGGCCTTGAAAAACAAAACATTTGGAGAAGATGCCGAAATTTAATCAGAAGGAAATTTAATCAACAGAGTAATAGTTTAATATTCTTTTTGACCTCACAGATTAGTTTGGTCTTCATTTATAATATACAAGTTAAACAGTCTTAAAATGATCTATTGTCATCTTTCACACCCTCAATAACAAAAGCCTGGAACATGAAAGGCATGTAGCCTCAATAGGTAGATGACATGCCGCTGCAGGGATATAATGTATTATAATCAGAAGATATATTGTTTTCAGGAGTATAATGTGCTTGTATTTGGCATCAATACCTGTACATATACAGTTTGCATAACCCTCCAATATCAGAGATTTTTACCCTTAAGAAAAGTTTCTTTCAAGAGATCTGTCTGACATTCAGCTTTATTTATGTGTAAAAAGAAGCTGGTGAAGATGCAGCTTTGTGCAAAGATCCAGTCCAAACATGTCTTTGTGGGATCATGATGTTCTCTCAAATGAGCTTCAGGGCTATGAAATGCCATCCACCTGTTTCCAGTTTGATACTGATATTAGCTCGTGTGACTAGGAGAATGTTTCTGGCTTTTTTTTCCCCTCAAATGCCTACAAAGCAAATCCACTGCATACTTCTCGAAATTCAGTTCACATTCCCTCAACTCTCACGTTTGGTTCAGGAGGTAGAAGATAATTGTGAAGTGGAAAGAAAAGTACACATGGCCTCTATGCAAAACAGCGTGCAGTGGGGAAAAGAAAAGAAACCTCCAGGTGCAAAAAGGTAAGAAACTCAGGAAAACCAGGAGCCATGGAGGGAGAGAAAGGTACTGGGGAAAATTAGTGCAGGTGTGGTAATTAGCAGGAATAATGTCAACTGTGTTTTCATTTTCAGAAAGAAACTGGTGAACACAGAACACAGCAGAAATCCATTTAGTTTTGATTAAACTAAATCCATTTAGTAAATAAATAGTTAAAAAACTCACATAAGGAATCTTAAACCTGTCGATAAACATAGTGGTGGCAGCATCATGCTGTGACTTTCATAGCATCACATCAATTCAGATTTTTAGTTGTAAAAAAAAAGAGAAACACGACTCCACTGCTTCATAATATACAATTTGATTTGAAACCCTAATAAATTTTAATAAAGCTTGTTTAGGTGTGTTTTTATAAAGTGAAGTGGATGCAAATACTTATGGCACTGTATTGTTTTTGGTTGAATCTCACAGCCCATGGAAACTAACTTCTACGGCGAAACCTTCCTTCCTTCTTAAATGTCTGTATTCTGGGAACCTCCACTGTATGAACCGCAGAAATAAATGATTTGAGAACTTTATGTGCTTCCAGTTAAACTGTTTAACCTCCCTGCCCATTATGATAGACTAATAGGGGCTGCTGGCCAGCTGAACGCTCACTGTCATGTCAGATGAAGGAGTTTGGGGGATTCTTTGGAAAGTAGCCGTCCACACATCCTGCCTGCTGCAGCTGGGCTCTGACTTGATCTCCCAGTGAACACGCAAACCCCAAAATCATCATCTTAGGCTCAACTTGCATTATCTTCATGGTTACCGTTTTGTTTTCCTTGCTAGATTTGTCTCATTTAGGGAGATTTTTCACTCTGAGCATGTTTAACCTTGTCAAGAGGAGGCCGAGTTAGCTGAACGTGATTCTCCTGCTTCTTTTGTGACCTCTATCACTGAGATCGGCCTCGTTTTTTCTTCATTTATTTCAGTCTGAATTGTTTCCGGCTCGGTTTGGCTCCAAACCGCTGAGCCAAATGTCTGCTGGGCGTCGGATCCCCGTCGATGTGGGTGAGCTGAGGTTCAATGCCCGCTGCGTCCCAGAGCGCGCTGAACCGTATGTTATTTCCTTGCTGGCAGAGCTGAACAGAAACATGCAAACCTAATACTCTTTTTTTTATAAGCATTTTACATGTTGCTTATTTCAAATGTCTGGAAATGAGACTGGATGAGGCCTTGATTTTCAGGGTGTTCTTAAATTAGCAACATAGCAGAGCAGGGATTAAATTTCCTCATTTCTTTGTCCACTTCCATGAGATGGACGGGACAGGAGCAGGGGTCTTCGAGACCCCAAACGGGGAGCTGGATAAACACCAAGCCGTGGTCTGTGGAGTGGGAGGGCTCCTCCGTGAGAAGATCCCTTAATCAGCATGTGGATGAGTCACTCGCGTGCGTAGGACGAACTGTCACTGTCTTCATTAGCTGCACCCACAATCCGGAATAAAATGCAAAGTTAAACAAAGACTCAGGTTTCCTGCTGAACTGCTGCAGCTTGCACTCAGCTGACCTTTACATGAGAAGAAGCTGTCTAGAAAAAAATGAGCAAATGCGTTTCAAGACGTTTTGTTTTCTTTTGTTCAACTTTTCCAAAATTTCAATGTAGTACCTCTTAAAATCTAATTTCAATCTAATTTCTAAAATCTAATTTCAAAGTAGCGAATGACTTAAAAAACCTGGTAGGTCTGATATGCATATATATTTACCCTCCTTTACTCTGGTTCCCCTAAATAAAATCCTCAGCTAACCTGAAACACTTCACCTATGTCTTGGTTTCAGTTTAGATTTTCAATTTAGTGCAATAGAAAAACTCCATCATGTTACCCGATTCAAATGTTTATTCTACATAAATTGACCTTTGAGTTCCTGTTCTGCCCGTCTGAGCCTTCAAATATCACATCATTAAAAACGATTTAATAAAAGCTCCCTTCACTACATTATGGTGTCTTACTAAGGACTATAATTTAGTTCTAATTGAATATAAAGCTGAATACAAAAGGATGCAAAACTTTTTAGGGTTTTTTTGCTAGCATTTTCCCTTCACTTCACAGATACACAACATTTTGTGAAAAACATCAAACTTGCGTTTTCCATGTAAAAACCGAAAAGGTTCAAAGGTTTTGACTTCTTCAAGGCTTCACGACTTAAAGTTTAAGTCGTCCAAACATTTATTGATTTATTCTCTGACCGACCCTCAACTCTTTAGCTGCTAACCTCATGGCAGGTTTATGGCATGAAATATGGCCTACTGTTAGACTAACATGCCTAAAACCAGTAAGCGATGCCAGAAGTATGAACTCTCTGTGTTATATGTCTTTCTTGATGGTCCATTTGGATTCAGTCATGGGTCCTGATGCCACCCTCCAGCCAAATCCATCTAAAACCAGCGAATCAGTACGAGAGTCGGGCCACTTCCTGGTTCCACACCGGTTCTTTTAATGCCATTACATCAGTTTTGTCTCACAGGCAAAGTTCTGGCACTCGCACAGAACCTTTCCGCGCTCTTTGTCTCTGTGTCCAGAACCGATGTGAGAACTGAAAATGATACTACAGTGAGTAATGAGTGAAATTTGCAGGAGTGAGCATGTGTGTGAGGAGTGTGTGTAATTCAATCTGGTTTAATGGTGAGCCTCTCACAGGACAAAGCCAAAACCAGCAGGTGTGTGAGACAGAAAGACAGACATGTTTATCTCGTTAGACTCTGATGGCTGAGTGACTTTGAATCCTCAAAGGATCCAATTAATGATGGAAACAAAATGTATACGTGCAAAGAAATTAGTGTTTGGTACATCATACTCCAAGATACTGTCGAGTGCTGGGTTTAGATTTCCTCTCTTTTGGTTTTATGGAGCATCCTATCATCAAACTAATTTGAATATCACACAATATTGATCTGAATTAATAACAACTAAGACATTTGGAAAAATATTCTGTGGACTGACTAAACAGAGGCACAACTTTTTAGATCTGGGATAAACCTAACCATTTAAAGACAGAGCTAAAACTCAATAATGTGGCTGAATTCAAATACTTCTGCAAAAAAGAGTAGACAATGTTTAGTGAGCAATAGGGCTAGGCTCGTCTATAGAGCTTCTTTTCCATGCATAAAATAAATAATCATTTTTAAACTGGCTTTTGTATTCAGATTATCTCTGTCTGACATCACATTTTGGTTTGAAAATCTGAAAAGTGTAAGTGTGCTGGAAAAGTCAAAATCACCAGAAATCTGTGAGGTAATTACTTTTTTATGGCACTGTAGGTCAGATCTCTGTTCCTCTTCCATCATAACTGACACCAACAGGCAGCAACGCCTCATTTTAGCAGCTGGAACAAATTGGTCCGAAGCAAAGCTGAAATAAATCCCGACCAACACACGCTACCAAGGCGGAGCTTAGCTTCAGTCAAAACCAATGTTGACTTAACCCAGGCCTGCGAGCCGTCCGCTCTTCCAGATTCAGTCTGACGTTCGGGCTGAACTCTGATCTTTCCAGGTCGGCTGGGGCTAAGCAGACAGCATCTCGCTGACTGACACTGATTTTCTTTGCGAAGTAGAGGCTGCTTGTTAAACGAGACAACCGTAGGTAACAGCAACAGGTGACGCAGAAATAAGCAAACTGGTTTGGAGGGAGTTCGAAACAGATAATGGAAATCTGAGTAAATACAAATATTGGGGATGGTTTTTTTTTAATCCAGACCATTTTTCCTGGAGAAAACGAAACCTCCTTCTTAGCTCTTTTGGTCACCAAAGTTATACATTAAAATAAGCCGTATGCATGAGTTTGCATGTGAATCTGACATCAAGTGGGTGAGGAATATTGACCTTTGCTTCTGCATATCCCATGAGGCACCCACGCTCTGCAGACGCAGCATTAATCTTGTGGCCCATAAGTGTTAGAAGTTTGTCCCGCTGCTTTAAAACGCAGTGAGCTTGGGATGATCTCACTCTCTGTGAATGCCTTTGAAACACCCAGCTCCGAGCTGGTGCTAAAACATCGTGGGGATGTGGAAAATTGTGAGCAGGGTTTTTTTTTATGTTTCATTATATTTCCATTTGCACAAATACATGGATATCCACTAATATGACAGATAACTGAACTGGCCCCAAAGTTTGTGCAGGTGCAAAGGATGCGATGAAGTCATCCATATCGATGTTGATTGGGTAACACGTCCAAATCATTTAATTCAGGTAATCCAAACAAACACTCCCATGGCCACAGGTGTTTCATCCCCACACCAGTCTGCTCCCAAAAGCATTTGTGAACGAATGTGTCATGATCATGGGGGTGTTTTTGTCTGTCTATGGGATTATCCATTGAGCTGCTGTTCCTTTCTTTCCCAGGCAGCACCTGGCAAACCTCCATCAAATCAAACCTGCATACAAGCAGCCTGAACTTTGACCCTGTGTGGCAGTAGTAATCCTTTTAGAGTAAATACGTTTATATCTGTGTTTTCCTTAAAAGGTGTCAAGCTAGAGTTCATCATTACAGATCTGTTTACATGGACCTCTTTTATATTAGAACCAGAATCTTCCAAGAACTTGTACTTATTTAATCACCAACATTAGTCGTCCAATCAAACAGCAAGACACAAACCGCTGTCCTCTTACAGAGCCAATAAATCCAGAACCCTGAACAAATCGAGAATTGTTCTTTTGTCTGAAAAGAACAATTCAGTCATTTCCAACTTGATACAGAAAAAATTGTCTTAGAGTTTCTTTGCCACTAAGATATTCCACATTATTGTTCCCTCTATTGTTAGTGGGAACAATAGAGAATGACAGTAACTCAAAAATATTCTTGTCCTTCCAATGCACGTCTGGAGGAAAGACCAACTAAATTCTCATCAATGCACATGCAATTCGTATGAACAGCTTTCTCAAAAGAGTTGAGCTCTACAGCAGCAGAGTGAGGGTGGGTATAATCAAACCCTACAGGTTAGGAGTAAAACGTGTAAAGGTAATCATCGTTGTGGGAAGGCAGACTTTCGACTTGATTGTCCTGAAGGAGAAATTTGTTTCCACAGACCAGACTCTCTGCTCGTATTACCAAGTAGACAATAACAACCAAGTAGACAATAACATACGGCATGGGACAAAACATTGCACCACCACACAGGATACAGTATAAAAAATACATGACAGAACACAATATCCTCTGTTTGCCTCCACATTTTTGTTTTCTGTGTTCAAGGATTAATCAAGTTTATATTTGAACCCATTAAATGCCTTTAAATGTTGCCCTTTTTAAGTTTATAGTCAGTCTAAGCCAGCTTCAGCATCAAATCAGAAGATGTGAATCACCGATTCATGACCTCACACTTCAATATAAGGACAATATAAAGACAAATTGTTCCACTGCTTACACTAGGCACTATGTAAGCCTCCCAACCTGTGTTAACTCAGGAATTTATTGTATTGTTAGTCAGCCCAATGTCTAAACTCTGTTATCAATTTTTTTTATGATTAAGCAAAAATAAAGATATTTCTATTTCCAAATGTGTGCAAATTTGTAAACAGGTGTAGAAATTATAAACTTGTTGAGTTTTTATGGACAGGAAATGTGGTTAGTAGTTTCACATCCAGTTTTTTGTTTTCAGTATTCTTACATTATGCAATCTGTTTTTATTTATTTCTTCATTTATCTCATTTCTGTCCAGTGCAGCTGTACTTTCTATGTATTCTCATAAAGTTGGAAGTTCTGGACTGCCTCATGTTCTTTCCATGTGTTAAACATTTTCCTTTCTAGGAATTACAGAGCAATGCCCTGTGGGCCTCTTTCTGCTGGAAGCACGCTGATAGCCCATGATGCATTGCAAAAATACACCCATCGGTCAACGTTCAAACATGCGCTGAAACCATACAGTCCATATCGCTAATGAAAACTCAAATCATTCCCAGACTCTGTGAAATAAATCTTCCCCCTCATCACCCACTAGCTGTATATGATGGTCGATAACAGAAGAATAGAAAAACAATCACATGTTTAAGGAAGCCTGGCGAGTTCATTGGTCATTTTATAGCCACACATTCATTTAACCACTGGTACCATCTGACCTGAACGTGAGGTTTAGTGGGAATGTTCAGAGCTAAACTCCTTGAAGAAATAAATAATAATAGTTTGGACTTTTTGAATGTGTCTGCCAAGAATTTAAAATAAACATTTTTTTTAATATTTAGGTATCAGCCTAGATGGACAGGTGGAGCCTTTAAATATACACTCTAGTTATTTAATCCATCATTATTTGTTGGTCAGATTAAGACAGTTTTAAAGTCAAAGGTCGATTTTCTCCAGGAAAAACCCAGTTGAACATCAGATTATGCATTTTTACAGCAAATTTTACTGCGTATGATTAAAAAAACTAAACTAGATCTTTTTCCACATTACTAGTCTTAGTATAATGGTAAACAGGAAGGCTTGAGAGCAGAATGTGTGTAGAGGTGATCAGCTGACCTTAATAATGACTGTAGCAGACATGACAGATGCTAGCATGGATTTTAAATTATTTTCATCTTGTTTGACTTTCCTGCTGAGCTATGAAACTCAGATGATGAAGAAGAACGCAATGGATATGACAGAGATTGGGTTCTAGTTGTGTTCAGGTCAGGGTTAGCCTCAGGGTCATCCTTCAGAGGCTCTGTTGGCTTTGATGACCTCGGGGTCAACCTGGTGAACTCCGGGCCTTGTTTAGTTTCCCCTCAGGTTTTGACTGGAATCATTTAATAGTGTACAGTATTTTCTCCTTTTTTGCAGAGTTATTGGTTTGTAAAACATTGTTTCATTTTGCTTCCTTTTTTTAAATTATTGCAACTTTACCAAAAGATATCTAATCTGAATCTGACTTAAAAAGCCTTGGTTTGGAGATAAGAATGAGTCGCGCACACAGCTGACACTCTGGGATGAAGGTTGAGTCTTTGTGTTCTCACGAATTAAAAGATAACGACTTCCTGCTTTCCGTCACTCTAATGCTGCACAGCCATCACCTGCACAAAAGTCCCAGAACTTTTTTCAGACTATTTTGACATTCACAGGACATTCTCTCACTCAGAGTGAATCTGGCTCATCGGAGGGGAAATTACACCCAGTGGTTTGTTATGCTAATAGATCTTGTAGCCCAGCTTCTCAGGGTGCAAACTGTGTGGTCCACGGCTTCAACTCGTCTGCTAGGTGTTGGCCGTGGCGTTATTTGTTGAGTTTTTCCCCACTCATGTTTCTCGGGAAAAACTGTATTCTAAGTTCTCTCTAACTGTACAGAAAAAATAATGAGTTCATTGTGAGTTATTGCTGCCAATGAGACATATTTCCATTTTCACCATGACTTTTCAGTAAGCATATATATATACACACGAATGTGATAAATGTGGGTTCGATATGATTTTTATACAAAATGTGAGTAAAAATGTATACATCAAACAAAACGTGAACTCGCAAACTACTTTTCCCCCTTGACTTTCCATCATCAAGTTGTGGATTAATGACCTTACAGGATGAGCTTTTGCAGTCGCAGAACACCCACGATGAGCGGCCCACTACAGGGCCACTGTAGCGCACCAAAGCTGCTTCCAGATAATCTGGAGTTTATGACTAATGATAATCCACAAATAGATACATGACAAACATAGTAGAAGTGGTGAGTTTAGCTAGATGAAGATGTAACCCCTTTTTGCCTGCAGAATTACCTAATCTGGTGACTTTGGAGGTCACTGCAGTGCAGAGAGACCAACATGAGATGATTTGAGGTTTGTGACTAAATAGTCATCAGAAGTTGATGAATCAAGTTGCATTTAGTGTTTCCATGAGAAGCTTTATACTTGCCTAGTTTTATGTATTTGTTCTGTTAGCAGGCATTCTTAATTTTGTGTAGGATTTTAATCAGATTTAGAATTTTTATTTAACACAAAATAAAATGAACAAAAGACTGCTGATAAATCTGCTGAACAAAACCAAACTTATGTTTGCTTTCTTCCCCATTCAGATGCTCTCTTTGAATTTCCCCAAGCTGTCCAGACACCAGAACGTCCTGGTTTGCAGCTGAGCCTGATTCTGTATTTGTGTTAAGCATTTGAACAGGTGAATCTAATAAATTGCATATGGACTCAGTACTTATTTGTTTCTGCAACATTTGATGCAGTGGAAAAAGTTCCAATTTACTCTAGCAGTTCTAGGCACAGCATGAGGCCAGCTTTGTAAGCTTGCCTTACTTTTTCGAACCATGGCAGTGGAAGCACTTTTAACACCACAGGAATGTGGAACAACACATTTCTTTTTTTAAGCCAGTGATGTTCCTTTGGGATCGCCAGCCTAAATGTCATATTTGAATGGAAAGCGAGCATGGTGCAGTTTTCTGGACACCGATATCTGTAAAGTTCATTATTGCTACTTCAGGTCTTGTAAACTTCTGCGAATTGACTTTTTAAATTATTATTATTATTTTGGTATTTCAAAAGTAAGTGAGAAAGAAACACAAACGTGGAAACGGTGTTGTGTGGAGATTCATAGCTTCCTGCATCTGTGCCAGTAGCCATGCCCAACCCATCTCGAACATGTTTCCTGCCCAGTTGTGTCACAGTTTCACATGGGAGTGTGATCGACTGCTTGGTGGGGGTGGAGTGCCACGGAAGTACCAGGAGGGGCAATTAGACTTTTATGAGAGGAACTGAATTTCCAGTCTCCATGTTATTGTTGCAGGAATTTCATGGGAGAAAGGCAAAGAAAAGCTAGAAAGGCAAATGGAGATTGGAAGGACGACCGGAAGACCTCTTCCCCTGTTAATCATCTAAAAAAGAAGCTTGTTAAGAGGATTTAGGTTGCAAAACTTTTCCATAGTGAGCGCTGGTAAACCGCAGCATCATTAACAACCTTCCCACCCACTATGGAGGCAATTGCTGTCTTCTAAGTAGGTAATATTTTTATCCTGGGAAAGCCACTGCAAATAGAGCGGCCTCCTCTTCAAAGTCTTTGCCTTTCTTACGTTTGTCCAATTGATGTGCAGATGCTACTGCCAAGACACAAAACAAAATAGATGTTTGGGAAAATATATAATAAAAATGTCTTATGGAAAGGAATTACTTCTAATTGAAAGTACAGAAATAGTTTCTCCCAGAGGAAGGCGAACATTCACAAAACAGTGTTTGAACTGAATGCCCCACAGTGACAGAAATGTTACAGGAAGCAAATTAGACAGCAAATGAAGTAATGCATACCAGAAGGCATAAAAACACAAGAAATCTGTTAATATTTAGAAAGCACCTCATCTCTTTTGCACAATAAATAATATTTTTTATTACCAAAGTAATGAATATTAAGGGTTGGAAAAAACCAGACCTCAGCCCAGAAGTCTTACTTCTGCAAAACCTAACAATTGCCATAGTTCCATGTCTAACTTCTGATCAGAAAGGTTAACCAAGAACCTAAAATTACTTTGTTCTCACTCAAATTATGCCTCAACTTCACTCCCACAGAAGCTTTCCTACCGATGCACATCTCCAAAGTATAAAAAAAGTGTCCATAGAGGAGAATTTAACATCGCACATGAAATTGTGGGAGAAAGTACGGCAGCATGCTTCTCAGAAAAAAATGACAAAGAAAAGAATGTTTGCTTTGTTCAGTACTTGATAGAATCTCAAATGGTTTTTCTTTAACAATGACTTTCTTTTTATTACTTCCTGAATTTGTTTATCTCTGCAGCTCCTCCAGAGTGATCATCGGCCTCTAATCTGATTTACAGATTAATGCTCTCCTTGTTCAGGCTATGTTTCCAGATGTTCAAAGCCTGGAATTTTCCTGATAACACAACACTGCTTCAAACTTCTTAGTCTCTGACTTGTCTGCTGTGCTCCTTGGTCTTTGTGATTGACATTTTGTCTGTGTATGATCTCCATTGCCACACTGAACACTGATCTGAGGCCAGCGAGGACTCAGATCTATGCGAGTCACAGTGGGAGATGTCTGCAGAACATGCAGAACGGAGTCAGTGGAAGCAGAGGTCAGGGGTCAGAGTTACAACAACAGAGGAAGCTTTTCCTCCTGCCGGCAGCCGGCGTGGCCCTTCCTGTGGGATTCTGCCTCCACGATTATGATCTCGAGCTGCGTTTCATAAACACACCACACCAAAGTGTTTTCCTTTCAGCGCCTGAATCTTCTTTCATCCTTATCTGACTTCCTCTTTTTTTTTATTATTTCTTTTGCTCGCCTTGACTTCTCAGCTGTGGTGCAACAAGTGTTTGAAGAGTTAGCAGTTGTTTTTCACGGATCAAGTTAATTAATGCAAAATGATTTAATGCAATGAATTTGTCTCTTAGAGCTGTAACGTTATTTCAAACAAACAGTGTTTAAACAGTCACGTTTGTTTAAACACACAAAACAGACAAGTTTCATATATTTTTAGCTCATTGCCAGAGTACAATCTCTACAATTGGCTTAATTCTAACCAGAGTGCATTTTATAAGGTCCTTCCACGCCTTTCGTAAACCTTTCCCTACCAATAAGTAACAAACTTCCTGGAATAATTTGGGGAGACAGTTAAACTTGCAGATATATAACATTTCAACTAGCAAAGTTATTGGAAGCTCGTTTAGACAGAGGTGGGATTTTCTCATTGCTGCGATGTTGCTAGGTGCTCCTCCGGTTTCCTACAAACAGTAAGCCACGTACAAATATTTATAGCACAGATGATGAGTTACAAAGTGAGTAACAGAATTCCCAGAATGCCGAGCTGTGGCTTTACAGGAACTGAGCAGAATGACATCAGAAGTGCTAAACAAATGCAAACCAATACAATAAGAAGAAAATCACGCTATGTTTCTCTTCTTGAATCTTTCCAGCAGGCAGACTGAATGCAAATATAACTTTTTAGAATGACACATCTTAGAACATGAGTAAGCAAATTGTCTTTTCTCTGAAACATATTCAGAAAGGCTTAAATATGTTTTAGATTAGATAAATATATTTTCTAGATTACCGTGTTGGGGAGATCCCCACAATTGATAACTTATGCAGGCTGGAAACAAAAGTGATCTGTTTTTGCTTTTCAATCTAATGTATAAAGTTCCAGCAAGTTTATTTTTTCTTGCCGTCAAACAAGTGTGGTGGAGAAGAAACCCAGCTCAACCAGCTGGTAATTTGGTTCTGAAGTCCGAGTGAGAAAACCACAGAAAAGTTCAAAGGCCTGTTCCAGGAAGGGACCCACCGGCAGATTTTAGTCTGCTCAGTTCTGACCCCAACTCAACGTTTACACTCACACATTAAATTGGCTGAAAACAGATGCTCGATTATCCAAATGCACATCTTTGAAAAGCAGAAGTAGAGGCGCCTGTACAACCAACAGGAATGCAGCTGGTGGTTTCTAGACGGTCGGTCAATATCAAAGCACTTGTCTGTTCCAGCAGCCATTGTACAGCACATACAGCAGCAAATCCAACTGACTAAACGTGCTGAAGTTCAGCTCGGGTTGCTAGGTGAGGGGTAGTTCGTGCTGATTTGTGACGTTAGATGCAGAATGTTTTTGAAATGACTCATTGTCCGAACACCAGAAAACATCAAATTACTGCCAAAAACATGTCTGTGTGTTTTTGTTTCAGCACTTGGGTTGTGTTTAGAAGCTATTGAGACGTAAATGGAAGAACAATAATGTGCAAATGTGAATTTTGCACAATAGATCCTCTTTAATATTAAGGTAAGATACAACCCCCCCCAATAACTTATGAACAACTTTTGAATGCATCGTGAAGAATCATTTGATCCTACATCAAACGAGTCCATCTGCCCCACTTTTTGACTTAACTTTTATTCTTAAATTATCAATTAAAAGTTTGATATGTTTATGCTGGTCGTTTTGCTACCACTTTAACCTCAAATTACATCAACACTCCAGCTGCAAAACTGCAGTTTATTTGTGCAGCATTGCTGTGACCAAAGCAAACAGCAAGCTTGGCCTGTGCCTCTCCCAAAATATCTGTCAATGGCTTCTTCAGCAGCCACCTTTACTCCGAGTCCAGCTGCGCCTCATAAAACAACTTCTAGACAAGATCTTGAGGTGCTTTCAGGAGGCTGAGACCACCGGAGGACAAGAACGGAAGCCATGGCCGGATCACAGGGGCTGCCAGGTGCGGGGGCGTGGGCCCTGTGGCCGGCTGCACTAGCTCACCCATTGCTGCATGTTGACATGCGTGCAATGGGAGCTGATTCATGTGTTCATGCATCATGTGACACAAGAAGAGACGTTTTTGGAGCATATAGACGAGGTGCATGTGAATCATGCACTTCGTCTGAGGGGTTTATGTCTAGTTGCTCCCCCTTAGACAGCGAGGTTGTTATTGCAGCTGCGCTAAACCCCCACTCTCCTCCACCTCCTCTTCTTCTTCCACTCCTGACTAACACTTCAGGTGCTTTCCAGTTTCTTACTTCCTTCAATCCTCCCTTCTCCTTTTTTTTCCTTTCTGATCTTGGTTTTCTCACACTGCCCACTGCAGTTGTAACCACACACATTCAGTACATACCTCCCGGAGCTTGACGATTTAACTAGACAGGCTTCGGACTCTCTTATTAACACCCCCCCCTGCGCTCTCTAATGTTTGTTGCTGTGGCAACGGTCAGATTAAGTGGGTTTACCTACTTCCTGCCCATTGAGCCAAGTGGTAATTTGAGGGTGTGTTTAGTAAGTCTGACCCTGAGCGTCTGCATGGGTGGGGCTGCCTTTATCTCCAGTGAATGTTTTCAGATGAAAGTTTGAACAAAGTAACTTTCCTTGCACTAAGTTGTGTAAAAAACGCAAATTGGATGGTTTCTATTTGGAGCTTAAATTTCTTCAGTGTCACTTCTTAACGCACCGCTTTATGTAAGCGCCAATTACCCTGGAATGCTGTCAAAGTACATGCCTTGAAGGGAAAGAGACCTAAATTTTCCCCAAAATGGGGCCAACTCTCTACCTATAAGCCTTTTTCAGAACAGATTAGATTTCCGATATGACAAAGGATTAAGGTTAAACCTTGTTTAGTCACGAACGTCGAGGTGAGAAAGAAAATGTGCCGTACAAACTCGTAGTTTTTACTTTTGCAGAGTAGAAGAACTTAGAGATTTCTACCTGTGGATGATTGTGCAGCCCTCTCATCCATGCTGTCATTATACCAAAAAAGACAAAAAAATATGTAGATTTATTGATTTAAGCTCCTTCCTGTTGAATTTCGATTATCTTGAAGAGCTTTGGTCAATTTGGTGTTGAGGAGCTGTGGTTCTCTACAGCTCCTCCAGAGACTCCATGCATCCTCTGTTGGGTAATGGTCTTTCCAAAAAACATTAACATTATATAAATGCATTAGCAAGGTAGCATATGACTTATTTAATAATCTCTTGTTTGATTTAATTTCTTTTTTAGGTTTCTATATTTCAAACTTTATTGTTTTACAGAAAAAATTATTAGCAGAAGAATCCAGATGATGCAGTACATTTTTGGCAACACTAAGTAATTTTTCCCCCATCTTTCACAGGATGCAGTTTAGCAACAAGAGGAAGTTGCTCAAGAATCTCTAAAGTGCACATATTTTCCAGCCACTTGCATTCCTTCAAGTCTCTGACCTCTAAACAGCTACAAAGCTCATGGAAATTGATATTTTTGAAAGGGAGGGAACCAAAAAAGAGAAAAAAAAACTAAATTGGGAGGAGAGGGCAGAGGGCCGCTCTGGAGAGACAAGGATTCAAAAAGCTCAGATTTGTTACGTTTCTGCTTCACCAGAAAGTTTCCATCTGGAAAAACAAACCCGCGAAAACAAGTGGTGATACCAAAATTATGTGGATAGTAGAAAGAAAAACTAAAACGTTTCTGACATGATTTGTACTGGAACTGAACACAACTATCTCACTTCATCATCACCTCTACCCTTGATTTAAAGAAAACTAAATTGGAGATTAAGTACTTGTTCAAATATCAGCTGCAAGCTGTGTCTTTCCATTTATGCTGTGCTTTTTCAGGCTTTGTCTGCAGTTCTCCAGCTGTTCTTGGATGGAGCTTTTAATATCTTTCTCCTCGTGCGTTTTGGCCGACCTACTGGTGACCAGAACAGACCAGTACCAGAGGAGCAATGGAGCAGACCTGGTTTTAACCAGTGAGCATCAGGCTGCTTTGGCTGGGGGACCCTCTGAGCAACTGGACGGGTCTGGATAAATGACGATGTTATGGTCATCTCATCTGTGTTTATTACTGAGGGCACAAACTATAAAGTACAGTTCAGCAAAATAAACTGGCATGAGAAACTTTTAAATATAATTAAGCAGTAAAGTCAAAGTTTTATTTAAAAATCTTGTTTTGTTAACTGGTCGGCAGTGGAAATAAATCAACTAATATCTCCAATTTTTCACAAGTTTAGCTTCTGTTACTCCCTTTACACTAGGCAATAAGATCCTGAGACGGTAAAAAGAAATGAATACAGCACAACTGGGAATGAAGCAATTCTCCACTGGATGAAATCTTAGGTACAGACGAAGACAGAAATCGATGGCAGTGAGATGAATCTCGGCAAGTTATTCACACTAAAAGTACTTTTTCAAATTTTATTGCAATCACAGACATTAATGTATTTAACTATAATTTTATGCAATAAAGTTCAAAAGTTGCAGGACATTGCATATCCCTGAGCTGTTGCTTCTAAAGTCTCCATTGGTTTGTGCTTCTGAGGTTGCGCAGGGAATGCATCCAGTATCTCTGAGCCACATTTTTGTTCATTTCCCTTTCATTAGCTCTCTGGATTGTTTGTTTTGTGGTTTGGTGTATTGAGTTATATCGTAAAGAAAGAAGAATTAAGGCTTCAGAGAGAGAAATCTACAGGCTAATCAAATGTTTTCATTAAATTCTGTTATGCTAGAAGGTTTACGGTATGATTACTTGAATAAACATATTTTAGTTTATCTGTTTACCGCAAGACACAATGAGCAATACCATTCCCACTGGCTAACATTAGAGTGCAAGTAGCGAAGGCCAAACCTTTCTGGGAGACATGAGAATCAGCTCAAACATCAAGCATGGATTCACAGCATCTCTGTTTGGATTCACCTCTAAAACTACGTTATTATAGTAATCCACGCCATCTCTTGTGCAAACTCTGAATTTACCAGACAAATATACAATACATCTGAGCTGAAGAATACCCTGACTGCATTCATCAGAAAACTGAAAATACGTCACCATTGGGTCAGTCAGCAGACGATCTACAGAGTTTGGGAAAAGAATAATGACGCCTTTTCTCTTTTTTTCTCCTTTTGACATGCTGTCAGTTAATCTACAGTACTCAAAGGCTGTGGTGTAAATAACTAAATGCTTCTGGCCCTCTTCAACCGTGTAGATCAAACAAAGACTGTATGACAAGAATAAAAGGCTTTTTCGTTGAAGTGGTTTAGTCAAGTTCAATGATTCTGGAAATTCCCTAACTGGGTTATAAGAAACTCTTTCCTGGGTGGAATAACAACCGTTTGGAAGAACAATCAATACCATAATCCCACAAACCACAAATGAAAAACATCTTTCCAGGTATTTATCCTATATACTATTGCACAACTCAACAAACATTAAGGTTTTAAGCTAGAGGAAGTCTAAACATTGTTAAGCCGTTGTTTAGATTGTGGCAGCTTGGGAAGCTTCCTTGGGAAAACACAGATATTCCTGTTTACATCAAGTTTCACATCTAAGAGCACAAATTCATAACTTGTTTATTGATCTCTCTCAAATTTATAGTTTATCACTTATCTGTTCCTGCCTTTAGAGTTATAACTTCTGTTCTTATAGAACAATACAGCCTGTTGGCCTGTTGGCAGCTTCAGCTCTCCCATGATGATGTTGTTACTTTCCTGTGAGAACGCTCTTCGGCCAGTCAGTGGTCTACTGTTTGTACCGCTCTGTTTAGCTAAGCATTAGCTCCCCACAACTGGAACAATAGCTGATGCAGGGTTGTATAACAATATTTGACAAGGCTTCTAAAAAATGTAAGCAAAGCTGAGTCACACCATTTACTGTCCATGGAGATTGTCATTTCTCTGCTGTTTGATTAAAAAGAAACAGAAAGAAAAATAAAACCTTCCTGATTGGGTTTTTTGCAAGCACCAGAAACACAATCAGGTTTTTTGGTGCTTGCAAAATGTTTCTGATAATAATCCACAGTTTCTGCTCCAATTTACCCCAAGCATGGTCTATCTGGCAACCAAAGGCACACATCCATGTCTTTATTGAGTTGGAAGCACGAAACTGTGCAAAATGCTTATGGAAGGAGTTTTAAAAGCGGTGGGATTACATTGTGATTTGCACAAAGGTGGCTATTTAGTTATGTTGAAACTCTGAATGTCCCACTTTTTATTCCCTTTGTTAGTATATTTTGGATGTGTTGCATTGGTGAGTCATGTTCTTTCCAATGTCAGCTTTCTTTTTTCAGTCAACAGATGCATGTTGACTGCATGTTGTTAAAAATACGATGATCGTTTCCCAAAAGTCAGGATGTTACCTCCATTTAATTAAAGTTTCTGTTAAATTACTACTGCTGCACATTTCCAGAAAAGAAATATGGATTCACATTTCTTCACATATGTATATGTTTTATTTCTATCACATAACAACCACACACTTCAGATTTACTTGGATTATAAAAGTAGCTCTGGGTTTACAGCATTTTCCTCAACTCTTATTTCATCAGTTGTTCTATTTTGGAATGACATCTTATTGCGTGTGTCTTGTGGAAATTTAAGCTGTGAAATAATATGTGTGTCCAGAGCCAAAGGGCCTCAAAACCCAGCATGTCGTTGGTTTGGGTTTATCCTCTGACTCACAGCTCGATAGTCAAATACCAGGGAGCCTTACTCAAGACATAAGAGTCATGGAGAATAATTAGAACATCACACGAAAGCGCTTAGATTTTCCATCATTTTTAGACAAATGGATACTTATGTCAAACTTATCAGTAAAGATTATTTCAAGTCATATAAAGCAAAACTGAGGATTAAAGAAAAACACAATTTCATTTAAACTTGCAGTAGGTAACTATTATAAAAGAAATTGTTTTACCTTTTTGTTAAAACTGTCACATCGTCCCGTCATTTTGAGACAGATAACCTGTGGGTTAGGGTTACATGTAACATGTACGTGCTGTGAGCATGTTTTATATGAGGATTTGTGCTTAAAATGGTGAAGAAAGATTTTATATTTCTAAGCATCAACCAAAAAGAGCTGGAATCTGAAATTAACTCAAAGTGTATTTGTTAGGGCTTGCTCACTTACGCAGCCAGCTCACTGCCTTTTTATTATTTGTGTCCGAACAAATTTGTTGTTGCTTCAGTTAAATTCTCCAGAATGTTGCATCACATGGAAAAAAAAGTTCTGAAATAACTTATTAAAGTCTCATCTTTCACTTTTTATAAAATCCAAGCATTTTATGGTGCTGCATTAAATCATGTTAGCCTATATCTGCTGCTTCCTGTCATGCAGCAAACCATGAGCAGATCTCTATTAAAAGCCCTGCCAACTGTGCAGTCATCCATTCATCAGGTCCTGCTAGATACCAGGTCACCAGTGAAGCTACAGATCAAAACAAACCCAGACAAACACTCACAAAGCATTGTCCTACTAACCCACTCTGTAGCGTTTAGAGTCAGTGGAATGTGACGACGCAGCAGATTTAAGCCGAGGCCGTTGTCGTAACAGAGCAGGGATCAAAAAGCTGCAAACACACAGAGGAAACTGGACTTTAATGTCCATTAAAGGCCCGATTTAACATTCAGCTGAGCTCAATACACACAAAGGCTAATCTATGCTGCTTTCTTCGCATCCTAAAGTGCTGTACAGAGCAGGTCTGGTGAAATATGGTGAATATTGGACCTGGCATATTTACTTGCTTGCGGGCCGACCAAAACATATGCCACTTTGTAGACAAAATACAGAGCTGAGGGTTAAAGCGGCAGAGCGTGTTTGTCTCTGGAGCCCGTTTCTCGTTTGCCACCTCAAAAGCACATGCACATGCCAGAGTTCTCCGTCACATGTGGTTTTGTAATTATTTGGTCTGCCAAGTTAAATAGACCAAGTCAAATTCCAGGCTGTGGCAATTCAGGGGTTATCTGTGTTTTCCCAAGGGAGATGCTGCTCCATTACAGGTAAATGTGTCAACAAATACAACGATTTTAGTAAAAATATGACAATTTATAGTAGTTTTGGAACGTTGCAGCTCTAGTATGAGACTGCACTGCTTTTTCCATGTGAATTAAACCCAGGGGATAACCTAAGTACTGTGTGACCTTTTCCCTAATTGACATGTCAGAGATCTGGGGGAAAAAATCTTTTCCACCCACAGAGTCAAACATAAAGTGCAGAAACAGTCCAGTCAACAGCTGGCTTCTCTAAGTCTCAGGTTTGTTCATCTTTTTGGCATTCTTTTGTTAAAATGCATCACAGAGGAAGAGGATGGGTATGAACTCCATATGGGTGTCAGGGCATGGAAAATACCACTAATATGCACATTTAACTGTAATTAATTGGTTAATTAACTTTGACTGAGGAAATCAAGCCAGAATTCACAACAAAACAGATTCTTGTTTTGTACTTCAAATATTTCATTTGTGTTTCAATCAGTCAGGTGATCATTTGAAGGTAAACTTGAATCGTTTCTAGCATTATTTAAATTATTATTGCTGCATTTTCATCTTTGAATGAATGTGAGCAGACAAGGCAGGTTTTGGCTATTTCCTGAAAGAAGTCCACTTCAGAGCATACTTCACTCGAAGACGGCCATGTAGGAAACATTTAAGCGTTTCATTTCTTGCCAGGAACAGTCAAACAGAAACCCAACCTCGACTTCTAATAAGTATTAATAACAAAGAAAGATTTGTGCAGCGTTGAGCGTGGGTTGTGACCCTAAGAGCAGAAAAATACTCTTTCTAAATTGTTGACTGACGTTTGTTAAGGGATGATTCCAAAACCAATATCCTTGGTGTCCTTTCAAATGTGTTTTTTTCCAGAGAACAAAAGGACAAGCAGAGAGCTGGGAAAACACACAGACATCTTTATGTTTCTGCTGTGTTTGAGTTCTGAAAGACAAACAGCCTACAGCCAAGACCTGAGGGGAGCTTTTTTTTTTCTCTGACTTTATATAGCATAAACAAGAAGAAAAAAGAAGCCCACACAAACACTTATACAGTGCCTACCAGACTTTCCAGTCGTACCTACCACCAGGCATACTTTCCATATATTTTCTGATGACATAATCTGGCTCAAAAGGTGTTTTTTTTCACAACAACCCATTAGTCTTCCTCCTGTCACTACCCTGCATAATCTCTACCAAAACAGAAGCCTTAAATGTTATCCTTTTCCTGGATCAGGATGCGATCATTGGGTTACAACCAGTCCGTTCCTTCAATTCTTTAATAATTTTAGACATTTTTGCAAAGGGGGTGGGAGGTGAAACTTGCAGGAATTTCGGCCTGCTTGTTTTGGTGGTACCTTGTAATCCTCCTCTTGTCCTGTCCAAGACGCAAGTCATTTCAACAATAAGTCATAAAGCAGTCTAAGCCAGCCTGGAAAAGTAAACACGGCAGTTAGCAAGAGAGAAAAAAAAAATGCAAGACAGAATTCCCAGAAAGCTGAGCATCAAAACAAACCTTAACCCAGGTCTGACCCATGAGTCTGATGATGGTCTGGCAGACATGTGTGAATAGGAAAACATTTTTTATGGCAATGTGCAAGCAAGTCTGCAGAAGGAACTGCATTTTTATTGCCTTTTGTAAAATATGAAACAGCTCCGATCTGATCTCTACATACTGTGTTCATAAATGCATCATGCTGCAAACATGTACAGATATTTACTCAACTCTCATTTGAAGGAATATCATTTAGCAAATCCAGACAATTGTTATAGCCAGTGACACAAGGACTGAGATCACTGCACTGCTAAATACCCACGTGTGTACAAATAACCACAATCTAACACAAACTTCCACTTCTAGCACAAAATAAAATTGGTTAAGATGTTTAGAAACAACTAAACCTTCAAGATTGACTGAAAGTAGCAGCTAAAACGCCTTCTAGAGTAAAGCTGTATGATCAGACAGGACAAGCATTGATCTAACTGACAGTGATATTTAAGAGATTGGGCTGTAGAACCTAAGAACACAAACTGCTGAGCATGGTGGTGGTGGTGCCATGCTGTGGGTCTATTTGGTTGCCAGTGTACTAGTCGTTGCACAAAGCAGATGCTAGACAGTTGAAGCAGCTAGATTTACTCCAGGTCCTCATACGGCTACAAAAAGCAGAAAGTTTCTTTCCAACTTATTGAGTTGTATGTACTTGAACCTGAAAGTGTAATTTTGACCCTGTGTGGATTAGAGGAAATCCACCATAAATTCAAAGTTTCAATGAAGTTATTTATTACATAATGAGTCCATCCTGAGAAAAAAAGTTCAAATGTGTTAAAAGCCAAAGATTATTATATTCATGCCCATAATAAGTGCATATAAACCTCTTACTGGCACTGTTAACGATCCCAGAGCACAGGAGAATCGATGCATTAAGCTACCTACTTGGGTAAACACAGCTACTGATCAAGTCCAACAACTAAGTCCAGATAGCAATCAAGTAAAATTTCCCTTCCTGTTTCCAAAACACTAAAATGAAACACTTTAAAAGTTTAAAAGCTCACTTCTTGGCGAGTCACAGCGGCAGCGCTTCAACTGAAACCGCAGCTGCCCTCGCGCTTCCCAAACCAATCTCCAAGAGTCGAAACGAGCCAAAAAAATACGGATGTAGAGCTCAAACTGTGGCTCTTTTTTTTCCATATGCCTCTGATAAACGACTCCCCACAGAAGCCTGACCAAGAAACAACTCTGACCACATCAAGCATTTCGTCTTTGAAATCTTACTTACACAGCAGAAACTTCAAATGTGAGAGCCAGGGCAGCAAGGCAAGATGCAGGCAAACTGATTAGGCATGACTGTCAAGCCATTTGTGGTAACCACAACCCAAAACAGAAACACAAGTCAGGATTTATCTCCCTTCAATACATCATCCTGAAGGTTATTAAAGGACCAAGCAATAAAGAATTATATTAGGAGTCTATACCCAAGACAGACAATAAAGGCCAGGAGAAGCTATGAGAAATGTAGTGGTTAGATTGGAATCACTCTTTGTTTTACTCTCCAAGACACCAGCGAGACAAATAGCAACCGTATGCGATCATAGATAAGCTCTATTATGTCTTAGCAGGGATGTTTTTGTGTCTTCTGCCAGATCTTAAACGATTATCTTTTCCATTTCTTTCCAAGAATATAAAGCAGACTTTCTATAATTTCTGAGACTGACTCATGACTGAGAAGCGTCTTCAGAATGGACAGAGTGTCTTAAAAAGCAGTCTGGTAGGTCAATTGGTGTATGAATCTTGCAGACAAATACACGCAGGGTTCTCCCTTATCAAGAACAACAGGCAGAGAACTTTGTGTACCAGCAGAGACAAGAGCTGTAATTATTTTTGTCTGCAGAATGTGGAAGACAAAGCAGCACTTATCCTCAAGGAACTGTGATTTATGATTCTCTGTTTATTTTGTTTTTATTCTTCTATGCATATTAGTGAGATTTCAGGTGTGTCCCGGGAACATTACTCCACTGCAGGAGACGCACACACAAGGCTTCACGAGTGAAAGATTTGTAGAAGATGAGGAAGAAACAAGATGGAAAGCTGAGAAGGCAGCTGTGAAAGCAAGAGTGAAAGAGAGAGGATGAGCAGGGAAGATGTCCTGAAAGACAATTGGAAGAACTTGGGTAGGAAGGACAAGAGGACAGATAAGCAGTGGAACAGATAACCATTATGTTCTATGAAATAAAATGCGTCAGCAGAGCGAGTTAGAAAAGGCAGAAACTTTGCTGTTAAACATTAATAGGATCTGTGTGAATGCTGCCCATTTCCAGAATCCAGCTTTCATATCCCATTGATATGTTTTAATATATTTCAGCTTTAACTTCTTTTGGCAGACTCTTATTTTCAACCTGTTAGGTTTAAGAGGCGCCTCTTCCTGTCAGACTGAAACTACTTAATAGTTTCTGTCTATTTTCACCGACATTGGGCAAACTTGCGGGTTTGTGGGTTCAAATGTATGTACATTCCTCTAGTGATATTACATCCTCAAACTTTGATGTGATAGATTTTATGTAATACAACAGCATGTGACCAAAGTGTAATAAAATGAGTTCAATATATAAATATGTCAGTCAGGGACATGCTTCTCAGAGACAGGGTAGAACTTCACTTTCCACAAAATCTCTTTCTTTCCTTCACATTTAGATCCAAATAGTTGATGTTTTTCCACACCAATTCCATCATGAAGCAACCCTAAGCATGCCCTGCAGAAGGAAAAAGTCAAAGTCAAAATAAAAAGCTAAATCTGTGAAAGATTTACACAACATGAAAGATTTACACAAATCTTAGACTGTAGATATGCAAAAATGTAGAGAATACCACAAAAGGCTTAAGTTGACATTAAATTCCTATAAAATATGCTGGTGTTTGTGGCTGTAATGTGATAAAATGTGAAAAATTTTACAAAATATAAATGTAAATCTGAAAGGAACCCTCTCAGCTCAGAGTCAGATGTCTAGGTTTTGACTGGGCCAGACGTGACATCTTACAAGATCCAGTTCGGGTAAACGACCAGCTTCCACATGAGTCAGAATAAACCCCTTGGTGTGGAATAAAGCAAGATTTCTTAATATTGGTTAATGGTACGGAAAATCCAATGAGTGTACCACATGTCTAAGTGGGAATGTTTATCCTTGAAACAGACGGATTCCTGTAAACGCCGTATGAGATACGCTGAAAGCTGCACACCTGAAGTAAAATAAGTAGCATGAGAACATGTAAGCTGTGGGTTTGGATTTCTTCCTTCATGTCTCCCTCCTGTTTTACCACAGTGAACACACATTCATATGCCCGAAGGTTTCCTTTCCTGGACCTCATGAGCTTTCATCCTCAGCTTGTCTGCTGGGATGACTTTGCACATCTGGCGTTGTGCCCCTGCTAGCCTCCACTCTGCACAAGGAGGGACGGAAAGGAGAGATGACGGAGTGTGAAAAGGAAGAAAGGGATGGTTGTAACATTGCACCTGCAGTATGTGAGAGCTGCCTGGAAGATCCCAATCTGTGGAATTTACCTGAAAACATCTCGTCTTACCTTGCCTTACACTGTTTCTCCCTTTTTGCTAACGAAACCTGCGAGAAATGTTTGCATTTAGTGGGACTGCGTCTGACTCACACACCCTGGACTTCACATCTAACGCTTTCTCCCAGAGATCCAATAAAAGCACAAACACTTTAAAGTGGCCCTGCTACCCAGAGTCCCTTGCTGCTCTGACATCACTTGTGGCCTGTTTGCACAGCTGCTGCTCCAAATGCCAAGTCAACCCAGTCCTCACACTATTGCCCTCTTCCGCTTATGTGTTGATGTGTGTATGCTTGAGAGGGGATGTTTATGTCTGAGGGCCATGCCTCATGTAGGAGAAAGTGCAGTTGTTGGCATGGCCACATGTGTCGCACACATGCCAGAAAAGAAGATGTGGTTCACCACCGTACTTATAGCATGTGGAGATGTTGTCAAATCTGTGTCGTTGGTGGACTTTATGGCATATTTTGATGTTATTACCAGAAGCAAGAGAAGAAAACACTGCACTTTTAGACACCCCCTTGGTAAAAGCATGTAAAAAGCTTAAAGTTAAATGTATGTTTTATTGAAGCCTTAAATCAGAGTGTCTAGAAAACCTTTAATTAGGAATGCATGACTATCTTTCCATGAGGTAAAAATATAAAGTGACACAGAGGCACATTTTCTTTAGCCAAGTCTACAAAGCTACTATTAAATCTTTCTGCCAACCAGTTGTTTGTGAAGCCTTCCCAGAAAAGAGCTTTCTGCCCCTACCATCGTCAAATAAAATATGTAGTTTGGAAATGCTTTATGTGGCACGATTTTTGTTGATCAAATGAGACTTAAATTAACTTTTTTTGCAACAAACACTCGATATTCCATGACACAGCGGCCAAATATGTGGAAAAATGCCTCATGCTAAGTGGAAAGTATTTGGAGAACCTGTGTTCTCTTGCAAAAACCAGGATCAAAATAATCAAAATATGGCTTTTAATTTGAAAATAAGTCACACCTAAAGTGAATCACAACACTGTTATGTGCTTCGGGCACATTCAAATTAGTTGTTTATTTTTCCCTGATTGTTTTGTGTATAAACTTTAGTTAAATTGTTTTTTGTTGATAGATTATGGCGGTTGTGGTTATTTAGGTAATAGTTTCGCACTTGGTGGCTGCGTTCCGGCTATAAATAGGCGGGGTTTTAACTTCTTGGGAGCCGCCTTCCATTCGCCAGCTCCACCCGAGTTGCGTCCTGACGCAGGGTGCGTCACCTCGCCAGGCTTTGCAGCCCGCATCATCCAGCCTGCCATGCGGTAGTTTCGGTTAGCTTTTTTTGTGTGTTTCTTTCGTTGTGATTTTGGCCTGGTGGGACCGGTTGTCCTGTTTTCGATTTTTCTTTTGTATTAGATCTTTTATTGTGTAGTTCCGGTACTAGCAGGGGCTTCGACGGCCCTGTATAGGGTTGGCCCCCTGCTGTACCGTTTTGTTCTGTTTGATCGGCTCACCAGGTCCACCTTTCTGTTAATACTTTTGGGGTTTTGTTTTACTTGTTTGTTTTGGGACACGGGAACTGGAGGACATTTAATTCTTTCTTTCTCCACAGAGAGGAAAAAAACAAAAAAACGGAAGAATTGAATTATGAGAACGAACGAATAAAACAACTATTTCTTGAATCCTCATTGTCTCGTGTCCTTAAATATGTTGTGTCCTTGGTGGCCGTAACAACACATAAACACATTTTAACACAAAAGGCCAAGAAAACATGTGTATAAGGATGCATACACACGAAAGCATCAAGAACCAGCTGCAGTTGGGTGATGAACAGAAAGCGGGCGCTGCACTGAAACAGAAAACACAACAGGAAGTACAATAAAGATTGGGTTTTCTAATGTTTTCATAATCTGTCATTTAAATGAATTTAAGGCTTTCCACACATTTGTGACAGGGGTTCTGATAATTGTGAGGAAGGCTGATCTAGTCAGAGGATATGGGTTCAAACCCCAGACAAGTTGTTTCAGTCGGTTCAAAGTATGAACAATAAATTCCTAAGAATTTCCTTATTAATCGTTGAGATCTTTGAATATGTCCCTGTCCAATTACCAAGCTACTTCTAAACTAATATTAGTAATTTACAATCTCTCCTTCCCAACTGGAGTGTAAAGCTAAACCAGCCGCACTGAACAACCACAAAGGGAGTTTCTCTTCTTCTCTGTTCCTTCTCTCGACCTGATGTCAGCTTGTAGCTCGGCCAGCATTCAGCATGATGGGGATTCCCCTTATGTCAGCGGTAACTTGGGAAGGGAGCAACGCTGCTGTCACCATTAACAGATAATAGGCACTCAGAGGCTGATGTCACGCTGTTGACCTCTTTATGTTGCCACAGCGAATTGCTGCACCGCTGCATCATGTTGATGAACTGCTGAAAGCCTGACTGGTGTGCTTGGTATAGAAACACCTCAACCATCTTCACAACAAACAAAGAAGAGTCTGTTGGACTCCTTGGATCATCCCTGGCATAGAAAAGCAAAGCATTACAGTATGATGCTTGCTTTAGGCTGGTGTGATTAGGATCTAGAAGAGGCCAGTGACGTGTCGAATGCTGAATGCCAACTCTGAAAGTGGCAAAGTTGCCTCAAAACTTTATTTTCATTGTAGGAATATTGGAAGGATTTGCATGCTGGATGTGACCTGCACTACTCCAGCTAATTTACAGAGTCAGACAGAAGTTTGCAAACACTCAGTGACAATTTTGAACTATTTTGTTCAGATGAAAACATCTTTAAATGCAAGAATTGTAAGTTCAGCATTTGAATTTGTTGGCAAGCTTAGAGCAAGAGTAGAGCAAACATCTACAATTGAATAAAAACACAGAGGAAATAAAATTTTAAAATGTGTGATCAACTTGTAAAAACTGCTAGCTGGTAACTCCTTCGAAGCCAAACTTCAAGCTTAAGGTTGGAGTTTGGCTGGTGTAACTTTAATCCATCCATTTTGTGCACTCCGCAAAAATATTCGCATTTTAAGTATTCAGCCACATTTTGTGTTGGCTGATCACATAAAATCAGAGATCAGCCCCAAAATTGTCTGTTTATTTTTTATTGTTTTTATTTGGTTCTTTAAAAGCTTTAGAGGAACATCACAACCAAAAGGAACACTCAATAAACCAATTTATTTGGGACTTGAAGGATTTTTGTTTCTAAAGCTAAGTTTCTGTCTTGCTCACTCCCTCTCTTTTATGCAAGGGTGAGAGAGAAAGTATCTTTTTGTTTTTCACCAATCAATTTATGACTGTCAGGAGCAACACGAGGCTCTGGAACAGAAATGTGAGCTGCTGCCAAGAATTGCTTATGCAGCCCAAACAAGAGGTCATGGCAGGACATAAAGGTTTGTCAGTGTAAGTGGCTGATTTATTTTTCAGCCTTCGTGTCACTAATCAAATTTACCACTTCAAGACAAATAAACTGCAGTTCATATTTTGAGCTCAGCTGTAAATCATTCTTTTGAGGTGTCACTTTCTGTGGCTGGTAAAATGAGAAATTAAACCGAGCGTCAGCTAGCAGAAGCGGAACGAATACACAGTCAAGTTCAGAGCAAATGGAGACTTCCTGAGAAGATACAAGCAGCGTATCTTCTCAGGAAGTCTGAGTTGGCCAGGCTGACAATGACCAGGAACGGTAGACAAGACAGGAATGACAGGGAACAGGAAGAAAGGAAGGAAGCAGAAAAGTTTTTCTCCTTTCTTGCACCTCATTGAATGGTTAAAAAATGGTAAATATTAAAAATAGAATTGAATAAAACTATTTAGTCTGTCAGAAATGGAGCAGTTTTCATTCCAAAAAGTGAAGAAAACTTTCATTTTGATTTAGAGGAATTGAAGAGCCTCTTCTCTTGCATTGAAGCTGATTGATTATCTTGGATTTATCCGTTTAGAACCAGAGAGAGAAAGCTTGCTCCCTACAGGTCAGGGAGCAAGTCTCTGCCTCAGGCGGAGGAGTTCAAGTATCAAAGTATCGAGTTGTGACTGATGGTAAGAAGGATCTGCAGATGGATTGATGGATGGGGCTTCATCATCACTAATGCTAAGGTATGTAGCGGGCAGAAAAAGAAAGACTCTTGATTTACTCATCCATCTTTCATCTGGTTCTCTGTGGCCACAAGTTAAGCAACCAATTTCTAAGTTATGCCAAGAATGTAGTTGTTTGATTTAGATTGCAAAAACTTGGTTTTCTGACCTCTGCTCTTCCCAGATTGCCTCGTATTTAGCTCCATCTCTCTTCTAATCCCCTCCACCCAGCTTCCCTGCAGTGGCAACGGCGTAATGCTGCCACCAGTGGTCTGCAGTGGTAATGGTGAGATCAGAGATGTGCAGAGCTTGTTTTCAATGGCACAGTGTGTTCCACGCAGGCAAAGTGTTACAAAAGGACACTTTGCCTGCAAAAGGAAGTTCTTATAACTTTTTCAAAAAGTACTTTAATTTTTTCAAAATTGGTTCTTGTATTGTTTGCCTCTATTGTAATAAATGCTCTGTTGTAGTAAAAAATAAGTTAAAGAAAAAAAATGTTATATATTTACCACATATTTCAAACTTTTAATGCCTTAACTGCAATAGTTTTGCTGTGCAGATTTATGATCTTTAAGTTCTACACCTCAACTAAGTAAACTGATGTTTCAGTGCTTAAATTGCAAAAGACAAAAAGCAAGAATTTCACACCTGATTCTGCAGCGCCACCTGTTGGGAAGCCTTCATAAGTAATGCACCGACTTCAGACTGCATCTATGAGTGTCTTCTGCCTCCTGCAGGCCACAGCCGGCTCTGCAACGTGCTGCAGACCAACAGGGTTGTGTGGCTGCTCAAACAGCAGGGGGCAAAAAGGATCTCTTGTCGAAAGTAGGGCATTTAGTGGAGAAGGTTTAGTCCTGAGGCCTTGCTTTACTTAACTTTGTAAATTTAGTCTCATCTGTGTCTCTGATGTGGTTCTGGGTCACAGCTGTCATTGTTTAGAGTAGCTAGAGATTTTCTATAGCACTCATAGGAACTGTAGAGCAAGATTTTTCAAAATATATGAGAAATGATGCAATATTATTTCATTTGCTTTAGTCATCTACAATTTTTTGTCTTGCCACCTGATGTGCGCGTGAATACATAGCACATTATGACTCCCTATTCATTTGTTTAGTTGAAAAATTCCTTCATTTTTCTTCCCCAAACTTTTGGCGAGTGGCTGCTGTGTTGTGAGTCCCTGGCTTTCTTCCTCAATCACACCTTCTCACTCCTGTTCGAATCAGATAAAATTTTAAAGAGCCTTCTGGGAAAGACTGGCATCTTCTCACATCTTCTGAGACCAAAGCAAACAGAAGTCCTCAAAACACATGTAGGTGGCAGGTGACTTTTATATATTGTTTTTATTTTTTGGAAACGAGGGCGGTTATGGGTGAAGCTTTAATGACAAAACCAGGGAAGAGGGGCAGATTGAAAAACCACACCCTGCAGGGACAGGAGAGGTTTCTTGAGCTTTAAATGGGAGAAACAGGTGAGTTACTGTGTGTTAACGGGATTCTTTTTGAGCAAGGTAATCGCTGGCTAAAGGAGAAATGGTGGCTTCAATGGAAGAGTGCTAATAAAAAGAGCAGAAAGAGGAAAATGACAGGTCAACAAGAAGTCTCATTTTAGTTTGCACTAGTCATATTTGCAGTGAAATTTCAGAACAGGGCAACACAAAGTAGTTCTTTACCGTGAAGTGGAGAGAAAATGATATATGGCTGTAAATAAAACCAAAAATCAATATTTAACTGCAGTTACAGCTGCAAGTCTCTTTTAGATCCAATTTTAGCTCAATTGGAGCTAAAATAAGCTAAATCATTCAATTTAAATGCATCCATTGAACAAATGAAACAAAAATTGTTTAACTAAAGTAACACCATATTTTAGTCAAGGGAATTGGTGAAAACGTTCAGAGAATAGACCAGTAGAAGCCTACAAAGAGGTCAAAGGCCATGAATAGTAAATGCCAAAATGTCCCTATAATGGTTTGAGGCAGTCTATTAATAGCGACTTCTTAAGGCAAGACATTGTACTGGATTTTGTACGTTAATATTGGAGTGAAAAGGCTGGATAATAATAAATTACTAAGTTCTGAGCACCAACTTCATAATTTACATGTGTAAAGCCCAAGAGAATTGTAGCAGGAATTGCAGCAGAATGTGTTACCTTCTTCTGTAAGGCTGAATATAATTGCCCACCACACTTTTCAGACTTTTATTTGCAACATATAAAGAAAACTATTAAATCTTGTTCTTTTACTTCACAGAAATGCTCTACTTGTGTTGAAGTGTTGATTTGTCAAATCAAATCCTGATAAAATACTTCACCATTTGTGGTTGCAACATGAAACAAAAAAGCTAAACAGTTTTTGTTTGCATAGCAGTTCACTTCTCCTAAACTCAGTGGTAGCTTAATCTGCTTCATCTGAAAACTTTGCAAAAAGAAGCCTGAGCTATTATACATCTCCATAAGACATGGAGGCACAATTACATCCACAGATATACCAACAGACTCCTGCACACAGCAGCTCACATGCTATCAAAGCCTTTATTGTTCCCTTCTTATCACTTTCCCCTCTGCAGTTTTTTCCTTCCTGCACTCCTTTACCTGCCCTTATCTCCCCTCCCTTTCATCTCTGGAGAGGCCTCCAAGGACCAGAGACAAAGAGAACAGAAGAGGAGGAAAGAAGGAGCACCAACAAGGGGGCATGAGAAGAGAGAGGAGACCAGGAGAAGCGGAGAGGAGTCAGAGAATAGGCCGCTTTATCAGAGATAGCATGCACACACATTTATGCTCGCACACAGGGGCCATTGTTCTGTGGTTTTGCTGCGGGGCCCTGTGATCACACAGGCAGGGAATGATGAACGTGTGGCCTCTCTTTCTCCCTCGTTCCACCTTTCATCTCCTCCTGACTCGTCTCTTGATGCTCCTTAGATTTTGGTTTTTATTAATCCAAATATTGTTAGACATTTTTCATACTTATGTTTTGACACGCTGTGTTTAATTACTACTGTGTTTAGAAGTTTACCAGTTTGCTCTCAGGCATTTCAAGCACCCTGCTTTCTCCACAGCTTATGAAGAAGCCAGCAAGATATTGTCATGAGCTGCATTTGAGTGTTTTTCACAGTCAAACTAATTTTAAATAAAGTTACTGAACTCTATCCAATAGAAATGTGTGTGAGCAAGGTGGCCAACAAATCTGACTCAGCTACTCTACTTCTGTCTTGAGAAATGGGCTAAAATGTCAGCAAACTAATGCAGTTTGTACAATGACACTGCCACTATTTGACCCAAGCTCTGGCAAATAAGTAAATGTATATAACTACGCAGTCCGTGTCTGTTTGTTTCAAACTTTCTCACTATTCCAACAATTTTGCACCGCCAGGTGATAAATTTGCACATACACCTATCACCTTCCTCCCACACGCATCCAACACACACAATCCAAATGGCCAAGGGGTCATATAAATACAAGCTATTTATGTGGCCTGTCGACTTTGTTGCCAGATGCATCCAGGCTGACAGACCGCTTTGAGAACATAAAAATATTTGTCGCAAGGGTTCTACAAGTCTGAGCTAACTTGATCCAGATTGTCTCTGAGCTCGCAGATCCAATTAAAGAGAAAGTAGAGATGGCAGAAAGTTAAAGTCCTTTAAGTAACAAGTTACATTGAATGTAAACAGGTCGAATGGGCAGAGAGAGGTCAGGGTTGGAGAAAAGATCCGAGTTGTTTCACAGCATGTCGTGTTTCATCAAAGCATTAAACGCAGCTATCTATGTATCAAAGTTGTATTTGTGCCAGTTTTACAATCTAAAGTATTGGTTTTACCAAGTGACTCAGTCAAAGATTGAGATCCAAGGATACTTGGAAATTAATAGGTTGGGTTTAATAATATGATGTGGTGCTAATTTTTCATGATCCCCAAGGTCAAAATAGTCTCCAGACAAAATGTGGCACCCAGTTGTTCAGTACTTTAATACCAGCTTACTGCTGTATCCATGGAGAGAGCAACACCTCTTCCATTCCCAACAAGCAGGATGCTTCCTGTGCAGCCCATCCCATTTCCCAGCAGTTCTTGACCCCAGGGGTGCAACACCTTAACCTCTGTGCTCTTCTCTGACAACACTCACTTTCATAACAGTCTATAAATTGACCCTGTGGAGCAAAGGGAGTGTGTTTTTGCGAGGTTTTAGACATATGGAAGAGGAGGTGCACAGGCTTAGCTTGATCTTCTTTCAACATTTGGCTTTGAGGGTTTAGGCCTAAAGAGATTTAAGTTTGTTTAAATATATATATTCTCGTTTTACGATAGCATTTTAGTGGATGATTTTAAACGAAGCAGGGCCTTTGCACTGCTTCGTCATTTCTCCATCTCTCCGAAATGTGCCAGGAATGTTTCATCACGCTTCGCTTGTAAATGCTAATGTTTCTTTGGCAGCGTCTCACATCAGGATGAGGCTCTCAGAAAGTGCTGAGGTAGTTCCTGGTGGTAAAGATCAGCACTTAGCATGCTACCTGTAAAGTACGTGCGACTATAAGCTGTACGTGCGAGCACGGTGTCGCTATGGAGACCTCAAAATGTTATTGAAAAAGGCAGGAGGCAATTTATGAGATTTAACAATGAAGTAATTTGACCTCTAACCTCCCAGACATGTGCAGTATACTGGCATATTAAATGCAGTGTAGCCTTCGAGTTCGACAAATACAGATCAAAACTACAATGTTACTGTTATACCTGAAGTCAGAAAATAATCTCTTAATGCCTTATCACAGACTCTGCAGGTATTCGTGTTTCTGTTTTTGAACATGTGTGCAGAACTGTGCATGAACACGTGCGCCCGAGGCAGAGGGATCTTAAAGGAAACAGTCCCTTTCTGTTTGAGGTATGAGAGCATCCGAAAAACGATCCAAGCGTTCGATGTGCTTGGACACGTTCTTCAAAATGAGGATAAGCCGAGATGCTGCCATTCATAAAAAACTTGCCATTTAGAGCGAGGTCACACAGGGATTAGACTGCTAACTGGAAGCTTTCAGAGCCTCACCCTTTGAGTACATTTGCAGCCACAATTACGACTTAACGATGAAGTCATCGCTGCATGAAAACAGGAGGACACCGATGCGTGAAATCCCGGTTTATTATCGGGAAGATAGAAAATAAAAACCCAGAGCCTGGAGGTATTGCTGGGATTAAAAGCTCTCCATCATCGCTGCGGTCTAACGGGAGCACAAGTGTCCACTTCCTCTAGAGTTTCGCTCTTGAACTGTAGAAAACTTTGTTGTCTTCTTCCACAACATTGTGCATTTCCAGCAAAGAGGGTCCATGTTTTCATGGCAGGTACTTAGGTTTCCTCTAAAGTCATATTTTCTTTTTCTACAATCATGTTTGTCCAGTTCCAATATTTCATATTTCAATCAATTACGTTGAGATTTTATGTGATATGATGCAAAAGTGTGTGTGTTCACTGCATTTATTTTTCACTCCAACACCCCTGAATAATGCAACCAATTGTCTCCTGAAGCAAAATACAAAGTACTTCACCTCTCAGCTGCACTATGACCCTAAACCCACAGTAAGAGCAACAAACGGATGGTTATATTAAATTTAATAGTAACATATTGTAATGTTACCAAATATGAAAGGTTCATGTGATTTACATTCTGTTACTACACCCCATGTTCAACTCTTCCCAGAAATGCCATGTTGTACATTGACCTTTTCAACTCTTTTTGCTCTGAAACACACACACACACACACACACACACAAACTAAAGTCAATTCATTACAGCAAGACATAAGTCGTTCTCACCGTAACTGTTGACCTCTTTGCTTTCGTATTACCTAGACAACAGGATACTGTTTTTCTAACAGTGCTGCTCTTCTTCTAGGAAGATGGGATGGCTGGATCGCTTTAAAGTTTATAGCATCTGCTTGAAACCTGAAAGGCCAAACTTTACTCCGCAATGAAATTAGTCAAGAAAATGGTCAAAGGAAAGTGTTGAAATATTTGTGCAAAACTGCAAGACATTAAGCTATAAAAGGCCGAATCGATAAAGAATGGTAAAAAGTAAAGAAACGCGTCACTCTGAGCTAAATACGCATTAGTTTTTACTGACAATCGCCAGATGTGAGCAAAACTCATAAATATGCCCAGCAGGAGATCTGCGCCCTGGAAGTGCCATCTGTATCTAAGCTGTTTCCCATGCTCCTCTTTGGCAGATAGGCTGGCTCACCTGGCTGAGAGGTCCGCAGGTCCTGCCAGGCACGTAAAAACCCCAGACCACGTTGCTGTCAAAACAGACATGCCTATATGGACAGCAACAGATATTTTTACTCGGTCTCTCACACACTTCAAATGGACTCGCCTCACCCAGCAAACATTCCACACTGACAAGCGAGCACTTTGAACACTGCGCCACCCTGCCTCCTCCAGTGCTGGGAAGTCTATATGGACATTGTCACGTCCTTCTGCCTGAGCCTGACCGCGTCTGAAGACGGGTCCCAACGACCTGTTGTAAAATACCTCTGAAGAAAACCAAAGGGGACGGAGAAGGGAGAGAGGGGAGCTGGTTGAGTCCGGATTTTTATGATTTGTTTTCAGAAAATAATGATGATGTTAACGACAGTGTCCTTATTACTAGACAACAGTGGTTGTTCCCCTTGATTAAAGGTGAGAAGGGGGGAAAAGCAATTTGATAACGTTTGTGATTACAATAGCTTAGGTTATCTTTATAGTCATGCTATTATTGCTTTAATGTTGAAAAAGACTGGATCTGGCATTAACAAACGAAGAAATGTCTCCTTTTGTTATCTTGGAAAAACTAATTGATATCGTCAAAGCAAAGACAGTGGAGTTTGGATATGTATGGAGACCTTTGCTGGATTTCTTGAGACAATAGTACAGTTGTCTCTTTTATTTAATAAGGTTGAAAATTAAAAATATTTTGATAATATTTTTCATTCAACAGAAAGTAGTTGTGGAGATTTCCTCTGAAATGGAGTGTCTCCTTTCCGCTGTCACCACACGCTTGTTTATGATAAGAGATTTATGTTAAATCAACAGTCGAGATTATTTAGATGGGTATGATTTTAACTGCTGACATTAAATGATCAACTGAATGACAGCTTTGTATTATAATTGGATCTGTGTTAAATTGGAAACCAGCTATGCTGTGATGGCAGGAGAATCTGGTCTTGATTGCATTCTTTTTACTAGGAAATTAATTCAGCCTGTTGTCTGGTGAAGTTCCTTGAGATAAAATGTGTTGTGAGTTAGTGCAATCAAGTCTGCGATTTGTAATCAAGTTTAATATGCAGCTAGTTATCCAACTTTTAGCAGGCATTGCTTATTTTTCTTTTTAAGAAAGTTCAAGAGGTTACCAAACAAAGTAGATGAGAACTCACCATGATACAAATTGGAAGATATTGGAATAGTTAAGTCTAATAGTTTTTATGTATACCTTAAAGGACAAACACCTTTAGTTAGACATGGAAAAACAGCAGCAGTGCTAATTAGAAATGAGATTCAATCCGTTTGTTTTTTCCTTCTGTGAAAATCTCCACAGCATTTGGCTTCTTCATGAATAGATGTGAATAATCTGGGATGCTATTGTTTCAAATGATATACATCATTAGCAAAAACAGAGCTTTATTAAATCTAAGTCATTCATTTTGAGTGACAGCGTCCTCTCGTCTTTATTGGATTGCATAACCTTGCGTACAGTGTGTCTCATAGCTGACTCTTAGCGGGATGTGTAATTTGCTTATTTTGGCTTTAACCGCCTCAATGCTCATAAAGATTACTCAAAGTTTTGAGTGTTTCTGTGCGTGCCTTGGCTCTCTGTTCCTCAGAGAACAGCAATTGCCAGAATTCGCGTAGAACCTCAGCACTTGGGTTATTTCAGATAATAGGGATGACGCAAGCCAGCCGACAGCGAGAAGAAGGTTTAGAGGAACAGGCTCAAGTGCGATATGAGATACTCAAGAGGTGATTTACCTCAGTGTTCGCCGCGATGCGTCATTTCTAATGGTGTTCTCATGGAGATGCCAGGAGCTGTCATCACTAAAATTCCCAAATATGATAAAAGTTAGCTTGAAATGTTCTCATGATTTGGTAAATGATGCTTTTATGCCATGCTGTTTTGTTTTTGTGGTGATTTTGAGATCCTGGGGTTTATTTAAATCTATTGTGATTACTTTTTCATGTTGCACTGAAGGGAATCAAGAAAACAACATTCCAGAAACCAGATTTGGAGTCAGTTTGAAACCCAACATAGCAAATTGCCAGTCAAAGAAATCCAAATATGAACAAACACTTGAATTAAGCCACACCGGCCATACATTTACTGTTGAATGAATACAGATCAAGTGTTGAGTGAGTAAAAAGTGAGCACTATTTATTTCTCTCAGTGCTAATTGGCTGCATCTCCAAGAGTGGAAATAAGGTACACTGTAGATATTAGCTTCTTGGTAGCGCCAAGTCAGTTTCCAATGCTCGTAAAAATGCATACTAAGGGAAATTTGGTGTTTGAAACAGAAAAATAGGCAGTAATAAGCTTAAGAATTTTAGTCAGTCATAAATGGCTATATTCATATTTTCTTGTTAGCTGTGCAACAGGCAAGCATCCAAAAGTCTTTTTGGTTGATCAGCTTGTGATTGTTTAGTTCCCTGGACGCTTCAGGCTTTTAAAACCCATCAAGTACTTTGGTCCAATCCAGTGCAAAAGGTTTTTAAGGTTTTTGCATGTACCAAATGTTTCTGCATGTCTAATTCTGCGTAAACATCCTGTAGGGTTGTTTTTTTCCTCTCCTGTCCAACTGGAGAAACAATTATTACTACTATTGATAATAACAGAGAACACTGTACCACAGATACTAAAGCTTGAGCCAAGAAAGCAAACAGCCTCACAGGCTTTTACTTACTTTCCTGTCCTGTAACTCTGGCTGTTCGAGGAAAAGCAGACAGACCCAAAGATCCTCTTCCTTTCGGTTGAGTGATTTTAGACGAGTCTAGTGGCACAAAGACAGGTGGGTAAACCATCAAGCTGGTATAATTTAATATAATTTAATAATATTAAAAAGAAATACTTCATCTTAAAAAGGAAAACGTAAAATAAAAGAAGATCTAATAACAAACCTTGGAGAACCCCACAATCTATTCTTTAAACAGGAATGGAAAAGCACACAGAGGATCCTAAAGAAACACCTGTATGTGCTCTGATCTTAGCCAAAGTGACACATTCTTTATCCACGTAAAGAACATTACAACAATATTGCCAGACTACCAACCTGTGACAAACAGACTGAAGCTCGAGGTGAACGTATAAATTGAGGGGAAGTTAAAACACATAATCATCCATGTGCATCAAGTATCTTATTAGACGCGTACATTAGCAGAGCTGAGCTTTCAAAACATCACACTGTTTAGGAAAAGGCCTCTCTGGAGCAGAGCCTCGTGTTTATGTGAGAAATAAATCTGGAGTCTCTGTGGATTTGGATGAAACTTGTGATGCTGTTCTCAACTTTGTATTAGTCATTTGTTCTTTTACGTACTGTCCTCTTGTGGCTGTTTTCCTGTCATCCATGTGAACTGTACAACGTTATTCTCGTATGCGCAATCAGCAAAAACGCCACTAACAAGACAACAAAATGATTATGTTTAAATGCTTAATTTGTTCACTCACAAACAGGAAATTTGCTTTAATTGAGGCCAGACTTAGGAACATAAAGTAAGAAAACACAATTATAAATCAACCTTCTCCCCAAAAGTCAGCAGACTGACTGCAGCCTTGCAGCTCCACGTCACCAAATGATCGCTCTGACGTGCCCAGATGCCTTTTATTATTAATCTTTTAAGCATCTCAGATTATGACTAACTGTGTGATAAATCAGACATGAAGGCTAGTGGTTGACCTCAGCTTGAGTGACCCCGGCAACACGTCCAGCGCCTCACTGCGCTCCCCGGCTGATTCAAACATGTGGTTGCGTTCATGCGTCTACTTTTGCGTTTTGGCACCAAGCGTTCAGTCGTTACGTGTCGGCTGAATTCAGCGGCTGTGTATTAGGCGTCTTATGTAAGATTGCAACACAATCCGTGTCTTTCCCTCTCCATCTGCCTGGCTTCTGGTTTCTCTTTGCAAATTATTTGTTTCTTAATTTCTCTTCTTTCCCCTCCTAAACTGAGTAATGAGATTCCTTGAAGAGCTCTTCCCAGTCATTATCACATGCTCCAGTGTCTCTTTTGTTAAGTACAGTTTGAATCTTGTTCTGAACGCAGTGGTGGTGTTATCACTCCCAGGCATCCCTCAGGTCCCGCCGCAGTCCTCTGGCAAGAGATTCATCCACGTCAGATACGTGACTGCAGTGTGAGGACAGTGTGTGTGTTTATGTGTGTAATAGATGGTTATGAAATGTGGAGGGGGCACATGGAGCAGGATATGAAATCCCTTATTGATGAATAACAGATCCTTATTTATCTCTTCAAACTGCTGTCCTTTAGACTGTAAGTTAGTGGTTCATAAACCTGAGGTGATTCACGTTGCTTCGTTGTCAGAAATATATTTATTTTCAAGGAGCCACACACCTTAAAAGGATGCCTTCGTCTTGCAGAGAGCCCTTCACTTTTAAATGGGCTCTTAGAAGAGGGTGAGATTAGTTAGACACACTACTCCAAATAGTTTGTTTTAAGAGATCACCTAAATCTTACACTGATGGCCATTTACTCTACATAAGACTGGCTAGCATTGCTTCGGATATTAGAAATTACACTAAAAGCTTCCACAGCCATCATGTCGCATGAATGTGGTCTAAGAAGAACCCCTTCATCCTGGATGAAAAACATGCTTCACGCTGCCCTTATAAGGGCAGCTTAGCATGTAGGTTTTAAATGAATTACTGCAGCGCAGAGTAAACATGGTGAAGGTACGACTCCCACCAGACTTGCTGGCCCTTTGATAATCTTTGTCAATTCCTGCTTGCATAATTTAACAAGAGTATCAAGGGCTCTGGATTATCTCTTCCACACTTTTATACAAAATATCTGCATGCTACTTAGCAGTGAGCTCTTCCAGATATTCATCTTTTTTTACTGCCACAGCATCAAGTGCTTCAGTGATGATATGGCAAAGACATTCCTCTTCTCTAGTTTGTGAAATGCAACGAAATACTGAAAGTGATAAAGTGAATTGAGGAAGCTGAGACAAAAAAAATCTGTCTCTAATTAGTTTAGTAGATATCAGGCATCTTAAGTCATTCTATAATGGGCCTTGTTAAATAACAGCGTTGCTAATTTCAAGTTTAATAAGCTCAGCCAAAGAGCAAAACAGAGGAAATGCTTCCCGTATGTATTAGCAGCCTGCGCATGTGTCTGACAGTGCTGCTTCTCCATCTTGGAATGGATATGTGATGGCAGGGTGGCTTACAGAGTTAGGGGTCTTCCCTGTCTTTTCGAATCCCCATTTCCCTGGCAACAAGGGGGAAAACATCAGCAATGAAACTGTGAGACCTGGGAGGTTTTTTCCAAAGAGAGCCCCGATCCCAAAATCCCCTCCTCCCACATATTCCTCCGATCTTGACCGAAAGCCTGACTCCCTTTTCCATAGCTCATCCATTATTGAATTACAAAAATAAAGAAACGTGGAGATCCTTACACCCAAAGGAGCCAATGGCTGACAGATACCTGGTTGTGGTCTTTGTTACCCTGGCAACTTCACTGGAGGGGGATACACATGTTTGCACAGCACATGGCCATGCGACCTGGAGTTCGTGGTGTGGAGTGGGCAAGTTTACAAGGGGCTGAAGATGGGCACCAGAGTCAACAATGTCAAACAAGTAGCCCCTTCATGGAACAGCCACTGTGATGTAGACACTGTGTGACCACATGCTGCAACAGAAGTCCAGCTAAAAACTCATAAATCACCAATTTGCTGCACAGAAGGCAAGACGTGGCATTGACAAACTTTTTTTTTAAAGTGCTACATTTATGTTGAGAAATATTAAATTCCCTGCAGCAAAACCTTTAATAAAAAGTCTAAATATTTGCACAGCAGAATCAACCCATATGCCCTCAAAGCTTCAAGCCAACTGACACAGATCTGGAGACGCATACCAATTCACAAGTGACATTCTGCAAACATCAAAAGTCTTGGATTTAACGCACTTTTTGGGAATATTTGACAAGAGGCACGCTTTTCCCTCACACAATGAGTGAGTGGTCTACCGGGAATCGGTAACGCTGAGCTCATCACTTTGCAGAAACTTCATCCAATAAAACAATTTATGGTTTTTCTGCTGATGTACAGCTGGCAGACGGTCTGCTAATGGGTTTTAAATGTGTCTCTGGCCTACAGAGGAGGGGAGACAAACAGAAAAAACCCCCCGAAGTTAGCGAGGACTGAAAGAGTGTGTCGGAGTTCTGATTAGAGCATCCCAATCTCTGGTTTTCTGCAGAGCTTCTAGCTCCTTTCACTGAGTTGGACATCACAGGAGCTCGGTTTGCCAAACACCAGCTGACTTTGATATGTTGGCTTGGTGACACAGTTTCAACATCTTTCCACTTGTTTGTAATGGATGGTGATATGAAAGCAAAAGGCCACCCAGTTCAAATGCTTTTACATTTCCATCTAACATATTTGACTTTAATCAAACATTTGAAGGCATCCATCTGTTAAGTTTGCCACCAACTATCCTTGAAATTGTTGAAGTATACCGTCTATGACTTATTGACGTAGTTTGTTGGGTTTCTCAGTAAATTTAATGTTCCTTTAAACACCTCAATGGAAACTCGTACATTATTATATTTAAGACACCCTGGTTACTTTAGATCCAAAGCTATTAATTTCAATCAAATAAATAAAGACAATCCCTGAGTTGGAATTTCCGAGAGAAACTTTTAGCTGTAAAATTGCCACTATCTTTTCCTCTGCTGCTTCATGAAAACCTGCTGCTATGCTGGCAAATTACTCCCACAGTGGAGCTCTCTGTGACTCATCATGGCCCACGCTGTTTACATTTTAAACTCGCGGCCTGTGGCTGAACACAAAAGGTCTGTGGAAAATGAGGAAAATGGGAGATGTACGGAGGTGTGGGGTTTCACAGAAGGTCAAGTAAGTGTGTAGATTTGGGGCCGACGGTGGCTCTCGTGTGATTTGCATGGAGGAGTGTGTTGGTGTGTTGGAGGGGCTTTTTGCAGAGCATCTGTTTACGTTCTTGACTCTCTCCTCAGTGTCTGTTCCTTCCTGCAGTCCGGTTGGCTGCCAGCCAGAGACCACTTCAGATAAGTCTTATTAACAAGTTTATCTGATGGTGCCCGCTTACTTTGAAGTGGCTTTGGATCAGTGATGGATGTTCACCGTTATAGATCTGGACAACCGGGTCTGTTGTTCCGGACCCATGGTGGAAGGGAGGCCCTCGCACTATCAAATTATGGTCAGGAATATTGTTTTCAAAATTGGCCTGTTGGTGGAGACAAATGTAAATATAATTTTATAGTCACATAAAACCTTTTCTAGTTTTTTTTTTCAAAATTGTCATTGAAGTATGGATAATTTGGACGATAGCATATATGGATAAATTCAAAAGTCTTAATAAGTGTTATTTAAATCTTTAGTAATTATTGAGATATAGCAGCATTTAAAGCTATGTAAGAACCTTTTGATGAGAATCTAACTGTTTAATACGTACTGAATAATAAGTTAGGACATTTGAAATGTACTAAAAATAATATTCGATATCACCGTAGGCTGTAAAAAAACTAAGCATGGATCAAATAGAAGGGAGTATCATGGAGGAGAAGAATAGCAATTAATCATGTCAATAAATGGTAAATATTCATAAATTAAAACTTCATACAAATGATTGCTAACTTGTTGCACTGGCCCCACATTTGAAGATTCTGATATTTCTCTGCTGCATCATGTTAAATAAGAGAATTAATGGAAACTTATGTTGCCATATGACTGATTTTCATTAAACATTTTCACTTAATCTGCTCAGAAACTCTGAGATGATACTGCTCTAAAAAATAACAGAAATTGTGACTTTTGGTTCAACGAATCAACCTCTTAGGGCCTCAGGAATCTGTTTTACTTGTTACAGTTTTAACAGATTGACCTTGAATGCCACAGAAGTTATTGCTATTCCTGCTAAAGTAGTTTAGAAGAGCCCCCTCACAAAACCAAGTGCAGGCTGCTGTCAAATGTTCAAGAGAAGAAATATTTCATTCCCCATTTTGCGAATCCACAGTAGCTTAAATTGAAGCCAAGGTCTAATAAAATAAATACATTCACAAATAATACTAAAGCATTTACAGGCTGTTTGAGAGGTTATGTAGGTTTCTTTTTATGCTCATTTATCCCTCGTGAAGAAAAGAGCTGTAATTATAGGTGTTATTAGTAAACTGGTTTATTATTTGAGCATATAGAGGTAAAAGAAAGGTGACAGGAGCAACTGGGTGAAGCTTCAGCAGCATGGACGGTGTTGGCACCAGAAAGTAGCCTGAGTATCAGTGGCCCCTGGATAAAACCACCAATGGTTGTAAGTGAAGTTAGCTTAAAGAAGAACTGGACCATAAATGCCAATAAGACCACACAAGTTAATGATATAACAGCAAAGAATCATTTTCCCTTTACCTCTTCTGGAGGGAGGCAGAGATAAATCCAGAGACTCAATGACATAATGTGCATGCGCTCTACATCCCATGTTTGAAGAACAGCATTTGAACTTTTTTATCATTATAAAGACATATTGTTCTGGATTATTCTCCCATTTTCTATTGGATTTGGGCCGATTACTGTAAAATCTCAGGGGTTTCTGTTTATATGAGCTCTCGTTTTCTTGCCAAAACAAAAGAATGAGAAGTATGCCCTTAAATTTCTAATTCAGAACAGATTCTTCTCTTAGTAAGACTTCCTGTTTTGGATTCTCATTACATCCATGAGTTACAGGCATGCTTTGTATTTATAATTAATGTGGGCATGATCTACTCAATGCATGTCAGAAGACCTTGCGCAGTCTCCTGCAAAAACATTTGATACTCAACGTTGGTGGTTGCTGGCAGAATACATCTTTAAGAATCTACATGCCCTGTGCATGGGGGTGCAGGGTCCTGTAGCCCCTTCTGTGTCTGTCTGCCATTAAGATGTCGCCACTCTGACCCACAAAGCCGCTAATAGCAGGGTCTTGAAGGAGGCAGTTTTACACAAGGGGAATCTGTGGCCACAACAAGGTCACCCTTTGGTTTGGAGGGAAGATGTAGAGGTCTGCATACCGTCTCATAATCCGCCTCCTGTGTTCTACAGTGCAGAGCACACGGCAGCTAAGTGCACGTTGGTGATAAATGATACGTCTACGTATTTTGTTATCTGTGTAAGCCGACGTACCTGAGGTTTCTGTTTCTGCTTGGATTAAAGACAGCGCAGAGAGGGCCTCACATCTGGCGGGCTGGCTGTCAGCCCGCCCCGGTGATGGGCTCCAGTTGTGGCAGCGGGCTCCAGTTGTCAGGGGAGGAGGGGACGAGTGGAGGCGGACCAGCTGGTAATGCTTCGACCTGCCAGGCCTAAATGGAAGAAAACAGAATAGGTATGTTCAAAAGTTAACATGTGCTGTTTTATTGCTCATTGTAGATAACCTTTACTTTTGTAATGTAGAGGGAGAGAGAAGGTTTCTGATTGCTTTAAAGTCTACAGGATAAGACTTTAAAGCTTTAAAGTACCCCCTAAATCCTAACTCTGGAGATGTAAGTCCTTTATGTAATACATGAGTTTTCAACACTAAATTTCATATGAATTTGTATGCTGCATAGTTTTTTCTTGCTATAACATCAATAGCCCTCGGAGACTCAAATAAATCTGAAAAAAAGTTTATAAAATTATGATTTAAGTAAGTCACCACTGGGTCTGTGGAGAGCCTTTAGATGGCTGATCACTTGTGGAAGGGTGCATTGCTATTTCTCCATTTACAAAAACAAAAGGTTTTCGCCTTGGTTCACTGAAATCCTAAAAGCTTTAAAAATGGTAACCCCTTCCAGACTGGTGGGGTGTCAGTGATTTTATTTCTCGTCTGTTCTTAAATTTCTCTAGATTACAGCCCGATGTCTTAGTGTTAGACAGGAGGTGAAATCATTTCAAAACAGATTTTTTGCATTTACTTAGGTTGCCTTCATCTGGACTTAAAATGTGTTTCGTGACCTGAACTGTTGAAGCGTGACCAAAATGCAACAAATGGAGAAATCAATAAAGGGATTGAGAATCCCTCACAGCACTGCAGCAGACAGCTAATGTGTTCCTGAACAAGGCAGATGCTTTTTTTGGAGTCAATCCCTGGAAATGACAAAGGAACGTTCTGCTCCTCCATCTGGCCTCCATAGCCTACCTGGACGGGAAGACATAGGGACGAAGGAGACGCTGTAGGGAATGCAATTAGGCGAGGTAAGAACTGCAGAATAGAAAAAGAAGAGAAAATTCTGTCCAACTGGCAAAGGAGTAATTGAGAGAAACAAGAGGAGAGATAGTTTCAAATCAAGTCAGCACATGTTGGGAGCTATCAAAGCGGCTGGCTGTGAGAGATTTTTGTCACGTTAAAAGGACCATAAAAAGAAAAAAAATTGGTCCAGCGGAGCTGGTAGGTTCAGAGCCGGGTTTACTGGAGGAGGACAACACACTCTGCAGGCCTCTGCACTGAGCTCTGTGTCTTTTGGAGTTTTCCTTTGTTTCCTTTCTCTATGGAAAAGGTATACATCTTCTGTCAACTGTTCCATGAGTCGGTTCTCTCCTCCGACCAGGAGACGCTGCCATGCATAAATGCACATGCACTCATAAACACAATGGTGCGAGGAGGCCATTTCTGCCAAGGCACATAATCATATCTACGACTGTGGAGACGGAGGGTCGGAGGCAGGTTGATGACATCAGAAAGACACCAATGGAGGAAAGAAAATCCTGGGCCCATGCATCAGTTCAATTTAAATTAGCAAAAAGATCACAAACCATCACAAATGCTTTAAAAGTACAAATCTAACATGGCATTTTTATGCATAAAACTAATTTTTTGCGCTTCTTTGTGTTGGCTTATCACATAATCCCAGATTATTTAGCAAAAGGTAGAAAACTATTTTTTTCTCTCAGAGTTTATATTGAACACAAACACACTTTTAATTATTTTTCTGTTGAGTTACACACTCTGCGCTTCTTAAACCAACAGCTAGCAGCATTCAGACATTGTTTCAACCAATTCAAAACATTTGATTTGGGGGTTTCTGACTGAAACACAGGTTGAACTGCCCATCCAAAACCAGAATCTCATTGGTACTCGGAGCTACACTTTGACAGGCATGCAAAAGCAAAAAAAGTAGGTCAAACCAGAAAGATCAGAGTCAAGAGACCACAGTAAGCTCACTCTGTAGGACAGATTCTTATCTCAGACAGAAGAAATATGCAAGACTGTCTATTGAATCCAAAACCAGGCTAAATTTCTTTTCTGGACCAGCGACAACGTTTGGATCATCTACTAGTGAAACCATATTGCATTTTCCAAAATAAATGAAGCAAAAGGAGGAAAATGGAAGATGCACTCCAGTTAGCTGAAGTGACATGACGTATTCAGGAGATTGGGTGTACTTGCAAGGTATATTGAGCCTATAATCATGGTTTTAACTGCCATGAAAGTGGTTCTCTTTGCTGAGATCATTCAGACTGAACACATAACCAGTTCTGGACCAGTGTTGAGAGCTTTGGATTAAATCGTCCATGAAAAGCTCTATCCTTTCAATGATTTTTATTCCTGATGATGTCTCAGGCTGCAAACTAAGGCTGACCCAATGGCCTAATGTCGGACAGAATTAATTTGATGTCCGCCGCGGTAATTTCCAAATACCCTGACGACTTTTTTCGCATTAACCATGGTCTTCAAAATCAATGAAGCACATTCTGATGATCATCACTGGCTCAATGAGACACTGTTGCTCAAGCACATAAATTGTGCAGATGATTACTCTCCCCACCTGCAAATACTATCAGATCTGGTTTGTTTCCATGCCAGTAATAAGCACCTGAGACAGCCAAGTTCAGATGGAGAGAGACCAAAAGGTACAAACATCAAGATGACGAAATCCATGCAGCACCCAAGCAAGTCAGGCCTGAACATTGTGTGCTTCTGCCTCCTCCTTACCCCATTCACACACACGCACACACACGTGCTTGCATACCTCTGTTACACAACTTGCCTGGTCAATGATAGCAGGTGGGAGGCTTTAGGTTTGGTTTGGCATTCAATGTCAGAAGGAAGACATTTTAATAGGGTCCCCTCAATTTATAATCCTCATCACAGATGATACCAATCAGGATTAACGTCATGCAGCTTTTAAGCAGTAGAATATGAGGACAGGTTGACCCTAACTAGTTTAAAACCACAGCAACAAAGGAGCACGTTTTGGCTAAAATCATCCCAATGGACTATATTGTTTTAACTAGTGAGAAAAAAACTGGATGTTTCCTGCCTTTGCTCATCCCTGACTGAAAAATCTTGACAGGCTTTTACGTCTTTCCACGTGTCTGCAAACGTTGATAGGCCTGTTTTGAGAATGTTTTCTTTTCGTTGAGTCCTGACCCTCTGTTACACTGTTTTTGTTGAATTGTGGGAAAAGCACATTTTGCTTCAGTGGTGTCCTTTGGGGAAGAGAACAAAACATCTTAATCTTATTGTTTCTCCTGCTCCAAGTCAAGCCTGTAATGAAGGGAAATGCATTTTAGTCAAATGGAGCCTTCTGCTCTGCCTGCTTGCTGTAGGTCATCACCACAATGAGGTGGCATAAGAAAAGATTATATCTAAGGAAAACAATGCTCTCACACTGCCAGGCTATGCAGAAACTTCGAACCAAACAACCAGAAGCAGAGTTGACGGAATATGAAACAAACACACTGGGCAGTAAAGAGAAAATAATTATTAATTACACAATAACCTTCATCTAAATGGGTCAACTAAAGATTACAGTACAAATCAGAAATGCTGAAAGAATAGAATGCAACTCCAGAAATCCCAAAACTACATAAATAGTTGAAACCAAATGAAAATGATCAACATGGCACCACAGTTTTCCCATATTTCCTCAAATCATTCCCGTCCTCAGGTGCAGACATTATTACACCTTATTATCTTAATCTGTCTTAATTTAATCTATCATATTTATGATTAGAAGGAAAATGAGATCCAAATTGGGACAAACGTTCAAATTTGTGTGGAAATCATAGAGTTGAAATGACATTTTCATACACCTGGATAAGTATGCCCCAAATCCTGGTTTTATTTCCTCTTGCAAATGTCTCTTATGACCCATAACATCACAGTCTCTGGCAGACCTTTGGAGCCAGAAGTGGACATTCAACTCCACTGGGTGTCCCAGTTCACCTGTAATTTCAAACAGTCACTAAGGGAGATGTCAATCCCATCTCCACTGCCTCATGGTTTAAAATCATTTCCCGGCTGTACCGAGTGCCAAGGGACGCCTGAGGATTGTCGGCACCTATAGACCCACGCATGTATGGCAAAGAACGAGCCCAAAAAATTCTTCTTGTGGCTGAGATTTAACAAGGAGGTTGGTGCTGTTAGATAGATCAACCAGTGGAATTTAATTTCAGATATACTAGCCTCTGGAGATCTCAGCAAAAATACAATAAAATACATGAGGGGTGAGGAATGTGTCAGTGAATTCTTGCAGATGAATTTGTGTTTTTGTGTGTGTGCACATTGGGAGAATCTATGCAGATCCAGGTATGATTTCTCTCCACAGGTGGGTCCAAACACACAAAGGGGAAGTGACATAACAGCTCATAACTTACCGATAAAATATAACGAAGGTGTGTGTGTGCGCACTAGCTGACCCACAAAGATCTGCTGCCAGAGTCAACATGTGCTTTGTAAGCAAGTGTTGAACTTGGAAGCAGGCATTGTTACTTTCAGCAGGGATTTGATTATGATGTGGTGTACGTATGAATGAGGAGAGAAGCCATGTCGCGGCCAGCTCAAGTTTTATGTCACTTCTCCATGTGCTTCGTATTAAGGCCTTGTTTTATATTTTGTGGTTTTTGTGGAGAGGGGAGGCGCAGCTGAATTGACTCCTCAGCTTGTTTTTAATGGAGTGCCGCTGGCTCACATGTCAATTATTAGAGATTTGAAGCTGTTACACTGAAGCTTTGATTACTGGGAAATGTCTTGATTGACGGCGGACCTGATACTGGAACATATAATGTGTTGAATGAAAGGAGAGGAAAACAGAACGTTTGCCCTATATCTTATATCTTACACAAGATGATATCAAATATTTCAAAATATTTGAGAGAAAAACGTAGGTGCACTCTTGACCTAGATGCTGCAAATGAAAGTGTAATGACTTCAATAAGGAAAGTTAAAACATTAGCAGCCTAAATGGAAGCAATTTCTTCAAATTGGAAAAAGGAACAGAGATTTTCCTTTTAAAACTAGTAAAGACGACGTTTTAATTATGTCCTGAAGCATCATAACTTAAAAACTGAAAGACATTTTCACTTTTTATGATCATGTTAGCCAGACCAGATTACATACAGTGTTATTTTTTCCATTGCATTAAATGCTTTAAGACCAGAAATAGATTTTTTTGTCTTATTACAGCTGAGAAGATTTTAGACTTGGAAGAGAAATCTAAACAAAAGTTAACAATGATGGTCCTGACAGCAAAAACACACTGTCGGCATTTTCCTTGAAATGGCTAGTCCTCCACAACAAAGTCTTTATAACCTCTGTATTGCTCAGCCAAATAGTTCATCAAAATTCGGTGCTTCTGGAACTAATCTGACAGTCTGGCTTGCCGTGAAGCTAATACATTAAAACGTTCATCTCAGCATCCATATGCTGGACAACTTCAAAGCTCTTCTTTTGAAGTGTGTCCTGACAAGTCTACAGGCTGTAGAGACGCCTTAAGAGACCCTCTGTGTTGCTCCAGGAAGAACATACAGAATGTACAGTTCGAAGTGGTAACATAAATCTAGGTTGTGCACTGCTCTGAAGAAGATGTATGACTTCACAACTGTGCTAGGCCATGCGTCATAACCAATAAATTTGCTCTAAACAACAAAAAGAAAATCTTTAAACAAGTTTTTAAAAGTTTAGGGTCCAATATAAAACTATAAATGCTGATGTCCAGTAAGGAAACAGTTAGTTCAAAAGATTGACTCAGTACGCAGCTATACAGTCTTATATATAGTTTAATTTATGGTGTTTTCTCTTCCTTAAAAATGCCAAGACAATTACACACTCCTAGAGTGATAGTACCGCCATTGTGCTGGAAGTCTACCATTATCTCCCCGAGCTCATGGTGTCTTTTTGCCTGTTCTGCTTATGCTGTGACTGGACAATGGGATATTGTTAATAATCCTTCTGCCCCAGGAAAGACACTTAATGAAAAGGCTTCTGCCATTGCTGCTGCTACATAAACAGAGCGGGTTGGTAAGGAAACATGACAGTAGTCATTAAGGATTAGAGTCATGTTTGCTCGCCTAAGGGTTGCTGAGTGAGGATTTCCCTGATTGTCAGGCTATGGAAAGCACAGCGAAGAAATGTGAGCGCAAAAAGAAGTTAACTCTGACAGCAGTGCAATCATCAAGACAACAAATCAATGTTCAAAGTGTGTACCAATCAATATGTGTGCATTAAAAGCACAAGCTTTCACTCTCTGATGAGCATGTATTTACAGATTCACCGCTTCCTAGGATCTGGACGGCTCCAGGCCAGCTTCACCTGACGCTCCAGCTGAGATCACACAACTGAATCTGTATCCGAATCTGTAGCACTGCCTGTCAGCGTCTGGACCTCACAGAGTCTCAAACACAGACCTGTTTCTGTTTGAGTGTAAGTGCAGGAAGCATGTGTGTGCAAGAAACGACAAGAAGTCTTCATAAACCCCAATCATCAATGCAATGCTAATTGGCATTAGAAAAAGGTGCATGTCCACATTGCTGGAAAAAGCCAAAGTGATTTACAACTAACCCGTAGTGTCTGAAATGAGTGACTGTAAGCTGGACAAGATTATTCCACTGACTGTGTAAAGCGAAACATGTGTAAACTGCTCTGCAGGTGAATACTGTCACTAACACAGGAGTTTAAAGGGAAGATCCATGTAGTAGTTGTATTTTTGCCCCCGGTCTGTAAACTCACCACCAATTTGTGTGTAATAGCAACAATATGAGCAAACATGTATCTTGTACTAAAACTAATCACTTTGCTTTTCCTTGTTGACAGGAAAGTTAAGATTTTCCTTCATGATGGAGAGACGTGCTACAGCATGCCATGCTTCATAAAATTAAATCTTGTCTTTGCAGGCAACTGAGGGCAAAGCCTTGCTGCTACCATGTGTGATTTGAACCTTCATGCCAGTGGGTGTTTAAAAAGAGAAGCATGCAATTCCAACAATGATTGATTACAAAGTGTTCGGTCAAAAAAGAAAAGTGAACAAAACTCTGGTCAATTTTAAACAGTGACAAGTAAGGTTAGAAGAAAGTTTTTGAGGGTGTCTATTAGTAACTGCAATCCAATATTTTTCTCTGTAAGAAATCGGATGTATTCATTTTAACACAGAGATGATACTCTAAAACATTTTTTACAATCCAGGTGGCACCATTTTTGACTCCTGTGCAAAAGCATCCTTTTACAAAAGTTTATTAAATAGCAAAAAGGAACCCCTGCACGTTTTTTGCTTTGCAGCATGCACGTCTGCATCTGTCCATGCGTGCATGTAATCAGCTCATCCTCTGCAGGGTCTGCTTCAGCTGACATGCTCGCCTGCTCTTCAGCTCTGTTATTGTAAGATCCCTTATCTGGATGAGAACCCGCTCACACTGACTGTTCTTCAACTTTCACTTAAGGAATAATTGGGAAAACAACAGTAGGAGGATAAGGGCTAAGAAGAAGTATAAAGACTCACAAAAAAGGGGATGTTCGTAATAAACGAGGTGAAGTCTGCAGCAGATTGATAAATGATGAATAGGCTCATATGTTCCCAGATGTGTGTATGTGCATGAGGTCAAAACTCACGCAGAGCAGATGCACAGGGTTCGACAGGAAAATATTCACCGTTGTTAAGCAGAAGGATTTAAAACGGGGCCTCATGTCATGCTTGCGCAAAACCTCAGTGTGCACGATCCATTTCTAGCTGAAAGCTTCTCCTCAGGGTTTCTCCAAATTATTCCACCAGAATATGTAACTCACTTCACTACAACATCCCACATGGCTTTTCTGTCTTAAATCTCAGGACTTGACTGAAAGCAGCTTCTAAATTGAGCAATTTTCAGAAAGTGACTAAAAAGATACGCAAAAGAAAGTTTTACATTTTCTATGTTCATTTTCCATTTTCAACCTTCGCTGCTTTCTGGATCCAAAGGCTGCAGAGCAAGAAATAACAAGATGATACACTGAAATCCATTAGCAGCGTCTCTTTCACAGTTTTGTTTGAATGCTCAGCCTGCGTGTGTCTGGACGGACGGCATCGTCTCTAAGTGGGTGGGCTGTATATCTGCTTTTCTTCGATCAGAACCACCAAGCCGGAGAGCTCAGGAATTAATGAAGCTGAACCTGTTAGCGTCATCATCTGCCGTTATTCCAGCTCTGCATCATCTGGGATATTTTTAACTTGTAAAAATGTACCGAAGGATTAAGATATTTAGAGGATGCTTTGCTAAACATGGGTGCGGACGCTGTCTAACAGAGTCTTGGAAACTTGTTCAAACATCTTGAATATTTTTGACACTGTGTCATGCTGGACTCTCAGACTTTAATGCTCTCTATTTTAGAGGGATTTTGTAGGATATGATGACAATGTGCCATAACCGTGAAGCAAAAAGCACAGAGAAATGTGATTTTAAGAATCTGAGGTACACCAGAGCAAACAGATGGGAATTTATAAAATCATTTATCACTTATCGAGATAAATTTGTGATCAAGACATTAATTATCAAGTTTTGCCACAGATCCACAACTAGATTTAAGGCTATTTTAGGCAATGCTAACATCTTTAAATGCTTTGAACTAAACCACTAAGATTTAGTTCAAGTTTCTTAACTTTTTTCAACATTAATTTTGATCCCGTAAGACCCAAACTCTGTATAGGTGACTTCGATGGTATTGCTACACCGGATTTTACTTCAGATTTGATGCATTTCTTTGAGTTTGTCCTTCACATGAAACATTTTTGCTTGGACCAAATGTGAAAAATTCAAAGCACGTGAATACTTTTGCAGGACGCTGTGCTCTAAAAATAAACCATTAGACACAGTTACATAAGCACTGTGTCTTGCTATTCCAAGTCACTTCATTTGCCATGCTCTATTTGAAGTACTTATAAAATCCTTTTATGACCAGGAGTTATGGAAATGGGGGAAAAAAGGGGATTATAAGAAGTCGTCTAATGCTGCTAAGCTCCTTAATGCAGCACATACAGAAGTGATTTCTATACTGTGCATTGTCTGAGGTGAGAGTAATGCAGTTCAAAAGCCAGCTTGAGTTATACATTGCTGTAATGCCTATATAAGGAGAAACCGTGCTCCTGCAGAGCCACTGCCATGCTGGAAGGTTAATAGTATGTTATGTCAAAGTTTAAAGTGCTTTTTTGTGGTTGCTTTTCTCCGAAATGGAACTCCTTCTGTCCTTTAGGATATTTTTACAAGCTTAAACAATAATACTGATTTTGTGCTTTAAAACACTCTTGCCGTTCTGAGCAAACCTGTAGGAAGAAATGCAGGTTTAAGCTTCTTTTGTCAGGTTGCACACCCTGTTTAAATCCACAGTACGGTTGTTTTTTCAGCTTTAACACATTTTATTGTATCTGATTTATGATCATGTGGCCTTTAGAGGAAACACATATGTGCAAAAAGGCAGGGGATTTTTTTTTAGACTACCGACCGTTGAGTCTCTACAATATCTATTATAAGTCAAAATTAGAAGATTCAACAGTGTCTGAATATGCATTAAAGCTGCATAATTGTATCATTATAAAATCTACGAAGGAAGGATTCGTAAGCTGAGCACACAGTCTCTACAAACTCAACATTCAGCCTTACGTCAAAGATAATAGATTGATATCCAAGTTTTTATGAGAAGATGTCATTATATGTTAAAACAAATTAAAATCCTGAAGAATGAAGCATAATGAATTATTATTAAACTCTCTCTAAAGCTACAAGACTCAACACAATTAGAAAAAAAAGCCGTAAATATGACCCTTTACTTATACTTAAAATTACAAGTGTGATTTAAATTCTTCCCATCATCCACTTCTATGTAACAAATACAAAACATTACTCTTTACTGCCTGTAACAAAGGTTTGAAGTGGCCTATTCAAAGTCCTGACTCAAATCCAATTCAGACAACACCAAAAGAGCTTGTTTGTGCTTAAAGAGCCTTATAATGTGGCTGAATTAAAATATTTTTCCAAAAAAGGGAGAATCAAAACTTCACCACAGAAATGTAAAAAACGACATTTTCCATTTTCAGAGAGTAAAACCCACCTCCAAGGATGTCAGTAACAAGTCACTTAAGTTACAGAATGTGGCAATTACTTTTTACATCTTCTACATAGTTTTCTTCCTACTTATTAAATGTAGGTTTGGCTAAAAGAAAAGCAAGTGTACCGTGGTTAAACACCAAGTGTACCTGAAAACTGCTGACACTGTTTAAAAGGAAAGCATCCATTTATTAGTTCCTCAGAACATGATGAACTTCTTTTCCTACCCTTTGCCCCGAGGAAACCACTGCTTATGTAGAAAGTGACAAAATGCCAGAAACAAATCATTCCTCTGTTGATTGGCTCTGGATTTCATGCTTACTTCACGGGTTGTGTGTGTAATGAGCCGTGGATTCATAGGTGTGAAAACAATTCACAATGGAGGTGTCATTGCATACCTTTTCTTTGCACAAGCACCAGTAGGAGACGGGTAACAAATGGAGCGATTGTCTCCGTTAGATGCTCACAGGCACGTATCCTGCACTGTAAAGGATATGTAAGTCCCTGAGGTATTTCCTCTGTCTAAGCTGTGAGATGACAAGCTGTCAAGAGTCTGGTGATTACTGTTGTGATAACCACCGTAATGTCGACTGAGAACGAAGATGTGCTGAACTCGTTTTCTGCCGCTCTGCAGATCTGTGTGGTCCGACAAACACCTAGGAGTCTCAGGCACAATGAGCCTTTTGTCTCTTGTGGACGAGTCAGAGAGATGGAATGAATACGGGAGAAGATAAAGAATAAAGAAGTGAAATAAGTGTGAAGGAAAAGAAAATAAGGACATATGCAACAACTGAAACAAAGGGAAATTACTGTATTAGTTTAAATAAATAGTGCAGATTTACTGTGCAGAATAATCGATAGGATAAGAATTATGGTTTAAAAGCTAATTTGTTATTTGACATGTTGAAATGCAGACTTACTATTTTTGATCCAGTTATTCACTGAATCTGTTCACACCCAAGACAATCAAGTAAAAGGCGACACTAATTGGTTAGTCCACAAATGAATCTTGCTTAATCCTCGAACCTACAGCAGCAGACATAAACAGTTTGGACACCAACTTAAGTCACATGTAAGCTGTACATTACTGACCAAAATATATAATATCTAGAATTAAAACATTTTAAACTAATTCCATCCAACGGACTTTCAAGGAAGGTGTTGTCGAAATCTGCACACACTGTACCATGAGGAAGTGCTAGAAATCTCACTGCACTGCCTAAGGAAGTTTATGTCAAAAATGCAAACACAGCAAATACTTATTAAGAAGGAAGAGATTCACTTACAGAGGATAAGACAGGAAATCTCAAGAAACTATGATTACAAAGCAGCGGAAATGCCTTATATTTCTACACCCACTCACAAAAATACTAATCAAGGCTCAATAAACATCCCAGCATCCTTTATTTTACATTTTCTTAAACAAAGCCTGGCAATTTTAGTTTGCTCTTTTTTTAATAAGTGATAACTAAGTTTATAGCTTTCCTAACTTAATTAAATATTTTAGTGAAACAAAGTTCAAGCATTTGCAGCTCCTTGCAACAGCTTAAGTTAGTAATTTTATTATGTTGCTTTTGATGTATTTGATCAGGATTTTATCAATTAAATCTGTAAACGCAAAAGAAAATGATCCCAAGTTGAACAGAAAAAAATATATAAAAGCGCTCGCTATAAAAAGCTATCAAAATGTGTTTCTGATCAAGATCCCCAAGAAAAATGGACACAGAATTATTGTTGTGAATTAACCCTTTCATAGTATTAAGCCAAACCACGTTATCACAGCCAGACAAGTAAGGTGCTGCACAATACCAACCAGTTCAGTCACACATGCTAGCTAGACCCCCCCCCAAAAGACAGGCACACTCATCCATAAAAACAGACAGATATTCACACAAAGACTGTGATAGATACAGGCACAGACACACTGAGCCCTCAGGTTATTCAGTACCAGCCAACGCCAACTTTTTGAGAAACAAAGGCGAAGCGTCACAAGAGTTCATGTAGATTCGGGTGGTTTCAATGTGACGGTTGGCTGCAGGTGACCACTACAGGCCGTGTCTCGATGACAAGACCAGCAGAAAAACATTCAGAGGGTCCAAGACCAGCAGAAAAACATTCAGTGGGTCAACATTTGTCAAGGAGAGACTGACAGGCAGGCGAGTTGAGACACACACCAATCACAGGCAGAATCTCAGCTTAAATAAACAAGCCACAAACCGGAGCTTGAGATTTTAAGCGCTATGCATTGTACGTGTGTATGCAACCAGGTTGGGCTGAGAAAAAGCACTATTCTTAAACATTCTCTTTAAGTTTTGTATCAGCAACACAGCTGTTGTACCAGATGTTCATGATGTTTTTCCCCATTGTGTCCAAGTGTCTCATGATTTAAATTAAGTCTTACAGAAGATGCATTCTTCCTAAAACAGTGCGTTATGCATTCTTAAACAGATAAGTATTTAATATTTTTTTTACTTATGCATATTTGTGTTTAAAAAAATGAATAGAAATTGTTTACCACTAGTTCATTTGGAATTGCAAGAAGGGAGGGCTTTTATTTTGAAGAACCACACATGTCTTTGCAATAACACATGCTAACAGTGTGAGAATAAGTTATCAGAGAATATTTGATGTGTTCCCTACATGGATTGCGATGATAAACATGGCTGTCTTTTCACTCTGGCTTCCTTCTTGCCACTCGTCTATAAATAACAGTTTTCTTGAGTGTCTGACTAATAAAATATATTCAAGGTTGTGGTTGCAAGGTGTCAAAATCTGTAAAAAGTGAGAGGTGTTAATGCTTTTCCAAGCCACTGTAACTCAAGATGTCATTACGTAGAGGTAGAATACTGAAGCCAGGGCTGGGTTTACAAAGATGTGGGTCCCGGGGCTAGAGCCACCTTTGGTGCCCTTTGACTGAGGAAAAAGAACTTCATATTGTATAACTTAATATTCTTCAGATATTTGAATCTTGTTTGTATTCATAACATTTGGTTCAGGGATGGGCATTTATTGGATTGTTTATTATTGTCACAATAAATTTAAATTATTGATGTTTTAACCCCCCCAAAGCTGTTTTATTGTTAGTTTGACTATTTTCTCCACTGTTGATTAATATGATTAAATGCAATGACTGTGTGCAGCTTACTGACCTGAAAAGTAATTAATAGGTCTTGTCATCACTTTTATCATTAACATAATAGTACCACAAAATATTGCCATATTCATATTGCCCACCCTTGTTTGAGTTTTATATTAAGTGCAATGTTTGCAAAACACACATCCATTAGAAAAATAAAAATAAAATTGGGGCTACAATCCCTCTAAGGTCTGTCTAAAGTCTGGCCCAACCAGTAGCCTACAAAACATCAAATGACAACATTTCAAAATTAAATAAATCTTCTAAATGAATAAAAATAGAGGTGAAATCCAGTAGTTACACACTCTATAAGCCGCATGTGCATTCTATGCTTGCATGGTTTGCGTGTTTGTGTGGCTGCAAGTGGCCCCATGCCCTGATGAAATCAGAATAATCCTCAGGAGCGATAAAGCAATCCGGGAGGCCCCCCAGGCGCTCGCCACCCGGCCCAGCCGGGACCAAGCCGGGACCAGGAGCTGTAAGCTGCTTTCTCTGTGTCAGCCGCCACCACGTCGCACAAAGACACAGCCAGCACTGCTGGTGCAGTAGCTATAAGAGGACATGTATACACACTGACGTATTCAAAGGCAAGCAAGTGCAGCCGCAGATTACAGATCTACTATCCATCAAAGCAAACTGTGAAAACTCTCTGCAAGCGGTATCAGTGGAAGATTTCTGACATGCATGTCATAACTCTGTGGTGCCACCTTAAAAACAAGACCCTCCTTTGGGCTGCAGAGCATGTCTGGTGTGAACTTTAGAACAGTGCAACACTGACACTAACAGGTAAAAACGAAGAACTGCACTCTGTAAAATTTAAGGTCGACCAGGGTTGATTTAAGTGTCTGGAAGAAGTTATTCTTTGCTTCACTATTATTCCCCATGAATGCAATTTTACTGAATATATGTTGCCACTCTAGTGCAGCAGTTGTCATTTCACAAATGCAAACTGCTTACTTTTGCATCAAAGAAGAGAAAACAAATCGGAAGCGGTTTAAATGCGCCTATTATATTAATTTATTTGGTTTAACAGTAAAAGGAGAAGCCTTCAAAGCTAAATATAGTGTATTATGTTGTGCAAAAGAAGGATGTGATATAAAATTGCAGAAGATAAATAAAATGATCTGAGTGGAGCTGCAGGGGAAATTGCACAACTGAAGAACTCCAAGCAGCAGTTTCACAGCCTGTTTACCATTTATGGCAAAGATGACACAGTGATCTAGGAAAATGCTCCTGCAGTCTAAAACTACACTCAAGGGGACACAAATCAGGAGTGCTCCCAGCTTGTTTTTCCAGCTTTCAATCTCTTCATGCATATCTTTGTAAGGGATGAAAGACCTTCAAGATCAAGCACATCAGAATAATAACCTAAGGGGCCTGCGGGAGATAGGCAGGGAGAGATACGACAAGGACAGATTAGATAAAGCAGGAAAGATTTGGGACACAATAGTGAGGCGAGAGAGAAGGGAGATAAAAGGGTCAACAAGACACACTGCAGGACTGTGGCTTTGACAGGACAGAGGATCTGCAGAGGAGTTTGGGGCACATCAGATAATCCTATGACAAAGAAGTTAGACACACAGCGCATGGTGCAGAACAGCTCCAAATAAAGGGAATTATTTCAATACCTTATAAGCATTAGCAAAATAGCAACTTATTTTTGTGTTTCCAATACACAAATTTACATTGTCTTCCAATTTTGGGGTTCTACACTTACCCAATTGTAAGATTTCTTACTTTTAATCCTAATAAAATGTACAAAAACAGAAAAATAACAAAATGTGATACAATAAACCAAATATTCTGCAAAAGATTGAAATCTAGTGCCTTGTTTGAGATAAAACCAACACAAATAAGCTTTGGTCATAATGTGCACCATCATATCTGGAGGTACATCTCAGGTCCCAGTTATCAGGTTCAAGTTCACAATCATAAAACCTGAGTCAGGCGTGAAGATGGACAGTTTGGATTTCAAAGCCAGTCAAGTGGACATGACCAAATTTGGTCATAATGTACAGGACCATTACCAACACTATGCTCACTCCTGAGGATGGTGGTGGAAAGGTGAAATGATATGGACTTGTTTTGCAGCAACAGGAATCTATTGACAACTCAACAACTGCAGGTTGCACAGACTCCTCCATACACAATGCCAAATGTGATGCTGTTAATGACCAAAAACTCACAACGTCCACTTAAATAACTCAAAACTGCGAGTGCTTAGGAAACCAATGCAATAATAAATGTGTGCAAGTCTAAACTGAAGCAAAAATAACCTCAAAGTTTCTCTGCCAGAGGTAGAGGAATGCCAAGTGGTCTGTTAAAGTTTATTTTGGTTTGTTTGAAAGGAGGTTCCAATTGATCGATTGACTTTTGGAGGACATGTGCGACTTTCATCCTGGCTGGTTTGCTCTATATAACTGTTGCAGGACTGCAGCAGGTTTAGAACAAGGTCTTAAGTTTTAATCTTTGAAGACGATGTGATTCTGGTTGCATCTTCTGACTATGACCTTACCAACAAAAGTGAAGCCTTCACCTAAAAATTGAGCAATATTTAGGGAAGTATATCGGCAATTATGTTTCGATTTTCTAAATATTTAACCTGGTCACTTTGCCTAAAATTACACCACCTGCAAATTAAAAAAAGAAGTCAGTGAATATTGTTGCACTGGGACACAAAGTGGCACATGTTGTACATTACTGCTTGTTTCTCTGTTAAGAGTTGCTAAATAGTTGAGGCAGCGAATTATTGTGGTTTGTCACTCATACCCTTAGTGTAAGGCAGACTGGATCAAAACAGCTTATTGCAGATATTTCTCTGGGCTCCAGCACCAAAAATCCACTGGCTTTGCCATCTTTCACTTCTGACACAGAGTAGTCTGCTCTGGCAGAGAAAACGCCTCTATTTCCTTCAGAGAGACAGGGGCTTAATAATAACAGATTGTGGGAGGGGAAACAGAAGGTATGTGCCAACATTTCAAGTCCCAGGCAAAAACTTGAAAAACAAAAACTTCTTGCTGCAAAGACATGACCAAATGACCAAACTAGGAAATGTTTGGAACTTTTTTTATAATTCTTTAACTCTGATAGATTCTATTGGTCATCATGTAGATGAAAACTTTGTCCAAGTTATGTTGTTATTATTCCTCACGTTTCATCTCAGCCTCAGTCAGCACGTTTTAAGAGAAAACTCCCCCAAAAGGAGAATTAATGGTGCACCAATCACGCCACTTCCAGACAGAGTTTACGAGATTTTGCTCCGCCGGCGTCACATCAGCATCTTGTTGACGTCACATGTAATATGAGAACGCGAGTGTCTTTTGGAGCAGATGGTTCAAAAGCTCCAGCCAAGGTAAAGCAAAGATAAACAAGGATGAGAAAGGATGTGTTTTAGAAAAAAGCGACAGACCAGAAGTGGAAGACCCTGACCTTTTTCATGTTGTTGATATTTGGGTTTAGACACTGCCCAGAAACACAAGCTCCAATATTTCTCAAGAGATGTCCGCGGGCCCCACATAGTGTGAAGACTTTTACTATTTTTCTCCAAGTGCTTTCAGCATCTGTAGCCATTTCTGCTTCGGTGGCCCCAAAGACTTACTGTTGAATTATTTCTGGACGTTGGCTTGGTAATTCTTGGACATTTTCTCTCTGTAAGACAACTATTTGTTGATTATGTTGCCTGCTTAAACTCGTGTCCCCAATTTTGCAGCATAAACATTATTGTTTTGGTTCAAATCGGACTGCATTTCAAACCAAAAGTGCACATTCATATTTTTATCCACCAAACACGTGTTTTGGAATTAAGGCCTAAATTAGTAGCGTTGCTGTCAACCCCTTGGCATCTTTACTGAGCAAAGACTGTTTTGTCATTCCATCAATTTCATAAAAGGATCCAGTTTTGGATACTTGGATAATAATTTTGAATGGAGTTGCTTTTGTGTGAAAACACCTTCAACACCCACATGACTTTTGAGGAGCTGTCCGCCATGGTGACCTATTTAAAATCTTTCCCCCAACTTTGGAAAAGCAGCCATTTTCCTTGAGTTCAACTAAACATATTTATATCTACAGTCAGAGAAGTAACGCGAAGGTTTAAAACAACTGGAACAGTGACAGAAATGGAGGCAAAAGACCTGAGCTGGCAGATTTGTTTGCTATGAACTTTGCAGAGCTGCAGTTTTCTCAACTCAAAGTCACAAACTGCTTACTGTCTCCTCAAACAACAAAGCTGAGAAATTAATCATAGAAAGAGAAGTGAGGTTTCTCATTCAGATGTTCCCGGCTGTTTCGAAACCTGCAGGGTCAGAAATCTGACTGTGCTCCTCTGGGAAGAGCAGAGATTTATGAGCTAAACAGTGTGCTTTCAAACACACCAATTCAAGTTTTGTGAAGTCTCTTTTTAAGCTGTTTACAGATGCTCAGGCTTGCACTCATCCTGAGCATCGCAAAGCCATCACATGGAGTTATCTGTGGGATTAATGGGGCAAAAACAAAGAAAAGAAAAACAGTTTATGTGGGCCAGACTCTTCTTCATCTATTCATTTCCTTCGTGTGTCTCATTATTTTTGGCCCTGCCAGGTTTATTCCTTGTCCATCTCCTTCGCCTCGCCATTTTTGTTTTATTACTCACATATTTTGTCCTCATCTCAACTTTAAATTTGTCCCAGACTCATCTTTTTTCTGTCCAACAGTGCTTTTCCTGATTATATTTTAAACCATTCCCATTTTATTTTCCTAAATGTGAGCCGCAGTGTCTTTTTGTGGCCGCATAGAAAATGCTACATCAACGATCCCAGCAACAAAGACATCTGAAGAGACATGTTTTTACAGCATTTTGAGGTTTAATACACACACTTGTAAGTAATTCCATCAAACAATGGCAAAAGAGGCCCAGGATAGTAAAATTTTACTGTGAAACCCTTTCAATTCAATGCCAAATAATTGGGAAAATATTTAGTGCAAAAGAAGGTCATGTGGCAGCAAAGAGGAATCAAGTTTTACTCAGAGGAAGCAGATGAGGATCAACAAGAGCTGGCATAAGAAAGAAACGGGTAGAGTGTGCGTTCATGTGAGCGCTCAGTCCCTCATTGTTGTGTTGTGCTGTGCCGTGTCATCTCCCGTGTGCCCATTAGGAAGATAAGCCTTTCACTGAAGTGCTGCCAGGCCACAGATAAAGAGCCACAGAGAAACTTTCTGTGAACATGCCGCTCCCGCAGAGTCCCAATTCAATAGTGCCAGACTCCCATCAACACCCCCCATCCTCCAAAATCCTCCCCATCCCTGCAGCCAAACCTTTCAGATAAATAAAGTAGATTCTTGCTTTACTCCAAGCCAGGGTTTTCCTCCTGGAGGAATTCACACTTGTTTACATACCTGAAACTTTCTTTTCCCTTAGTATTGTGTGAAAACATTAAGTCACTTAGCAGTTTTCATATTTGGCAAGGAAAACACAGAACATGTACAGCAACAATTATGAATAACATTTTGATGGCTGCATTGCAACAGCTAGTTTCTAAAAAACAATCCTCAGATAAATTATGCAGAGAAAAGTGAGACTTTTTGCTTCTTCCTTTCACTGCCACTATGCACTAAGAGAGGATAGTGTGAAGAGACAATATTGAAACTAAACTCTTTAAATGCCATTGCACATGTTATGAGTAGAAGAAGAAAGGTCCAGCAAATCAAGGTGAAGTTTGCAGAAGGGAAGATCAGCTGCAGCTGATCCATAATTCTGCTTGCGTTCTCACTAAACTCAAGGAACACCCAGTTCTAAAGTCCTCACTATAAATCACTGAACATCTCAGCACCAAAATACATTAAATATATTTAAACCAAACATGGAGAAGCAGCATTCAGCTTCTCCGCTCCACAAATCTGGAACAAACTTCCAGAAAACTGCAAAACAGCCTAGACACTGAGTTCCTTTAAGTCCAGGCTAAAAGCGCCACCTGTTCAGAGCTGCTCTTGACCCATAATAAACATTGAGCAACATTTTCGATGTGTATTAATGATTTTGATGATGGCTCTCAACAAAACATAACATTTGTTCCTAGCTTAACAATTGATTTTTAATGTCTTTCTGTTTTCATGATGTAAAACATTTTGAACTGCCTTGTTCCTGAAATATGCTATACATATAAACCTGATGATTGACCTTGTTCATGACTGATCATGGTGTGGGCTTTAAAGTACTGAAAGACTTGAATGGAAAAATGTCCCTGGATTTCAATCTGAAGATTTCGCCCCCATCTGCATCTACAGAGCGACTGGTCAGAATTTCGCGGGCGTGTTTGTTTATGTGGAAAACAGCCCCAACTACTCAACTTCCAGAAGTCGGTTTTCCAGCCAGAGAGTAGAATAGATAGCTTTGAGGAGCAATTGTCCGGGCCGTGAGAATGTACTACTGTGGGACCCAAACACAGAAATCCCCCTGCTCAGTTGTGGTCTGATGCAACGTCCCACACGTAATTTAATTTCAGGACAAATGTTTCTCAATTTTCTTGCACGTGTGGGCTACTTATGTTGGTGGGGAAAAGCAGTTGTCGATTTTATGTCAACAGCATTATATTTGCCGGGAACACATGGACATGTTTAATTATTATTGCATTCTGGTTTCCGTAGTGGACATTTAGGGCTGAAACAATTACTCAAACTACTCAATTTGGCATCAAAAAATTGCTAAGGTCAAAATCTCTGACTCAATCCTTTGTTTTCTAAAACTGCTAACTTAAGTGGACAGCTGTTGCAAATGCAAACATACTTATGTTTATATTAGTAGTGATGGAGTAACATGGGAGAGGATGGGAGTGTGAATGAAGAAGAGACAACAATAAAATGTGGTATTTTATTGTTGCTTTCTGGGTCACTGTAGAAATATATAAATGTATAATAAATTTAAATAACATTTAAGTTTTGCTTTCTTATTAAAAGAATGTTCCAATGATATTGTAATATACTGAGATCCACCTGTAAATTACTCCCTCGATTAATCTGGATTGTTTGATTGACTGCTAGTTTCAACCTTTAGCTGTCGTTTAAGTTTTTTTTATTTGGACGTCAGAAAGAATAGGGCTGTCACGACCTCAAAGTCTCAAATGAACTGTGAAGGAAAAGCTGAAAACACTCCAAACCTCTTCTTTGGATGCTCTCTATGCTAAATTGTCCGAAGGAGATCCTGAAGTCTTTTAATAATGTTGAGTTTCTGGCTCGAGGAAAACTCCATCCATTACTGATCCTTCGTTTGATTTTCTATCCAGGTATGCTTTTATGTTATTGGCTCTGTGTTTCGGGGTCACTGTTGCCTTACAAAAGTCAAGCTGTTATAAATCAGACTCTGTCCAGATGGTAGTGAATAAATCTAATGGAGCATCTTTACATTCAGAAATCCAGCAGCTCAAATCCATTAAATCAGAAACTCTGTACTCAATGTTGATGCTATATTCTACCTTCCACAAGACTTTCTTGGCCTACTTCAACCCAGAAGTACAATATCTAACCAAAGACATGTTTTGGGCATACCCTCAAACACACGGCGATGTGAGCTACTGTAGTCACATGCATGTTTGCGTGGGCACTTTGAAGTGGCGCCAGGTGGGCTGGAGCCACACATTGAGGGTTGCAGCAGGGAGGCAGTCGTGCCGTGCTGGCTCTCCTCTGTGTTCGTTTCCTCAAAGGACCCGAGAGACACAGCATGCCTTCTGGTGCCATTTAGCCAGGCCTGCCAACAATAAGCCATATTAAAGCATTTAAGGTACACAAAATCGGACTGAATGTCAAACGCACAGCAGGAGAAGCTAATGCTGCTCTATTCTCTAAGTAGCTTTAAACCGGAGGTGGCGGGTTAAAAGATGGCGCTTATTCAGAGGATTGTGAAATTAATCAAAGCATGATGTTGTGAGAAACAATTTCTGTCCGACATTGAAATGTTTCTGGGCAAAAGAGTTTAATTTCAGTAAATAAACCTGATCAAACACAAAAGGGGGGGAAACCTCCAGGTGTCTCGTCTCGTCTCTGGACTGTCGAGACAGAAGTGAGACTTCTCAGAAAGCGTGGATCTCATCATTTAAATAACAAGATATTTACAATGAGCTTGCATTTATATATGACAGTTCTAAAGTGGCCTAGTCAAAGTCAAAACTCAGTTTCAATTGAAATGCTCTGGCTTGACCTTAGACAAGCTAGTTTGCATTTGTGTGGCTGAATAAAAAATATTTGCAAAGAAGAGTCACAAAATTCCTCAACAATGTAAAGGAGACTATTTGGACCTTGGTTAAGGTTAGTTTGTTTTGCTTTTACACTGCAAAAAACTACTTTTATTTCAATAAATTATTCTGGCAAAACAAGATTTAAGTTCAGTAGTGAAAATCTAAGACCTTTCATACACTGTAATAAAATATTGCCTTTTGTGACTAAGCAGTCCCAACTTTTTTTTCCTGATAAAAAGGAGCTTTAATTTGTCAAACGTTTGTTCTTCCTGGATGACACCAATGGGAAAGAAAAGAAAACGATCAGTGACCCAGATTGGTTTCTGCCAGCAAAATGAGTTTGCAATTTGCTCTGGTTTTATTTTTGTGGAATCCACAAGACCAACAGAGACATGAGAAGACAGACACACACATGCGCGCATGCACGTAAACACAAAAAGGAGCTTTTGGAATAAAAAGGAGGAAGGGCCACAACAAATGTTTGCTTCAAGCTCTTTCTGTATCCACAGATTCTTTCCCAGAAGTGTAACTTCCAGAAAATAGATGCAGGCTCATTCAGATTTTACTTCATTATTTCTAAAAGCAACAACAACAAAAAACCCACTTTTATCTGCTAAAAATATATATTTTATTTATTTTTCTTTCTGTGGCAGTTCATTCATATCAGGCACGGAATAACAAAGGACACAGACAGTGACAGAATGAATCTTAAAGCTAGTGGAGACACATTTTCTTTGTCTGGACCTTTTAAGTGTCCAAATGGATTATTAGTTTTACGTTTAAGCTGTGAGGAAGTCACAAAGATCCTTAAAAACGGGGTTAAGGCACTTTACCTGTGTCACTTGGGGAAGAAATCTGCAAACTAAAGCTCTCCTACTTCTCCAAACCAGGGTCAATATGTGAAAGCTGATCCTTGCTCATTTCTCTCCCAATTAAAGATGTCTTGGTTAAGGGAGGGAAGGGCTATATAAGAGCTTACATCTTAAAAAGTGGTTGTCATTTTTGTGGTCAAGTACACTCAGTTTTATTTGTTTCTTATTTGAGTTCTTTCAGGCAGCCGCAAAACCAAGAGACCAAGAAATGCAGCAGCTATACTGTCTGGGAGGGAGGGTTGATGTAGATGTCAGTAAAAAAAAAGACAAGAAAAGAAAATCTATTAATATCACATTAAAGTAACAGATGAGCCTTTTCTAACACAGTTTAGCTGTTTCCAGCACATTTGATCTCTGTTTACAGTCAGAAGCTGAGGTGATGATCTCTGAATGGAAAAAATTTCCAAAATTCTTCCTGTAGCTCCAATTAGGCAATTACAAATAACCTGGTCTTTTATTTAGACTACCAATGAGTGGATGAAATGTTTTGAAAGAAGACATTTTTTCCATAACATATTATCCAGAGGTGCACAGCATTCCTTTGCAAAGAAAAACAGAAAAATATCTGATCCTCATAACCATAAAAGGGGAAACGTGTGGTTCAGATATGGAGTTAGGTGCATGCAAGACCATAAAAGAATCGGTGGTCTTATGACTGTTTTCACCATTTCTCCTTTTGAGTAAAAGATGCTGGGAGACAAGCTAATTAATACACAACACATCCATGTGCCTACATGTGTTTTTGTGTTTAGGACAAGTAGGAGTATGAGCATTCCTCCTTATTTTCTGTACCAGAGTGATGCAGATTAAATGTTGCGTCTATGAGCTGAGGGGGTAGAAACTGGAGCCTGGAGCAGTTTAACTTAGCATGGTGCATATGGCAGCTATCTGGCTTAATTGCCAGGGATTTCCATTGCTTCTTAGTAGTTTAATCATCTCTCGTCGATTTTTGTGCACCATCTGGAAATGATATGTTCTCAATTAAATTCTCTCATCCCTGTTTAAGGTTTTAGGACTTTATTTTACTTTGAAGTTCCTGGCCTAAACCAGACTATGGGCGTACTTCAGGTTCACTTATTGTGCTGAGAGAAACTTTCTCATGGAAGTGAGGGCCCATGTTTACTGCCCTACATCACTTATCTCCTGCCCCAACTTCTCCTGTAGCTCAGCTATACTGTGTTTCATATGCCTTATTTTTATAACCTTCCACTAAGGCAGATATAAGTGTTTTTAGAGGGTCTTAATTAATTAGATTTCTCTTTGCAGGTGGTTGTGGCCCCTCACCTCTGCAACTGGGTGGTCCACTGTATTAGCATTTTGAACCCCATAACTTTAACATTTGTCATTAGGATTTTATGTGATAAACAAGTACAAATAAGTACATAATTGTGCATAATTGGCTCTAACAGCTTTGCACTTCTAAAGACTGCAAAAACTGTTCAAAATTAGAATGAACAATGTCTGCAAACAATGTTGATACAGATTTTCATTTCATTTCATTTCAATTGAAACAAGGTTATCCGTCTGGAAGCAGAAACTGTGCACCAGTCTCACCTTTCTAGTTCCTCCTGAGGAAAGCATGTTGATGCCACCATCCTGTTTCATGGTCACAATGCTGTCTTCAATTCATTTCCATTGTTAGTTTTCCATTGTTAGTTTTCTGCAACATAAATTCACTGTGTTCAACTGGATTTATATTCAGATTAAATAAAAGCCAGCTAAATGTTTTTATTTGGTGTCTTCTAAAGGAAATTGGTTGCACTGAATGTTTTTAGTGGCATTGGAGTAAATGGGGCTAAATTAAAAAAAAAAGTATTTTAGTTTTCAAAAAATGTTAAATAACTTATATAATTTTCCTTCCATTTCACAATTATGCACTACTTTGTTTTGATCAGTCACTTAATCCCAATAAAATATATTGAACTTTATGTTTTTAATGGGAAACATTTGAAAGAGTCCAAGAGTGTGAAGACTTTTATCGGGTATTGTTATTTACACCAAGAATCTTCCTTTCCCCTGAGAATTTGTTCCATTTTTATATCGGTGCGATAAAGTTCAAAGCCCTGCAGGATGGAGACTTTTTTAACTCACGGATCATGCCAACATATTCGATAGTGCCAAGCGGGAAAGCTTTTAGAACCCTTGGCCAGTTTGCCTCCAGTGCTAATAAAAGGTAAAAAAATAAAAATAAAAATAAAAAACACATTTAGTCTATTCTGCAGCCTTGGAATTAGAAAATAAGAGCAAACTGCAAAAGTTCTTTACAAATATATTAACTTAACAAGGATGGAAAAAGTGAGGGATGTTTTGCATTGTTTTTTCAGTGTGCTTCTTTGCCAGCAGTATAATCTCCATTCTTGCAATTTTGTTTATTTAGGAGCTTTTAAAGGCGTCAAATTCACCGTCCAACTGGCCTTGTTTGAAACGAAAGTGGGTTTACTTGATTGCCTGGGTCTGTCTGGCTGCATGATCACATTTAAAACACGTGCGAGTGAGTTATTGGTAGAGGAAACCTAGCGTTGGGTACTTTGCCATCACGTAGTAAGCTACGTTGTGTGTGACTTCATGTCCAGAGGGCCAGTTTTCCCCCTTTGAACGAGATTCATGTATCTCTTCTCCCATGTGGCAATGCTGCCTGCATCACCTCAGCAGCTTAACTCTCTCAAGTCCATTGGATTGGGCTACTTTTTTGTACTTTCAAGCTTTTATATTCCACTTGCGTTATTTAGATGAAAACAAAGAGGGACTCGGAGCACGCTTTGTCTATGCATAGTGGTAAGCATGTCACAATAGGATTGAATGCTTCCCGTGGTCCTTGATACTCCGTAGGGCCCCATGTACCCTCAGCCTTCTGTTTAGATAAGGTGCCTGTCGCGCTCCTTTCAAAGGGGCCCCCAAGCACTTACAGCATAGTTGCAGACTGGAGTGATTATTTGTACTGGGAGACATGCACGTGCGTAATGTTCCCCTCGCTATCCCTCTATATTTTATGCTTGCAAACTCACCAGCTCAGCAGTATGTATCCCCAACCTTTGATTTGCAACTTTGGGGCCTTTCTTTGGCACTTAAATACAACAAAAATTTCTTTTTAATTTGCCGCAGGCTTTATAGCATTGTAAAACATTAATGATGCTGTTTGTCAAATTGCTAAGGCCTGCAAGGATTATCTGAGTTTGCAGTAAAAGTAAACAATCCATGCAAAACCCAACAATTCTACGGGGCGTTTAGTTCTCACCTTGCTGCTTTATTTATGACATCAACAGCTATGTAAAAGTATCAACCCCAACATGTGGCTCGAGGTAAAACCTTTTCTACTTTTAAATCAAGCAATCATGGTGCTGGAGTCCATAACACCAAGTAAAACATAAAAATATGGAATCACTGCTCTTGGAGACCAGATATACTCTCAGGCTATTTGTTCCCTTTATGCTCAAGTCTTTATACCCAATTACCAAGTCTGGTCATAACCAGGCCAACGTGTGACTCATGAAACTGGATCCCTCAATTCATTTGTGATATAATAAAGCTCACTTATCAAATTTGCTTGATGATCTTAAACGTCTAAGTGCAATAAGATCAAATCTTTCTCACTCTATGTATACGTATATTTCCCTCAGTCCCATTTATTCACATTGTCAGTTCTCATTAATATCAGGGATGAATGCATACCCCATTACAGACAGCTGACCTAAACTCATTCTAGAAAGCATCTGGATTCAATGAAGACTTTGAGCTACACTCATCGTTTGGCAAGTTATAACTCCAGTCTTTACCCACAGCAGAAAAAGCCAGTCATGTTTCAAATACCAAAGTCCCGCTGGTTCTATCACAATTTGGATTCAAACACTGTCCTCTGTGATGAAATGTTTCATTGGATAAATATAAGGTAGCTACAATTTGATCATTTTGCCAAGTTTTTCCTCAGACTTGTACATCAGAATCAGCTAAAATGATTCAGCATAATTTGGGAAAAGGTGCAAATTTGGTTCTGGATTCCAGAAGTAAGTGTTCATTTACTTTTCAATGGGGTTTTATTAAATGTTTCTCTGTTCAATCCCTGTTTCATTGTTCAAGGTCTAAGAAAAAAAATACTTTATCCTGCCTCAGGTACGGCTAAAATTCTACTAAAAAATCATAACTAAATAAATACATTGCTTTGCAAACTGTCCAGCAACAGAGGGAAAACATTTTCAATTCCATGCTTCATAGATTTTTTCCTGAAAAGCTATCTTTGCGCCAAACAAAACATGACTAAGAGTACTATTGCACTCTGACTCCAACACCTACAGCTGTTTTTTTTCTTCAACTAAATTTCTTGGTCTTATTAGTTATGAGCAAACCGATGCATGCATGGAACACGCTCAATACGGAGTTCAAGTCATAAGGTCATGTGAAATACCCTGCTAGAGTCAGTCACGTAGGCGTGACTGTACATGACTCTTCATTTTAATGTGGGCCTCTTAAGGTACTACAACACTTCAATCAGGCTGAGGTCTGGACTTTGTCTGGATCATTGCAACACCTCGATTAGTTTGTTTTTTGGCCATTCTGTGGATTCGCTGCTATTGCTGACCCAGTCTGGGCCAGCATACGCAGGAGGTGTGGCAGTGTTAGGACGTTTTGGTTTCTGCCAAGCATGGTGTTGCACTTTATGCTGCACATTGTGCAAAATTGGGCCTAAATTGGTAACATCTGCCCAAAGAACACTGTTCTACAAGCCTTTAGTTCAATCACAGGAGATTAAGAGAGGCGCTGCTTTGGTCTCATGAGGTGGAGACAAAAGTGAGTCAGGAAGTAAGTTTCTGCAACTCCTTCACCAATGATCATGACCGAAGAAATGAGATCCTGGACACAGGCCGCTCAAATCAGCCTTTCTGACCCACACCATGCTGACAGCAGCATTGCTAAGCAGAAAACAAAAGATGGGGTACGAGTTCATTACAATCAGTACATACAACACTAGCAGACACAGCTTGTGCATCTCTGAGTTCAAATAAAGTGCCATATCTTTTGGGATAAACTTTCTCTGGTTTGCAAGGCATTGTCCAGGACTGCAATCATATTTAATGATGTCAACTACCAACAGACATCCAAAGGCGAGCACACAAAGAGAATCCAGGTGCTCTTAGTCGTGTCAGACTTTCCTTATTGGTCATGGTTTCAGTCATCTCTCACACAGGAGCTCACAGATATCTCACAAGAACATCAGCTCCTACGCAGACCATGTGGATTCAATTCTTGGCTATTTAGAGCGGAAAGTCTCCACAGGGCGACTGGATAGAAGTCAAAATTAAAGCACAGCACACGTAGTTGATCTCTGTGCTAATTAGCAGTTACAAGTCTCTCCAGTCCTCAGTTTAACAGTGTACAGTAAACACAGAAGCTCTTTGTTGCTCCCCCCCTGATTGATTGGCGCTTATTGCCTGTCATGGTGTTACTGGGCATGTGAGAGACCAAATTTGTCCTTTTGCAGCGTTTCAAAGGGCCTCTGTTCATTAAGGGTCTCTTTCAGGAAAGAGCAGTGAGGTGTAAATAAGACTATATTCAGATCAGAAACTACTCAGTGACAGAGACAAGAAAAAACATTAGCTCACCATCTCCTCTGAAATATCCGCGAACTCTAAAGGACCTTGTTTTTTTTCAGCTTTGCAATTACCTTTCTGTGACCTTTAGACCTCACCTCTGAAGCAGCTGTTTACTGTCAAATTCAAAACAACTCCTGCAAGTTCCTCTCTAATCTATACCAGGCTTCATTCTTGTTCCCAGAGTTAGAAGGGACAGAATCAGTGTGTGATCTTCCTCTTTTCCTATTTACAGGACACCAACAAACAGACATCCATCTCTCAGTCTTGCTTCACCTCAACCACAGAGACGATATCTCTTGTGCCCTTCTGTGGCTCAGTAGAGGCCATGTGCTGTTCCCTCCTGAGATATATTTGTATCAGGTCCATCCATGCCTCTTTGCTCGTCTCATTCTCTCTAGCCTGTCCCTCTAATGGCTGTACTACCCCAAGTGTTTTTTTCTTTCTGTAATTTTCCTCCCAAGCATTCAGGGATAGACATTAGTAAATATTTTCCAGTCCACAATAAGAATGAACTTTGTATCTATACTTTATTAAGTAGTTTTAGAGGCTAGAGACAGGAATGCAGTAAACTTGGATGGGTTTGATGATGCGTAACTAGTAAGTACCTCCTCATTTGATGTTTGGCTGGAGACAGACGTATCTGCCATGAATGAATGGGCTACACAGAGCAGTCCTTGTTCCTGCCAGTCTGTGTATAAGCTCTTTTTTCCCCTTTTCCTTAACCTCATATTCCTGTAAGGGGCCTCCCATATATGCTGTGAAATGTGTTCTGGGTCAGTGGGAAACAAAATGGTAAAACCAAAAGAGATTTTTAGAGATGGAACAAGTGCTCTCTTTGCACTGTCCTAATTTCTCAATGCAGACTTTGCACATTTTTCACCATTTTTCACTTCAGATTGTAATGGAAGGTTCTGAAGGAGCCAAAATGGAAGAAGAATAGCGCAGACAAATCTGACTGGAGGCACACAGTCATGGCAAAGCAACTGCATTGCTTTTGACACTGATTTCAAATACAGAAGTGATTGTTACTTCAGCAATCAAGATAATATAAACATTGGCAACAAAATAGAGGCTAAGAGGATTAATCTAAACTACTCTATAGTATTACTCTCATGTCCTCGCAGTGTTTTCTTCTTCCACTGTGTAATATACCTGCTGCTTTGTGTATTGAAATCGTGACCTAAGAGGATTGCATGTTGGAGCTGTGGAGAGATTTCTCTGCCAACCTCCACTTTGAGTCCAGAAAGTCTGCATTCCACCATCTCTGCAACTCCACTAATCCTTCAAGTCTAAAGAAGAAACTACAAGTATGGGAAACTCGTTTCTATTGATTTTTCTCCCATTTGTTTTCTGGCATTCTTCCCATGTCAATTGTTGGCTCTAACGTTTACACCAAGTAGCCCAGCCACAGATCAGGTCAAATTGTCTGTCAGTCAGTATATTTACAGCTGCAGGGTTAATGCTTTTACATTTATGTAGCATTCAGGGCTGTACGTTAGAGGCTGAAGTCGTTTTTGGAAGTGTTGAGGCATTTCAGAGGATTCCAGGAAATTCTAATGTTACTAAATATGTGTCTCTAAGTTGTTGAGGTTTTACATGAAGCCTCATTTTGGACTGAAAATTACTCAGAGTGGCTACATTTGCTCTGTGGTTTCATAAGGTTTGTAAGGATTTTCTCAGAGTAAATGTCATTTATAAGGTGGCATGATACATTCGTATGCCACAGAAAGGTGGGTCAGGTGATGCAGAACTGGTAAGTGCACTTCCAAAAAATATATTTTTAATCTCAATAAGCTTTTTTCTGGTTTAATAAACACTAAACAAAATTAAAAAATAAAGGGGATTGTCCAGTCTTTATGTTTTTGGTTACAACAGTTTCCTTCAAGGTATTTTGTGGGTAGTAAAGCATGCATCTGGAGAACTTGGGTCATTTTCAAAGACTGTGCAGTCAAAGCAAGCACTGTGTTTTAGGCAACACCTCAAACACACATATTTTATGCATGACATCATAAATAAAACTGAAGAAATTAGTCAAAATATCAAAAAATGGAAATTCAGAGGTCTGGTTCATCCTTAGTTTGCAATTTCCAGATGCTTGAAGCTGCAACATTCATCTGTTTAAACAATTATAAGCAAGTAGAGACAACTAGGGATCACTAGGGCTTAACCATCATACTACACAGGAAGGAGACAGGTTCAACTACCTAAAAACAAAAGATAAGCACCGTGTGAAGACGCAATCATCCACAAAGTCCTTGTAGTAACATGGGCTGGCTGAAAGGCCACGCAGAGAAGAAGAAGCCACTTCTCCAAGAAAAACATATATCATACTCTGCCAATGCAAGTATTTTTTTGGAGACATGTCCAGTGATCTGATTAAACTAAAATTAAAGTGCTTTGTGATAAGAACCATGGTTACGTTTGGAAGAAAAAGAGGGAAGCTTGCAATCATGAGGACACCACCCTCACAGACAAGTACGGGAAGGCTGTGTGTATACTGGTGCAAGAGAAACTGATGCGCTTCACTAAACAGATGGTATCATGATGAAAGAGCGCTATGTGGAAATACATATGCAACATCTCACTTGCTCTCAAAGCCAGCAGCCTTGAAAACAAGTGTGTCCTGCACAGAGCTAAAAGCTGTGATTGAGCAAGCAGCCAAAAAACCTAAGTCAGTTTACACCACTTTTGTCAGGAGTAATGGTCCACTAAGATGTGACAAACAACTGACCCAATTTATGAAGTGTAAAAGGCACTCTTACTAAATACTGGGGAAATATATGTCAACTTGTTAATGTGAAGAATTCTCTAGATTATTCTGGCTTAAATATGTTATTTTGATCATCTTGACAAAAACAAGAACATGGGCAATAGGTGTGGATTGAGCTGCTGAGCCATTACATCATTTAAATTTTACTTTGCGATGACAACAGTTAAGATGTTGGTGAAAAAGAACTTTGTAGGCATGAACTCGACTAATCTCAATTTCCAGTGTTTATGGTCTCTAGGTGACGGAGGCTGTTTCTCACCACATTCACCTCCGGAAAGTGTGAAACAATGACTGGAAGAGTCATGCTGCCCTCCTTTATTAACTAGGGAGTTAAAACTGCCATTAGTCAGACCTCATTGCTTCCTCTTTTGTTTCCCAATGAGCCACTATTTGGACAATCCGCCCTTGTTCCTGTAATGGGCCACTTCTGACAAAATGAAGGGCAGCATGCAGGTATGATGAGATTCAAACTGATGTCACTGGTGATATCACATGGCAAGTTGCGGTTGAGTAGTCATTGCACTGATGGTAGATGGGAGGATGGGTAATTCCCTTTTTCAAGCGTTTTACAATTCTGGTGTATGACAGGAATCCATCTGGTATTATTTCACCAGAAAGGTTGGTGGATGAACTATTTCGGACAAATGTTCCCATTTTTCCATTTTCTCCTAATGAGTCCCACATTTAACAGTTTTCTTTTCTCAGACTAAAAGAAAGAGATTTTAGAAAGTATTTAATGCAACTTTTAATGCAGTGTAAGCAGCTAGTGCAAAATATATAAACTGCATGTATGTTTTGACTCTTAATTCAAGAAATTTATCAGAAACACAGCAAATATCGTTATCCCTGTGTTTGCCTCTAAACAGCAGAGTGGTAAAGTGACTCCATTAGAATCCTGATTTTCCCTGAGAAATGGTCTCATAAACAGCTGGAGGGAACAGCAGGGACTGGGCAAAAAATGAACAATGTGTGTGAGAATGAGTAACTTCACAAACCACAAAATACTAAAGGATTACTCCTGTATGACACACAAAGCAACTTACAAATAAGCTGAAGAGGAACTTTCATTAAACAGTAGTGCGTAAACGCTTACGATATCACTTGAACCTGAAGCCCTCAGGTCTGCTTGATTCACAAAGCTAAACTTTAGACATAATGAGAGCATTAAGCATGTATGGAAGCACGTTAGTCATGAAAAAGAGTATTTATCCAAAGTAGTTTTTGTCTTGAATATCATAAAGATAATGAGTGACTGCAATAAGCTGTTCCTTATTGCAGTCCCTGTTCCTTGTTTTGTTCTCCAAAGCAGGATTTCCATGAATAAATGGTAAATGCTACAAAAGAGGCTGGAGGAAAATGGTTTATAGTAATTATTCATCAATGACATCTTCGTAACAGGAGACAGAAATGATTAATTAAATCAGCAAATATTACTCAGACTAATGTGAAATTTACAGAAGAATAATTAAAAATGTATCCATTTTTTTAAAAAGGTTGTTTTTTAATTCAGAAAAATCTGCATCCTCGGCACAACAGCCCAGCAAACAACTTTCAAAATAATTTACCTTTTTAAGAAATAATCCAAAGGTCGTATATCATTTCTCTTTTATTCATCTGATATTGAATTCTAAGCTTTTGTTTTGTGCAAATTTACAGCGTGTGAAGCCATTTTGTGAACTTCACATGAAGAACGTGAACAACGGACCCACATCGGCGCCAACGTTGTATTTATTGTAAAGATCTGAGTTCTGTTTGAGCCAGTGAGCTTTCTAAATATATATACCGATGTAAATCATTCAAATTTGTGCTGTCTGGCAAAATAGTGACACGAAATGAGATGAAATAGACATTAAGCAGCTGTTGGGAACTTTTGTGAAGTAAAGGACTGAAAAGCAGGCAAGGTCTGCAGGGCAGGTAAATTATTTATACTGAAACCAAACAAAGGAGACTGCGAGGCACAGCCTCCACAAACACACTACAGAACGATACACTGATCATGTTAGCAAATAAAAGCTAACATGGGAGATCACTGAACGTAAACACAATCTGTTTACAATACTTTATTCTATGCACACATTTTAATGTTATTAATTTTATTGGCACTGTATTTGAAAGGATATCATCAATCTTAGTTCCTGTGGGACTTATTTCTAGGACTTTTTTATGCAACTATTGTGGTTTCTAAATTGAAACAAATATTGTTTCTTCAGTTGACCTTAAATGGAGACAAATAGCTAAAAAAAATCTTAAAACTTAACACAATCTACCTTTCCGTTCCCGTATGAAGCTAAAGTCATTCTGAAAAACAGTTTTCAAAGTAAAATACCATTTCCTTTTCACACTTTTTTCAACTTATTTTTTTTTTTTTCCAATTCCAGCTTCAATAAATAATATAGTGAGCACAGCAAAAAAGGAAAATGAAACATATGATCTCTAGTTGGTGGTGATTGATTGTTTTGGAACCTGACATGTTTTGAAGAATTTCTTTTTTTGTCTGTACCAGAAACTTGACATACAGGCAAAAGTTAGAAAATTAGAAACTGATGTAATATTTAAATTGAAAAAAAAAAAAAAACCATCAACTGAAATACATTTCAGTCTGTTTCCGATAAACAACAGAAATTGATGCTGATGGTTGTTTTTTTATATATATTACTAAAATCCCTTTATAACTCTTACATAATTTTAGATGGAAAGACGATGCTGAGCCTTTTCAAGATGGATTGTTCCCTGCAACCATTTGCTCATAAGGGAGAATACTCGGTCACATAGATCATAAATATAATACTGTTGGCCAAAAAGTGAATGGAAAAGCTTCCTCTGGTATTTGTGAGCAAGTATCTCGGGTTGAAGCTCAGTAAACTCACAGTAAACAGTGAACTTTTTCAATTTCTGCTATTTATATTTAATTATATGAAAAAAATTGCATTGCTATTTTTCTTTCAAAAACCGAATTATCAGCTAGAAATGTCAAATTAAAAGTTTTAAAAGTAAACATGACAATAAATTAGTCAACAACTTAACTTCAAGCTATTGTAGTTGGGGAAAATAACATTGTTAATGCAGATCCCAGATCATAGCATTAGTTTGCTTTATATTAAAATTAGATGCCAAGACTCTAACATAATGACAAATACTCAGCTTTCTGTAAATCTACATACTTAGCTTTTTGTAGGACGTTTATTTTTTTAAATGTTCTTACTAATAGCTGAACTCAAATTTAGCTTCACTTTGAAGATGTACTTTGGGAATAAGCCCTATTAAATCCTCAACTGTCAAAGCGAGTACACAATATCCCTCGGCGGGCTAATTCATACTTGAGGTGGAAGATTTTAAAATTGGGTACAAAACAATCAAATCTACAAAGGGTACAAAACGCCAAAAGTACAAAATGATCAGAAACTGCTTGTAAATATTAAATAATAGTCCCAGATAAAGGTATCTTGTTTTGTTTTTGTCATATTTCAGCATAATTTTGATTGGTGACTAAAAACATGCACTTTACCGGTAACATGTAAGATAATTTCTTCAACGAATGTAGAAAATTTAATACTGAAGTCAGAGACATGTTGAGGTTTTACGGAGCCAATGTTTCCTTCAAACAGGAAAAATGATGACAACTTGTCCTTTTGCTTGGCCTCCTAGATCATACATGTTTTGCCAAGATTAACTTCTTGAGATGCGGTCATTCTTTACGTAACCCGCTGCATTCAGCGAAAGAAGAAGCTCCCTCAGTCCATCATTAGATACATGATGTTGTTGCACTTTTTTGCCAAGAACCTCAAGTTCTGGGGCCTTTGTATTTCTCTTTTCTTCTGCTCATCCAAAACTATCGAACACCACAGCTGGCAGATATTAAAATTACATAATCACAGTTGACGCTATTTATCTCGAGGCACAGACAGACGAGATTAAAGCTTTTAGCACCTGCCAGTCAAATGGTTTAAGAGTTTTAGATACGTATCATTAATATAGTGTCCGAGCATGAATGCATCTCTGAGCTACTCGAAAAGATTTTTATTCGAATTTTCAGCGCTCAACAGAACTGAAGCCCAGGAGGGCCTTCATGTAGCACTGCTACGGTTAATCAGGGGCCAACAATTCCCAAAGACAGCTATAGTCAAGTTGACTTTATAATGCTCACATATACCAGGAAAAAGAAGGTGACCCCTACCAATCTGCTGAGTCTATATGAATACACGCCTCATTATTCCATTAGGTTGCAACTCAGCCATGTAATATTCTTACGCAGCTTCACTAACGTGTCAAATGTGCTTTTTAATAGACTGTTATGCAACGCAAAACCAAATTTACGGGCTTGTTATGATAGGTTTGATACGCGGCGCAAGATGTAGCGCCGGGCAGAAAGCCCCGTTCCTTCTCATGCTTGAAATTATGTGAGGCATTTGGAAAAAGGAACTAAAATGTGTCCCAGGTGGATCCAGAGTGAGAAAGGAGTATAAACTCTTACTTTGGAAAACACGGAGCAAAAGTTACTTGATTTGGAGAGGAGCACAACAGATGGCAGCTTTGCGAGTTATCACTGAGAGGTAAACAGAGCAGATCAATGATATTAATCCCACATATTAGTCATCAAACCTCAATGAGACCCACTGAGTGCTGTGTAAATGATGCTGATCAGTCATCAAGGCAAGAGTGAAAAAGGGTGAGTAGCATCCTTTTCTGCATCAAACTATGTAAACGAGCGTGAATGTGACATCAGAACCAGGAAGCTCATCGCAGTCAGGGAAGAGCCGTTCTTCCGTCACGTGTAAACACAGTTATGCAATCGTTTGGCTTTGGATGCTAAAAGGATAACGGCAACGTTGCAAATCTCACTCCTCTCTACGTCAGCACAAGATCCAAGTCACAGTCAAGACTGAGATGGAGATCGGAGATGGAGCCGCTGCAGTTGCCAAGGAAGACAACAGTGCCTCTAAACCACAGTTTGAGATTGAACACGAACAAATGAGACAGAAGTAGCCCAAACACTACGTCAGCCTACAAACTACAAGAACTGAGTCAGTGACAGAGTGGACGGGCTAGGAGGAATGATTTTCCACATTCTGCTCTTTTCCGACTCATTTAAGTCGCGTGCTCCAGCGCTTGTGGTGTACCTTGGTTGTCTGTACATTCTGGAGCTATCCCCCAGTCTAGAACCGAACAGATTGTTGGCTCCTATTCTGGCTCTTTTAAACACTCTGCACATCTCCTCCATGCTGTCCAACTCACATATTTTATCTCCACATGCGCCGTGTTGGAAAGAGGAAGATAGTGCTCTCTCTTCGTGCGAAGAATGACATTTAACAAGACCGGTGAAACAGGAGCATTTAAGGTTTTCTGTATTTACCGATGAAGCTGACAGATGATGCAAAATTATTATAATGTTGGTTGTAATAATGGGTACAAAATGGGTATGAATTGCTAAATGGTTGGTATGAAATGTCCCTTTGGTACATAAATGTCAAAAACCAAACAAAACTGCAAATCCTGAAAATGAAATCATTTTATGCTGTCTATGACATTATTTATAATTTTCTGTGTCAAATTTTGGGCAGGAAAATAATGCAAAGGCTTGAACTCAATAGTTTTCTCTACACTACAAGCCAAGATCTTTATGAGCGCCAGTCAGCCACTCAGCAATTAGTGCAAATTGTTCATTTCTTTGTGCTATTCATCAAACTCTGCTCGCTGCCTTTGCACACAAGCTCAGAATAACACTTTTCTACACGCAACTCGGCCGGCAACGCTGATCGTCGAGGCCGTGGTTCCTTTCCTGTAAGCCACAAAGTCCCGAGGCGAGGCCCACCTCCCCAACAGCCAGGTCCAAGAATGCAAGGTGCAAGGGCAGCAATTTCCCCCTCTCCAACGGCTGTCCTAACACGCCACACACAGAGGCTGTCATTATGGCTGGAGGACATTCCCACTTTGGAACGTTAGAGGGGAAAAAAGAAATGTAATGAGGCTCAGTTTAGATAGAATTTAAAGATTTTTAGTTCACTTGCTGAAATATGTAGCAACACTATAACCTTTGAATGACATAGCCAATGGTAAACTACACGATGTGTCTAAATATAATTCATTTTTTCATATTGTTGTGTTTGTCCAGGTGCATAGCAGCAGACGATGAGCCATTGGGAGGAAATTCAAAAAGGTTTACAGGGGGTCTTGTTTCTAAGATAACACAAAAACACAATTAACCCCTATGACACACGAGAAGCACTTCCTGAGCCTCAGCTATACTAACAGTTTTCCCTGCCAGACAGCACTAGTGAGGGGGTCTATTGTAAAAAGGTGTGTTTATTTTAGCACAGGCTCACCTATTCAACAGGACCTCTCTCCATCCCTGCATTGCACACAGATTTTGCAGATGAAAACTTAAACACATTCCAAATCACATTTGTCTGTGGAAAAAAACAAAGTACAAAATCCACCTTGACCCCCACATCCCCAAAGAAGCCAAATGTTATTTTGGCAAATTTGAAAATGGCAATTGTTTCTGCACATTCCAGAAAAAGTGCTACAAAATAAACAAGGGGGCCATAACATTTCATTCAGCAGAGTTGGAGTGGCTGCAAGAAAAACAAGCACATGCCAGCTAGAATATGGGCAGCAGGTAGAAAACAGGCCTTTGCTAGTTGCTGTAACAGATGGCTTCACTCTTTGCAGGTCTCAATTTTATTGTTATAAAAATAAAACAGGCATAAAATGTAAATAAAAGGCAGCCAAGCTGAGTGCATGATGATAATATCCAGCAATCACTCCGAAGTGTGATTCTGCAGGGGATGTAGCTAAAAATATGTTTTTAAAGGAGCAGTTCAGATTTTTTAGTTGATGTTCTCTCTTGTCTTCACATTACTCCAGGAGGTTGTGTAGGGTTGATAATGGATGCTACTTTGAAATCAAAGGTTCCTGGGATGCAGTTTGTTTTGCTACTTCCAAACAAAAGTAAAAAAAGCAAGATTTTTTTATTTACTTGTTTGAAATTAGAGACATGACCTTGCTAAGCTTCTGGTTGTGGTGCAAGAGCTGCATGTTTATCTAGTTGAAATAAACTTGTGGCTTCACTTAGCATGGGTCAAACAGGCTCCTAAAGTAAAACTAGCTGAATAATCAAATTTTCAGCTAACCTCATCTTGTCTCAGTTGCTTAATAAGCTGAAAAGTACAATTAAGGTATGCACAGGATATGAAGCATGCAGAAAGACATAGGGGGGATAGATATTCCCGCTTTGACATCTAAATCAGGCAGAGTAAAAGTTAAAAAAGTGACTTTTCGAAAACCGTTTACTAAAATACCGCAGCGCAAAACTGCTTAGTTGCTTCATTGGTTGATATTTGCAAAGCAGCCAATCCAGGAGTGCCATTAATTTTCTTTGCACTGATTGGCTGTGCATTAAGCAGACATAAGGCAGACTGTAGATATTGTTAAAGTAGGCAGATATAAGCCTTTCTTGGGCAGGTTTCATGTGTTTGGGAATTTATACTATTTGGCGTCTATAGGCCCAAACACCCGCAAACCCTGGGAGTTCACTATACATAAACTATATGATGCTTTTGAGATTAGAGTTATTTTAAAATGGTATAAGTCTGCTTGGTGATGGTCCCTCTTGGGCTCTTTATTAACGTCAAGCTTCTGGTCCAACAGATCTGGCTTTATGTAAAATGAAGGCACCATTAGTTATTTACTGCTGAGAAGATATTGCTGCATTTAACATTTCACCATAACCTCTCTTGAAACATTTGAACTCTTAGTCCTGTACCTTCTCATTGATTTCCTCACAAATCTGAATTAACTGTGGCATATTTATTTGATCTAATATGTTTTTTATGAAACTTCACAATGTTGTTGTTAAAGGCAGGACAGTTCAGCATCATATTACTTTTATTATATGTGGTTGCACATCTATTTTTCCTCTAAATTGCACCTTCTGACCTTCTTAGACACCAAACCGACTGTTTGTGGCTGACTGCGGTGTTCAGTGTGTAATCAAAGATGTGTCCTGTGGAACAGATAAATGCCCACCAACACATGTAAGTGTATCTTAATCTATGTGTGCAAGTAGTGGGTGCTAGTTTTACTCAGCTCCATCTGTTTTTGTGCATGTGTGTGTGTGTTTTTTTTTACAATAGGAACAGATGGAGAGATGAGGCAACAGCCAAACAGCTGGGCTTACACCCTACGCATTTGGTCGAGATTTCAACACCACATGTCAGCAGAAACAGCTGGAGGTGTCACCACTGAGATCAACCAACTTCTGTGTACATCCACCTGGAGGAACAAGTACTGCTGTAGAAAAAAGTCCAATACAAAATACAATTTAGAGATTGGGTTGAACCCAAAACACCAAGCTCATCTGCAGAACATGTGACTGAGAAGAATTAAGCACTTAAGATGAAGATTGACAGTAAATGATTTTCCTTAAAGGTAAGGGGGACGACCATGTAGCTTCACCACATTCAGTGGGAGGGGAACAGTGTGAGACGTCCAGACTGGGTTCATCCTCCCCTCTTCTTAACTCTGTGGTTGCAATTTCCCCTTCTTTATTGTAAGCCGAGACCAGGCATCTCGTACAAAAACACTCCATCTGTGGGTTTGGAACGCACTTTGACGTCAAAAGGGTTTTCCCATGAGTCCATGGGGTCCCTTCTCAGCAAGGCCTGCCCACGGCAACAGAGGTAAGAGCCCCCAATCTGTCCGATAACTGTTATTCCCTGGATTTATGGATCAAACTCCTATGGGATCAGGATTACTTCTCCACGCACCAGTTAACAGATGTAGGTCTCTGTTATTGTTACATTTTATTTCACTTATGGACTCAATCATCTATATAACAGACACAGTGGTTTGGTGTGAACCAAACCACTGTGTTCATCTGGAAGAACTCGGTGAACAGCCCTTAGCTTTCGATATTCATTTGTGTTAAAATGCAGACATTGTTTTTCCTTTGACATATATTCACTGGCCACTTTATTAGATACATCTTGCTAGTACAGGTCTCCATTTTACCTCCAGAGCTGCCTCAACTCTGTGTGATATAGCAGCAATGAAGTGTCAAAGGCATTCATTATATTTTAGATGTGTTTTTCATAAACTATTGCTTCTTTTATGCTTTTTTGTTTAACAAGATTAGTAAAAGCTTTGGTTAACTTGATCCTTCTCTATTTGGCTTGATGAAATATTCATACTCTTGGTAGTAAACTATTAAACAGAGTGTAGTTTAATCATTCATCAGTCTGTTTGATTTCTCTGCACTGAACTGTCAGCTGACTGGGCCTTAATTATTGGTCTCATCAGCTCTGTTCAACATTTCTCAACGGTTTTCTAAACAATCTTTCGTTTTCACTGTTTTCACACTGTGATCTTCTTAAATGTCTCTCCTGGCTCTGACTCTGCCTCCTGTTAGCTTCCTCCTTCACACACCTGGAACACACACACACACACTCCTCCCTCTTGTTCTCCGTGGAGTTCTTGGAAGAGGCACCGGGAAAATGTGGACACAGTGTATACTTCGAAACCACCAGCAGCCCACTGCCTCCTCTGCCTCTGTGCATCTCAAACTGGTGGAAATACTACAGGGATCCCATTGAAGCCAACTGGTGTTCAAACCCATCAGATTGATGACTTTTTGTGGGTAAAATCGATTAAATGGTAAAATGGTGATATGGATGTCTTTGTACGAGGTTTGCTTTGGGTTTTACTGCCTGGATTCAACCAAAGGAAATGTTGATCATGAAACAAGACAACTATTCTTATTACATAAGGTTTTGTACTGGAATGTGCACAAAGAAGATCAAAGATGGCTTTTGGAAGCAACAAAACATCAATCACTATGTAAATGCTATAAAAATCTCAATTGAAAAATCCAAGATAGAAAAATCTTAGGGAAGGAGAGGAAAATCTTCTATGGCATGCAGACAGAAAGGTTTCAAATTATTGCTGTCTGCATTAGCCAAACACTGGCTTTCTCAGATTTTCTACATTTATGGATATTTTTCTGAATGCATCATCGTTCTGACATTCTGGCATAAACAGCAGAATTGATAGTTCCTGAAGGAACTATCAAGGAAAGCTCAGTATCAGAGGTGCAATAGAGAACTGCAGACCGAGTGAAAGGCATGAAACCACACTGCCCCCTGCTGACATGGGGAAGAACATCTAAACAAACCACTGGTATTATGAAGGTTTCACATAAATGTATTAAATACTCCTCCTAATCGACAGCCTGCTTTCGATTAAATCGAGGACATCCAGTGCAAGCGTCCTCCTTTCTACTTTCATCTTATTTTACATGGCATGTAAAATTATCACAGCTGTCTTTAGCATCACTTTCTACTTCTTTAGCTTGAACTAAAATATGAAAAATGCTCACTGAATTATTCTAGTACATATGAAGCTATAAAGAAACATTGGTTGCAATGGAGTACAAGAGCAAAGAGGGATGAAAACAAAAAAAATTTTCACCGCTTGTGATCTTTAACATAATAAAATACGTTGAACTTGCTGGTTTAACATGACAAAAATTAAGGAAAAGTTAGACATGGGGTTTGAAAAAGCACCATAATCTCTGTGAAGCTAATTTATAAAGACTCGAGAAGATTGTTTAACGCTTCTTCAATCAATTATCTTTCTGCTTTCATGTTTGACTTTCACAATTCACACCAGATCCATTGTACAAGCAGAAAATACAACTCCAGCCGCTGCTGCTTTCTTGAATAATGCTCGGTTTCACACCAACGGCAGTGAGGCGCTACTCACCAGTTAACATCACCACAATAACCACCAGTACTATGAAAGCTCGAAACACACTCCACACCCAGAATAAAAGATTACACATGGCATCTGCAAACACACGGTTCCGTGCAAAAGTCCTCGTTGTTTCATTCAACTCTGTGTGGACAAGTAATATAAAAAACCTAAATTCATTGTTTGTTTTTTACCGCTGGCTCATTATCTGGAAACATGAAGACTTTTCATTTTATGGTAATGAAGTTTGTTGCCACTTCAGGCACTTTGATTTGGATAAGTTTTTTCTCTTTTACATAAAAGTTGGGATAAAAAGGATCTTTCACCATGAAGTGGTGTCAATCACCCATATGGGAGCCATAGCTGCTGCTTATGCAAACCAGCTTTTTTAATACAACTACTCCTCTTAAATTTTACTTTGTCCATTCATTCCCTCCATCTAACTTTCCTTTCCTCTCTGTTCCTCCGTACCTCTCTGACCAGAGGGTGAGTGGGTTGGATGTGACTGTTAGACTCATAACAAGCCAGACAAGGAAGCCTGTGGACAAGTCCCTGCTGTGTCGCCCACCTTCTGATGACTTTACAATGTGACAAAACCACTCATCCTTGTTTTAGTGAGAGGAAACTTGTGTGGTGACATGCTGAGAAGCAGCCAATGACAAGAGATGAAATATGCTCAGAGTAATGTCGTGAAGGAGACATTCAATTTGGAGCAGTTTGGGTATGATTCGTGCAAATCCGTATTTCTGACACTCCCACTGACTGAGACGCATCAGTCAGCGGGAAGCCGAGCAGCAGGTTGAACTTCCTTCCTTTGGGAAAACCCGTCGTCACATGGGCTCACTGACGAGCTGAGCAGGCATCAGGAGCCACTAAGGCTGCCCTCTATGTTTTATGTCTATTTGTGTGTAGATATTGGTTTCCATGTTGGAGCTAATGGACATCTGTTACCCTAATAAACATTTTGTTGCCAAATGAAGGCCCTTTCACTGCTCTATTAAACTTCCAATGAGTTCAATTACACTCAAGATTGGTTTTCGTACTCTCCAAAAGTCTATTTATTTTTGTTTTACAAAATAAATATTATATTAACCCACAAAAGCTGGAAATAAAATATCTTTAGCTATGTTGACTCTTTAATATAAAAGAAATTTCAAGCAATGTTTCAGGTGCCTCATAAGAAACTGCATATTTTATTTCAATTGTTAGCATTTATTATTATTATTATTATTCACAAAATTAAAACAAAATCCAAACACCTAAATGCCACATTTGCATTTAAACTCCATAATTGCAATGAAAAACTGTACAACACTGAAGGGGTCTTGCTGGTGAAGCCAACAAGACTACAGAGTAGTATCCCAAGTGCAGCAGATTGTAGATCTCTCTGTCTGCCCTGATTTGTGCAGTGTGGGGATTTTGTTGTGAAAGAAATAAATAAATAACTGAGCTCTCTTAAATTAGACTCAGCAAAAATCCAATTCGGCATTTCCTTCACGGTTCAAGAGGAGTTCTCTTTCTCCTAGCCCATATGTGGGACTTTTTGGGTCCTGGCTATGAAAATCCAGTATGAATGTGATGGAACTCGGCCAGCTGACCCTCTTTCCGACTGTTTAGTTGTTGTGGTCGCCATAAGTGCAGCAAATCAGATTTTCTTCATTTTTTTCCAACTTCATGAACTCAACGACCTCCTCTTGGAGCTAAGCTGAGCACATCATCAACTCATTTATGGGAGTGATTCCCCGGAGAAGGTGATCTTCTCCAGATATGTGGTTCCCTCCTCTTGCAAGTCTTCCACCGTTTATGCCACACTGATGAAGATTGATTTGTCTACTTGGACTGAAATGAGCTCCTGGTCTGGCCAAGTTGCTTCACATCAAGGCTCATACCAACAAGGCTGCAGAGTTGTCTTTGCCTTGTGGATATAATCGGAATAAGGACTGTTTTTTTTCAAATCCAAACAGCACTGTGGGTAGTTTATGCCTCATCATCAGTCACTCACAGGAGGTTGAACCTATTGACTGTAAGTTAGTAGGTTAGGCTGCCATCTGTACCAGAGAGGGAGCGGGCCTTGATCTCTTAAAAATATTTAAATTCAGTCAACCAGAATTCATCCCCCTTATCTCTGCATCTCCAGTCGGGGATCCCGTCTCCAGAGTCCATGTCAAGAAAGAACTCCTTCAAGATTTCATGAGAGTTTTGACTTAGACAAGGCAGTGACTTTAACGCAAGCGAGACTGAGCAGAACTCAGCAGTCTGTCTCCTGCGCTGACACAAAACTCTCATGTTGCCAAGGCTCATTACAGGCTAAAGCAGAGGCAGCAGCAGATCAAGGGAACTCCTCAGTGGGTTAATTTCCTTAACTAACCAAATCTCCTACAGCAAACTGATCGGCTTTCACTCCATCTTGACTCTGCAGCCACAGAGCCTGCTGCTGAATTCCACGTCTTCGCTTTGAAGTTGTGGAAATCAAAGTGAATGTGACCGGAGGACCAATTTCTTAAAAAGGCATTCATAAGGCAGATAAGGTTATCGAATGAACTGCAATTTCCTCATGAAAGAGATACTCCAGCATAATCCTTTGAATGATGCCCCTGTACTGTTTTAAGGAGACATACAGTATTAAGCCCCGTTCCCACAAGTTCATATTATCCTGAGGTCTTAATGAAATTCTATTAACTACAACAGGATTACTGTAAAAGCCCGTCTTCAGAGCTGCTGAAGACGGGCAGCTTCAGCAGCCCGTCTTTTTAAAGGTAAGTACACTGACACTTCACTCTCTTCCACAATGTATGTCTCTTTGCTTTTTGGGGTATTTTGTGGCGGGTGGATGCAGAATCACAGGGGGATAAAGATGCTTTAAGTGTTTCCAGCAGAAGAAATCTTGAGATTAATTAATTAAATAATTACCAGAACTGCTTCAATGTTTATTTCTGCACAAACACTGAGCAATATTAGATTTCCTGTGTCCCGTTCCTCTGGACTTTGACAATGTAGGTACGATATTACCTCAGAGAGTGAAACAAAATGATAAAATAATTTAAAGTAGCTAGGATGGCACAGTGGGTGGTGCTTTCCTCAAAATTATTTTAACCTTAAAGGCCGGTTGCTGAGTCACAGCACAGTTCTCGGATTTCCTGTAAGGAGTCAGGAACTTGTGCACATCCCTTTTATATATTTTATAGCTTCTTTGTGTGAATTCATTTCCTGGTTCCTGGTACACACCCATCCACTCCCACCACTGGTCAGGACAACTCGTGCCCAAGAGTCAGTTCAGCCTCCACCTGACAGCTCACAGGACTTTCATGTTTCTCAGACTTACAGCAACCAACTTCCTGCATGACATGCAGGAATTAGTCATTACCGTGTGAGAAACGAAGGGAAGTCAGGGTGTGTTTGGAGGGGAAACATGACGTCCAACTTCCTTTGGCATTGAGAGAAGGCAACATGTTGTCCTCCTGCATCATTGTCACCCCATGACAAACTTAACTCCGTTTTCCGGTGGTCAAAATTGGGCTTCTGATAAGGTTGACTAATTAACAATGTGGGAATGAAAATAAAAAAGGACCAAGTAAAAATAGAGGTGAAATGAAAAGACAATAGAGCTGGAGTAGTTAAATTTAAACAATGAGATATTAATTTCCTCTCCGGGCTCTGAAAGCGTCTGATCTGGAGCTCAACTTTCAGACAGTAAACAACGCGTCCCCAAAATGGGTCAGCCTTCTCTTTAAATCAGAACTTGCTCCAGATGATTAGTGTTTTATTAGTAAAGGCAAAAATCTGCTGATCAAAGACTCTCTCTCATAAAAGACTAAAATCTGAAACTTCTTAAATGTTCCCCTTTTTTATTCTTTTAAAAACATAAAACAGTAATAGTTCATTGAAAGTTTGGCAGTTCTTTGCTTAAGAGCTCGAGAAGTGCCAGAGCTAGGATTTAAGAATTTCCGAAGGAATTGCTTAAAATGGGGAACATGTCAGTATTGTTAATGATTAAAACTGAAATTTCAAAGAGGAAAGCACCACAATTTGAGCGCGGTGTTCCATCAACACCTTTGAGATCCAGATAGTAACGTGAACCGAAAGCTTTCATAGCACTTATGCTATCGGATGGCTGGTTTTGCAGACAGCCAACGTTTGCGGCGGCTGAGATTTAAACTCTTCATAAAAAGGCAATGGGAAATTTAATTTGTGCCAAAGCTAACAGCTGATGCTCTGACTTTTCATAAGCTTTCTTGCATTGTGTTCCTAAGTTGGTTTTCTGCATGATGCAAACAGAAGAGGATGAACAATCCTGGGTCACTGTCCTGCTGGAAAGGTTAGCCGTAGTGTTAACTTAGCAGTTGCATTAAGTCCTTAACTCAACAAATCCAATGCATCCAGCAAGATTATGCTGTGGGTTGTTTTCTAGGAGTTGATGCTTTAGCATATCAAGAAATTGTTGATGATTTTATGCTCCTGTCTTTGTGAGAACAATTTTGGAATGGCTCTTTCTTGTTCTAACATGACTATGCATCATTATTTGTGGAGCTCACACAAAGCCATAAATACATGGCTGAGGAAGAAATTTCACTGGCCTCTTAGGTTGACTCCAATCTAACAGAACACCTTTGAACTGAATTAGAGTGGTGAATGTGAGTGCCAGGCTTTCTTGTCCAACATCAGTGTCTGACCTCAAAATATTGCTTCTGTAAAAAAGCTAAAAAATTCTCAAAAACATTCCTGAACATTGCAAGCCACTCTGTTAAAGCTGCAAAGGATGATGTAACATCATGCAACTAAAGCATATATATTTACCAAAATAGCATACATGAAAGTTTGTGAGCTTACTCTGAAAAAATGGTTTTGTAATATAACCGTACTGTTTTTCTTTAAATCCAAGCTACTAGTAACAAGTTTTACATCACTGCAAAAATGTTTTTGATCACATAAAAGTTTAACAATAAATATTAGCCTGTCAAAAGGCACTGAGGACATCTCAAAGTTATTGTTTGTCCACAAGCACAAGGCTCTTTGACATTGTTCTGCTTGCCCTTGCAGCTGAAAATGAGTAAATCCACTGAGATAGGCAGAAATAGCATCCATGTGGTGCTTATCTGTGGCAAAAGCAAACAATGAAGCCATGAAAAGTAACAGATTAGGATCTTTGCTGACAATAACAACAATCACGCAGCAGGTAACTCCACTAATGACAATGACCTTAGTTTCAACTTTGATCATCTAATCAGTGACCTAATGCTCCAAGATCACTTCATCATGCTCCAAGTGGTGATACAAGATAACATCGCAAGGAAAACCTTTGGATTCTCTACGTCTGCTGTGTGGCATGTCACTGCAGCAGGCCCAAAACAGCCAAGGTGTTGACAGCCCTCCACCTTCCTGGCATGTGCTATATGGCAGAGGGCTCTACGCCAGCCCTGCTGCACATTCTGTCCCGTAAGTGATGTCAGAGAAAGTGGCAGCGCTGGGAAACAGCAACTCCGTAACAACCGGGAAGCTAAGAAAGAGCCACCCGTTGCTTAATGTCACTCAACTCAGTAAAAAGGCTGGTTTCTTGCACCAAGTGGCCACTCATTTTATAAGAAGAGTGACAGTCTGGAGGAGTACAGTCTGCAGCCTCAGCATTTTATTTGTTACAACTCATATCCCAAGGAAATTTTCTGTTCTGGCAAAGCTTTTTATTTTCTGAAAATAAAGAGCCAACAACCAAGGAGGTTTGGGAATTGAACGATCCACACAGAGATGAGGTTCTTCAAAACTTCTCAAGTTGCACAAATCCAAAACAAAAGGAACTGCTGCCCTTTTAAGTTCTGATAGGTTCAGAAAGAGGGTGTCTTGTGTGGTGTAACTTGAGCTTCAAAACTTGGATGGACATGAAGTTATAACTCCTCCACGACAATCAACCTGGTGGTAATTATCCTTGATGCAACCCAGGAGTCTAGTAGCCGTAAGAGATGATGATGATGATACAAAATACAGACAGCACACACACACGCTATGAAAATATGATACACCCCACCTACACACACATGCACACACACTCAAACGCACTTTCCCTGAGTCAAAGAGCTCAAGTTTGATTAATGACAGCATTGAGGAGGAAGAGGAGGGAGGTCACTTTCACCCATCAGTCAAAGGTGATGAGAGGAACAGCTGTCAGTAGATCCTATTTGGCTTTGTAAATTCTGCTTTTTGTTAGTAGGAAAAGGCTCAACTACTCCTAGGTGGGCTGACGATAAAGGACAGCTGAAGTTACACCTCGAACATACAATGCTTTTTAATGAACCACATTTCTACTCTACTAATTAACTCACTTCCTGTTGGCAGTTCTGTGCTTCATGTGAAGGATGCGCTGGGTGGGGATATTGGAGGCATACTCAGCTGTTCTGGCACTGGATACCAGGGCTATTCCTCTTTTCCCTTCCTCTTCCTATGGTTTTTATAGCCTATTTACTGGAGGACCTGAAAGATCTGCACTCAACATTTTGACATAGATACCTGCAAGAAAGTAAACTCCAGCAGGGCTTCAAGGTTGGACCGGATAAGCCAGAGGGTTTGCACATCCTAGGACCATTTAACACCCGTATGTTGCCTGTTAAGTACTGAATGCTACACGGGTCTGGTTGTGCTTAAACTCGGTGGCCCAGGCAGTTTGAGATCAGTGATGGACTTAACTATACCGATCAGCAACTTAGAAAAAAGAAAAACAAACAGTGACATTTAAGCATATTTTTGTGTCTAATTTGATTCAAAGTAGTCTGAATTACCGATCCGTTTTTTGAAGCGCCTGCAAAAAGCCTTTAATTGCACTTTAAATTGTAATTTGTTGAGGTAGTAAAAGTTTGAAAGCTTGCTATTGGAAAACTAGCTAACAAACTGGTAGTTTAATTGATTTTAAAGCTGAAGCAGAATCAGAAACCAGATGAAAAGTTGGCACAACTGCAAAAGGTACCACACATGTTTCTATGAACCTAAAATAGTTCTAGGTATTACATATTGTGTGCATAGCTCAAAAACCTCTTCTGTTTTAAGTCCATTGTCTTGCATCAAATGATTCAAACGTGCAGAATCAGCATCCAGTTCTCTTCTTACAGAGCTTATAAAGTGCCAGTGAGTTATTATGCAGCACATCTGAAACACATTAAAGAATTAACTAAGCAGGGAGATGATTCCTTTAACAAATTATGGTACAATCTTAGAGCACATGCATTGTAAACGTACCACACACATTGAACTGCAACACTCTCATTCATTAAAGACCGCTTCTACTGTATTTTAGTTTCATTAGACTGACTTTTCATGGATCGGTGCACAGTAATAGAGTCTTAATGTTGTCTGTGAAAATATAGTTCTCCCAGTTTGAAAGAAGTAAAGCTAAAGTCCTTGATTTGCACACATGGAGCATGGTTTATGACATCGCTGAATAAGATGCAATGTGGAACATGTGGTGAAGATATTAAATGGTCAATAATGATGCAGAAGTTTACATAAAACAGCTGCATATAGGACTTTTATTGTAGTCAGAATGAGTTTAAGTCATCGCTGGAGGGTAACGTTCATTGTTGAGCACGGCCACCCACCCTTCGAACTGCAGCACATTATAGTCTTCCACATAAAGTCTGTTGATATGTACCTGAAGCCATTTCACATGTGAGGTTTCTAATCCTCGCTGGGGATTTCCAGTTTTATGAAAGCCTTATTTTTACATCATGTAACAAACGATATCCCAACCAGCCTAATGGTATATGAAAAAGTAATTGCCACCCGTTACAATGTAAAATACCTAATTAACCAGGTTCTGTGGATTTCTGAGGTCATCTCCTCTAATCGCATTCATAAATTGGAAATTCAAGATCAGTAGATTCAAGAAATCACTTAAGTAGAGTCTATCTGACAACATGAAAGCAAAAATCCTCTAGGATGTAAAATCATTAGCGGTTAACCTGAAACCTGAGCAAATCTGGGTTATGCAGTTTAGTCAAAGTTCAGACCTTAAACTGTCCATCCGATGTTTTAAACCCTTCCAATGTGAATGTTGTATTTATTTCCAATATTGATGTAAAAGACTAGTTTTAGGTTACATTTTCACAGTCAGACTGGGTTGGATGGTAATATTGGTTATTAATATGGGTGCTCATCTTGGAAAATATAGTTTTAGTCTAGAAGCCTAAATGGTAAAACAGTTTGACAACAGAAAGTTTTATCTGAATCACATGAGCGCTGATAGAGTAAAAAAAAAGTCAAATAAGAGCAAAAGTCAAATTCATGCCCCTAAAATCACGCTGTGATTGTTGTCAAAACAGTGAATCTCCATGTGTCCTATAAGACTTCATGCATCAGTGGAGCAGGGATGGGAGAGAACTATGTGTGGCATATCTGTGTTTGTGGGTCAGCATGGGTGTGTATGTGTGTGGCCTGATGTCTCCCAGTCCATTTTGAGTTTGTTTTCCTTTTGAGATCTTGGTATTGGTAAAGTGTGCCACTCTGCAAGTGTCTGGCTCCGTATACTTCAGAACAGGTTATGGTTTTGACTTTGATTAGCCACAGTGTCTGGACCCAATAAGGCCTTGGTGTGTTTGTGCAATGATTCACCACCACCTCTCTGTGCCAAATTCCCATAAATCAACATTCATGGTTGTGCAGCAGGCTGTCCAAGAAAAGCCAGAGACGAGACTTTTTGCATTTTACAATGAATAAAATAAAACATTACCTGTCAGGCTAATTAATGGAGCTTTTTCTTCAAGCTCCACAGATGGACGCATTTTACTGACTGTTTTGCACAAGTGCAAAAATAGAAAAAGAAACTGGTGCACAAAAACGTTTTGTGTCCCTCTAAACTTTCTTTTCATGATGGCTCAAAGCCAAACCAACATCTGTGGAAGAGGAGAAACATGGCTGGACCTGAAGTCCAACCACCACAATCCATCAATCAAATTATTAGATAGACTAAATTGCCAGATAGCTTGGATTTTATTATAAATACAGTAATGTTCAGGTGTTTACAGGTGCGCATATTGACCACGGATGTCCTTCGTTTTGCATGATGCAACCAACACAATCACTGATTTATAGCAACTATGCATTCTGCATGTACTAATATTTGATTAAAAATCCTTTAGCAAACTAACAAGCTTCTGATTAGTTGTTCCATTTAAACTAAGTCTGCCTCACTGCCAGCTAGAATTAACCCAGAAGCTTGTTGATGTCAACACATATAGTACTGCTGCAACTTATTAAGCTTTCTCAAAACTTGTTAAACTGGCAAATAACTTTTAGTCATTGTCTATTTACTTATCTGGCTTATCTATAAGAGCTTTGTTCAGGATGCTTTCTATTTGTTGTCAAGGGTTAGGTTTCTGTGCATCGCAGTGGAGGAATACCTCCTGCTTCAATCCACACTTAACATTTTTTGAGAGGAGCAACTATTCCTGTCAGAGAGATTCTGTGTTTGCTCAACATTTTAGTGTCATCAAATTGAAAATACAAACCAGATCACATGTATGTGGGGAGTTTAGGGGTTTTTAAAATCCTTTTCTCCCTCTAATATGTGCCAACCAATTGTTCTGCCTTTTGATGCTGGAAATAAATCCTCACTATCACTCCGAAGCCAGGAAAGTTTTCCCCTGACTGGAGGCTTGGTCTGCTCCATGGTGCGCTTTGAGGCTAATTGGCTTTGCAGATGGCTTTTCCCCATGGTGACCCACAGCATCAGCAGTCTCAACAGACAATTTCCTTCAGCTATGGTGAAGAAAAATCTCACACCGTTCTTGGGTCACTAAGGAAGAACCTTTAGGAATTGGCAAATTTTAGACTCCCTGCAATCAATTGATTGTATAAAGTCACTCGGCTCTTTGCTTACCTAAGAACACTCCTAATGGGTTGGTCACCCAACATATGTTCACTGCATATGAGCAGGTCGGTGGTATAGCAAAAGTCCCAACCTCTGAGCCAAGCAAGAAATTGGACCAAACAAATTCGCTGTGTCTAATGTGTCTTTTGCACTATGTACAACCCTAAGTTATTCTCTTTTTTTGTGAATTTGTAGATGTTATCTGTTGCAGTCTTTTCTTTTTCTCCTACTTCCAAACTTTTTGCAACAATTGCTAAAAGGTATGCACCAGAACATCTAAATTAGACGATCAAATTAGCCTGACGATTGAATGAGTTTGTGTCCAGGATGTGTGGGGTCTCCAGCGATATTAGTGAGTTAGTTACTGACTAACTAACTGGTTTAACAGTTAGTCTGCAACTATCCTGAGGGGGAGTCAACATTGTGCCAAACCATAATATGTTAGTGTTGGTGTATCAGAGTAGTGAATGTGTGCCAGTCAAAGTGTAATGTGGACGAAGAGGAGGACAAATTGGGAAACGAATAAGAAATGCAGCTGGACTGTGATCTGTGATTCAACAGTACCTGCAGCAGTACTTTTCCCTGGAGAGGTTTACACACTGCTGACAGAGGGGAGCAGATTGTGTGTATATGTTTGCATTAATCCTCAGAGACACCCTGTCTGTTTGCAGAGGTTGTCTCCATCTATGATTGCATAAAAAGTAGGTCATGATTTTATTGTGCTTAATGATGTTTTGTCAGAGCTTAGTTTTAGGTTACCCAGGAGGCTGTTTGGGAAGCTTGGCAAGGACTTCCAGAGCACAAAACTGTGAAGAATATATAAATAAAAACACATAAAACAAGCTCAGACGCCCACAGACCGTAATGCTTCACTGCCACGTGAAATAGGCCAGGTAGTACAGTACATAATAAAATGCAAAAGGATGGGCACAAATTCAAATAGGTTTCATTCTTAGTCCAGTAAAGGCACAGGGAAGGGGTTTGTTTTTCTTTGATTTGTATGAATTAAAAAAAATAAACATTAAAAGAAAGATTTTGAAAGTAGTAATTATAAAACACTTCAAGTAATCCATAGCAACGCAGCTTGGCAGGAACTTTGCTAAAGGCTCTATATTTTTTGTTTAGAGATTAGATATGAAAAACAAAATAATGATTATGTTCAAAGATTTATGGCTTTTTAATCCTTTCTGTTTAAAATCTGACTGAAAATGTTGCAATTTCTAGTTTTTCCCACTGAGATCAGGGAAGTTGAACTGGGTTAAAATGGTAGACTATTTAAATTTGACTGTTTTAAAGGATATTTACAACGAAACAAAGAATTTTTTTGTTCTTGATAATAATTAGAGAGTTAACTTAAATGTTCAATCTCATAATAAATCATCTTTATCACAAAAACATCTAGTTCAGCCTTTAAAATGGACAAAGTCCTACGGAGCCCCGAAGGGGACATGGAGAAAGAAAAAAAAGGAACGAAATCCTAACTTACTTTCTCGAGATCCTGAGAAACTAAGTCGAGATCTCGAGATCCCGAGTTATTATCTCGAGATCCCAACTTTTTATCTCGAGAGCTCGACTTTTTTTTTTTTTTTTCGCGGGATCTCAAGAAACTAAGTCGGGATCTCGAGATAAAAAGTCGGGATTTCTTTCCTTTTTTTTTTTCTCCATGTCCCCTTAGGGGCTCCGTAAAGTCCAGATCAATGAACATTTGGATGAGTTCTAGTCATTTTCACTGCATCTAGATGCTCATATATAATTGGTTGATTCACTTCATGTTGCAACAAGCAATGCATAAGGGTGTACCTAATAAAATGTCCAGTGAGAGTATATGTGAAATGACTGCCCAAAGTTCTCTGACAGCATGATTAGAATTACAAATGCATGTTGGACATCTATGCATATATTTGTGTCACGTAATGATTTAGTGCAACAGGCACAGACCTCAGAGAGCGTTAAGCCCTAAATGTAAAATCCACTCCAACCTCAACCTTTAACCAAACTACAGTGGCTAAAATATGATCTCCTGTCAGTTGTTAAAACATCAAAATGTCCAGGTCAGTAGTGTTTTATACGGCGGGTACTATCACATACATTCAGTATAAAACTTCATGACAGCTTTTCAGTACCATGGCTACAGCAAGTGTTTAGACATCCCACACAGACAAAAGCTTTCATTTGTCAAATATTCCAGCTGTTGGTTTTATCAACAGATGTGTCCAATAACCTCAACTCCCTCCTTCAAATCAATGTCAAATCGCCCTGCTCTTGTTTTCACTGTGTACCCAATAAAGAAGCAGAGGAGAAACTGACTCCTAGCCTAACATGGCTCCACATGCTCCTTAAAGCATTGTGTGAGCGTCACGTTTCAAAACTCCCATCAGTGACACGTTGCAGCGTCTCGATCCAGATGGAATCAATTGTTCGTTGGAGGACAATGCTTTGTTTTCAAAGTCAGCTTCAGCTTGGTTGTCAATCTGTGTGTGAGAGCAGTGGTTTGTTTGTTGATGTGAACAGCAGCAGGACAAACCCCAAACTCCAAACTTGGAGTTCAGCAGTTTGCCTAACATGATTTTTGAAATTGTGAGGGTTTAATGTCCATCCATATTGACAAGATTGAATCTGGGATTATGCAGTAAACGTTCGCTACTTGCTAATATGCATTAAAAAACAACAACAACAAAAATATCCCAACATTTTAGAAGGTTCATAAGCAACCTGTTCAATTGCTTATGAAGACATAAAGCGAATCAGCGAATCACATGCAGAGCTGCTTTGTTGTTTTCTTATGCTTTGTGCAGAAGGACCAGCAGGTAAACCTCTCAAACTCTCAAATCCAGAGAATTCATCCAGCGGCGATCTTCAACTAAACGGGAAAGCCTTACGCCTGGTTTCCATTTTCTTTATAGAAAGTTGCGAACATCCCTTGACATTTTGTTTTCGCAATTCATATTTCATTTTGCTGGAGTCATGTTGAAAGTCATCAGGCTCAAGTCTAAACACATGTCTGTTTCTGATCGTGTTTATTGTTTAACAGTCAAAACACGTCAATAGATATTAGGGTGGAAGTGGGTTTTCTCTTCTGGTGGAAGACAGATATCTGGAGCTTGTTTTATGGGCGGATTCGATGTAAAACTCAATAAGCAAGGGCTTGGTGAGGTTTGTAATATTGAGGGAAGAAAAACAGCAAACTCAGTCAAAATTAGTCTGTGGATGCTTATTACAAACTTGCTTTGGTGATCTTTTAACAGAAACAGATGTCAAATGAACTGAACCACCAGTGGTTCTTTATTGGTTCCAACATACAGTTGAAACCAGATGTTTACATACACTGTGACAATGGCTCAATCTGGAAAACATCTCAAACATGCTCCTCCTTTGTGTGAAATCAAGGGGAAAATCCCCAAAAGAAATGACCAAATAGAGTGTTGGTCCTTTGGGTACAATTTCCAGATGCTTAAGGATTTATCTTTTCAAAAAAATGTTACACAAGAATAAATATTATTAATGTCTGTGTATCAAGTTCAGAAAAAACAGCAAAAAAGCTGGCTGAAGCTGGTGTATGAGACTAATTGCCCACAGTGAAATTAATACTGTCCAGACGTGAGATAAAAGCCACTCAGAGAGGAAGAAGCCATCGCCTTGAAAGCAGGATTACAAATTGCAAATCCACTCTGGGACAGAGAAGTTATTTTGTGGAGGCACGTTCTGTGCTTTTATCAAGTTCAGCTGCTTTAACTGTTATTACATGTGGAGCAAAATGAGAAACCTTGTAAGCCTGAGAACACCATCTCAGCTGGGAAGCATGGAGGTGGCAGAATCATGTGTAACTTGGAAATATTGATGCAACATCTCAAGATATCAGTCTGGCCAGTGGATCAGCAAAAACAACAACTCATCTCACCCAAATCACAGCTTAAAGTATCTCCTGTTTAACAAATACAAATAGTTCCATTAATCCTAACTAACCTGAAATAGGAGAGTTTTATTCTGATTTCCCTTTCTGCTGCAGCAGCAACATTACAATACATCTTAGTTCACCATCTGGGGGTTTCAGAAGTTTAGGTATGCCTTTTCTGACAGGAAGCCAAACCTCCTGATGTGAATGTTTTTCGTCTTCACTCATTCAGTCCAATCAAACCAGGCTCCTATCCTTAAAAAGCTCTAACTGTATAAGCTGTTGAACTGTGTAAACTCTTAACTTCAGGGCCTCCTCATACTCCCTTTGCCAAGGTAATGACTGCCAGGTTATTGAGCAATCTGAGAGGTTTAAACGGGGGTACCAAATGAAAAATGAAAACCAAAACAACGCCTAGATCTGCACATGCATAAAGCTTCAGGTTCAGGTCACATGTACAGGAACCCTGAGGAGTTTCTCCTGGTGTTGTTTATGCAAACATGAACCGGACTTACTGTAAGGCGCCAGAACATACCCAGCTGCTTCACACTGTGCCACATCTGGAAAAGGTCTGGAACAGGTCTGGTAGTGGTTAGATGTGAGCGTGTGTGCTCTTCCCAGACTCACTGCCACACAGTAAATCTCCTTACACATCCATACATACAGGAGACATTTCCCAAAAAGTGCCTACCTCAGCGATGTACAACTGTTTTTCTACCACAGCCTTGTTGTGGCCCGTAACCTCCTTTTCCAACTCTGTAAAACGTGAAGAGATTTTAAGTGGAATGAGGTGGGTGAGTAAACACAGTGCCGTTCACTCCTCTTTTCTTCTTCATCTCCTTCTTTTGGCTTTTCTTGCTATACAGCTCTGTATATTTTTCAGGAGCCTGACTGACCCAATTGGCAAGAAACCAAGAGTGTGGTTAGTGCCGAATGAACATGGTATCCCTCACACACTACTGAGGTGCGGTATGCAGCAAAACTGTTGTTCTAACTTAAATCTAACTTATCTTCATGTTTTTCAAAATTAGACACCTACAGTGCTGTGGTAAAGTATTTGCCCCTCCATTTATTGTCTTTTCAAGCAGTTGCAGGTTTCAGAGTACCAGACATGTGCCAACACAATACAAGAGGCCATTTTTAAATAAAATGTTAAATAAATAATTATATTAAAAAACAGCAGAAGGATCCAAAGCACATCCAAAACTGTCTAAATTCACAATAAAACAGTTCAATTGTAATGGTTATTAAACGTGAACCAGTAGGAAATGATTTAAACAAGACCAGGTAGGATCCTGTTGTAAGTATGGGGCGACAGTGGAAAGAAACCATCCTGTTTAAAACCTCAGGACTAAAACCAACATGTCAATCGTTAATCTTAAAGCAAATTTAACACATGGACACCTGTCACATTAATGAACTGTCCTCACCCTTGGAGGTGAACTGAAGCAAGAAAGTATTCAAATCACCTCTGCAGGTGTTGTTTTGAGTATTGCAGTAGTAACGCAGCCAAAGACCATAATCTTGTCTAGACACACAGATGGATAACAAGATGCTGAGCAAGCTGATGCACACATAAAGACAAAGGCTTAGAGCTCACCCACTAATCTGAAGCAAAGGGTAACCGGCTACTGGGAAATGAGGTGGAAAAGAACATGACCACACTGAACCAAGGAGGGGAAAAACAAACTTCTTCTGAAAAGTCCTGCTGATCCAGGGCAAAGTTTCAGGAACACAGCTGAAAAGAATCATTACTGGCTGATTCCTCTGAATATAGGCTCAACAACTCACACAGCAATATGCTTCTACAGATGAATGCAGGACCGGGATAATTGAAGATCTCTTCTAGGTGGACCATTTCCTAAAAATAGTTTCTTAGAATTGCATTTATTCCACTAGAAGCATGAATTTCTGTAATGACAGCACAATTCCCAGTAGGGAAATTTCACCAATCAAGTAATTCGCGGTTATTTTCAGAAATATCCGTGTCCGAATTTCCATGATGCAGCAACACCACAAATCAAAACAAACCAAATGTCAGTGTGTGTGATGGGAAAAATTAATGAATGAAGCCATTATTCTGAGAATGCTTTATTCTGGGCATGTGCTTGACTCTTGCTCATTTTAGCCTGTTTCTATGCAGGACAAGCTTTTAGGTGTCCCAACAAAGTGCCTCTGTTTTGCAATTGTATAGGGGATATTGTGTTTTTTTCAATTTCCTGTTTTATTTTGTGCACAAGAATTACACAAAAATTTGCAAAGAGACAAGTTTCAGACATGTCTGAAGTTTCAGACAAGTTGTCTCTGCCTCTGTTTGTAATACTGCTTGCTAAGAATCAATCACTTTTCAAAAGATAAACAATCCTCTTAAGGTAAACAGGGTTTGCCAAAATGCAAATTAGAGTACATGTTTGAGAAATGGGCTGCATTTGTTAACTACATAAACTTGTATGAACTAAAGCGAATTAGCCTGTCATGGTCACTTAAACTCTCTTTTTTTGCTTTAAAGGATGCTGACATTGCTGCACACAAAGAATTTGAAAAATAGCGTTTGGAGTGTACGTGGCCTGACAAGAAGGTACAAATTCTGCCAGCTCACCAGAGGATGTGGAGGATTTGAAGGAAACCCATTAAAGGATTTATGGTGATGCAGGAACTATTATGTTGCCAATGGGTGTGCAGTTCTAATTAGCTTCATCAATAGCCTGACCTCAAGCAATCCAAACTATTTGAAACACAATTTGTTCAAAAAGGTGTTGAGGTCAAATGGGGACAAGATATCAACCAAGGTAGAGGTGATTAAAAAATCCCTGCCTCCATGTGTATGTAACCTTCAGACCAGAGTTTCAGATTTGTGTGTGTTCAAAATTGTAAAGGCTTACTCTGTCTCATTCATACCTAAGCTGCACTGTAAATTTTAGGTCAGGATTTTTGGTTCTTTCAGCATATCAGATTGTTGGAAATGTGTAAATTTCACATGTTTGTAAGTCAGCTATGTTTGCTTGGAAAGCACCAATAACAGTTGAGCCATACGTGCCAATCTTTCAGTCAAGCCTCACCACCCTGACTGGAATTTGTTAACTTGGACTTTCCGCAGCGGCTGTGCAGCAAAGCAGCGGTGCTGCCGTTATTACCGTGACTCAGAGCGCACCTTGGATCCAGTTATGCTTGGTAATAATACCAGACAGAAGTGCAAAACTGTGAGTTTTTCCAAAGCTGCAGTGTATCATTTTGAAACTAACAGTAAGTGGAGAAATTTCCATTATTTTGTGACTTCTTTTCATTGGCACCAACAATGGTCCTGCCACTGTTTCTGATTAAAGTATTGGTTTCCAAAGTGCAGTCTGTGAAGTCCCTGACCGCCATTATAGGAAGGTACAAATCTGACAAGAACAGGAAGTTAAGTAGTGGCAGTAAGCATTTTTAAAGAAATACTTCAAAAATTGACCCAAAAATGTCAGAAAAGATATATTTATCTTTCAAAAAAAGTCAACAGCTTGATGCCCTCTTTACATTTTGGATCTAAGATGATTTACAGATCCTTTTCTACAAAAATCTAAATACTTTCTATTTTTCATTAAAATATTCCATGATATATGCCACCAAAATCAAGAAACTAACATTTCAAGTGTATTTGCATGTATGCACCAATTTCAGTACCAGCTTAATTTCTTATAACTAAATCGATTTTTAAAAATACCTTTTTGATAATATTCTAAATTACTGTGATGCAAATTGATTTTATAAACATTTAAAAATCTTAAACGCCCCACTCTAGCAAGTATGAGCTGCTGACAGGAATGTCCTGACTTTTAGTAAAAACTAAACCCTGTAATTTTTTAAAAATAACTCCCAGTTACCATGGAAAACAAATCCAAATATCTGAATACATTCACAGTTCTCTCAAGAAAAGTTTTGCTTTAAGTTGACAAAATAAATTTATAGCATTGCTTCTTTTAGCTTTGGAAAACTATAATAAATATTTGTACATATGGTCATTGAATATTTGAAACTGTTGTTTTGCTTGTACCTGCACAGAGCCTGAAAAGCTGTCAGGCTGTCAAAATTGTGATGAGTACACTCACACACACACCCCCACACACACGCACACCAGCAAGAGGAGAGAAGAAAGTTCTCTGTACTGTTCACACCAATTAAACTTCCTAAGCTGGCCTGTAACCATAGACATCTCAGTATGGTTTATCTCTTTCCAGATCAAGAGTTGCTCAGTCAAGGGGTGAAGACAATGAACAGAGCGAGCCGATCTGACCCAGTTTGCCGTTTTCAGAGAACAGAACATCACATCCTGGTTGTTTCTGCCGTCAGAGCCCATCTCCTCGCTCGCTGGTCCTCCCTGAAAACGAAACCCTTCAGCCTGGGTGACGCTGGGTGATCACTATCTTTGTTTCAAGCAGATGGCTGGACCCAAGCCTGGAGAGATTCCTTACGATGGAAAGTCTGCAGCACGCTTCCCTGCCTTAAAAACAAACTCTTCTTTTTTACACATTCAACAAATTTTCGCAGAGATATTATGCCGAAAGATTGATTGCTTTTTTAATAAAAGCCTCAAAGTTCAAAGGTTATTCCCCGTCTGTGTGGTTAAATGTCAACTGTTTATGGAGGAGTATGGTTGAAAAATGATGCTGGTACAATTTATCTGGAGGGGATTAAGTGCAGCCCAGCAATTAGCTGCAGTGAAACATGTCAAAAGCCGTTTATGGAAGTTCAGTGTAGTCATAAGGACATGTGGGAGAACCCAGAGGGATGGAGGTGATAATATAGGATAGGGTGTGACTATCGATTGTTTTTGTTGGTGCTTGGTTTGAGATTTACCTCTCCGCACCCTAATGACCCCTCAGCTCCCCCACTCTCTCCTCCCTTACTGAGGCTCCGCTAATGCAAGGCTTACCCTAACAATTTGCAGCTGTTCCAGACTGTGAGACCAAAACAATGAAATTAAGCGCACATGAGGAAACTGCACGAACAAGCCCAAAAGCAGGGCTGCACAAAAACTATTCAGAGAGAAAGAACGTGCATTAATACAGAAGACATGGAAGTGGAGTAGCTTGTATCAAAGTTAGAGCTCCTTAAATCCTCCTATAACAAATTATTTAATGTAAAAGCTACATCTGCTCTTAAGCTGAGGGATGTGGTGCATTACTACTTCAACTAAAATCTTAAAGATATGAAGATTATTTGTTGATATGCACATGTAAACAAAAATACTGTACCATGAAAAAGTGCTCGCCCTCTTACAAATGTTACAAGATTCAGTCTACTCCAACACACACTTTCCTCCAGTTACAGAGATAACATGAATAAAGTTTAGATTCTGGCGTTTTCATCTTCAAGCTGAAGCCGAGGAGAAGGGTATAAAATAAAATATGATGCATTTTATACTCTAAATTTAAACTGTCATCATTAAGTAGCTATCGATAAGTTGTATGTCAACAGTTATAGTTTTTACTTTAATTTTTTACTTGAATTATGAGAATGCACGTTACGTTAGAGGTGAAAAGTTTTGTCATGGCCACGAAAACTTGATGTTATATTGGGGTGTATGTGTCTAAAAAGTAATTATTAAAAAAATAATGTTCAAGAAAACAAATACTGAAATCTTTTTGGTACTTTGAAGAATTTTCTCTAGACTATATTCAATAGATGGCAGTGCAAACATTTACCTTGTGCATATCGTCCAAGTCAAGTCCAACTACTGACCTGGTAAACAGCAGAATCCAGACCGGATCTTTGAGTCTGTCAGCCTGGTGTCTCTGTCTGAATCCCCATTTTGTCATTTTTTATTGGAAACTGCCAGAACTCCTCCCTGGGGGTCTCTGTGGCTCCTGTAACAAACAGTATTGATTTAGAGAAGGATCAGGGGTAAATGCTGGGATTTGATTTAATTGCATTCATTCATGTAACATCTTCCAGCATCAAACAGGAAGTGATCCCCACAAAACTGACAAATACACCAACAACCCATTTTTGTCCTCATATCTTTATCTGAACCAGATGAGAAAACAACGACTGCTTCTTGAAACTCTAATTTGGGGCAGATCACAGCTCTCTAATTTACATCTTTTTGTTTCACAATAAAGACAAAATCCAGAAGATCTGGAGCCAGTGCTGTTTTGTTTACGCTTGGTCTGCATTATTATATGAGAAGCTTGACTTTTATGATTGTGGGTCTGTGCCGGGTCTTTCCGCAGCACCCCGGCTGGAGTTTGGGGGGCCTCCAGTGTTGTGGTTGTCGCCTCGGCCGCCTGTTTTCATACTCTGCTTTTATTGGAGGCTTATTGGATTGTTCTGGGATGTAGGCTCGCCACAAAGCAACACCATGACTGGCCTGCGCCGTCTGTTCTTCACAGCGAGGAAGAAACTTGATCTACATAAAAATTATTCGGGTTTGTTTAAAAATCTAAATTGTGCAGAAGATAGGCTGGGCTTCTTACATGGATACTGTTGTTAATAGAGCGTTGCATAGTTTTCTGAGGCTATCATAACTTTTCAGAGTTTGTTATGATTTTACACAAGGCAACACCCAAAAACAAACAGATCAGTGGGTTCAAACTACATTTTGTTTGAGGAGCTCTGAAGGAAACACACCCACTCACAGGAAAAGGTGATTATAATTTCTAGGTTATATCCCACCATTAAAAAAATATGAACCAGTTTTTAACTATGTGTCCAATTACAAGCAGAATGTCATTGATGCCAAGCTTTTATTGGCCATTTGATTAAATAGACATGTTCAATAGCAATACAACTAGCCAGTGAGCAGGGATACAGATCCTTACAAAGAAAAAAATATACAAAAAATATACAAAACATCAGCAAATCCACATCACTATTGCTAATCTTCATCCCAACTTCCTCCTTAAATGTTGATTTTATAATAAAAAGATTCAAATCTTTAGAGAAAAGCTTCATGTGAACCATGCAGCCCATGCATCACCTGATCGCCCTGCATTAAGGCATAGATGCATTTCAAGGCAGATTTGGGTAAACTAACAGCAGACTATGACAAAATTACTCAAGTTAGTTTATTCTGACTGATTTCTATTATGTGAGGACAAGCTAATTCCGGCTATCAAAGGAGGATATTATCAGAAAATTAAAAAGATGAACACTGCCCCCCAGTGGTCATAGACAGCTTAAAGTCCATGACCGTCTGACAAGACGGTCATGGACTTTTATGTCTTTTTTTCTCATAAAAAAGACTTTTACAGTTTTTGAGATTTCTTCATCCAACATCATATCAAGTGAACATGTAATGTTAAAATACAAACTAAAACCTGAATCATTTATTAATGATAAGGCTTGAAGCAATCTATAAGAAGGACAGGGATCCTACATCCTGCAGTGTTTGCAGAAAGATTTAGAAAAATATTCTGTAAGACTGTTGTAGCAGGATCAGAGCCAGAGACTTAAAAAGTCTTGACAGAGTGATAGAAAAGGCTGGTTCTGAAATAACTCTGGAATATCTACAGATTATTGTGCAAAGAAGGACTCTTTATAAAATCAAGACAACTGCAGACAACCTTGAGCACTGTCTTTATGAGACTGACCGTCTGCTGGCAGGGGTTTTTTCAGAGTTGCTGTAAAACAGATTTCAAGCTGCCAACAGACAATAGCATCTACAAACAAATGCAGATTAATTATTTTAATGGATATATATTTCAAATGTTTGTTCAGAAGTGCCTTAACACAAATAATCTAACAGCTGTAGCTAATATCCTGGCTCTGTCTCCAAATTTCTGAAAGAGCATCTCTTCACAGCCTCCTCAGGCTGCAGTCAACCCCGTCACGTGTGCTTCTTTTTTTTATCACACTTTTTCATTATTGTGGTTGGGTACAGCCAAAACCTGTTGTAGTTTACCGTCCTTGTGGAGGATGAACGCAACCGCTGCTGAGTTTCCCCTTCTGAGTTTAATTGCAGAAATGGATTAACTTTTTGATCATATTCTAAACTATCAAAATGAAAACAGACCCACCAAAGGCAACTTTCAACAGCTTCATCTGGTTTACATTTCCACACCACCAGAGGGAGCCAGACTCTTTAGTCTTTAGCATGAAGATCTTTCCATTCTCACTGCTATACTTTAACCAACATATATTTTGTTGTTGTTGTTGTTTGAAAGGCTCTGTTACCAAGTAAAGGCTGGAGCTTAAGTCTTGGCTCACTGAATGAGGTCTAAGCTCAGGGACATGTGCTTCTTGTTTCATCTTTTCTGACTCCCCCCGTCTGTCACCACAAGAGCAATAAAACAAACGCTTTGATATATGTGCATTATTGAATTTTGCACAGTGTCCTTTAAACTCTATAGAAACAACCTTGACAGGGACAAAATGAAGATTCAATACTTATACATTATCACCACTAGGGGGGGTGGAGAACAAGCAAAGTAAGAGCAGGCATTTCTCCTTATCCAAAGCTAAAAAAGTGCTTTTTCTCTTGGTGACACGTTGTTAAAAGTTAAAGCAAAAAAACTGGGAGGTTGATATTTCCTGTCAGATGAATGTGCTGAGCGATTGTGTGTCTGCTATAAACACACACACACATACACACAGATGTTATGTCTGACTGCACTGCATGCACATTCCTAAAGTCATCTTGCACACTGTCACATGCTGCATGGGACGTTTTCCTTTCAGGAAACCTCAGAACGGAAATGAATGAACGAGTCTGCCTTCATTGAGAAGAATACCCCTCATCATACGATCCATTCTTTCTATAAAAAAATTTTAAAAGGTGAAAAATGCTCTTATGACTGAGCACATTTGTTGCTCTTATGTTTTCATATAAAGCTTTCCAGAACTACATTTTCAGAGTTTCCAGCCCTAAGATAAATGCTAAGATACTAAGATGGAATGGTAATGGCAATGTAATGTCTAAATTGTGTATTTTATTTAATGATGACAAAGAATATTTTTCTGTTCCCAATTTGTTATATTTTTCTACAAATTATTCCTCAAGTTTTGAACCTCAAACAGACAGGAAGGAAGGAAACAAGGAAGGACATGAGAAAATGTAAGGAAGCAGGAAGAACAAACAAGATATGAAGGAAGAAAATAAGAGAGGTAAGAAAGGAATAAATCACAAAAGAATAAATGGAAGGAAGGAAACAAAAAATAGTGAGGGAAGCAGAAAGGAACAAAGGATAGGAGCAGATATTAGAAAGAGAGAGAGGGGAAGGAGAGAAGAAAGGACAAGAAGGCTAAAAGAAAGGAAAGGTGAAGGAACATAAACGACATCCTGAAGGAAGGACCAAAGGAAGAAAAAGTTTAATTCTCAAACAATTTCTCTGTTTGTTCAGGATAGTACTTGAATAAAACTCCACACAGTAAGAGGAATTCTTTTATAGGTCAAACGTTTGGTTCCTATGAACTCCTTTAAAAGCAGGAAAACCTTCATCCTTCATTTTTGTATATTTACCTTGTTTGTTTTGTCTGCCACTCATGGTTTATCTCTTTATTCGGCTCTCACCTTGGATCACTTGTCAATAAACTCTAGTTTTGGTGTTCACCATCACTTCTGCACATTCCCTTCCTTGTTGTTGGAGTGGGCCCACAGTTTGCCTTAGAAGCTACTAAAGCTGCTCATCAAAGAAGGGAGGCCTTTTCTGTCAGTGCTTGCTAAGCAAGACACTGTTGAACAGTTTCAACTGAACCTTTTACAGTATTGTAATGTTTGATTTGAGTCCAATAAAGAGCATGTGTTTTCCCCAACTAAATGGCTTCCAATTCAGCAGTGAAATCATCCATTAGTCAGCAGGAACACACCGCTACTCTGACTAACTTGGATGATGAGTCCTCATCTGCTTGTGGGCAGAACAATAGCCGCTGATTGCGTTTCAGCAATCTCCCACGGCTCGAGTGTTCGGAGCATGTTAAGGCAGCCCTGGACTTTTTTCTCCACAGGATCTTTAGTGACAGTCCAGTGGGTTTCAGTCGTTAATGGTATTGTTTGCAATCACCGACTCACATCAATCACCAGAAGAATAAAAAGCAAGTCCTTGAAACACACAGAACCACTGCAAGCAAATTTAGTTTCTCAGGTCTAGCCGGGTAATTGCTAAAGAGATATGAAGCAGCTCAAGCTACCTCTAGAAGCAGAAATAAAAAGTGTTTTCCAACAAAACTGAACTGGTACAGTTCATGTTTTGACAGCTTTCAGAGCTAAACATTGTAGCAGAGAGCTGAAGAGTGGACTTTGGCTGCCATATTGACCTTTTGTCAATACGGTGCCCAACATCTACTGCCAAAGAGTAGATATTAGAGTCATGCCAAAGAGATATTGGTAATCAGTTCTAAAGCAGGGAAAAGTAGCTCAAAAAGAGATAAATTGGCTGTTCAAGCAAACTTTCCTGATGACTGATGAACCACAGGCAAGTCAAAGTAAAGTCAAAGACACTTTAGTGATGTGTCAAGTGTATTTAGTTTTCAGATGAAATTGCAAGGCTTAGGCTGCAGAGAAGGCATAAATACATAGCATGCATCAAAATCTATCTTTATGAAACATGTGTCTGTAGTATGGAGCCTCAGGCTTGAATTAAGTCATTCTTCCATCTCCTTCACTTCCTCATCCTGTTCAGGGTTGCAGGGAACTTTAAAGCCTTGTCCAATAGTGGAAAGGAGACAAAGCAGGTTACAGTAAAGTGCTTCAAGTGACAGATACAAGCCTCTTTATTTATGTTCGGGGGTTACAAGTTCAACAACTGGAAATAAGAATAAAGAGCTCCAGCAGTTCCTGAAGTGGAAAACGTCCGCACACACGTTGGGCTTCTCTAGTCCCTCAGGTCTGGGGCAGGAATGGACTCATGGTGAGATTTATTGTGTATCTGCTGTTCTACTGCAGGGTCACAGCTGAAACGAATTGAATTAGGACATGCGTCTTTATCTACGGATGGTTTGACGTCAAGTGTATTCATTCTGGCAGCCGATGAATTACCCTTCAGATGTAAACAAGGAGGAAACTGCTGATATGAACTCTTTCAACAGGTTGGTCTCACAGATTAGCTTCCTGTTGAATCATGGAGTTTGACTCCCAAATTGCATTTTGTGACAATAGAAAATTCTGTGTAAGAAACGAAAGAAAAATCCTTCTCCTGAACTACACTAAACAAATTAGAAGAAGCTGACCCCAGCCCAGCATGGTACTGTGGTTATCTTGTGATAAGCCCAGATTCAGTCTGTTTCCCCTTTGCGGCGTGGATGGAAGTGTGAGAGTGGGGCCAATAAACCCCTCAGTATTTGCTTTTCCCTCAAAGAGACTATGTGAGGAATGCTGGGAATTTAACTGATCCCAAAGTGTCCCGGTCGGGCTCCCATGTGCTCCTGCCCAGCTCACGTTCTGCTCACAGCCGAGCCACCTGAAACCAGACACCGGCTGACCACCCCGCCGTGGGAACGCAGGTGGAGTGAAAATACATTCACGAAAATCTCCTAAATAGATTTCCAGTCTTACTTGTGGAGGACTAAAGATCACAGGTACTAGCAGCGCAAATATCGCCAGGCTGTGCTTGGACTTCACTGCGCTGACAACATCGAATAAAGTATAACTTGGTATTTATTTCTTGGCATTCTCACTTGAGCAAAAAACAATAACCAGGCACTAAAAGTGCAATACAATAAGCTGAAACATATGTTTCTGAGCCACATATCTTGCCCGTGGCACTTTTTTATTTTTTAGAAAACATTCATCTGGAAACAAGCCATGATCAAAATTACTTTAGGGAAAGCTGATATCCTCCACCTTCAGAACAAAACCAAATCACAGGTAGAAAAAAAAAGCACATAAGGTGGGTGCAAAGCCACAAATGATGAAAGCTGTGTCCCATTTTATATCCTACGGCCTTATGTGGCAATGAAATGTAGGCAGAAGTCAGCAGAAATCGTCAGTATTCTTCATGACACACAGAGGCTATGAATTCAGCTTCATTAGTCGGCATAATGGCCCAAAAGAAATATCCCAGCAGTCATCATAAATTACAGAAGTAATAACTCTCAGTAGTTTTCTGTAGGACTTTATCAGTGTATCACAACATTGCAGCAGAATACTTCATGCATTTACTGTAGGTACAAATCTTGTAACATCTTAATTAGATGTACCAGGGTTTTGAACTGAGCAGGGCCGTTACAACATCTCTCTTTTTTAAGTCATGCTTTGCAGGTTTGCAGGATTATCTTGGTGTTGCTCTGCATTGCTACTAGATCAAATGTGCAAACATTTATTGCAGCTTCTGAAAGATCCTTTACTTACATTTTGTCATGTAGATTAAAAATGAAGCACTTTTTGAATTTGTTACTCATATATATCTCTCAATTTAAAATTCATGAGAGATATTCTCATGAGGCTGCAAAAATGTGTGATGGAAATACAATCTTAAAGCAAACTTGGTTCATCATTTCTTTTAAAATCTAAGTATATGTGTCTTTAAACCTAACCTGTTTTGACAAAAATCAATTGTCTACTTTTTTTAGTTTTCTGCAAGTCATTTTGCCCCTTCATCTTTTTGTACCCTTGCAGCTTTTGTTCTTTCATGCCTGATTTATCCAAGATGTGTAATGGTTCTATATACAATCTGTTGTTTAGCGTAGCTCAAATCAAGAGCTATGTGTTTGAAACTTTGACTCCATCGAATGTTCCAACAAAAAAATAAATAAATAAATAAATAAAAATATTCCAAATAACCATCTGAACTGGTTTTGGCATGAATGCATAAAGCAGGAGTTAGCTGGGAATCTTCAGTTTTTCCTTTTCGTAGGTGGAACATTTCACATCGGTTGGCAGCTTTGACACAAACAGACAGATGAGCGGAGGAATGGAGTTGCCAACAGCGGGATTAGGAGTTTGTTTTGACTAAATCCAAAGTCGAGCAAAGCCAACTGAAGTGATGTGAAAAAGAATGATGCTGCTGGTGAAAGGTCAAACCTGGGGTGTGCGCCTGCTCCACACTCCCGGCTGAGTGATGAACAGAGAGGCCAATGAGAGCCCTTTAGACTGAATGCCGGTGGGCACTACCGCCCACCTACACGACTGATCCTCAGCCGTTGCCGTGGTAACAGTGCTGCTTGATAAAATTCTGATTTTATTTTAAAAACGGGAAGGAAACAAAACAACTTGTTGGCCTTGAGGCTTAAAAGATAAAGAACCACATGTCATGACCTTACAGTCAGAGTTGGATAAAAACAAAAATCAATTTTTCCCTGCCCTCCTTCTAAGCGCTACATTTTAAAGTGATACATAAAATGATCATTTAGCTGATGCACAAAAATATCTGAATGAATTTAACCTTAAACAGAAAAAAAACTCTAAAATTTCCAGTATTTTGAAGTGATTTTTATTCATGTGCATGTGTGGAAGAAGACACCCTGATATGCTTATGTGTATTAAGGAGAGGTAACGAGAAGGCTTTGGCGTGGGTTGAGCTGTTCATGTTTATTCATAGCACTGCTGATCTCTTCACAGGTTTGGCTACCATTTGCTCTTTCATCTCATCTTAGTATTTTCTCTTTTTTCATTTTAAATAAGCCTAAGGTGGATTCTTGTCCACAAACTCTGACAATGCATTTCACATGAATCCACGAGGAGTCGGCTCAGTAGTGGGCAGCTTTTACCGAGTTCGCACAAAAGAAGAAAGTACATGCCCACTTAGAAGCCACTCATGATGTGGAGTGGACTGGACTGAACTGTCGTCTTATTTCTTGCATTTCTCCAGTAACACACAATAAATATGGCCGCCATTTCAAGTGTCATGATGAAGTTTTTATTTTATTTTTAACCTTTTTACGCATTGCTTATACAGCAGGATGTGCTGGCAATGCAAGTATTTTATATATATATATATATATTCATTTGGGCTAATTTAAGATTTTCTCGAAGCCACATGCTTGTTTCTTGTTTTAATTCTTGTGAAATAATTTGTGTTCAACTTCAAAACAAGGTTTTGATCCTGTATCATTTTGGCAGTATCATACTGTGGGCCTGCTTTGTTGCAAGTGGTGCTTTTGTGGAATAATAAAAACACAGATGTATATATGTATATTGAAGTCTGTATTTGTAAATTAAAGTTTGCGGATGAGAGAAAATTAACTATTAATTTAAATTTGTGCATCTACTTGTCAGGGTTTTTGTTAAATAACCTGAGCTATATGTTGTAGAAAATGTCATTTTTCAACCAAACCTCCTGAAAAACAAGTTGTATTTGACAATACAGAAATATAATACACAAAAAATACAACTATACAGACCATAAAAACAAACAAACAAAAAATAAAGACTTACCTCCCCTGACCTGCTGGCTGGTGAGAATATTGAAACAGCTCAAATCAGTCGGACCTTGTTATCACTGGGACCTTGTTTTCCAGGTCCCGAAGACCTGGAAAACAAGAAACAATCTGGGGATCCAGGAAATGCATATTTTCCATTTTGCATAATAATAATAATAATTCAATTGTTTCTTTAAACCACTGAGAGATAGAAGAGTACTTTACTGATCTCCAGTGTAGTAAAGAGGAAGCTTGGCTGTGATTTAAGTAGAACAATTAAGAATCCTGATAATCATTTACACAGATATAAAAGTTCAAGTAATAATTAAGTGACAAAGAAACTTATACAGAAACATTCTAAGTTTGGAAAGTAAGAAAACATTTGTGTCATTTATATTTTGTTTTAAGTTATAGTCTACTCTCCTTCTCCAAGCTACAGTTCTAAATAGAAAATTAGTTCTTAATTTGTTTTTTGCCAGGCTAGATAAAGGTAAAACAATAACACACATTGCACGACTTTAATTTTCTGCACAGCCTCTGCAGAAAATCTTCCAAATGAAAACAGCCAGACACTAAAGGACGTCGTCACCGTCAATCCTGTAATGCATTTCAATTTCAGACATGTTGTCAGCTGCCTGCATCTTCTCCCATGTGCGTATGAAAAAAAAAAAAAACACAGTCGCCCCCGATTGTGGGTAATGCACTGCAGTTTGAATGCCTCGGCATCAGCCCAGGATGTGAAAGCAACCTTTTCTTCCTCATCACCTGCCTCCTTTTTCCTCCTCTCTGCCACTTTCACCCACGCTAAGCTTTTATGGACTCTTGTCCTGAGTGAGTGGGTTTCAGAGCATGTGTTTGTGGGCCTTTTTACTGTGACATTTCACCCATTTTTTTTTTGCTTACATTTTCTTTTGACATGTTTTTGCGTTGTCCAACTCCAAAAAGCTTCTTTCGGCCGCAGTAGGAAAGCCGTTTCTGTCATACCGTCGTGCGTTTTGGGGTTTGGAAGAGGAAATTGGAAGAATATGAAATATTAAACTGCAACTGAAGGCATGTTGCTGATTGGCATAATAAAATATGAAAAATGTTAATAAAGCTGTTCATTTTGAGAGGCAGGGGGTTCTATAAAATTTAATGCATGTCATTTATTAATCTTTTTTCCCACACTTCAACCTTATCACTGTGAGAAATGATTTCCTCCTTTTTACACTTATAGGTTTCAGATTGAACAAACTATTTGACAAATATAATTTAGGTAAATATAAATGTTCTTACAGCTTATCACTGTTTTATGGGAGAAAATGTACATAAATGAACCTAAGTGGCCAGTCTTCTTTGCAGTCGTTCAGTTCAGCTTTCAAAAAGTACTCGCCCATTAAAATAATATCTTCCTTGAAGCTTTCGGTTTTTGATCTTGGAGTAATTTTTGTAGGCTGAGCACTTCTAGGAATGTTCACAGCTGTTCGATGTTTTCTCCGCTCATATACAGCGGCTCTCACTGTGGTTGAGTGAAGTTTCTTTGCCACAGAAATGGCTTTGCTGATTAATAAATGACAGATATTGTCTCCCGTTTCTTCTTTATCTTAGATTGAGAAACAATGTGTTGCTTTTTGAGATTGTCTAGCCTACTTTATGTTGTCAGACATGTTCTATTAAAATGATTTAGTTATTGTAGTTAATTCATGATTCATGAAGAACTTTTTCCACATTTTCATTGGTATGGAGAGCTTTTTTTTCCCACTTTTTAGATGGATGCCTTAAAAAGCATCTAAAACTGCTTTTTAAAGTCATCTTTGTCTGATATTAGCATTTCCTTGTTGATCTGAAACATTTAGGTGCGACACAAAGCAGAACAAGACTTTCTTTCCAACCTTGTACATCGCAGCGACAGCTTTTGAAAGTGCAGCAGGCTGTGTGTTGGAATTAACCGAACAATTTCTCTAAAGCACAAACACTCTCCTCTCATCAGCGGGATTCACACTCGACTGTTGCCATGGCTCTGCAAATCTGCCTGCGTCTATCCGTCAAGGCCAGAGTGTTTGACAAAGATATTGTCTGGAAGCATGATTCACGTTGCACTCAATAGCCGGGATTTGTGTGTGTTGTTGCCAATGTGCGTGTGTGTGCGCGACACAGATAGAAATTCGTGTTTGCTCCTTCTATCATGGGAAAGAAAGCATATGAAAGCTGAGTCCAATGTTGAGCTTCAATAAGAGAGTATAAGCCAAGGATTTCTGAGTTTCTCACTGTTTAATAAGACTCAACACACGCAAGTTACCCAATGACAAAGTATCATCCTCACCTTTCTTCAATTCTTTGGCCCTTTAACACCCAATGTCATGCTTTTCCACAAGCAACGCCACCCAGAATCCGGCTGAATCTGTGACATTTTTCCAGATTAACATTGAGATTTAACTGGCAGGAATAAGATGTTGCATTTCTTGCCTTTTGTTCAAATGGAGAGAACGTAGCTGCTCTTTGCCAGAAGACGCCCACGCAGCCCATGTGTTCATCTTCACTCCTCTCGTACACGAGATAAGTACACACAGCGCCTTATTATGCACTTGAAATTCCAAAAATTGAGGCAATCGTCTGCACTGGCAGGTAAGCACAAGACTGACAGCTTATTTGGTGTCGATTCTTCCTGAAATCCACTGGTTGACTGCCCTTTAGGACGTGAAACGACACTTTTAAGAAGCAAGACAGGAAGTCCAAAAGATTCTTAAACCTATTGAGTGTAATAAAACCTGCATAACAGACTATAAAACCTGTTTCCAATAAGAATAAAAGATGCAAGACATAAAGATGAATCCTCTGGTCTCAGAGTTTCCTCACATATTCAGAGCAGACTTCCTACAACACACAAACTTATTATCTTTGTTACTGTTTGTTTACTTTATTTTTAATACATTCAGACAGTGCAGAAACATTAATTTGCACATAGAAGAGCAATGTTGGCATTATTACCTGTGTAGGTACTTGAAAGTTCAGCAGATCTGGTCACTGCCATGAAGTATTGCTACTCTTCCTAAATACTCTACCCATTCCGAGTATTGAAGAGCAAACGTTTTAACCAGAAATGCACCAGACAGACACAAACCTGTTGTTTATGTTAAAGTGAAACATCTTGTTTGCACACAAGCTTTGCTGTTCTAATGCTAATTCTGTCTGCTGAGCCATTTGAAGGTCAAGTGACACAATATATACAGTAAACACCACACATCACTGGAACATAATACATTGTTTCTTGTAAGTATTAGTTTCATGAATTTTAAAATGGAAACATTTGTTATTTGTAGCTAATTGTTATTTAATTTATTTTTGTCTTAAAAAAAGATTTTGCACACATCTTATATATTTTTTGTGTGTGTCATGGCATTCTTTATTAAGTAGCGTTTTTACCCTTTATTCCAGCAAAAACACTAAAACTAAAAACTAAAAGCAGCACAGCTTCGCAATGTTACAAACATAATATCAAGCAATTGTGACCTTACCTGAACAGTATTTACAGTAGTGGATGGAGCACGTAGGGTACAGCCTCTCTCTGAAAAACGCCTTTCTGCCGCACAGGAAGTTGAACTAAACAAGCCCTTCAGTCTATTAGTCTATTCCCGTTAGCGTCCCATTTTCTCTTCTATATTTATTTTTATAATTTCCCAGTTGAATGTAAGTTAATGATGCACTCTTTGAGCGGATAAGAGGTGTAACTGCACCTCAACCGCCTGGCCTCGAGTTAATTGGCACCAGGTGGTTCTAATTAACAAAACAGCCAAGCCTCCTGAAAACCAATCAAAATCCAAGAAATTCCCTCCGCTTTAGAGAGGACAAGAGGAGGAAGTGGGGGTTAACCTGGTGCCCCTACTCAACACAAGGGGACGCCAACTCCCCACTGGTTGCTTATAAAACTCTTTGAAGATGCAACCAAAACATAAAACCACTGCATTCTGGTTTTAGTTTGCTGCTGGTGCTCTTCGCGCGCATTGCAGGAGGATGTTTGCTAAGTGCCTGTGTCCTCATAGTCTATCATCACAGCACATCTTAATTGGACTTTGCTTTTCAATTAACTCTCTTTTCTGCACTTGACTTCATTCTTCCTTTTGGTGCACTTAAATCCAATTAAAAGCAGAACTTTTCTCCCCCCTTTTTGGCACATGTACTTAGTCACAGGCTGCCAAATTTAAATACGTTTGCTGATTTTAACAAAATCTCTTCCAAAGATAGTCTGGATTGTTTTCATTCTTATTCTGAAAATAAACTAAGCTTCTTCACTTGGCAAAGATGATGAATGAACAAGTGAAAAACTAAAAAAAAACAAGCATTCTTCATCTCCACTTGTTGCTTAAGATGTTTCTTGGCTAAAGTCAACATTTTGAAAGTTCTGATCTTTGATGAATTTATCATTTCCTCCAGCCATGTTCTGTCTTGTTTCTTGTTTTACCTTGACTGGCCCCATTTCTGAAGAACTGTCACAAGGCAAATTCTCTAGAATTCAAATATTTGTTTGGATATTAAGGTGTGTCCTCAAATAGACAGATTGGTTGCTGTCCAGACTTTGTGTATTCCCAAAATTCAGCAATATTTCAATTTTAATAAACTGCCCTGGGTCATTCTGACAGACGCAAGCAGTCATTTTGCACCATTGGTGTTCCTGAACAAGACCAGAGGAACAGGAATCGAACCAGCATCCCTCTACTTTCTATATGGGCAAACAGCCTTTAGTGGTTGCTATGGTCTTCCAGCTCCTGCAAATCAACTGCAACATCAAGTTTGGCACAGCAGAAAATTTCACCTGCTTCAGATTTGGTCGTCGGACAAGGTTCGTACATATAGCAGTAGAAGCTCTATTTAAATTGCTACCAGGTATTACCGTGTTCCCTTCAGACAGATTCAACAAGGTGTCAGAAACATTCCTCAGAGAGTTTGGTCTACATCCACATGATCGCATCACAAAGTTGCTGTAAATTTATTAACTGCACATCAATGATTCCATTAATTGCCATTGGAGTACAGTGAACACACTGCTGCATTCAAGAGACCAGTTTAAGATCCTTTGTGGTATAGTGCATTATTCTTCTAGGAATAGCCATCATAAGTTGGATTCAGTGGACATATGAAGGTAAGGACATGGAGGACAGTCCATCTCAAGACACAGAGAACAACTTTACACCCTTTCAGTCTGCAAACCCTAAAAGAGTGTAAGGCTAAAAGCTGAGATCTGTTGGCTGTACTACCAACAGAGGATGCAATAAAGTTTGGTTAATCATATTTATTTACCTGCTAGGGTCTGAAGCTACTTGCACCAAGGTCAGTAATCATATAATCAGTCTGACTCATTTGCCTAAAGCAGAAATTCCTTGAAAGTATCAGAGCTGCTAAAACGAATACTAACCGCTGTCACACCGGCAGCCCCCACAATCCTGCTTGCCCACATGCAAACACACCAGGCGAGCTTGCACGTGCACGCACGTCCCACACCTAGAAAAACAAATACACACACACGCATAAAGCATGTGTGGAAGCCAGTGTTGTTCATGCATGTCTAGTAGAGTTGTGCTATGCGGAGGGGATCTTTGATCTCAGCCAGGCAGCCTACTAGCTTCTCCGCTATTTGCATTCAGTCTCCTGGGTCTTTTGCCTTCTTGGCCCCTTACCAGCTTCAGATGCAGGTTACAGAGGTAGCCAGAGGGGAGATTCCCACACATTCCTGTTTGTGAGAGAGAGAGCCTGGCTGTGTGTGTTTCAGGCTGCGCACGCATCGACTTGTGTTGTTCTCAGAGAAGAATTGTGTGTGTGTGTATGTGTGTGCGTGTGAAGCAGGAGACCAGGCGAGAGTACCTGGCCCAGCACCACATCAAAGTACAACAGCCTGACAGAGTGAAAGAAGGAGTGAGAGACAGAGAAAAAGTTAAGGAGGCAAAAAGGAAAAACAAGGTTTGAATGGAGGAGGAAAGAAAAGGATACAAATAGGGTGAGAAGAGAAAGAGAGAGGCCTCTCTAGGAGGTCAGAGAGTTTCTGGGTCTCCTTTTGTCCCACAACACATTTCATAGCAACAGTCAGATGAGTCAAATACAAAGGAAAAAAAAAGATAAATGTACATAAAAGCTGTACACCCAGTTCAACTTGCTGGTACACAGCCAGAGACCAACATACACCGTTTTGCACCTATTTGTAAATGCATGAGCTGTCGTTTATTGCAAAAGCATTTGTCTAACCTTCTGTCAAATCATGCAAGTAGGTCTGCTGTAGGAATACTGTCTGGTGTTAACAGGATGCATTGAAAATTAAATAGGACAAGCTTTCCGTCACATTTTACCTGCATTCATACTTTTGAAAATTGCTCAAAAGTGAAAGTAACTGTTGGATTCATTGTCTTATACACTCATCCTCTAACTTTATTAGCAAAGTCTTGCTAGTAAAATAATAATAATAATAATGTTGGACTCCATTCGGTCTTCCAACACCATCACCATCAGGTATCTGATGTTTCAAATACCTCAGTAACTTTAGTTTCTGTTGACACAAACACAGATTTGTTGATTCCATGAGATATTGTCAGATTTTAATCAAACATAAATAGTGTAGTCTTTGCTACAAACTGGCTCAATAAAGCAGGACATATCTTCAACATGAAGCAGTAAAACACTAATTTCTTTCAAAGGTGGCTTACATGCACGATGTAGCTGGATTGTGCACGTAGCCCATCGAGCTACATGCGCCTACTCAAACATGGGTGGTCAGTACTCTCCCAGAAACAAATCCTACATCCTTAAGTCCATAAGCCAAAATGTAGCCTCAGTTTCTCATCCTTGGCTCACAGCGTTGGTCTTCTGCTGCTGTTGAATTCTGCAAACTCTGGACCCAGAGAACTTCAGGAGGACTTTATATATCTCTTTTGGCGTGGGAGAACCTTGAGATCACCCAGAATGAGCTGGAGATTCCCAGTGAGTGACGATGGATTGATTTCTCTACAGATGTCTGCTTTGACAGCAGTTCAAAATCTCAAAACCCAACTTTTACATTTACAACATTGCAAAACACGACGGGATTATTATGAATAATCCTGAGTTTACGAAGATGAATGTCTCTTTAGGGAGACATTGACTGAAATATCTCTGTCTTTTGGATTTTCATCCAACATCTCCAAACTAGAGATATTCAATATGAGACACAAAATACATCTGTTTTGTTTTCTGCTGAACTGACTCTCTTTTCTCCCCCATCTATGCAAATCAACATCGCCTGAACGCACAAATTCTGGAAATTACCCCTTGCACAGTGAATTCAGTACTCTTGATGAATTTCCCTGCACACCAATGCAAGCAAGTTTGCTCTTGTTCCCATTGGTAATTTGAAATGTAATTACCCATCATTTCCGAGTGCTTCAGGAGCGTGATACCTACATCTCGTTTTTTGTCTTCCTTCCCTCTGTGCATGCAGCTCTCTCTCCTCCTGGTTGGTTTTGAATGCTGGTAGAGGACTGCATCTTTTCCACCCACACACATTTTTGAGCACTACCCCTACCATTACCTATGTAAATGACTGTCGCTCAGACAGGCAGCTCACAGAACTAACCAGCCAACTGAAAATGAGTACCTTCACATGAGCAAGGGATACATGATTACATCCCCGGTGAAGGATTTTTCAAGAAAATTCTGTTTATGAAAAACTTTGTGTTTCGAAGAGATTCGAACCGTTAATGACGTTCATTGCAGCAGCCCAGCAGGGAGGAAGACAACAGCAAAACTATAAGTTCTACAGTCCAAATGTAAGCAGAGTGAAGAAGAATGAAGAAAATGTATTACCCAGTCTTACATACATGGCACCAGGGCGAGCTTTTCCTTCTGCTGAAGTCACAACTGATCAAAATGCAAGACGTCGTCTAAATTCTGGTGTAAAATAAAATGCACTGAAGGTCTGCATAAAGCACAAAATAACATCATATTCTCACACTCATAAAAGTTAGAAAACTGGTAGATAATTGTATTTTTTTTTTATCTAATACCCATGCACCCCTTATTTAATGCCACTCAGGGGAACTGCCCAGATCGCCCAATTACCAATCTAATTACTGCAAAGGTCATATCAATGTTTTTCTGTGACATGTAAGAGAAAAATATTAAGATATTAACCACATTACTTTCTTAAGTACATGATGTCTCAAAAAGAAAAGCATCAAATCAATCCCATAATAAAAAAAAGTAAAAGAAAAGAAAATATTCAATTAGAAACAAAGTCCCTGTCTATCTGGAGAAGATTACAAAAACAAATTTCCAACCAACAGAAGCAAATCACCAATCAAAACGCTGATCAAAATGGAGGTTTTGTAGTGGCCTAGTCAAAGTTTGCTCCATTGAAATGCTCCGACATGATCTTAAACTCACAGCAATTTCAAAGTCTCATTACGAGCTATCAGAGAGGGACGGATCGATTCCATGACTTAAATGCAGTTTCTACTCTTTCATCCACTTGATGATAATCTTTCATCACTGCAACATATTAAAATAAAAGCAGTAATTTGCCGCAGTAACTCTACTACTTGCGGGACTTTGAGAGGTTCAATCATTTCAGTTGGAAATAATTAAGAAAAAAAACCTCTTTATGATGAAGTTTCACATTTCATAATTTATTTTATTGCATCGCAAATTTAAGCCAATTACTTGTTCGCAGATTGGTCAGTGAAGTGAATCTCAGTGTGGGAGTTGTGTGTTATCACAGCTTCCCAACAGTTCATCACTCTACCTCCTTCAAATTGTTGCATGGCATGTTTTCACCTCTAATCGTCATTTACTTCAAATATCCACAGCAGACTTTATGTTTTTTTATTTTTTTTAACCAATGAAACACTTTTATGTAGCAGCATTTAACATTGTCTGCACTCATGTCGCCTATTAGAGAAATCTCACATTAATATTCTCTTGCGATTGAGCTGTGTGATGTGAGCTTGTGTCTCGTGAATAACACAGGTGTTGGCATCCCTCTCTCTGCTTCCACTTTGATTGATTAGAGCGGTACCTGTCGACACACTCGGTTCTCCTCCTGTGTGTGTCTGCTGAGGACACAGGCGCTGCCAGTCAAGCCCACACAGACTGTTTGTCTCCACTATGGCAGCGTGGCAGATCAGCAGGAATTAGTTTGAAATGAGAGGATTTATTACCATCATTTGTTTTTTTCTTCTAAAAAAACTGCGAGGATGAGAAAGATTGACTTAAAAGTGTCAATTGCAAGTGGAAGTTTGACAAATGTGAGGGCTCGTGTTCTGCCTCTTTTTTACAAAATATCTCAAGCGCAGTCCGACTGGGTCAACATCCACAGCTTCTCAGTTGGATTTAGGCCTGTACTTTGACTGGCCTATGAAGTTTCTCATCACTTTCAGATTTTCCTGTATATTTACTCTGTGCAGCATCCCTAAATCCCCAGAGCATGATGCTGCCACCACCATGTTTCACTTTATGTATGGTACAGTGAAATAAACAGGACTTCTTATTGCTTTTTTTTGTCATCTTACTATAAAGTGAAATAAACTTTCTTTCAAGGACTTCTGGATTTTATTTGAGGGCAACATGTATGCCAGTTTGGGTCTTGAGCAAGGTAACTTCTCTGTCAGACCCAAACATCCATCCATCCATTTTCCTACACTCTTTTCCCTTACTGGGGTCGGGAGGGTTGCTGGTGCCTATCTCCAGCTATCGTTTCGGGCGAGAGGCGGGGTCACCCTGGACAGGTCGCCAGTCTGTCGCAGGGCAACACGGACAAGGACAAACAAACATGCAAACACACCTAGGGACAATTTAGAGAAGCCAATTAACCTGACAGTCATGTTTTTGGACTGCGGGAGGAAGCCGGAGTACCCGGAGAGAATCCATGCATGCACAGGGAGAACATGTAAACTTCATGCAGAAAGACCGGGGCCGGGAATTGAACCCAGAACCTTCTTGTTGCAAGGCAACAGCTCTACCAGCTGCGCCACTGGGCAACCCAAACAAACTGTTTTTAATCCCTCACCTGTCCGCCCCCTTTCTAATACCACTCTGGGCAACCGCCCATACAGTCCATATATTGAGAGCCCTCCACTGTGATCACCCATTTTTGCGATTATTTTGCACACAACTTGGAAAGCGCTCCCCGCCACTAAATAGCAACCACCTCCACGCTCATTTCGCATTTATTTCAGAGACATCTATGCGTCTGCGTGGTAATTATCGCACTTTTTGAATGACATCTGTCAGCCGTGCCCCTCATGATGCCACTCTGCACTCATTACGGCTATTTCGGTTTCATCTTGAAGCTGTGAGAGAGTCCTTGTTCTCTCCCTTTTTTCACAGTCCATCCTCTTTGTCGCTCGAAATGCTTGCATGGTGCCAGGGGTCATTTATCAGAATTGAATCTGTGCGTTTATCCTCATCTGTCGGCTCCTGCAGGATGCATTTAGATCCCTATTTATAACCGCGTTGCAGTGCAGCTTTGCTCTAATGCGCCTCATTTTAAATAAGCTCACCAAAGTTGGCCTTTTTTTTCCTTTTTATTATTATTCTTGCTCACACGAATGTAACTAACGTCCATTATAAGAAGCTACTCTGTGGGATCAGACATGAGTCACAGGTGTCAACCCCCAACCCCTTTTTTATTTTTTTTTTGCGGAGGATGCTTTGCCTCTAAGATGCGCGTTCAAAATAAAGAATCAACTTCAGGTGGAGGGAGAAATGTGCACTTCACTTCTAATGGCACTACTCTGTGTAGGTGTAGACACACACAAGTGATGCGTAGAGGCTGAAGGAGTGGGGGGGGGGGGGTGTGGAGTGGTCAACTGTGGAGGCTGAGAGCTCCGGAGAGTGCTGTGTGGGTTGGAAGCCTCCTCTCAAACACACAAATCTGAGGGAGGTGGAGGCAGCAGAGCTTGCTTCACCGGCTGCCCATTGATCAGACTTAAAGGATTCAGAGTAGAAACAAGGGGAGAGCAGAGAAAGGATGCAGGGGGGGTGGTAAGACAGAAAGACAGAAAGATGCAAATCCTGAAATGAAGAGGCAGATCCCAGCAGCTGTTGGTGGAGAGGGGTGGGGGGGGAACCCTGGGTTTACCAATCTGGATGAAGCTTATTGGTAAGCACTTCATGTTTCTGTCCTACATGTGTTGCACGTTCAATCTTTCTTTTCTCTCTTTATTTATTTTATTTTATTTTTTTTGGATGTCTGCATGCCTCTCTGCAGAGAAGATGCGAGGCATTTGTGTGAGGAGTGCAGCAGCAGCAGCAGGAGTACAAATCTCCCAGGCTGCCTCTCCACTGCAGACAAAACCATTCAGGGTTGTTATCTGTTCAATTAAAAACAGCAGTGAAGCGGCGCTGCTGCTGCTGCTGTTGTTGCTGCTGCTGTTGTTGCTGCTGCTGTTGTTGCTGCTGCTGTTGGGTTCATTCATTTGTTTGAGGGTGTGGAGGGGAAAAAACAAAACAAAACAAAAAATCACACAAAGACGTCCCGGCATGCCCTCGGACGCAGAGATGCACCTCCTGAACAACACTCTGCACATATTGATGTGTGTGTATGTGTTTGTGGCGGAGGGGTGGGGTGAGGGGTTACACTTTTAACATACAACATTTCTGCACTAATCCGCTGCTGATGAGATTCTAGATGAAGCACCTGAGTATGCAGCAACTGAAAGCTGTTTTTGTTTGATTATTATCATTTTTAAACAAGTTTAACTCAAAATTTGATAAATAACACTGGGTAAATGGAGACCTCTTTAACTTTAATGAACTATTTTATTTTGCACAGGGGCGTGCAGAAAGTTTTGAAAAGGGGGAGAGATTGTGGAGAGCAGGGAGGGGAGCAAAGAGGGGGGCGTATCATGACACAGCAGAATCAAAAGCGTAAATTAGACATTTTAAAAAGAGATAGAGAGATAAAATAGTCATTTTTTTTAAAGCAACAATTTTTGTTGTATTTGTATTTGGAGGGGCCCCCTAGAAGTCCCCGAGCCCCATGTTTGTGCACCCCTAAATCCGGCAGCAGCTTTAACAATCCCCCTCCCTCTCATAATATGGAAGCAACACGCGTTGACGTGTTGCGCTGCGCTTCCGACCGCTGGTGTCGGCATGCGTCCTGTGCGCACACACACATACACACACGCACACCCCCCCCCCCACCCCCCACGCACAGATACGCACATACACAGCACTCTCGTGGGGACATGCGGCCAAGCAGACGCAGTCACGGTAAGTGGAGCCGCTTCTTCTCCCAGACGGGCCACTTTATCTCCAGGGGAGGGTTGAATGAAGGAACTTTCTCCATCTTCGGTTGGCCGTTGTCCTTTAGGGGGCGAGAAACGAGGGGAAGTTTAACTAACACACTTTTTTTATTGTTATTATTCCCCCTCGCCGCTTCTTCGCTCCTGCTCTCCGTGCAGATTGCGCAACGCTGGCGTGTGATCGGGCTGAAAAGCGTGAGAACCAGTCGGGATTCGCGGTTCCGATTTTACCACCGGGCTCTAAAGCGAGAGGGGGGGGGGCATGGAGGCTGAAGCTCCCCTTCTTCTGCTTCTGCTCGGCTCTGCTTTGCCTTGGCCATGCGGGGACCTCCAGGGAGCACATTCAGTCCCTCCCAAGTCCAAGAGAGAGCTCTTATTTTTAACGCGTTAAAAGTAGCTTTCCAACCCAAAGCCGTTGACTTTAAGGTGCTTTATTTATTCCAGTTTCACTTTTTTTTGTTAGTTTGTGACTTTAGTTAGAGTGCGATTCTGTGTCGGTGTGTGTGTGTGTGTGCGTGTGTGGCGGGGGCAATGCGCAAAGTGTGTGGTCTTTCCAAGACCTCCACCCCCGCAGAGACGCACGGTTTGTGCGTTCGTGCGCGTGTGCCCGTGCGCGCGTGCACACACACAACCATCGGAGCTCGGTCTGTCTCGGTTTGGCATGCCCGTCTCAGGAATGCGCCCGGCGTTTTCTCTGTATTTTTCACATTAGGAGCACTTTGGGAATCGCTCTGAAAAGCCGCTCTCAGAAGCGCTGCCACCGCCGCCAAGCGGCCCGCGGTCACAGCGAGCCTTCCGGTTGAAGCCTTTCGAAATAAAAGTGCAGCGCGTGTCCAACAAAGAGAGGATTTTTTTTGTGGCGCACGGGTTTTTAAATTAAATAAAACAATGGAACTGAATTCAACAGTTCAATGTATTTATTCAGCAAACTAGAATCGGTGACAAAAATATTTTAAATACAAATATGTTCTGCTAAGGACTATTAAAGATTTCATTTTCACTTATATAGTATAGTGTAGTACTATTTCTTTTAAATCATTTTGCCTAGCTAAGACATAAGAGCTGTCTGGCTAGCTGTTAGCCTTAAACTGTTCTGATATCTTCTTCACTTTCTTCTCACTTCCTGATAAATATATGATGATAAAGTCACAGAACACATTTGTTTTACCACAGTTTTTTTTCTACCACTAAACTTTTCACAAAGAAACGCTCCCCATAAAACATGTCGCACAACAAGCAGAAGCAGAATGACCAAAAGGATAAAACGGAGCAGCTTCGCTGTCGCTTAGCCTTCCTGTTATCTGTTATGCTGGTGTTGCAATCTAATTATATGCAGGCTTTGAAAAGATGGTGGCAAGGGTTTTTTTAGACTATAACATATCTGGAAGCACAAAAAAGAAAGAAAGAAAACAGGAGCAACACCACTTCTACACCTTATTGACAATGAAGATATGAAACTTTCAGTCTCAATCTCCACACTGAAGAGCGCTTCTTGCTCAGTTGTTAGCTCCTGTATACAGAATGTTGCATTCACTAACTGGAAATCAATCAGAATTTTTTAATCGCACGGTTTAACTTTGAAATAAATTGGAAAAAAAAGAACTAATTTTGTCTAAAGGCCGTCTAAACCTATTTGTCAGAAAAAAATTACTTTGACTGAACCAAACTGCTTTTACTCTCAACACCATCACTGGTGTGCAGTTTCCGGTTTGCCCCCGTTAAGTTATGCTCACAACATGCAGACAGAGAGAGGGGGATGAGAGGGAGGCAGTCCCAGCCTGGAGAGAGGAGAGAGGCAGAAATTCTTGTGTTTTTGGTATGCGATTACCCAGTAGAGAACCCATGACTGAAGGGGAGGAGGAGCTGGAGGAGGAGGAGGAGACACATTCCTCGCCTTCCTCTTTAACGTGACCACATTTTTATTTATTTATTTTGATTATTTTTCTGCTGACATGTTGCCCCATGTCGCCACAGGACACCCCGAAGCTCTCAGCTGATGCTTCAGCAATGGACGGCGCGGCCAGTTGTACACAAACTAATTATATGGAGTCAGGGAATGACCTTTGACCCGCCTGAGCTTTGAGTAGAATATGGGGTGTGTGTGGCATGCCTTTAACTCTAAAGAAATACATAAAAAAATAATGGTGGCTACCCCGCCAAAAAACTTGCTACAAAGTACTTAATTTAAGTCTAGACTTTGAGTGAGCCATTTTTAACAACTAATCTCCATATTAGCACTAAATGCATGTCTAGTGTTGCCTTTAACCTTTTTCAGCTTTAAACAGACACTATCCTGTCTTCCCTCTCACTTGGGTCAGTTTCTCCATCCCTGCTGAAGAACAGCATAATGCTGCCACCACCGTACATTTAAGGTGCTTTTCAGATCAGAGTTGCCATGAGCCTTTTGGGTGTTTGTGGACTTCTTTTAATTGAATTCCCTTGCCCGGCCCCAGCAGAACTTCTGAAACAGTGACTTTCCATCTGACACATTAAATGGGCCCTCGTCAGATTTGCATTAAAAAAAGAAATAAAAAAATAACCACCATGCCGCTCCGCCTGTTCTTCGGCGTCTCAGTCGAAGCCTATAATCGCCCACTCGCCTGTAACGACAATTACAATAATGGACTGATTGTCGGATTATGGCACCAAAGTGGTTTTAGCGCACATCTGCATAATTGTTCTTAGCAATATAGGCGCCCGTGGGCTCCCGGCTGCCATTAGCCGCGGCGACGGAGGGAGACGTTCGATGCTTGATGAGCAGGGGGGCAAATTCTGCTCCAAAAGCGCGTGGGCGTTTTCAGTGGAGAGGGAGCGAATGCACAAAGGCATTGTTTTATAAGAGTGTTTTTGTGCGTGTGTGTGTGTGTGTGGGGGGTGTGCGTGAGTGTGTGTTTTTGGAGCAGACTGATGAAGGAAGTGAATCCTGGACATTTAACAGTCTCTTTGCACTTTCAGATTGACACAGTTTTTTGGGGGGTGAATCATCACCTGTGTCATCTGTCTTTGTATCATCTTTGTAAAAAAAAAAAGAAAAAGAAAAAGAAAGCATCACATGACCAACAGATGGACAGACACATCCGTTTGTACACGATGAGGGGGGGCGGGGGGTTGTGGCAGCATGATCTAGATCAACAGCTGAACCCAGATCCACTCCCTCTCGTCCCCCACCACGTCCTCTCTGTGTAAACATGAGATGAAGGCTTTTGGGAAGGAGGAAAAGGGGAAAAGTGCCAATTTCGCCATCCAGCTCGTCTGTGAATGTTGTCGTCTGCAACACCTGAAACCTGCGGCGTTAATTCATCCAACTCCTCCTCCTCCTCCTGAAAGCAGGCCAACATCCCACTCGTGCAAAAAAAAAAAAAGAAAGGGAAAAAAAAACGTGCTCCCCCTCTTCCTCTGTCCTTCTCTCTCTGTGCTAATTACTGCTGCTACCATGGCAACGGGTAGCACCTCTTTTTGTGTGTGTGTGTGTGTGTGTGTTAACTTGGCCATCTAGCCCATCACAAAAACATGCACCAACATTTCCTCATCGGATGGAAGAACCAGAAAGGCTTGCTAGCCGTTCTTAAAATTCATTTCAGATTTTAAGGTTTTCTGATTTGTAGAGCTTTAAGTTTTAAATCCCTCCTGCCCCCCCCCGATAAAAGTTCCCAGATAACCTTCTGTATACTAGGATGCGCAAGTTTTGCATAATTTATAATCCAATTTCTGTCTGTGCAGACAGCAAACATACTGTCTTGAGCTGCTACAAAACGGACTGCATCAACATTTTCTTTTGCTTTTTGCTCATGCTTCTAAAACAGTTTTTATTTTGTATTGTTGCTATGCTTTTTGGGATTTTTTTTTTTGGCCATATCTGATCAAACCTCACCTCTGCTGGCTTTACAGTGCAGACCCCTTCAGAGATCCCCGGAAAGCGCTGTGATTAATTACGTCTCTTCAAGGCCCTGAAGTAACCACAAACTGTTATTGAGTAACTGATCAGTAAAAGGCTGAATGGAGATCTATTCACCTCGTATCAATGAATTCCTCTGGATGCCATTGTTACGGCTGCGCTGCGACTCGGTGGCGTATTTCTATATTTAAGCCCTGGGATTTGGGAAACATCAGGAATTTGTCTGCAGATTCCTTCCTTATTAAACACACAGGAATGTCGTTTCACAGCGAGGAGCATGTGCAGTCAGCTGAGTTTGGACATTTTTGGACTAAATGCGGCAAAGTTTCATTTATAAAAGTTAAAGTCATGGGTCAAATATGCTGAATGAGTGTGTTTAATTTCAAATGGTTAGGTTTGTAAATTCAGAAGACTAACCATCAAAACTACCTAAAACACAAAATTGTATTTTACATAAAACCAATAATAGTAATTTTTTTTAAATACAAAAATGACTGACTCAAATCTGCTTTTGAAATGTGGATCTAGTGAAAAAGGACAGTTTAGTCACTCATTACTTAGTTATGGCATTTTTTGCATGAATAAATGTATCAGCGCATCTGGCACAGAGGCCATCCATCTGACATAACAGAAGCCCAGAGAGCTTTGACAGCATACTTCAGCCAAAATACTTTTCCAAGGTGTTTTCCTTCCACCAAACTTTCCATGAATGTGATCGGAAAGCAATAATCTTTTGTCTCTTTGTGGTCTAGTCTCCTTGTTGAAGGTTGAATTTATAGATTCAATATTTTGTTTCAATTGCTTTTATGTAGTATTCCATTCTTCGCTTTATATTTTATTTCCACGATGTGATGTGTGACATGTGGTGAAACTGCATTGCTCAAACGAGAAAGCTGCCACTTCCTCTCCTTCCCGCACGTGCCTTAATACCACATTGTCTTCAATGACCCTGAGTTTTATGAATGGGTAACATCTGGCTCTCTCATTGGCTACCAGCAGCAGCCAATCGGGATGGAAATCACAGACAACAGTGATGGGCCGGCGGACTGGACAAGTCAGGACAGTCTTTAGAGGTCATAACCCCCACTAACCTCGACTCCCTCTTGTGGTGTGCTCTTGTTTGCGTTCGTACTGTATGTGTGCAAGTCGCACACATACAGGTGCACTACTTGGTTCACCGCGGCCGTCTATACATAGCTGTGGGAAACGCAGGAAGACAATCGGCTCCGGTTAAAATTAGCAGTCAGGGCCACCTGTGTGCCTCTCACAAAAAGGCGGAAACATCAGAGCAGGCAGAGGAGGGATGAAGGGAGGCACAAGGAAGGAAAAAGGGGGTCAGGATGGAGACATTGATCACTCTGCCACTCGTTCTCTCTCTTTTTTTTATTCCCACTGCGACACAGGGAGACATTGTTAGGCGGTTTGGATTTGACGACGAAGGGGGGTTGGTTTCAAGGTGCAGGCCAAGTGGAGTTCACATACCACTCGGCTGGAGTGCTGCCAAATTTCAAAGCACATAGGTGGAATATATAAGGAGAGGAGACGTATTGAGGCGCGAGAGCCATTAAGCACCTTAAACAAACTCAACATAGTGAAAGAAGGCAAAAAAGGAAGGAAAACACTCGACTTTCTAAATAATACTACATCCAGTCTGCCAGATGCCTCTTTCCTGCCCTCCCATATAACATGTTGTCACCGTATAGCTAAAAAAACGACATGTTTCCTGCCTTTGTTGTTACAGACAGCCGACAGGAAGCCGTCGTCTTCTTTAACTGACGTTCACATTAAAAAACTGCCACCTCGTTTCCTAGAATCACCAGTTCTCAGCCCACACTCCCTTTTTGTTCCCCTAAGTTTCCACCAGATTGAAAGTGGCAGTGGGCGGAAAGGCAAAACGCTCGAGAAAAAGCTGCGAAAGTACAAGCAAAGTTCAGCTGATTTTAAGTGTTTTATATTCTTTTTTTAATTTCCTTTGCGTTTGTGTGCTTTTACAGTAAAAAAAAAAAAAAAAGTCAAACCTTAATGTTATTTTTCTCTCTTTCAGGACAGAAGATTGACTCTGCAGGAGAGGAGAGGCAGCATCTTCTGCAGCATCAGTCCATCTAAGGCCTTTTTGAATTGGAGAAAACCTTTTACACACTAAAAGGCGAAGGAGGAGATAAAGAAGAGAAAGTTAGCTTATTTTATTTTCAGCATATATTTCTGGGTCAAAATAGTGTTTATAAAGGTAATTTTTTTCCTTTGTAGACCAACTTAAGCATCCAGCTGAGATGTAGTTTTATTTTTTACAGTGAAAAACACCAGGGGGCGCTGCTCCCCACTCACTCACTGAACATGCTTAAATTTGAACAAAATACAACTTATTTGAGGTGTAACTGATAACTTTTTTGTGCAGATTATGCCACTCTGGGCAGAGAGCCGCTTTCTCCTCATTAATAGATTTGTTCTAAATTTTTGAAAAATGAAATAGGAAATGAAATTAGAAGAAAGAACTCCAAAGAATTTTATTTGTTAACATGCAGCCTTTTTTTTTTATTAAAAACTTACCAATTCCTCCATACTGATGCTAAAAAGCCCATAATGGTTTTCTTGGGCGAAAAAAAAAAATCCTGGAAATTCTGGCGTCGTTGCTTTGCAAAATTCAGCAAACAGAGCGCTACAGATGCATAAAGCCAGGTTGCTTTAACAAGTCGAGAACAATATCCTCATCCGGGGTTGCTGCAGGAAGTGTGAAATCAGATCTGTATCACTCTTACTTGGAAAAAGCAACACCAGTAAATAACTTTTTCATGCGTGTTGCTGAGGAAGGAAATTGCCAGGACATATGTAGGTGAAGGTGCAAGTAGGAAGTAAGTGTATGGTTGTGTTTAAAAAGAGAAAAAAAATCTGTATTCACAACTTTTATGATTGTGTTTCTGTAAGGAAAAAAAAACTGGCAGAAATGGTTGTTTTTGCATCATTACGAGACGCACACGCCCTTCTCGGCAGACTTACATCAGCTTGAAATCGTTTCCCTGCTCATTAAAATCTCCCCCGCCTGGACGGAGGCGCCCAATAGGAGCGGCGGAGGAGCCAGCGGGTGCCCAGCGTTTGCTCAGTAGTCAGTGTAGATCCTGTGGGGCTGGCAGCAGCTACATCTGGCTACTGGGTCTCTGCTGACGACCAATCCGGTCCCAGAATCCAGGATTGTTGCAGATGTTTGGGTCCTCCTCACTTGGACGAGTTCTGGACCTGGCATACAGTGTAGGATCCTGTGTGTGTCCGTCTACAGCTACATTGTCTGCTGGGTTTCAGGCGCTTTCCTCTGTCTACTTTAAAGTCACCTTTCAGATGAATACATTATAAAAAAAAAAGCAAAAGAAAAAAAGCATGAATAAATTGACAAATTTGTGTTTATTGACTCATAAAACATTCTTCAAACAATAAAACAATTTTAAATGTCTGTTTCTGTACAATACTTGCTAAGCAACTTTATTTATATATATATTTATTTATATTTATATATATATAGAAAATGTAAGAGGAGTTGTGTTAAAATGACAAAACTCCTTCAAATGTAATGGCAGGTATTCTGGAAAAAAAAATAACAGCATTCCATCGACAATATTTTCAAGCAATAAATATGTATTTATAAATAGTGTAAATTTACATCAAGATTAGAAACATAAAACAAAAAAAAAATCACAAATTAAACTTCCATAAGTCTATGTGCAACCCATTTTCTTTGTGACTTGGCTAGTACTTTTTTTTTAAATTATTTTTGTTTATTTTTTAACTAAGAAAAGAAAAAGTTTTGAAAATAAGAAACGTAAAAAGCTGCAAAACAGAAGAAAAAGAGAGAAAAAAAATCATCTCAACTCTTCACATTACATTTTTTTTTGGGGGGGGGGGGGAGATATTTGCTGTCCAAAGAGTCTTAAAATGACTATCTACCGTAAAAAAAACAAATAAACAAAAAAATAACAGACCAGTTAGGCTAGTGCTCCTTAGAAGAGGGAAGGGAGTGAGAGGAGTTCCACAAATCAAAGCCAACATTTCATCCTGTTACCAGAAGAAAAACAAGGAAGTAAAGACGGAGAGAGCAAGAGACAGCGGGAGAAAGGTTGTCAAGTCAGTAGTCTTTACGGTGGGTGTTGCCAGATGTGACAGTTAACAAGTATCTACAAAATCATTTTTACCACGCTTTAAAAAAAAAAAAAAAAAGAAAAAAGAAAAATCCCTCGCCTCCACGTTCCCAACCGTATTTGATTAAATCCTCCAGTAAAACACGAAACCATTGTCTTTAGAAGAGAGGGGAGAAGAGGGAGGAAAAGAAAAGTTTAAAGTCCTGTTATCAGGCCAGGTGGCGCCCCCTTCTGGCTTCAAACAGGTTGCATAGACAGACACTCAGCCGCCTCAGCCTCAAGCGACAGTGATGGAGGGGGTGGAGTAGAGGTGGGGCAGGCGGGGAGACGGCCTTAGCTTTTCCTGAATATCAGAAATGGGTTCGTATGTGGAGGCGTCGTTTCCCATCTGAGAACAGAGGTCCTGCAGGTGGGCTTCATGGCTCCAGAGCAGAAGAAGAAGAAGAAAAAGAAGACAGGAAGAGCCTAATGTCAAGATGAAGAAGAGTGAAGAGGAGGGGCCTGGAAGAAGACAAACAATCACACTTTAGCATATAGTAATAAAGTTTTTTTTAAGTGAATTAATGTCTTCAAAATGGGAAACGCAAGTAAACAACTAAGATGAGACAACAACTGCAGATTAGGTTATTTCATATTAACAAAATTAAATCAAACTTTAATTTCGAGTACATTTATTGAGTTGGGGGGGAATAATCAAACAACAAGAAATAATAATGATAATATTTGTAGCAATGAATATGAATATTTCCTAAGATGCAGAAGCAGAATCCAGCTTCTATGTGCCACAAATCTGGAACTTCCAAAAAAAAAAAAAAAAAAACTGCAAAACAGCCGAAACACCAACTTCCTTTAAATGAAGACTTACTGCCTCTCGTTAGCAGTAAGTGAAACATTGATCACAAAAATGTTTATTGCTCATGTAATTTTCAGAAAACGCCACGACCGGCTTCCTCCACTTACTAATGTGAACTGGTCATAGACCTGCATCAGGTCCTCCATCCTGTACTGCTCCAGCACCATGAAGTCGTCGAGCGCCGCGCTGCCCTTCCTGGCGCAGTCCTGGCAGTGGACCAGGCACTGCTTCTTGGACAGGTGCTCGCGGCGCACAAACAGCAGGTTGAACACCTCCACCTATAGTGCCACATTAACAAGTTTAAAGTTAAACAGAGGAGAGTGAGGAGAAGTTGTTTCTTTCGAGACGGACAGACAGACGGACAGAGCGAGGAGAGAATAATAATGAACAATTAGAGCGAGGATTTAATGGTGTTTGTCTGGGAAAAAGTGCTAAAAGCATTTCACTCTAATTAAAGCCATTAGCCGAGATGCTAATTGGTGTAAACAAATAAACAAAAAAGGTTTTTTTTAATTCAGTTGAACCAAATTAGTCAACGCAATAATTAAGTGCAGAATGATTTATACTGAAATGTAAGCTTTGTACTCGCCTCGCAGATGATGCAGTAGTGCGCCGGCTCGTCCCTCGTCCTCGGCTTTAGCACCGTCTCCTTCCCGGCCGACGTCAGCGCCTCCTTCACCCACTGGCACTGCTTCAACGTCCGCAGCAAGCAGTACCTGCGACCGGAACGCGCTGCTTTAGTGCCACAGTGGAGGAAACAAAAAATGTGTGGGGGAAACTGGAAAAGGTGCTCAGCGGCTCACTTGATCATCTCAAACAGCTTGTGGTCGGACACTTTGATGTTCCGCGCCATGTTCCAGGAGAGGTGCACCATGGGAACCATGGACTTGACGCTCTGGAGCTTGTTCCACTCGTAGCGCTCCACAGCCAGTTTGTACTGGTGGGCTGAAAAGAAGAGAGTAAAATCAGGGTTAAAAGAATAAACATTAGCAGGTCTTGTTGAAGTATTGATGTTTCCTGAACATTTTCACATTTGGCTACATTACAAACACATTTCATGTATTGTATGAGATCATTTGATAGCTTGATTAATAAGCAAGGGCTACTCTCCTCGATGACCCAAAAATTAAGTTATTTTTGTAATTGATTAATCGATTATTAATTGGATTTTAAATATGGAACATTCTACAGATTTCTCATTTAACAATGTAAGCCTTTTTTATTTACTCTATTAGGAATTCATCAAAAGAGGCAAAAAAAAAGATTCAATTTCTTTTTGAATAAGGAAATAGTCATATTATTGACAAAAATGCAAAACCATAAAGTCATCTGGTTAATAAACCTGAACCTTGTGAAGGAGATTTGGTTAAAACATTATTACAAATAAAGGAGTTTTTATTTAAAATGCAAGTCATCTATATTTTCATATTTACTGCTCTGAGTATGTTGAGTTTTTCTTTTTCAGCAGTGGCCTTTTGTTTTGGGAGTCTGTACACTCCGGTTAATGACCAATCAATTACTAAATTAGTTGACGATTATGTTGGTAGCTAATTAATCACAATTAGTCGGTTCAGTTCTACTCAGAAGAAACATTTAATTTTCTTTTGGGATCAAAAGCATTTTTAAACTTTAGTGAATTAACTTGAATTCTGTTCAAACACTCAAATAACAGACACAAAGAAACTAAACAAAAGAAATAAAGGCGTTCTTTGACAAATCTGGGTAAAACGTACCGGTGAGAGGTCCGACGTTCCAGCCGATGTTGTTGCACCAGCCGATGGCCTGCACCCAGTGGATGGTCCCCGTGTTGAGCCACACCAAGTCGCCTGGACGCTGGATGAAGCGGTAAACCGGCACGTCCGACTCGTACAGGTCCTCCAGGTTGGGCCACCACGATCCCATCAGGAAGTTGATGTTGTTCCTGCGGGGAAGCCAAGAGCTTTGATTTACCTACTAGCAAACACGCGAAAGCAAAGCGTAAAGATGACAACTCATCTCACTTCTCGCAGAAGTTGCTCATCACGCCCCAGTAGGCCTCCGGCACGGCGAACCACTCGCAGTCGCCGGGCCCGATGTTGATGTTGACGGCGCAGAAGTCGTTGTGCTCTTGGTGGCCAGGGATCCTGCTGCCAGGAACCTTCATGTACAGCTGCACCGTGTTCATGCCCAGGATGGTGTGGCCCACGTGGCTCAGCAGGTTGCCGGCGGATACCACCCGCGCGAAGGCCGGCAGCTTGCTGAGCTCCTGCAGCTGCTGCTTCCACCTAACAGGGGGCGCAGCGGAGCAGCGTTTAGCACTTGTTTGTTTTTGAGTTAACAGAGGAAAAGGTAGGACAGCAGCTTGTTGATGCTTGTTGATAGAGGAAAAGTACATTCCCGCAAAAAAAAAAAATCTGACATTTTGAGATTAATCTTAGAAATTTGATAGAAAAAACAGCTTCAAATATTTTTTGAAACTTTTTTCTAGCAAATTTTCAACTTTCAAACTTTACTCTCTTTTTCATGGAACTAATACTCTGTTGTAGAACAGAAATAAACTCCAAACTCACTTCCTTTCGTCAGAGACGTCAATGTTGGTTCCGAACTTTATGTGTTTTAAGGGCCCTCTTCTTTTTCGTGTTGCACTTAAAAACAAAAACACACATTTAGCATTTCAGTGTGCTAAACATTTCTTTCTTGATGCAGATTTTTTTTAAATACCTCTCTGCAGATGATGGCTCTGTGTCCAAAGGTTCCTTTAGTGCCTTCTTTTCATTCTCCTCCTGAAATCAACCCATTAGAAGAGAATCTTACAAACCTCGCTGAACTCTTTCACTAAGAAGTTTGATTTCAAAGCAGGACCAACCCTGAGGGACTCCTGGAAGGAGGCGGCCTGATACTGTGCGTATTTGGCGATGGTGGTGTGAGCACGGGTGCTCTCGCAGCGCCACATCTTCTTGGTGCCGCTCGGGTCCCAGTTCTCGTCGGCGGGCTGCAGCAGCTGAGTCCAGACCTCCACCGGGTGCTCCGGGTTGGCCTCCACCAGCGTCTTGGTGGAGAACAAGCCCAGATCTGGACACAAGCCGAATGGAAGTGAGCAAAAATGTCGAAAAAGAATAAAATAAAATAGGGCTTGGGAAGGTGGTTCTTACCCAGTTTGAGCGCTCCAGCCAGGCCTCTGATGACGGTGACCGGGTTGGAGGGGTTTGTGCAGAACTGGTGCAGCGGCGGGAAAAAGGCATCCCTTTTGTTCTCCAGCTGGATAAAAATTTTTTTTAAGAATTTCACACAAAGAAAAAAAAGAAATGCACTTTTTGATTGACAAGAAGCTGCTTACGTAGATGCTGGGAGTGGGAGGGTTGAGCTTGTCTTTGGGCAGGGCTGGCGACGGTGGGGGCGGCAGCCGGGGCGGAGGGCACTTATCGAGGAGGATGCTGCTGTGGGAAAGGCCGTTTTTCCCCAGGTTTCTGAAAACGCACAGAGAAAAAAAACCAGGATGAATCACGCTTTAAAAATCTAATTATTCTTACGCAGAAGAAAGTTGTAACTTTTTTTGTCTTCCAAGGATCCAGTTAGAGGGAATCTATTGAACTGAGCAATGTTTGCATGGCAACAAGACAACCCAGTGGCCTTCAGCTGTGAGCCGTTACATAACTGATTCCCTGTGGAGGTTGTACTTCCACTGTGAGTCCACCAGGGGGAGACATGCTCAAAACAAACCAGCTGCTCCACTATCCGTTTCATCCAATCAGAGCAGCTTTCTGCTCAGGCAACTTTCAGTTTTTAAAACCAAAAATAAACAGATTTTTTCTTTATGAAGTGACAGTTTCATGTTGAGATAAGATCTCTAGCTTGTTTTTAGTGACAATATCAAACACCTTATACTGATGGAACAAAGATACTGAGCTCATGATGATGTGATGAATGTTTAGCCACTTTTAGAAAGGAGTTAGCATCTATTTCAAGCTGCTGCAGATCATCAGCAATCAGGATAAGAGCGATTGTTTCAACCTAAAATTACTGAGTTACTGAGCAAAAAACCTTCCCATTTTATCATTTTGAAGTAGCTTCTTGCAATAGCATCCTTAATACATATACAAAGATGAATTCCATATTGGTAGTTCATTCAAGTAAGCACAACATCTCAAAATGGTTGTGCAAAAAAGTAAATAGTTAGTTTAGTTCTCACCTGCAGGCTTTCAGCACGTCTGTGGAGCTGGGATAGATTGAAATAGAAGACGACGAAGACGAGGATGAGGACGAGTTGTGTCCGTGTGGCGGCGTTGCTATGAGACCTGTGATGGCGGGAGGCTCAGCCTTAAGCGGGCTTTGAGAGTCCTCGGAGATGCCTCCTTTGCTGTTGCCGTTGACGGCAGGCGTGGTGGTGGACGTGGTGGACGTAGTGGATGTGGCGGCGGTGGTGGGGGGGCTCTGGCCCCCCGTTTGGGTGTGTTCAGAGGATTTGGGCGACGGCGTGGCGGTAGACATGGCCGAGATGGGGGAGGAGGCGGCTGAGCTGCCTTGCGGCTGGGGGGCGGAGGGCAGAGCGGCCGGGTGGATGTTGTTCACCTTCTTCTGGGACTCCAGCCCCGTTGCCGCGGATGTCGTGCCCTCTGACGGCGCCTCGCTCTCCTCGGGACCCTTTTCCACTGAAAGGAGGGCGGACAGCCTGGGATTGTCTGCGCTAAGGCTTTGCTTCTCGCCACCGTCCACCACCTTATCTTCCTCTTCGGATCGGATGTGATTGGCCAGTCCGTCCGCTTGCACCTTATCGCTCTCAGCAGGTGGGAGCAACGTTTGCGCCGCGCCGTCTGAGCCCCCGTTGCCGTGGGACGTGGCGCCAGCGGCGTCGCCGTCTTTGGTAACGGATGCAGCACCGCCTGAGGTAGAGGAGTGAGGGAGCGACGGCGGGGAGGGGAGGTGGTTGTGAGTCGGCTGCCGTGGCGACGGGGCGTTACTGGAATGTCCAACTTGATTGTTGGGGTGACTAGTGGAGTTGGGGATCTGGGGGTTGGAGGGATTCCCCTCACTGCTTGAACCTGTCGCATGTTTAACGCACTCCTTCTGAAGCCCCTGAAGACAAACAGAAACGTTACATTTTCACGCCAAGCTTTTCATTTTTTTTTAAAAGAGTTTTTGGGCGACATGAAGTCCAACCTGAGAGGAGTTTAGGTGCGGCGCCGCGTCCTGTGGCGTCGTGCTTGTGCAGGTGTGAGGTAGCGGTGCTGCGGCGGCCGGCGGGTAAGGCACGTCTCCGTTGGGTCCCGGCTGATTATTAGCGCTGCCGTTGCGACCGTCGCCTGCAGCGTCCAAGCGCCCGACTGGCCCGTTGGCCATCGGCAGAGGCGGGCAGAGGTGGCGGGGTGGGCCCAGGTGGGGCCGCGTGGGGTGGAGGCCGGGGTTAGGAGAGGGGAGGGAGTTAGCGGTGGGGCCGTTAGGAAGGGAGGGACGAATCGGAGTTCCCGATGCGTTCTGCCTCATCTGTGGAAGAAAAAACTTTAGATATTGAATGAAACTGGAAACAGAGATACAGGGATAACTTTTTTTCCCCCAAATGTGCGGTTTGACTGTTTACCTGGTGCTGCTGCATTACTGTGAGCTGAGCCTCCAGCTGCTCCAACGCCTGCAGCTCATGGGGCTTCAGGTTGCCCCGGTTACCACGCAGCTGTTCCAGTATCTACAAAACAAGCAGTGGAAAGCCTAAGCTTAAACGATCCGTTCCTCAGAAGATCCATCGGATTTCACACCAACTTTACTTCAGGACAATTCAATCATCCAAAAGTGGAAATGGTCTTTCCCACGCTCACTGAATGCATCAAAGCTTGAAACTTCAGTCAAAATCAGAATCCCAAAGAGAACCCGACATTTTCTATTTCACTTTTAAAAACATTCTAGATATTTGAACACAGAACATTTACCTTAGAAGTACTTATAATATTTGTTCATTCGCCAACTCAGAAAATTAAAAAGCAGATTGAAAAAGAAAAGATTTTGGGTTCATACAGTCATGCAACTCCAAAAAAAATCTCAGTTTTTTCCTAATTATATACAAGGTTTTTTTTTTCTTCATACGGTTTGAAAATCTGAGTCATTCCATGTCATAGAAAATGATCACCAACCTGTAATTTCTGTGGGGAGAGGTACCAGCTCGGTGATGGCTGTTGTGGTGGATTACTGGACCATGAGTCATTCTAAGGCGGGAACATTTTTTTTTTTTTTTTTTACAATGAGTCCAACCCAAGAAATGCTTCCAGTGGATGGAGAACACAAAGCTGTCGTACGTTTACCTTGGCAGGACTGCCGGCTCTTCTCCTCTTGGCCGGGCATGATTGGTCCTCCGCTTGGCCCAGCGCGCCCGCATGAGGGGGTAGAGACTGACCCGAGCCCCCTCCCTCTGCACTGTGATTGGGCTTACAGGCCTGAAGAGAAGAGGATGGAAGGGGGCACAGGCAAAAGTGAAGCAAAACAAATGTGAGGAGGCAAAGGAGGGAGACGAAGAAAGAAAAATAAAAAGTCGAAGCAAAGTAGAAAAATAAGATGGAGGGAGAGTGGAAACCCAATTATGGGTGGTGGTTATCGAGACGCAAAGCGGCAATAAGAAGGTTTGGGAGGAAAAGAAGAGAGAAGGGGAGAAACAATGCCGTGATTTTGAGTTTGAGCTTAAAGCAAAAAAAAATAATTAATAAATCCTGGCTGGAAATTCAGCACTACTGCTTTTTTTCACACCATCAGGTCACTGAAGCTAAATTTAAAAGTTTCATTTACAGCGAGGAAGAAGCTGCAGTGACTGAGCAGAAAGATGCCTCATAAATTAGATCATTGAAAGAGCCAAAAGTGGCTGAGAGGCAATTGTTTTCCTCTATAAATGTCTGCAATTTTTTAAATCTTCATTTTTTTTAAAAATTCGGGTCCAAATAAATTAAAGTAAGCATCAGGCTTAAGCCACATCAGATCATTGAAATCTCAGCTGTACAAACATTTTAAGGTCATTCCCACAGTCACAGCTACTTAGCTCTGAAAAAGCTCTGAAAAAGCAGAGCTGCAGTGCCTTGCAAAAGTATCCACACCCCTTGAAGTTTTTTCACCTTCTGACCACATTACAACCACAATGTCCTTCACTGTGGTTGTAATGCAAGACAAACGCAAAGTAGCAGATCATTATAAAGTAGAAGGAAAATACATGTGTGTTTTTACTTCTCGGTTCTTCTTCTGTTCTTGAAAAGTCTGATAGCAGCATTAAAATTCTTAATAACCACTTTTCAATTTAAATATTTCTGGTAAGCATTTTCCTTCCACTTTCTAATTCTGCACCATGTTGTTTGATTCTATCTCAGTTAATAAGTAGCTCTCGTGGGACAAATATGAAAAAGCTCAAAGAGTGGAACAACTTCATTCAGGCCTCATACAACCTAAAGAAAACAACAATGACCACACACAAACAGAACTACTGATATCTACTGGTTGTATACCTAACACTGAAGTGACAACGAAACAGTGAGGGAGAGGATGTTGCTAGAACTCTATGAGCGGCTGCAGTTGCTTCTAAGATCAGCTATTTGAAAGAGGAAGAGGAGGATGATGGACAGAGTCAACGGGAGCAGCACGGCCTTACCGATCACGTCGGAGCATGCTCAAAAGCCAAAATTAGAAATCATTTTAATAAAGTAGGAAAAAGCAAACAGGAAAGAATTAAAAGGCTTTTGTTAGGTTTTCATTCTGCTGGAATTGAGCGTGATGGGTGAAGGCGAGTGACTGCTGCAGAAGAAAGATGGAGAAGGGTGAGGGGGGGTTGCAGAGTTGGGTAACACTTGGCTGGAAACCTCGTCGTTCCAAACTGAAATCATGTTTCGCTTCTTTTGACGTGTGAGCTCTAATGAGGAATTTAGTGACATAGGCGTCGTTGAGCGCAAGCGTTACCCATCTGCTCCTGTGCTGACCTGCATGGTGTGTTCTGTGTCTGGGTAGATGGAGGAAGGGTGGGTGGGAGGTAGATGGGAGGGTAAGGGTGGGAGGAAGGTGCGAGTTGCTCTATCTGGTCTCTCACCTGCTGCGGTGCACTGCTCAGGCCTCCCTGCCTGGAGGTTAGCTCAGCTGGGATTGGTAGGCTCCATGCCTCCTCAATAAGAGGGAGCATTTTACTTTTACCCTGTAGGCTACTGAGCTGGGGGTTACTCAACTGAGCCTAGGGGAATGGAAAACGACGTGAAAAACAAAAAAAAAATAAAAAATAAAAAATAAATAAATGAATTTTAAAAAATCAAATAAAAAAAAAAAGGACAAAGTTGTGATGACCTCAAAAACAAGGAATGATCAGAGCAATGGCAAATATAGGTAGAGGTCTTTTTAACAATTTCTGGCTGCATGGATCATCATCATGAATTAACCACACAAGAAAGTGCTTATATGACACAGAGCAACAGTCACAGATCAATTAAAACAAGCCGAGCTGCTTGTCTTAATGCGACATGACATTACGCTGGCAAACGTGGTGGAAATGTGACGATCCTTCATGCACATTCAAAGGAAAATGACACTCTTTGGACAAAAATAATGATGAATATATGGGATATAGGGACTGTCGGAACCCCAACTTATTGTAAATGAGGGAAACTTTCTGTCTGCTGCGCCAGCTGTCAGGGTCTTTATCCGAACTGTGCTAGAATCTGGTCTTTTTTCTGTTGAATCTGCCTTCAAATCCAAAATGAAACCCATGTAAATGTATCTCTGCCCATTAGTTTCAGTAAATTAAACATAAAAGATAATCTGTGTCTCCAAAGACAAAACAATTGGTTAATTAGACCAATATTGGGTTAATTGGTCAATAAATGAGAAAAAAAAAATCGTGTGCAGGAAACGTGATGATTGTTTTTAATAGGACAGAATAAATCAGTCTTTTAGAAAACAGTATTTCCCCCAGATTTCTACAACAATTTCAATTTCAGAGAAAACATCTAAATAAATGCATTAGCTCAGAAAACAACTGCTGTTTATGAGCATAAAGTTCCTCAGAAAACAAAATACCACAGCAGTTTTAGCAGTCATGTCCCACATCAGTATGAAACGTGTGGATGTCTGTGAAATCCATCTAATTGGCCTCAGCTGCAACTGTTTCTTTTTCTCTGTGTCTGAGCCAAATGATTTAGTGTGTACAACAGCAGCTACAGTCGCTAGTTGAACTTGTGTTTCTTTCACATGTGGAAAACTGATTTGAAATTATTTTTCTAGTCTGAAAATAAGCCAGTGGTCTATAAATGGATCAAAATAATTTTTCAATTTAAAGTTTTTGTTACAAGCAGAACTGCACTGAAAAAAGACAGGAAAGTTTGGGGAAGGGAACTTTTAAATCCCAATATAGGGTGCTGCACACTGCTGCTCTCTGTTTTATACAATCATGTAAATCATCACATAATTTGTCACGTCAGGTTGTGATTATAGTTAATGAAATCTTTCCTTTAGTTCTGTAGGAAAAAAAATCTATTGCTAACTTTTAACAAATTAATAAAGATGTCAATTAAAGCTATGTTTTATGGTTTTATTGAGAACAGAAATGTCGTCCAACTAGTTCAGAGTTTTGAAATAATTCGGTAGGTAGGAACAATTTACAGGGATTTTGTGGGGAGGCATTTGAAGGCAGCAAAGGACAGAAGGGTTCTTACTTGAATTTAGTTTGTAGGAATGTCATGCACGAAGAGAATCTCTGAATCCCACAGCATCTTAAACCCAATTCCCTGGGAATACTGTATAGAATACTTAAGTGTTTCCCTACAAGGAAATTTTTTAAAAAGGAGAAGAAGTGGTAGTACAGAAGACACTGAAAGATCCCAAAGCTTTTACTCCCGGGCAAAATGAGTTTTGTTTCTTTCAGTAGTAGCATGCATTGGCTTGAATCCTACTCCACTCAGAGCATCTCAAAGAAGTAATCAGCAGCCGGCGGATTGCATTGTTCCACAAAAATCCAGCTTAAGCCATCTTCCAAAGATACTGGGGGGACGGAGGGGTCTCCCTGCCTTTAATTCCTCTTTTTCACTCACCTGCAGACATTTGATGCGGTGGGTTAGCGCGGCGGTGTTGGTGCAGCCTTTGCTGCGCGTGGCGTTGATGTAGCACTTGATGGCGTCGTGCGGCTGGTTGCAGGACTCGTACAGCGTGCCCAGGTCCATCCAGGCGGCGGCGTGGCTGTGGTCCAGCTGCACGGCGCAAATGTAGGCCTGCAGGGCGTCCATTGGCTGGTTCTGCTGCTGGTACAACACCCTGAGAGGGGCACGTGTTGCAAAGAGAAAAAAAGAAAAGGTTTAAATTGAAGAATAAAAACAAAAATGCCCTGATGCACTTTGCTACTGTACATAGAAATACACGTTTACCCTATAGAGCACCAAGTGTCTGCGCTGGCCTCCGATTTATCTATGGATTGCCGATAAGAGACAAAGGCATCCTGGACCTTGCCAATGCTAGCATAGCACCTGCAAATGCAACAGAGCGAAAAGTCATGAAGGAGCTTGACCACAGCTGAAATATTATTTAAGAGATTGCTATGGTTTCATCAAACAGTAAAAATCCAGTTCGATGCAGCGTACCTGCCAAGGAAGTACCAAGACTGTCCAGAGTTGGGGTCAGCTTCCACCGATTTCTGCAGACACTGGATGGCATAGCTGTCCCTGCTGGATTTGTCCCCCAGCTGTTCCACTGTGTGATGCATCCAGCCTGAGAAGAAGCCAAGAAGAAAAACAGACTCCATCAGAGATGTGTTTTTAATTGAAAACAATTCGTTCCACAACTACACATGGCAAAGGAGCTTACCCAGCTGCTGCAGGGTGGTGGCCTTCACCTGAGCAGGGAGGTCCTCCGTCTGCAGGAGGGTCTCGTACGCCTCCTTGGAAGCCCCGAATCTCTTCTGCAATAAGCAGATTAGGAAGTTTTCACTTGTCTTATTCAACCTTTTAGAATTAAGAACATATTAGAAAAATATGCAAGATGTGGTTAAAAGAAGCATTCTTTTAGTTTAGTGGAAGGAAAAAGTACAACAGCAAAACGGATAATTGCAGTGGTTAAAAGAAGCAATTGTAATCTATATATGCTCGAGTAAAGGCCATATAGGATCGATGATTGGACAAAAGGAAGGCAAGCAAGAAAAGTGAGCTGCTAAAAAAGCTGACTGTCCACAGAGCCTATGTACAGAAGGTTGAATGGAAGGAAAAAGTGCACAAGAAGCAGGGATAACTGCAGTTGTCAAAATATTCAGGTTGCACAAAAAGAGTTAAAAGAAAACAGTTGTCCAAAGAGCATATTCAGAGAAAGTTGAGAAGAAGAAAAAGTGCACCAGCAACATGGACAACCGGCACTCAGAGAAGATTGTCAAGCCAAATCCATTCACAAGGGTTGAACTCAGACTGGAGGCAGCACATTGAGATTGATGTCCCAAAATGCCCTGTTCTAGTGTAGTGCTTTGTTCATATTTAGTCACGCCTGCAGGTAGACATTCATGAAGGGGACAGGAACCCGGGGTGTGTGTTACACTCACACACACAGCTAAATCTGACCACACTAGCTGCAGCCTGCAGCTGCTGTTCCCAGCTCAGCGCTACTGTACCTCTCCGCTGCAACCCACATAAAGAGACAGAGACGCCACCAGCATACTGAAGAAGGCAAGACAGACTTCGCTGTTTCCGTGGCAACCCCCGATGATCGGCTAATCTTGTGCTCCCCTCCCGCGCACAAAAACCCTCCTGCCCACTCAATCCCCCCATCCATCAGCGCCTGGTTTATGATGCAAGAAAAACAGGGCTTTCCCCGGCATCGAGATACTCACTTAATACATTTCTTTTACTAATAGAAAGGTTGCTTTTTGCACAAATAAAAAAATAAATAATAAAAAAAAACCACACACATTCCTGTACCCTTGAGAGCAAGGACAACAGATGCACAAGTTACGCAAACAGACGAAAATAAGACCAAAAACTTACCTGAATCTCATACAGATGAGCAATGTGGAACTGGACTGTAAAAGGACAGAAGAAGAAGAAGAAAAGGGTTAGGCAGAAGTTAATTGAACATTCCTCCTCCTCCTCTCAGCTAGTAATCCTCATTTATCCTCTGAAGTCTTCTGAAAGTAGTGCAGCGGCGTCGGGAGAACTCGCGACGGGAACGGAGCCATGATCCTGGCGGCACCTCTCTTTGTCTGGAGCGCTGCAGTGTCTGATCTAAGCTGCCTGAGTGACTCTCAGCAGATGGAGGGGAGAGAGGGAGTTGTGGAGAGAAAGTGGGGGAAGGGGGAGGGGGATGCGTGGAGCGATCGGGGCTGCCCTTGATATTTTCTGTCAGCATGTGTGTGTGTGTGTGTGTGTGTGAGAAGAGGATGAGGAGGGGAGGACACACCGAGGCAAACAGCTACAAGGGGGGGAATCTGGGAGAAAAGGGATGCTGCCGTTGTCAAGGTAACAGGTGCTGAGGTGGAGCTGCTTTTTAAGTCATGGCTAGACTTAAACACTACAACACCTTACATAGTATATATGTAAATAAAAAATCTTGGTGGCTTACTTTCAGCTTTGGACAAAGTGCAGGGGTTGGAGTCAATCAAAGCCAGCTGAAAATGCTGCAAAAAAAAAAAACACGAAACAGTAGAAATGAGCCAAATTTTAATTAAACACACACAGACTGTTCTGGTTTCTGCGTACCTTTAGGCTCGACTCGTAGTCTGTGTTGACTTTGAACATGAGGCCCAGGCGGAGGTGGATCTCCTTGGCCCGGGAGAATCCCGGATCGATGTACAGCACCTCCTGGAATGCTTTGATCGCCCTGCAGGAGGAACCAAGACGACATGAGGAGGGAGAGGGTGACGGAGTGGGGAGCAAAATGCTGCAGTGTATCCCAGCGGAGCGCTGACTCGGCATGAATTCTAAGCGCGTTTCCTCGCCAATGGCCTCCGATGCGGGAGTCAATTCCGACCAGGCTAATACAGTTTGGGTGGAAAAGTCTCAACTTTCTCCCAAAAAACACTTCGTAGTTTAAACTTCTCCCACTCAAGTTTCTTGACGTGTACAGTTTTAATTATTGTGTCTCTAACGTAAAGCATCCGACTAGGAAGGGTTTTGAATTTGCAGAAATGCAACCAGCAGAGATGGGACTCACCACTGAAAGGCGTTATAGTGGAAGTAGACCATTCCCAGGCCGTACAGAAACGCAGCATTCTGGATAAGAGGGAGGGATTAATTGAAACACACAACTTTACCACTTCATTTACACTCAAACTAAAAAATGAAAAGTAAAAAAAAAAAAAAGAAAGAAAAGAAACAAGGTTAAAAATGGTGTCAAAAACTGCAGACGACCGGCAGGCTTTGTCACTGGTAGCTAAACACCAAAACTGTTCCACTTTGAGGTTACCTGCTAACGCTTATTACTTATTATAGTAAACAAACAAACAAAAAAAGAGGTTAATTCATTACTAGTGTTTAGCCAAACCGCAGAAGTTCATAGCCAGGTGCTCAGAATGACTGACATGAAACCTGAAACCGCATCTCACGCTGACATCTAACCCAAATGAGACCAGAAAGGCTTCCTGTGAAGGAGCGAGTGCATGTGTGGGCGGTGAGACGGGGTGGATGCGCGTGTGTGAAAATAAGTGTTACATTTTTTTTTTTATAAAAACACAAAGCCTTACCTTCCAGTACTCTGATTGTAAACTGTAGTACCTCTGGTATGCTGATAATGCTGGAACAAACAGAGACATGTGTAAGAAATGTGAAAAAATGAAAATAATAGAAAAGAAAAAGACCTATTGCTAGGCCTTGCAATTTTTTTCTTCCACTCAACTTTCCATTAAAATGCTTATAAAGAATGGATTCTTCCCCAATGACTTTTTGTGGCCATTTGCTGATAGAGCAAAACATTTGGGTTAAAACCCCGTTTTTGTTTGCTTTATGCATATTTGTTATTAACACAAAGTTACCAAATCATCAAATTTTCTCAAAATCGAAGTTTGCTATGTATTAGCCTCTATGCAATCCATTCATATAATGCAAAAGTTCACTATTTGAACTGAATTAGTGAGAATAAAGGGATACTTCTAGTCAGTGAAAAGAAGGCTCACCTTTTGGATAATCCTCCAAGAGGAGGTTGAAGTGGCCGAGCTGGCAGAAGATCTCAGGCTCCACTTTCCCCTCGGCTTTCAGGATGAGCGAGTCGTAGCAGCGGACAGCCTGGGGACGCCACGAATAAACTCACGTTAAACCTTCCTGTTGTGATTTATCTAAAAGCTGTTTTCCAATAGCATAATGCTTATAAAACACACACTTTTCACTAAAACCAATGACTTATGAGTATTTTCTAATTACATAAAAAAAAGTCACCAACTCCATTACCACAGAATAAAAGTGAGTAATAAATGTTGTGTTTACTAGAGGAAGGTTGGGATGAAATGGTGACAATGTCAAAAAGTTAAAATGACATTTTAATTTAAAATTAAATGGCTGAAATTATGAGAGAAGCTAATGAATGGTTTATATGTGGGAGTAGAAAACGCCGCCAACATTAGGGAAGTTGTGCAACAGAGAGGAAGTGAACGGAACTACACTAGATAAATAAAAGACTAAAAACTCTAAAGTTTGACTCTATATTTTATCTGGAAACAACGTTTCAAGACAAATCCTGGTCATTTCTAAATTGCAAGATGGACGATTATATTTGAAAAAAATAACTTATTTTGTTGTCTGGTTTAATTTGGAATACATTTATATTTTTCTGGACTGACCATTTCAGAAACTTTTTTTTGTTGCTTTTATTTAATAAATAATGCAGTGTTCCTTTAATAGTAGAGCACAATATGGAAGCTGCTCAGCATACTTAATCCCAGAAACATTATTGGAACATCCACAATAATGTTGTACCTCTCTAAAATTAGCCTATCCCCAAAAAACTTAATTATTGTTTAGCAGTCTTAACTGATTTTATCAGTTAAGACTTTCAGACTTGACTGATAAAATCTCCTCATGTTGGGGTACAAAAAAAAATCTGTTTGTCATTTAAAAAAATATATATAGCTAAATTTGCTGCTTGAGACGTTACAAAGGAAATCACATAAAATTGAATTCCAGGTAGGATTATATCTGAACAAAGAACATTAAATAAACTAGTTTAGTCAACTAAATCAGGTAAAAGTAAATGTTTAAAACCCAAACAGACAATTTCTCTGTGATTCAATTGAAGCCTGACGTCTTATTTCTAATAAAATCTGAAGAAAAATAAAAGTAAAGGCGAGAGAAGGTCAAACCTAAACAAGAAAAAAAAGTCTTTCCTAAGGAATGTGATAATATGTGATGTTTTGCACGGAGAGTCAAGCTAAGCCATTAGGCTTTGAATGGAAACAACCTTGGAACACAGATGGATGATTGCTTGACTTTGAAGAATAGAGAGCTGCTACTTCTGACAGAAGCTTATGTAACCAAACACATTCAGTTTCAATGGAGGCATCAGATGAAGACAGAATATAAAGAAAAAAATAAAATAAAACAGTGTGGGATAAAAGGTGAGTAAATCTGAAATACGATTATTGCTGGCAGTAAATGTAAACCGGTCTGACTTTTCAGATCTCATACAGAGTCCTGGTACCATCTGGATTCCAGTAATAAGTCTTCAACTATTGTTACAAATATTATGCAAGAGTAAATACAAGACAGACATCATTTTATAAGCTGATGTTTTCTCCCACTTTGACTTGGAGATTATACTGCAAAATATTAGTTAATGCAACAGCAACACTCTTGTGGAATACTGCAAAAACAACATTGATTAAGCCAAATTTCCTTGACACTTAACTTTACCACAGTTTTTTCTTCCACCAACCTTCCTTTAGTATCCCAGAATCCAGCACTCTGAAATGCCAACTTTGTTAAATAGGAACTATTTTTGTAGCTTGTCAGTGACTTCTGGACAACTCGAGTAACCAAGTAAAACAACCCTTTCTGAAGACAGTGTTTTAATGCAGTGAGAGCAGACATTGTGGAGAGAAAAAATAAAAACAAAACACCTGAGATATCTTTAATATGTCCCTTTCTCAGTCATATAACTGATCCAGTTCTGCCTAATAACATATGACAGCCCAGACATTTCCCTCCAAAAGACAAACTAAGAGATAAAAACAAATTGTCTCGCAGCTTACAGTTCAGCTATTAGTTACTGTGCGTTAGCATCAGTGGCAGCTAGTCACTATTGATAGTGACCCAGTTCTGTCTGCAGCATTGAACCCAGTCTTATCTGCACACAGTGCAGAGGCTCGACCTCTGCAAAGCACCAGACAGGGCCTTCAAAAACTGAAACACTGAGTGGGAGTGGAGACATAAAAAAGAAAAAACGTATAACAATCAGGTCAAGTGGTGAGTGTTTATATTCATCCACAGACTGGGTTTGGTTCAACACAAATGGACAACATGGCTTAATTGCTTTCATTTTAAAAAAATATCAGAAAGGTGACAACTGTTCGCACAACCCATTAGAAATGTTTACAATTAATAGTTTCTTTTAAATATTTTTCTTCAATGAATTTGAAAAGAAGAAAAATGTGCTGCAGGTTTTTTGACAGCATTTTTGCATCTAACGATCTAATCGTTCTAAGAGTGAAAACTGATCCTACAGTAATGAAAACATCATCAAATAAGGAATAGGGGTTTATCCGTAAGTTCATTTAACAATTATAAAAGTAAAATTTTCTGGAAAGCCCTTTTGATTCAGCATCCAAATGAATGAATAAAAGCAAACAAAGTGCTAAAATCAATGTCAGCCACGCAACTTTAAAAAGCAGACAACAACATATGCAAGCAAGACCAAGCGCAAGAGCTTTCAGGACCGTTTCTCATTCAGCTATTGTGACGACGGGATTAAAGGTGAACTGAACCAAAACCGTGCATCAATGTTTTTAAACAGAAAAATGGTTTATAGATCACTCTGTATGAAATGTAATCACTCATCTGAAATGGAGGCAAGCTGAATGTAAACATCATATGGAGAAAAGTAGGCTATAGTGCAAACCAAGCTTCCTGTAGTAATCAAACAGCCCCAAAAACCATCGCAGTGATTATAGTAGCAGATGTGTGACCACACCGGTACTATGAAGACGCAGGTGTGCTTCAGCGGTGTATTGAAGTACAACTTGCAATCAAAAATGACACCGACTACTTTGTACAACGGTTTTAATGAGCAATAAAAAAAAATCAAACTAAATTTCTAATCATTTCTGTCTGGCTTACTTTCTGGAATGCTCCAAAATGTAAATAAAAATCACACGCCTGTCAGAAAGTATTAACATTCACTGTTCATGGTCGAGTAGAGTAAATATATAGAAAGAAAGGAAAGAAAGAAGGCAAGAAAGGAGATGGGGAAGGAAAGACATAAAGAAGAGAGATAGGAGACAAGGACAGACATAAAAAGAAAGAGCAGAATCAAAGAGGAAAGAGCAATTTTTAGAGACAGTGATGCAGGTCAAGTCTGACAATACAAATACTTCTCCAGAACCAGTAAATACCCAAACTCTCTCTGCATTTTAACTAGTGGCTTTTGGATCAAATTGGAGTAATTCTAAACAAACAGCGTCATTATAATTACTCCCAAAGATCAATTTGCTTGTTTTGGCCTTACTCTACATTAACTGCTTCTTTTCTCTCGCGAGAATTGCCACACTGGTACGGCATACTTGTCCCTTTTGCTGCTTCTGTGCAGAAGAGGTAAAGGAGCGGTTCCACTTCCTAGTAGGTATCCCACACCACCTAGCGAGCGGATTCATTGAAGGCCTCCCCAAATGATCACTTGTCAACAGCTCCACCTTTTTTGACAAACTTATCATACAGTCACAAAGACTGAGTTCGTACTCGCCAGTGCGTTGTTGTATTGTGTTACGTACAGGTAGACTGGTGAAAGCACATGAATAAACTGTAAACAAAGGACCCTGACACCATCTTGGTCCACGAGTGGGACACGCATTCATGGTGCTCCAAGTCCGGGGAGGAAACCCAACTTACTGCTAGGCAGCACGTAAACGGTTCGGAGCGAAGCGTTCACATGAAATTTGTTGTAAAGCTATCGGTGTCATTCCGCCATCTTGGACAGGCAACCAGCCATTAACGTCACTTGAAACGGTCGTCAGATGGTTCCTACTTACTTTACGCAAGCACTCATCCAAACTCAGTTTATTATAAAAATGAATGTATTTTCCCCCATTAACTCAAAGCTCAACTAAAATCCCGAAGGAAGTGTTCCGACACTAGCTAACCTCAACTAAACAACGTCAATTGCTGTGGTTATATTATTCCCATCATAGTTTATTTGGGTACTGTTAAAGGGGGGCATCTACGGCATGTAGCTAAAAAAAAACCTGACATTTACTTCCGATTCAAGTTAAAGGCTTGCAGGACTGAAAACCATAACTACGCTGTGCACAAGTGCACACAGATAAGCTGCTTGGAAGGGCGGTTGCCTCCAACTAACATATGCTAACGCTAACTAACAGGGTAAATCGGAATACGAATGCTCTTGCTGGTAACACAAGCCAGCCAATAGTCACAACATGTACCCGCAGGTGCAGGGTCGCTCATCGGATGAGAGTAGCTGAGCTAACTGGCTAAAAGAGGGGCTGCGGCTAACTGGCCTTGGTTTCCTTACAGAGTGGGTCACTTGTATTCGGCCTAGCCCTCTAGATTATGAGTGAGTTTTAAAGCCCTGCACTGTGGTTTGTATTCTTAAACCAGTTCTGTGAATATGAACGCAGCTTGATAATGCAATGCATCCAGTTAGACGAGCTACCTTCATCAACAGGGCCTTCGTTCTGGCGCCATCTTCATGAAGCTTCTGAAATCCAAACAGTGAGCTGCAAAGCAAGAAGACAACATAGGCGGCTCAGTATCACTTGCAGGGCGGTTCAGGGACATTTAAAACACGCAATGGAAAAAAGCGATTCATTTTGCATGTCTGAGCATTAATGCGAGTGCGCGGAGTTGATATTCCCGACCTGTCGATCCCGGCCAGAGTCTCCCTCTCCTGGGCTGTCAGTGTCGGAAAGTCCTCCTCTGTTTCACTCGCTTTTCCCGCCGCCATTTTCTTTCCCTCATCACCAGCAGAAGAAGCCGAGCCGAGACTCCGAGCAGCAGCGCAGGCGGCGGCGGCGACGGAGACGCCGCACGACTGCATGGGACGAACGCAGTGCTCCGCCGAGTCAAAGGAAGGAAGCCGAAGACAACAAAATGATCAAAAACTTTTCCCCAGGATGATAAGATGCTGTTCCGTGTAGTAAATCCTGTCGGGGGGGCACAAAAGCGCTCTCCGGGTATCTCCTCACATTTTTCATCACAAAGTAATATTATCCCGTTGTTGCGATGCACATAACTGAGTGCAGTATCCAAGATGTGGGTATTTCACGATAAAATGCGTTTCGGCCGCGAAGATAAAGTTGTTATAATTGTGAAACCCAAGCGAACCCACGCGCCGTTCTAGCCCCGCCCTCTCTTCCCATTTCATCCAATAGTAGCGCCCATGGCCTACCATATGACTTATCTGCTATACCATTCTTTTATGGTTTAATGTAAATTTGTCCCTGAAAATCGCAAATTATTAATACAACATCTCTCTAGATAGATGTTAACAATTAAATTCTTCCTTTATTAGCATTCAATTCACAATTTGTCCTTTAAGTTTTAGCATCATCACAACAAATAAACCACTTGATTATTATCACTATTACTGTGTATATACACGTATATATATATATGGATATGGAGACGATTATTTACATTCTTTTTGTCCTTTGCAGTTATGTGCAGATATCTGGGAGGTGTGTTATGTAAATCATACATTCATTGGTTACAGTCCCTGATATTACTTTATTCAAAAAGAAAAGCTTAAATAAATTTTGCCTTTTAATATGCAATTGTTTTAATATGTATTTTCATTCATGCCGTTATAACTACTTATTATTTCATTTATAAAGTTCAGAACAAAGAAAGAATGCAGTATGCATATAATTTCCTAAACCACTGTAAGTAAATAAATGAAAAGACAACTATTATGGCAAGCCGTTTTAACATTAATTCGGTTTTACCGCCCTCACATTCCAGATATCTCAAATTGTTTTGTCGGAAACGAATAAACAGGAAATTATTTGCATATTTCAGAAGCAGTCTAATAGTTCATGAGGTTTTGCGTTCTCCGCATATCCAACATTGCTGAGCTCTTTCTACGTTGTGGACTTTACTGACAATTTTGTGCAGGAAACATACAACTCTGCAGGCAACTGTTTGGACAGCATAAAGGGGCTTCCACGCAATTCTTAATTCAGATATCTAAAATTGCAATCTTGACTAGTCGTAATTAAGTTCAAGATATCTTAAATTGTAATTACGGATATGTGTGCCGTCAAATGACAGAACCAGTGAGGTAATTTGAAATATCTTGTAAGACATTTTGACTCGTCAAAATGTAATTGAAGATATCTTGAATTATTATTTTCACTAGTCAGAATGTAAATGCAGAGATCTTAAATTACCATTCCGGATAGTCAAAATGTAATTTTGTCTAGTCAAGGCTACATATTCTAGAATGTAATAATAGTCAGACGAAACCGAAGTTATGTTAAAACGGCTTGCCATACAGCGTTTTTTCTTCTTCTTTTTTAACGCGTGACGTAGAAAGCCATCATGATGCGGGCGTGGCTTAGAATTGTCAACATCCCGGTGACATAACTAGTATCTCCAAAATGGCGTCGGGGGACCACAGAGAAGGTTAGCCACTGTTCTTGTTGGGATTACTGTCAGTTCTAAAATATTATTTGATTTTTTTTTTTATATAAAACCTAATGTTGGAAATGGAATATATCTTTCAAACACAGTAAAAACAAATCCGTGTCACACCGCGAGCTATTCGCTATATACCTAGCTAATATTAGCTTTGTAACTCATAATAGAAACATTTATGAACCGATCACTTGAGCTTAGGGCCAATTACAGCCTAAAATGTACATTTCATGTGGTTAACAACACAGCAGGACAGGACGACCCAGAGAGCGAAGACGAGGTCTATGAGGTGGTGGACCTCACAGAGTACGCCCGGAGGCACCAGTGGTGGAGCCGGGTGTTCGGGAACAACTCCGGCCCGATTGCTGAGAAATATTCCGTGGCCACCCAGATCATGATGGGAGGGGTGACTGGCTGGTAAGGACTGTGGATCGACTAAAATAGAATCTCAATGCAGTTATTTCCCATCAATTAAACGACTGAGTCGACGATAATAATATCTGTTTAAATGTTCTGAATTATATACAATGCCTTGCAAAAGTTCTACCAATTGATGTTAATATTTATCCAGATTACATCAAAAACAAAAAAATCTAAGTCAATTTCATACGATAGACGAACAAAAAGCAGGATCCAATCTTAAATTTTCGGTATTTAAAACTAGCCTCTGTAACTTGTTACAAGTCAGTAAAATACAGTTTGTACTAAACGCAAGATTTGAGCTGCTTGATGTTGGTCTATTACATCAAATCCTAATAAAATCCAAACTTATCGTCACATGACAAAATATGGAGACGTTCAAAGAAAATGACTGCTTCTGCAAAGGGCTGTATTTTGGCTTTTGCTGTTTGAGAACCAATCCTCCCTCTCTTATCAACCTGTCCAGGTGTGCTGGGTATGTTTTCCAAAGAGTCGGGAAGATAGCGGCAACTGCCATTGGTGGAGGATTCCTTCTTTTACAGGTAAACGCATGCAAGCAATGAGTTTATGCTGTCCCTCACTTAAAAAAAAAATTTAAAAAAATTGCGACATCATTTGGAATACTTCATTGAAAGGTGAAGAGGCCAGCTGCACAGCATGCTGCTCGACTGCTTACCAGCAGAAAGAGCAGCTTTGTGTGTGCTGGCTCTGGGTGGACACAAGCCATCTGGGTGCATACACAGCATTGCATTTATATCGGTTCTTTTGTTTTTTTTTGTCTGTTGAAGCAATCTGTTATATTTCACATTGAGATTAACCTCTGGTTATGATTTATTCCTCTTGCAGATTGCTAACCACAGTGGTTACGTACAGGTGGACTGGAAAAAGGTGGAGAAGGATGTAAACAAAGCAAAAAAGCACCTGAAGAAGAAAGCAAACAAAGCAGCCCCTGAAATAAACACATTCATTGAGGAGGTAAAGGTACCTGGAACAAAGCTTGCTCTTTTTTTAACCCTTTTTTAATTAAATTTTCCTGAGGTTATTTCTAAGTTTGTCATTAAAATAAGAATTAAATGTGGTGTTGATCTGAACAAAACAGTGCCCTCTAGTGTTAGCTTAGAACAGCTACATCAAAATGTTTCCTGATTCAGGAAGTTTTGTTTTTTGCCTCATTCTTCTGCAGGCCACAGATTTTATAAAGAGGAACATCGTCCTGTCCAGCGGGTTTGTTGGCGGCTTCTTTTTGGGACTGGCATCCTAAAACTGCAGCTCACACATTACCCTCCCACCTACTGTAAATCTCATCACTACGTTTCTCTCCATAGTTTACCTCTTTGCCCCATGCGTCTCCTGATTTGTCACATAATTAAGCGAGAGCAGGGGTTCTGTTAAATATGTAAGCATGATCTGTTGTAACAGTGGCATTCCTGCTTAAGCCAAGTGTTTTTTTTCTTTTACATTCTGAAATTGACCGCTGCGGGTATCACTGTAAATATTTAAATTCTCATCAGAACTGTACATATTTCATACATTAGTAGTGGCCAAACTCTCAACTAATCCCAAGAATTCCTTTTTTATGTTGCTGGAATATTAGAAAAGTTCCTTTTTTTTTCTTTAAAGAATTGTGCATTTTCGCACCACACGGCACGATCAAAATGCTTTTTAAATGGCTGGATGGTCATCAGCTGAACTGCGATTATGACCATACTGCAGATCAAAAGCAGTCTGATTCCTCAAAAGCAGCAGCTTTGACTCATAAGCCTCTTGTTGTAGCGGTTGAGTCCCTTAGCGTCTGTGTAGGAATAACAGCGTTGTTACATTATTTATACCAGTCAAACTCTAATCTTAAGTTGCTTGAATTTTATTTTTGCCTTTTTTGTATAAGTGCAATAAGCTATATCATTATTTGTTCTTGGAGATGTTGCTAAATCTTCCAAATGGTGTTTTTGCTGTTTTGTTTATATTTGACATGATTTTTGATAACCCTGTTTGCATTTCATTTGTGTCTTTTTGGAATAAATATGCTTGAATTTGTTGAAATACGCAGTTTCCTTAAAGTTGGCTGTTTGATCAGGATATTTACATATGCCTCCCATTGGAAATATTTGATTAATAGAAAAAAAATCATTTCAAAGTTCATCATCACACAACTATTATGACCTATAGAAAATACATTAAAATATCAAACAACACATGGCTCCTTTTCAGAGAAAGTTAACTTCTAGTCACAAGTTAAACTCAGCATGAATGCATTTTATTTTAGATTTTTAAGTAATTTTAACATATTAAAATTTATTTTAGTGTGTTATTTTAGAATACATGGACACAAACAGATGGAGAAACAAATGGGAGGATGGATGGACAAGATGAAGTGATGATTAAAAAAAACAGATTGAAATCTGAACACAAGGAATAAAGTTTGAAAATGCCAACTTTTTGATACACTTATTTTTCTAAACATGTCAAGACTATACATTTCACATTCTGTACAAAATGAAATGAAAAAAAAAAATAATTTTTTCTTTTATTCATGTCAAGTCACATATAAAGTAGAATACACGGTGTATTTACAAAAAGACGTGAAACTGAGGAAGATGTGATCAATAAGGTTCAGCATCACTCGTCATAATTGTGAGCAAACTTAATTTCTCTGAAGGTGTGAGTCCCAAAAAAAAAAAAAAAGAATGTATGGTTTCACTAAAGCAGAAACAAAAAACTAAAAACTCAAACACAAACCTGTAGTCTGTTTTTTCCTGATGGACGCAGTGTCAGCTAGATGGGCATTTTCAGGAGGGCACATTCGGTGAGCAGGCTGAAGATGCTGATTAGATATCTGCTACTGGAAATCTGAAATAAAAGAAAAAAGAAAACATTTGCTTCAAATAGTGTAGCGCTTGTACATTGCAAGTCAGTTTGTCTAAAATTCAGCATCACCTCTAATAGGTCAATACAGTGGCGAAAAATATGTACTGAACATGTCAACATTTTTCCTATCATGAATTAAATAGAGGTACTGATGTGACATTTTCACAAGGTGAAACGAGTCAAGTAATTGAGAACAAATGCAAATTAAATTATGTATAATAAAGGGAAAACATATTCCATTAATTAGCTGAGAAATGGGAGAAAAAGCCAAGAAACCAGCTGAAATCTATCATCCCCAAAAAATGGAAGTTTTAAAGAAAGAAGTCAAGATATTAAATCTTCATGGCCTATATATACAACATGTCAGTGCAGTACCTTTATCTTGCCGTTGAGTTTGGCTGATCCCAGGGCAGAGGAAACTTGATGGAGTTCTCCAGCTGAAAGGTCCACCCTGAAGTGTCTGTAAAAGTGGCTTATGAGTCCCTGCATGAACCTCGACACCTCCGAGAAGTCGATACACACTTCATCCTCCGCCTCCCTGCTCTTCTCCGCTGAACTCTCTCTCGTGCTTCTCCACAGGTTCAGCACGTTGTCAGAGTCGACCGTGTAAGTCACCTGTAGCGGTGGCACGACTGGGAGAGTCCAAATCATTTTCAAGTGCTGGATGTTGGTTTCCATGTGGCAGTTGGTCCATAAGGCAGCAAGCCACTGCAGAGTGGTTTGGTTGATGTCCAGAGGACCAAAGCAGCAGTCAAAGGTCCTCTGTAACCAAGATTTAACCAAAGAGGACAGGGCCTCGGCCCCTTTGCTGCAAAAAAGAGGTAGGCAGGTAAAATCCTTTGGAAGCGACTGAAGGTATTCAGGGTTACCGTTGATGCAGGACAACCACCCACACCAAACCGTCTTTGGTGGATCTTCCTGCCTTGCAAACATTGGCTTTGACTGTACCTTTAAAAGAAAGAGACAAGATGACGAAACGCAACGAAAGCGACTGGAAAACCCTCCACGTCCAAGTCCTGTCACTACCTGGATGAGGACAGTCTCAGGGTCATCGTTGGTCTCTGCAAGCCCCTGCAGCACGGAAAACGAGACTTTGAAGGCGTTCTGCAGTCCCCCCACCTCCACCGCCAAGCCCTGCTGCTTCTCTGCAGCAATGAATGCAGCGAGCTGCCGGGAATAGCTCTTCAGCTGGGTGTGTCTGAACTGGTAGAGAGGAGTGACGTAAGACAGCTGCCACTCTGTTTTCACCAGCAGCGCCAGGTGCTCTGGATTCACTTTTTCCTATGAAATCAAGAAAATATGGTCATCATTCCATGACTTTTGAAACAAACAGAGCCATCCAACAAAGTGAAAGCCAGATGCAACTCACAGTGATGTTTTGGGACCTTGGAGCTTTCCTGCTGGTGTTCATTCTTCGTGCAGTCAGTGCCGGCGTCAGGCCGAGCCCAGAAGCGACGCCGAAGCAGGTGCGGATTGACCGCCGGTAGCTCTGACTTTTGCTTCTCCTCTTTACAACACCACTGTGAGGAGTCCTCCCTGCACTGAAGAGCAAAAACAGATGCAGGAAATCACACTTTTTTCAAAGAACATACTTTACAGACAGATGAAACAACTCGCTTATTCATATTGTGAGTTGTAAGATGTTCTTTGTGCACACCTGAAGTCAACAAGCTTCTGGCTTAATTCTGACAACTGCTCTTGGCAGATTAGGTAGATCATAGATCATACTGTGTGGGGTGGGGGGGCGAAACAAATAAAATGAATGCAATCAAGACAATTTACTAGCTTTCAAGCCTCGTTCACTAAATGTAAGGTCATTCCACCCTCAGAGTAAGTGTGATTACTTTGCCTCTGTACCATTTGTCATTCCCAACTGATAAAAGGCCTAGTAGTATATTGAAATTCTACATTTTAATAAATGTTTGCATTACTTTGCATTTCGCTAAAATCTATAATTTTAATGATTATAACTGCCCTTTAACAGTACATTTTAATTTGATGCAATGCCACAGCACAAAAATTTGAGTGTCTACTTTAGAGTGGATGTAATTATATGGTTTAACTACATATATATACCCTATGTTATTTCGACTTTTTTAGAGTTTGAGAAAGCTACAATAAATTCTAACTTACGCACAAATTGCATAAAAAAATGCTCATGTTGACAGCTAATATATATATACAGTGAATAGATTGAAACGTCTGACAAAAACTGGTGTAGAAGTGGTAGAAGTCATAGGGCTTCCGTAGTCTTGTCGGAAAATTGTATTATAAATATTGGCGGAAGAAAAGTCTATGTTAAAATGATTTTAGTATGTCACCCTAAGCAAATGAAAGCGAGAATAAAGTGATGTGAAAACTCAATCCGTTATCGTACTCTGTTGGATTTAAATCATAAAGTCAAAGAGATTAATAAAAGACACCCAAAACATTCCAAAGAGCACCTCACGCAAAATAAGTGGTGCGCTATTAAGCTAGCTAGATGGCCCCTGTGGAAGGAGTCCCACAGAGAAAGCTGACAAAAACAACAGGGGTAATGTCGTTTGCTAAATTAGCACCACCAGTAAAAAGTTCAGAGATTATTGAAAAACTGTACCTTTCACGAGACCCCTCCATGCTCCGTTTACCGACGAAAGCTCAAAGGAAAATAACAAACAGTAACAAAAACCGGAAACTAATCTTCTTCTTCTTCTTTTTTTTCTATGGCGGTTGGGAAGCAAAGTATTGATCTAGACCGGAAACTAATTTTGAACAACGCGCGGTCTTTTTCTTCTTCTAGCATTCCAGCGGTTCGCGTTCAGGTTACCGGTGCATTACTGCCATCTACTGCTCACTTGGTACGACTACATTTGCAATTCCATAAAAAATCACGACTTTTTTAACTTCTTATTTTGTCACATTACAATAAAAGTAGGTCGAATAGAAAACAAGCAGGATGGATTAAAGTAAGGGCAAAATATTTTTAAACTAAATAAAAATAAAAAGTAAGCCGCCCAAAAAACTAAATCCTAAATAAAACCAAAATAGTTGACCAAAAATATCATCTGCTTCCTGCAAGAAAAACACTAAATGTCGGGGTACTGGTGCTTGTATTCCTTTAAGTTTATTTTAATCTAGGGGCTCTCCATCTTTGCGCCTGTATGTGAATTGAAGTGTGTGCATATTTTATAGCTCCCTTTCACATGAAACCATGTTACCATAGAAACAGGGCTCTTTTCTCTTTTTTTTCCTATGCCTGTTCTCATTCTTCATCTTCTTTACACTTTATTTAGATTTTTATCCATCTGCTTTGGCTGTACTTATTGTTTCTAGTCCCACATGTGCACTGTTCATGTGTTTGTGTATTTCTATGCTTTCTGGCTGACTGAGCATTGAATGGGGGGATATTGAGCAGCAGACAGCATGATGACCACATCAACAGCCAATCAAATGGTTTGTACGAGCTGGTGGGTTCAACCAATGGAGGAAGCCTGAGGAGGATGTGTGAGGAGGGATGCAGTACTATGGAAACTGCAGAACATGCTTCAAATACACAGCACCATCTAGTGGCAAGTTATTTCCTTGTTCATTCCCATCTGTGTCTCTCAAAACAGTAAAGAGCGAGGCAAACCAAGCTGTTTTGATTATCCCCAGTACTTTTAGAAAATATCTTGCGGACTTAAGATACAAATTTACTTCATGGACGTAAAACTAAAAACACTTACACAGTTAAGTCATGTTTATTTTGTATAGCCATTTCAGCAACAAGGCAGTTGAAAGTGCTTTAAATGATATAAAAAAAAAACATAATCAATTATCAATTATGAAACAAGCAATAAACATTTAAGTTTGTCAAATGCCATAATCAAAAATGGCATTTGATAATTATAAAACAAAAGAAGTTTACTCTTTTTTTTAACTTCAGACAGTGAGGGAAAAAAGGTGCATGTCTTTTTATCAGTGTATGTACACTTCTGGTTTCATCTACATGTGTATGCTAATTGCAGCATTTTTTTTCCTTAATTGCAGAGACTTGCTGTAGAAACGCGAGGTTTCACAGAGGCATCCGTGACTGATTGCTGATTGGACCCTAGTATTGGAAACCTTCGTTTTGAGGCATGTCCGTGATGACCCATGGGAATTTGGGAATCACTGACATTTCTGCTTTACCTCATTTTTGTTGAAGTGCAGACAATATCCGTTTAATTATTCAGCAAGTAGCCATAATGTGTGGAAATGGCTATGATTGACAGAAAATATAATTACGAGCGTAAGACGGAGTCTGTTAAAATGATGGTGATAAGAAGGGGAAAGGCTGACGTAAGGTGATGAGATTTTGCTGGTTGACGCCTGCGCGGGATACACCGACTAGAACCATTGGAGAGATTAGCAAGAAACTGAGAATGTAGTGCGCCACAACAGGACGCCATATTGGCTCAAGGTAGGCTAAAAAAACGTGTGTGGGCTTTTTTTTCCCTTCGTGGCCATTTTGGCTCTGGAAAGACCACTTGTCTGGTCGACAGAGGGAGGAGTCTGGCATTTCTGGAAGTCGGAAAAAAAACAACCAGGCAAAGCCAGTCAGCATCTTAGGAAGAGTAAAACCCGAGAGCAACGAGTGGGTTTTTTCACGGTGCAATTTTAATATTCTCCAGCACAAGCGATCTATGCAACAGAGGAGGCTGTGGACATGGTCGCGAAGGGCTTTAATTTGGGCTCGGGAAGCTGAAGCACACTGCAGCCGGAGCTCATAGCGTTTTTTCGGTGGGGATAAGCCATCTGTACACCAACCGGTGATTCTGTCGACTGCTAGCTCGCGTTATCCTAGCTTGCTAACCCTTCTCGAGAGTCCCGTTAGCTTGCGGCGAAAGGCAGCATCTTGGGTCGGAGCACGGGACGTGTCTGTGGATGCAGCTGCGGGTGCAATAATATCCGCCAGTGGAGTACACGCCCGAGGCAATGCTAAAAGAGGTGTTTTTCGTCCAACGAGCGAGGAAATCTCCACGCCCTGGGGTCTCGTCTGTGGTTACGGCTTAGCCAGCCCACCAGGAGCGGAGCTCAGGAGAAGGTGGGGCCGAAGACTGACAGCCTGGGTCGCCAGCTAAATGCGGCTAACCGGCTAATTCGGTTTATTTTAGTAGCCATTTGTATTCTCGTTTATTTTTGTTTTTTAGGGGTTTGAGTTAGCAGCTGCGTGTATTCCCGGCACAGCAGTAACATCACTTGACAAAGAAATTAAGCTGACATTGATTACTTCCAAACCCCGGTGGGTGGGATTTCTTCTGGAGAGCATCCCAGCTTACCTAGATGACCATGGCGGACGACGACGTGCTGTTCGAGGATGTGTACGAGCTTTGCGAGGTGATCGGCAAGTGAGTATTTTCATGTTCAGGTAGACTGCAGACACAATCACACGTTCACCACATCTGTATCTGTTTGAAACATGCTTATGTCATGGCGCACAGGCGGAAGAAGCGAAAGGTTAATTGGACGAGTGAGGTTGGGTTTATACCGTCTTCATTGGGTTTAAAGCTACCACATTTGGGTGTATTTTCCTTGCCATTAATAGACAAGCTGACTGTAAAAACGCATATGAGAAGCACAAATTTAAAGTTTGTGTAAAGCACACATAAAAACTTTGTAATTCTGCTTTATGCATATTTGGGGTTAATGACATCACAAAAGGCACATACTTTAGAATAAGAGAGTGAGAGTGTGCTTCTACTAAGCCTTGTGTAATTTTTTTTTACGATATTCTGCTTGGATCAGCATAAATTATTTGCTAATACAGTGGCACTGCATACAGTTTGAGTTTCAACTACTTTAGCTTACCCAAGCAACTTTTCCCCCCCATTTTCCTGATTGTGTTGACCATATGCTTTTTTTTATATAAAAGTTTGTCTCAAAATGATAGCAACTCTTTCTTTTGTTGCAAAATATGAGCTGCAAGAGACTAGTATTTTGATTCGCAAAAATTCCTGCTTGTTTTACAGTTGTTCAAAGTGGGTTTGATTGATTTTACGGGAAAGTCTGTCTAGTAGTTTAAAGATGAATGCACACACAAAGGCCAAGGGGTGAATAATGTTCCATGCAGGAAGAGGAGTTTACAAGCCTAAATCATTAGTCTGACAAGATCTTGACTTGCTGGTTCATCCTGTGCAGTATGGGTTCTACTATTTTGCTTGTACTTTTGCCATTTATTGCTTTTATTGAGGTACACGCACGTTTTTCTTTTTGTAAGTTTACGCATGAAGTGCAACTAAAAGATTATCTTTTTAAGTTTTCTGAGCTCAGAGCAGCCTTTTTGTGCATTTCTCCACACAGTTTTGAATAACATTGAACAGACAAGTCATTAAATTAGCAGTTTTCTGTCTGTATAGCAAGTAAAGTAATATGAAACTGTCTCTCCTCTAGTTGCTGCTCACTGCTGGCCAGATGGCTGAAAGAAGGCAGCTATGCTTTCCCTCTCACTTACATGAAATATTTATTTTTCTGCTTTAAATATTTCCAGCATCTCTGCAGGCAGAACCCAAGAAGGTTGTAAATAGTAGTGACTGATTAATCTTCTATTATTAGCTTGCTATACTTGACACTTGCTAAATTATTCGGTGCACTAAGCACTGGAAAAGTACCTCTAAATTTAGTTTATAAAATAGCAAATAATTGCAACGCTAAAAATATTGTAATATGTTTAAGGAGTAAATGTTTTAAATTAAAACAAGACACTCAATCATGTTCTACATTTTGTCCTAAAGTTTGATTAACCTATTTTGAAATTATGTTTTTGTTTTTTTTTCTCATAGTGATCTAAGCTGCCTTCTACTGCTGGAGTCCTGCAACTTTTACATGTCTCTCTGCTTCAGCTCACCTGGCTCCAATATTAGCTCTGTAGAGGTTGACTGCATGCTAGTGAGGCAGTTTTGCCGTTTAATTCAAGTGTGGGACAAGGGACACATCTAAAGGATGCGGGTCTCTGGCCCTCTAGGAATGCAGTTTGTATCCACTGACGTAGAGATATCAAGTTTCGCTTTAAAGTTCTGTCCGTAGATTTTTACAGCCTAAAAATTGCATCATTCTTTTGTTTTAGTTTTTTTCCCACAGAAGAGAAACCAAAATCTCATTAGTCCAAGTTTGAAATTGATTTCAAGCGTTTTATGCAAGGAAAAATATTAGCTTTTTCCAGCTTTATTCTTGATGACTAATTGCTGAATATGTCCAGAACTATCCTGTTTTTGCAGGTCAAAGAGTGTGTAAAAATATCTGAAATAAATTGACAATAAATATTTTTATTTATGGTTGAATAAGGGTAAACTATGGATTGAGAACGTTTATTGTCGAGGCTAAATAACTAGAACTTCCAGGACTCTTTTATTGATAATGTGGCGCAAGAGGAGATGAGCCGCTACGTTTCTGGGTCATTTGAGGAGATAATAACCTCTGCATTTGGTGTACCAAATCAGAACTTTATACTGCACTATATAAAACCACAAACTGCATCACATTATTGTTTTTTGTCTACAGGGGTAAGGGAATGAGCTTATTATTTCTGACAAGCGGCTAAAAACCTTTAACTTTCTCCTCAAGTTCCAACAGTCCTAATCTCAAAATTAGAATAAAACAGGAGAAATATCAATCTCATTTCTTCTTCTGAAGGACAGATGGCAGCCTTGCTTTTAAGAGCAATGTGACAAACACATTGCTCTTAGAATCCTAAACAAAAGAATGGTGGGATTTTTTTTTTTTTTAAAGACGCAACTTAATTTAGAGATTTTAGCATTGGATTCGTCAGCAGAAAGGAGGAACAGGGATGAAGGCATCCTTTAATAAAAGAGGCTAAGGGTACTGAAACTGGAAATGAATGTTTTTGTTCTGTTTCCTCTTGCGAGCATCAGGGATCCAGAAACTTCTCGCTCTAGATTTGAGGGCCATGAAAAGGTTATCAAAAGGACAAACTTGCACTTTTCTGTACTGGATCCAAAGACTTGATCTTATCTTGGTAGAAAGTTTGAAATTAGTCCAACGAGTCTCATCACTTTTATTAAATGCTAACCAGGGATGGGACAAACAGTTGTGTTTATAATCAGTTATTCTATCAATTAATTGATTAATCAAAAACAGCACATCTTAGAGATTTTTTAAATTAAAAGATGCATATAAGCATATAACTCAATTCCATTTTAAATAAGAACATTTTATTGCCTGAAATGCAATAACGCAGGATTTCTTGTGTGTGCCTTTATTTTTTACAGAATTTGAACTAAGTGAGGAGGAGTTCAGGTAGAACATATTTTTACAAATAACTTAAAAAAAATTGAAATCCAAATGTGTGTGTGTGTGTGTGTGTGTGTGTGTATATATATATATATATATATATATATATATATATATATATATATGTGTGTGTGTGTGTATTTTTATAGTGCTTTGACTTCATTACTGTATGTTATTATTTCAGCAAATTGCCTTTTTTCTGGGTCTGAAGCTCCAATTACTTTTTAATCAGTAACTAAATTAGTTGACAATTATTTAGATAATCGATTAATCGTTTCAGTTTTAATGCTAAGATTTCTAAATCCTGGCAGTAGAGACAATATTTCATGGCAACACGTTCTGGCACTGCTAATCCAGCTCAGCTGCTTTTGCCACAATCAGTCCAGAACAATCAGTAGAGGAAGAGGCTATGTCCTCATCTGAGGGGCATTTGAAGCTTTGGCTAGAAAAAGTGAAATGTCAGATTAACGTCAAAGAAAAGAGCAGAGGATCCCTCTTATCCACTCAGTTCTCCTTTGGTGGATCAAGTGTGTTGAGCCCACAGAGTCTCAGGATGTGTTCTGGCTAGGAGGAGGGATCACTTTTCCTCAGCAGAAGTGGGGGGAGCTGAGGGAGATCAATGAAGACAAGTGGAGCTGGGAATGTGATGGCCCCGAGGCTACGGATATAAATAATGCTGGGAGACACTGCAGCACTCCGCCTCGTTTTTATCTCAAGTTTTATTGACGCCGCCTATAGGTGGACGGCAGGCGGAAAACATTTAAAATGGAGTGAAATCTCCCAGTATTGGCATCTCGTTTTGTCGAACTAGATTCTCAATTCCAAGACTCATCAACTATAGGTTAGGGCTGAAACAATCAGATTAATTGCGATTAATCAATTTACTAAAATAATAATCAACTAATTTGATACTTTTTTTGTCCACTAAACAGATTTAAAAAAAGTACATTTGCTCAAAGAAGAAAATACTCTTGAGAACTTCTCTTAATGTTAATCAACAATACAGAAATTTATCAAGGAATCTATAAATGTTCAAGAATTCACTAAAGGAATACTTTATTATTGCATTTTAGTCAATAAACTTGTTTCCTTATTTAAAAATGGAATTGAATTATTTGGTTATTTGCATCTTTTATTTCTAATATTGTATTTAACAAAGAATCTGCAGAATGTGGCAATTTTTAAAAATACAATTAATCGTTAAAATAATTGATGAGTGAAACAAGCAAAAGTTGCAGCCCGACTGTAAATGAGATTAGGAATACAATATTCACCACATGCTTATTTTGAGTGTTCAGCTCCAGTGTTTGAAAGGCTTTGGGGTAATTTAATCAGTTTTGTCTATAATGATTGTATTTGAATTGGGCTTTGCTCGTTGAGAAGCACTATTAGTCTTTATTTCCGCCCTGCGGCGCTCGTTACTGCCAACAGTATTACGCTGTGTGACTCAATCCAACCCAATGAAGTGATCAGTCCCCTGGCTTATTGTGAGCTGGATGATGATAATAAAGTTTCTTGTGAATATTCTAGACCCTTAAAATCTCATTGTCTTGTAATTGGAGCAGCAGTGGCATTTCCTCATCAAAAGCTACTTATTTTTTATTTTTGGGTTAAGAGAAAGTCCAAGTAGTAAAGTTGGGGAGGCGTCCCTTTCCCATTTGGCCGTGCAGACGCCTCCGTCTGCCGAGGCGTGCACAGCTGCAATTCCTGCTTGGATCAATAAAGGATCGCATTACTGTCTGGATCTGTGGCCTTCCACTTTGCAGGGGAACAAAGCAACACAAACCCTTCTGCTTAAGCAAATAAAACAGGTTCTGCTCTTTCTTCAGCTTGAAATACTTGAATATGAACACTTTAATAGAGATGACGTATTCAATGATTTGGACAGTTATTTGCAAGGGGCAGCCCTTGATGCAAATTCTGAAACATCTATCAGCTGCTTAGACTGGAGCTTTTAAAAAGTGTTGCTTTTAAAAAGTTATAAATATCCCCTCAAATTTTCCAAACTGGGTTTTAAATTACATTTTAAAACCTTGTTTTTTTATTTTACTTTTTCCCTTCAAATTGATTTGAGAGTTGAATTGCTTTTGTTTGTTTGTGTTGTATGAGTTGAAGCTTTGACTGAGAAATGTACATTTCTTACTAAAGGAATGAAACCCAAGAAGGAGAAGCAATAAGGAATGTCAGTATTCAGCCTGTAGCTGTGCCATCACTTTCTACATCGTGTAGGAAGGTGCTGAAGTTGGTGAACCAAGGTGTGAAGATACTTGAGTCACAAAAACTGCTAAGTTAAGATGACAAAGTTGATGGCTAAATCAAGGTATTGTTTATCAGCATTATTTTTAAAAGCAGGTTTTGCTGCCGTTTATTCAGTTTTTTTTTTTCTTTTAAGTTGGGATTAAATAAGAAAATTATTTGGATTTAATACCATTTTCCCCCCATGATGAAGCAGACAAGTGAGGCAATCCAAGCAGTGCGCCGCCACCTCAGCCTGATGTTTGCCGACTGCTGCCGTCGGGGGATGTGGGTGTTTAGTGTGAGCCCACCGAGTGCAGCTGCAGTGATGTCAGTAGCGGCATGTGCTCCTCCACCCCGCCGCCTCTTTCCCCAAACACACGCTTCCCAGGCTCATTTCTGCACACGTCTGTGCTTCCATCTTTGCGAGGACACTTGGCTTCATGACTCTGAGGCTCTGGTGATTGGATAATTTATTTATTCCAGATGACGTGATGAGAAATCCCGCTTTATTTATCGGCTTAAATGGGCGTTTAAATCAACCCAGGTTTGAAATGAAGTTTTGATTTATGGCCCGTCTGGAGAGAAGAGGTGGCTGCAGGAGAAGCTGACGGGTTCGTCCTCCATTGTGGTTATAGTGTTTATTAATATGCTGACGGGGTTTCCTGTGTGGTCTGGGACAATTATGGGGCTTTTACTTCAGGATGGAAAAAGAAAATTATTAGTATTCACTATTCCAGTGTCTAAATATTTGGTTTTTCCAACTCTTTTCTTTCTCAACTTATTTCCTTCCTCATTTCCTCTTTGTTTCTACCTCGTTTCCTTCCCTTCCTCTCTTCTTGTTTCCTTTTCTATCTTATTTTGTCTTTGTGTCATTCCTTCCTTACTTATTTAATTTTGTCCATCCTCCCTTGCCTCTGTTTTTCCTTCCTTCTTTCCTTCTATCAGTCCTTGTGACCTTCCCTCCATCTGTCTTTCTTTGTGTCCTTCCTAGCTTCTTTAGCTCTCTTTCCCTGTCTCCTATGCTTTCATCCTTCCATGTGTCCTTTTTTTTGCTTCTCTTTTTCTATATCTTCCTTCCTCATCTTTTTTTCTCCTATTTCTCTGTGTGCCCTTCTTTCCAGCCTTTTTTCATCTCCTTTATTTCTTTTTTTCTTTCTTTCTTTCTCACTCCCTGGTCTTTATTACCTTTTTTGTGGTACTATTTGTTTTCTTTTTTTCCATCTGTGAGTTTCTGTTATGAGAACTTTATCTCTCAATGTGCAAACATCATTAGCAGGATCAGATCCTGAGTTTACTGAAAACATTGTTTATTTTCAGATACATTTTCAGACGCAAATGTTGAAGCTACGAGACGTTTTATGTTTACAACATAAAAAGCTTCTTAGACAAGTTAATCTCCTGTTGGAGCAGGAAGTTAAGGCTGTGCTGTGTTTGGGAATAAATGTGTTTTGTTGTAAACCTGGTTTGGAATCCCTCATGCACCCTCCTCCCCGTCAAACGCCTCCCAGCACTTTAATAATAACGGGTAAACACAGCTGCTGCAGCACATAAACCCAGGAGGGCAAAGGTCAGGAGGAGGTCGGGTTCTCCTCGGGATTCCTGCTGACTTTGAGGGAAACCACGTTGTTTTCCAGACGAACGTCCAGATGCCAGTGCTTGTTTTGGTGGGTCGGTCATCGTAGCAGATGTGAGGAAATCCACTGTTGCTCACACACAGGTTTTCTCACACACATCCCTTCTTTTAGGTTTCAGCTCAGAAATGTTGTAATGTTTTTGTTTCTTTTAAGAAATATGTATCAAAAAAGTAAAATCTGTTTTGAATAAAGTCAAATACTACTTTGCATTCCTCATCGTCTGATATTCTGTTTAGACTCTATTTACCACTTCCACTGATATGAGCAGGCGTTTGGTGCTGGGAGAAAATTAATTTCTAAAGAAATGAATTAGAGTAGTTTGAAATCTGCTCGTTTTAGTTTAATTGCTGCTTGGTTACATAGTGAGAAGTTAATGACTGAATCTCTTGACGGTTTGTCTCTGATCTGCTGCTGGCAGAAAGGCGTTGTCCTCCGTTTAACTCTAAAACACTCCAGCTGAAGGACGCATTTTCCCCCTGAGCGTTCTGATAAATTGTCCAGTAATGTTGTTTTAAGATCATTTTCAATCATAATGACAAAATAATGTAAGTTATTTTTCAAAGACCAACAAACTTTAACCTTGCAAAGAAGACATCATACTTGAACAGGACGACATTCTAAATACCTAAAACACGACAAATAAAATGGGTCAAGTCTCCATTAAAAAAAAACACATCAGAATGGAAATGATGGATTTCATTTTAACTTATGTTAGTAATTATTTATTGTAACAGGCTGTTGAAATAAGCAAAGCTGTGGTTATCCCTGCTGCTTTTGCACTCCACACTTTTTCCTTCCACTAAACTTTCCATGTATATTTTGATTTATACATGGATTTAGTTTCTATCATGGGATGCTCTTTAGGGTTCTTATAAATATTTAGGATGAATGACAACAGAATTATGCGTATAAAATATTAATGTTTATTATAATGACAGGAACATTTTTATACACTGAAGTAATGTTTTGTTTTTGTTCCCCACCAGTACAATCTGCCATTGTAGCATACAACAGATGACTAGTGGTGCCAAACCAAAGACCTGATAAACGTCGTGGTTGAAATCAGAACTTGAATGATTTCTTTGATGAATCTTTTGGGGAAGTATTACCGTTTCAACTGGTAATGAAGCTGATCTGGATGATTAATTATGAATTTAACAGGAGATTTCTGCTTGGTTTTGTGCCATGATTTCTCTTCATCCATCTTCCTATCAACTTCTCAAAAGAGAAACATTTGAACACTTGAATCCGACTTTACAATGTCTTCTGCCTTGGTAAAAGATTATGTGGGAAAAGTCTTGCTTGTGCCGGTCTCTGTAATAAAGCTTTTATTTTAGACTTTACAGCTGCTCTGCACTATAATTCCCACTGGCACAAGCGCTGGAGGCTACGTAGCGTAGCTAACCGCGCTGCAAACAACCCAGAATGCTGTCAGAGACAACCCGCCGGTGTGTGCGTCTGTGGTTCTACGTGGGATAGTCGCCATGTGTGACTTAGACTAATTTGGGCCATTTGTGTTGCAGGGGTCCCTTCAGCGTAGTGAGGCGCTGCATCAACAGGGACACGGGCCAGCAGTTCGCTGTAAAGATCGTGGATGTGGCCAGCTTCACCTCCAGCCCCGGCCTCAGCACAGAAGGTGAGAAAACCAGCGGGAACGACTCCACGGTCGCTCAGGTTTAAGGAATATTTCCAATCTGAAAGGAAAACTTCAAACCGATCCTTTGGAATGATTTATAAAAAGAATAATTGTAGATTATTCCCTGTGCTGTTGCATAAACTCACCCACCTGCCTCTCCTTGTGGGCTAAAACAACAGTTGGGAGTAATCCACAAATACTCCTTGGCTCTGATATCAAACACAACGACCCACAGAGAGCGTATAATCATATTTTCACAGAAATAAATCAAGCAGAACATCCTACAGATGAGGTTTATGTCGAAATGTTCGTTTTTGTGCGACGCACCACGTTTCACTGTGCAGGTTTGTCAACGAGGGAGATTAAAGCTAAGATCAGAGGTGAGTGTGTGTATGTTGGTGGCAGCATTGGCATCCATCATGTGCCATCTGCGACGCCCCAGCCAGAGACGAGCCCTGAAGCCAGTAACAGCAAGACAAGGAAATGAACTGAGGGAGCTGACGTGGAAAAGGTTCACGATGAACCTGCAACTTCCTACCTAGAATACCATTATTTTACCAACTCCAGCCATGTTTGAGTCACATAGATGTCTGATTAGTTGGATGTTTTCTATTTCTGATTAGTTTGATGGATGTAGATGTGAAAATTCTTACCGGTGATGAGTTGAGCTTTTTTTTCCTTTTTGCTAAGGATAGTTTCTACAGTTCTCACTTCAGATGTGGTTTTCAAGCTGCTTGATCTGCTTTCAACAGACCGAAGATTATTTCATCAGGTAGTTTGTTTAATTCAGGCAGGTGTGAAAGCTCGTCCGCGCTCTGGTTGTAGACAAACAGAGCAAACTGTGATCTGGTTGAAAATATAGCTCCTACTTTATTTAGAGTTGAACCCGGAAGCGGTTTGCTTCCAGTGGGAAAGAAACAATCTTCCCACAAACCACAAAGAGAAGCTAACATCTCCAATATGTATAAATTAAAGATGTGTGTGTGGGATCTAAAAGCTTTAAAATGCTCTCTGGGTCTGTATAAATATAGAAGAACATTGTAGTTCCTCCCTGTCTGTCTTGTTTTATCTAATTCAAATGGGAATTAGAGATTGGTGGCGTTTTTGTGATTAAATGTTAAATGTTTTGCCATCCTCACCTGCTGCTGCTGCTACTGCAACTGGCTGACCAGGCGGTTGGTCGTCATTCAGAAAACCAGTGAATCTTTCCTGTGGTCTTATGTATGAAACAGCCATTAAAGGCCATGATTGAAGCTTTTACTGTAAATCTAAAATTGCTTTATTCCTCATAACAGCAGATGAAACGGCCAGATTGTCATCTGTGTCGAAATAAAGTTCAAAGCGAACATTACGTAACGCAGTCTGGCCGAACCATCCGTGGAAGATTTGGAACGGGGCCAGAGGACGGCATCGGCTCCTTTCAGAGCGCTCCAGGCCCTGCGCGGACATTAGGCCGCATTGTCGCTCTCGACAACGAATAATCAATGAGACGGCTAAGGATGAGCGTCGAGAGGAGGGGAGGAAATAATGGAAGAAAAGGGGCTCTGTGGTTGCAGGACGGGGGACACAGTTTCTCTGTCTGTTGCATAACGTTGCTGCTCTGTCACGGCACAAACAGCCAGGAAGTGGAGTGTGTAAATGAGGGGTTTTATGGACTCAACAGGAGCACATTGTCAGATTGTTGTTGCAGTTTCAATCTGTCATAAAAGCTTCACTCAATGAAATGTCATTTACCGCCCTCTGGTGGTGACGTAGAGCAGTGGAAGGTATGTTAGGTGGACAAGTCGATGAAAATAAAACTCTTTGACATTTTTCCAGCTTTAACTGAAGCTTTTCTAGTAAGAGTAATAATTGAAGTGGACTTTAATCTTAAATTTGTTTGTCCCAGATCTGAAGCGAGAGGCCAGCATCTGCCACATGCTCAAGCACCCCCACATCGTGGAGCTGCTGGAGACCTACAGCTCTGACGGCATGCTCTACATGGTCTTTGAATTGTAAGGATTCGCTTTAATCTAAACGGCGACATAGAGAACAGCTTTTTCAAAAACCCCAATAGATTCATATTATAGATATGAGATATGGTTAGGCGGACTGTACTGTATATGTATGAGTCATGAATATTCAGCTGAGAAAGACCAATATAAAACCACAAACCATGCTAATTCTGCTAGCTCAGTACAAATAAATGGTGTTTGTCATTTCCCATTACATAAACAAACAAGCTGTACATTGTGTTATTTATACAGCTGGTGGCAAGCTTGTCAAATCACAGGAACAAAACCTTTAGCACGCTTGTACAACTCAAGATTCAGATAAGAGGTTGTGTCACAAAATTAACTTGATGCAAACTGGAGCTTTTTTAACAAGTTGTCATAATATACTAACCTGGACTGGATTGCATTGCTACTGGGATTGAATTTCAGTCAGTCAATAAGGATTAATTAAATATTTCTGTATCTAAATTTGAGCTCCTGTCCAGTTTTTGGCAGCAATAATTTATTTAGTTTTTTTCTGAAAAATTAAGTGATATAAAAAATGATTACAAACTTTAATATTCAGTAAACCCTTGAAAGATGTCTAATTCTTGTATTTTGTTCAGGCAATAAAATTAAGAATATTCCTAAGTTTTCCAACATTAAAACGATTGCAGAAGTTGTTAGGTTTAAATTATGATGCTTGCAGAAACCTTGTGCTAGAACGCTTATTTTTATCTTCCCTTATCGCGCTGATGAATGTTTCCTTCCTGTTCCAGCATGGATGGCGCAGACCTGTGCTTTGAAATTGTGAAGAGGGCCGATGCAGGGTTTGTCTACAGCGAAGCTGTGGCCAGGTAAGACACAGGAAATGATTGCACTTAAAATGAAGTGTGTGGGTGCCCTAAATAAGTCCCCCCCGCTTTGCTTTTCTAATTTTTTCCTATGCAGCCACTACATGAGGCAGATATTGGAGGCACTGAGGTACTGCCATGACAACAATGTGATTCATCGAGATGTAAAGGTGAGATCTAGTCATCGGGTAAAGCCAAATGAGAGGAATAAGGTGCTGAAACTGCAAGCACTCCTCTTGGGTAAAATCAAATGACAGCTGCTTTTATTTCACCTACACATTCGTAGGTGAAATAAAAGCCTTACACTGATATCTGCTCTATATGGTAGGTTGGCATTGAGTTTTTTTGGAGTAAAACTGTTTTAAAGTTTGAAGTATTTGCAAATAATTCAAAGTGAAATGTTAGCATGTATTATTAACCTTTTCAGTTCAGTTCAAAAACCTGCCTTTAGATATCACCTTAAGTCAGTGAAGTC